>OZ010794.1:162766898-163387052 GCA_963932465.1 Maratus speciosus
TAAAATCTTGGCCATCTTTTATGAAAATAGTCTAGCTTTCACTACCATTGGTGTACCAAGAAATCTGTAACTCGAAATTACAGAGAAACTGTTCCATATAATCTTATGATAACATGTAATATTTAGAAGTACAGTATGATGATATTACTTGGAAAGAATCTTTTATACCATTACACTATTTTCAAGAGTTCTAACATGATGAAGAAGTTTGAAAATATTTAATATAAAATCGACTTCAGGCTTTTACTGCAATCGTGCAGTAAATAAACTCACACTTCAAATCACAGGAAAACGTTTCTATGCAATGTTCTGATATTTTCAATTTTTTATTTGTACATAATGATGTTGGTGTAACAAAAAACATCTTTTCATATTCTTATGATATTTTCATGTGCTCTAACATGATGAAGAAGAAATGTTGATTTGTTTTATAAATATTCTGATGAAAGAAATCACAGAAATATTAATAATTTTTTTTTATTTGTCTGTATTTAGAAAAAAATGTCTTTAGGTATTCATACCATTTGTGCACAATGCAAATTGAAATTTCAAATAACAAAAAAAAAAAAAAAAAAAAAAAAAAAAAAAAAATCTATGCAATCTTGTGATTACTATCATCTATTTTTAGATATACAGTACTGATATTGTTATTGAAAAAGCATTTTTTCCTAATAATACAAACTTTCCATGAATTCTAACAAGATGTAGAACCAATGTTGAGGTTCCTTTTATAAGTATTCTGATGAAACAAAACGTCGTAAGAACCTAACTGAAATATTTCAAAAGTTTGACAATCTTTTATGAGCAGTGTTTTTAAGCTATTACTACCTTTTGTCCAAAACAAAACTGAAGCTTGAAACACACAAAGAAATTTTTCTGTACAATCTTCAGATAATGCCCATTCTACACTCATGTCCAAAATTAAAGTCACAAACATAAAATCTGTGAAAACTGATGAACTATTCTCTATTTTGCAACGAAATTTGGCTCATAGGTACATTACAATAGGAGAAAGAATATAACAACATAACAATATGGAAAAGATTTTAATTGTGAATTAAGATACAGGGTATATGAAAAGTGTTAAATCATGAATCAGAGATAAAACATTTATCTCGGGAAAAATCTGTCTAATAGGGAGTGTGACCACAGTGCACTGCTATACAAGCCTCACAACGAACTCTCATACTGTTTACGAGAGTGTCAATAAATCTTTGTGGCAACAAAATCCATTCTTCCAAAAGCGCGGCTTTTAACTCCTGGCGGGTCCTGGGCATTACACTGTTAAATGGCTCTTCCTAGACCATCCCAGACATGTTCAATAGGATTGAGGTCCGGAGACCCCGAGGGCCAATTCATATGGCGAATATCCTCTTCTTCAAGAAAATCATGAACAATGTGAGCTCTGTGTGGCTTCGCATTATCGTCAATAAACATGACGTCCGAGCTTACAGCATCCGAAACAACCTAATATTGGCTTCAAGGACCTCATCCCTAACGCCGGTGTCCAGTCGTGTGTATCCCTTTAACTGCATCCAACAAAAGAACCTGGTTGTTGTGGAGCCAAAGACATCAGTCTTGTACACAACAAGAATGGGGCCATGTTCTTTCCAGTGATGAGTCGAGATTCACCACGCAGAGTGATTCTCGCCGAATCTTCTTCTGGAGAAAACGTGGAGCTCGCTATCATTCCTCCTACGTAAAAGAAATCGACAGATTTGGTGGCAAAGTAATCCTTGTCTTGGGCGGCATAATGTTGGGCAGTCGTACACCGCTGCACGTCTTTGATAGGGGTACTGTCTAAGCAAATCTCTGTAGGGATGAGGTCCTTGAAACCTGTGTGAGGTTTTTAGCGGTTGCCGTAGGCCCGGACTTCATGTTTATGGACGATAATGCGAAGCCATGCAGAGCTCACATTGTTGAGGATTTTCTTGACGAAGAGGATATTAGCCCTTTTTAGACGAATAGGAATTGGCGCTCGAGGTCTCCGGACCTCAAACCTATTGAACATGTTTGAGATGGTCTAGGAAGAGCCATTGCACAGCGTAACACCCCTCCCAGAACCCACCAGGAGTTAAAAGCCGCGCTTTTCGAAGAATGTGCTTTGTTGGCTCAAAGACTTATTGACATCCTCATAAACAGTATGAGAGCTCGTTGTGAGGTTTGTATAGCAGTGCACGGTGGTCACATTCCATATTAGACAGACTTTTACCGAGATAAATGCTTTATCTCTGATTCATGGCTTAACACTTTTTCATATACCCTGTATCTTAATTCGCAATTAAAATCTTTTCCATATTGTTATGTTGTTATATTCTTTCTCCTATTGTAATATACATATGTGCCAAATTTCGTGGCAAAATAGAGAATAGTTCATCAGTTTTCACAGATTTTATGTTTGTGAACTTAATTTTGGACATGAGTGTATATGTGTATACTACTGATGTTTTTTTATGATTTAACAGTATAATGTTATTATTTGGTAAGATTTAATGAAATAATATTTTTTGTCATATACTTTATTTAATGAAAATGGTATCCACATTTCAGCAAAAACAGGTTTTGCTTGATTTATACAGAAATTTATTTAGTTACAACAATTTGAATTTGTATTGCAACAAAGGAACTTATAGCGACTTATACAATAACTACGTAGCAACTTTGTTTTTTTCAAAGCAACACACAATTTTAACAGTATATTTTTAATCTTCGGTTCAAACAATATATCACAAAGCAGTGAAATATTCTATTATTTTCTACGTTTTTTAAATAATTATTAAGAGGACAAGCGGTCGTTTGTAACTGTCATAATATAGCTTAGGTACCTGGTACTATACCCTTATATTGGATTTTTTTTTTTTTTAATAACCTGGATTTTTTTTAAGTTATACATAAAAAACACGATTTAACTTGAGTTTATTGCAATATTAAAATCTCTCAATAATATTTCGGTCTTTGTTTTAGAATTGTTTTACCTGAAAAATAATAGTTTAAGCTATTTCAGTAAAAACACAATTACAGATAATATACGTCCAGAAAACAGAACCAAAAACGCTCCTTTAACCCCTTAATTCTCGCTCCCGTCATATTCTCGGGCTGTGTCTTTTACTCAAATTGTTTGATTCCCACCAGTTTTATAAAATAGTGAAATTGGCTATATTTTAGTATCGTTTTTACTGTCATTAAATAAGGTGAATATTTCTTTTTCATAAAAGTGGTGCCAATAAGCAATTTGAATTACCCAACCGTAATTTAATTCGAGCGTTAAGGGGTTAAGGTCATGAATCTGCAATGCCTTTACGGCATCAGGATCATGTGAGTCAAAGTGCAGTAACTTTAATTCCAGCTGCAGTTCTTCGTCTCTGTTAAGCTTATCAAATATACCTGCTGAAATCAGACGATAAATCATTTTATTTAAATAAGATTTCTTACAAGAGAAATTCCTTGAAATCGGTAACGCATACATAACAGTACAAAATGAATCTTCAGAAATTAAGTATTTTTCTTTGTATGGTTTCAAATAAATTGTTCCTGTTATGAATACATGACCCGGTGGAGCCTTAATAAAGGATTATTCTGCTCCATGAGAAATAAATTAATAAATTCATTTTGTTGCATGCATTTGCCTATAGACATCCACAAGTCAATGCCTGATTGTAAAAATGTCTGTGTGGCATATTTGTTATCGAATGCGTAACAAGTTACCAAATTCCGTTGTGCAGCCTGGGTTAAATCGATAATATCTTGAATTCCCGTAAAGTCTGGTAAGGTGAGAAAAGATTAAAAAAAAGAGCTTTGTAACTGTTAATAATTACGAAGGTAAATATTAAGAAGCAGCCTATGACTAGTAGCAGTGACTAGCCTATGCTATGACATGAGGATATGAGCATGTGATGAGCATATGGGCACATGCGCATATGAGCATGATACATATGAGCCTATGCTATGCAGTGACAGCCTATGACTAGTAGCCTAGAAGCAGCCTATGACTAGTATTTTGTAAATTAATTAGAATGGATTTTTCAAGTACTGTTCCATACGTCATTAATAAAAGTTATGGGTATGTTCGTATTTTATTTGTCAGAAAGTAAAGGAGAAATGAAAAAAAAAAAAACACTAATATGAGGAGAATCCACAATTTTAGTGGAAATGGATTTAATAAGGCTACATTTTTAGAAACTGACTTTAGTTTATCCGTCATAAATGTGTAATTCGTAAAAATAAAAGGATAGCTGAAATTGAAATCATTAAACATGGCAGGGCTTAATGCAGTTCCACCCACAACCAGATCAGTTTCTAAACGCATCACCATTCCAAGCATTCCAGTCCAGTTTCCATCAGGTTGCGTGCTTCCGAATTCCGCATCTAGAGGTGCAAATACTCTATATGGTATTCGAGAAACTTCAGATAAAAGACGAATAAGTTGAGTGTTATGAACATGAAGAATTTTATAATCCTTTTGTATAGCATACATGTCCAATTTAGGTGCAAGTACTGCAGAAAAAGAAATAACATTTGTGTCGGAGTTTCCTCTTAGTCCGCACAACTTCGAAGAAAATCCTTATTATTTATATGCTGCCACCACTGATATGATTACGTAATATCGGTCACGCACTGAGAGGATTGTTTAAATGAAAACCAACGCTTTCAATTAACTAAATTAACAGTTTATTTACACACTATTTACACAACAACAAAACACTATTTACACTTACAAACTCGGATATAGGTGATCCGGTTCAACATTAAATTGAATACAGTAAATGCTGGCTGTGTACTGTTAAACTACGTTAAACCACTCTCACTCTACACACGTTAAATTAGCTTTCCGGAGATCAATCTCGATCTCCCAACACATATGTGCTCTAAGCCTAAGATCTCCGAGCCTCACTCAATCCTACGCTCTATCTCTAAGAGCTATACTCAGTGACAACCTTGCACTTGGCGCTCTCGGCTCTAACTGAACCCTACGCTCTATCTCTCAGAGCTCTCCCCAGGAACACACGTCCACTTTTTGCGCTACGCTCAAAAACTGACTATCTCAGCAGAAGAGACTACCTTACAGCAACTCCTTTCTACTTCTCAACGTAACCCCTCAGGGCTCCCTGCTCGCATTCCAAGCTCCTTTTCTCGTTCGTGGAATGTCTTTGTCTCCTCATCTTCAACTGACATCTCAAAAGGTCGTTTAAACCCCTTTCCAACTATATTTTCCCCTTTCATTCCATCTATACATTTTCCCCGGCTTAGATCCAATTTTAGACAATGACAGAATGTTATTTTGAAATTCCAGTACACAGACCATGCGACATGAATACAATATACAAGTAAAAAGAATAATATATAACCCCAGTTCCATTAGCAGATGTTTCTCAGAACCTGACAATCTGGATTACAATTTTCTTGTATAATTGTGAATGACAAATTATTTTTTCCTTCAGTGTATACTCTTGCAGGTTATTCGATTAAGCAGACTTTTGTGGATTCATTTAAACATTTATTTAGTTTATTTTTATTTATTTTTTATTTTTATGAAACTGGAAAGGCAGTATAAAATACAATAAAATAGTTCAAAATATAAGCATTCGTGCTAAAGCGACGATTAATTGTTGTATGATAGCAATGATAAGATTTATTTTACTCGCTATTTATTAATCTATAAATTATTTCAACGTGTTATTTTATCCGTATACGTGCAGTAAATTGTTATAAGTTTCGAGCTACTACACAATAAATAAGTAAATAACAGTGCATAAAACGATATACAAGCATATATATAAAGAACAGCACTATTATACATGAACATTTAAATATCTACATTACTGTATTTAATGCGTATTATTATTGTTAAAATTTCTTTACTTATTGAAAATGATACTTTTTCCTTTTATTAAAGTATATTCTAAATTTACTAACAATCATAAACATATAAATGTTCATATTCACTATGAAGCAATACAATCATTTGTTTGGTGATGTTACTTAAGTTAATATTGAAAAAAGATCTGTATGAAAAATGTCATTCCCGTTTAACTAAAAATTACACCGTTTGATTTATTCGTAGGAAAACAAAATATCCCAGTTTTTCGGACAATATAAAGTAGGACAAGACAAAGGAAAATTTAAAGCAACAAACCACATCTCTATATATTTAAATTTTAAGCAAGGCGAATTATTCTAACACGCAACGTACATTATCATGTAATTTGTTTTCTTAACGGACATAGTATTCTTAACGGACGTAACATTCATTCGTAGGAAAACAAAATATCCCAGTCTTTCGGACAAGACAAGGGAAATTTAAAACAACAAACTGTCGCTACATTTTTACATGTTAAGCAAGGCGAATTATTCTAACACGCAATGTACATTATCATTGAATGAGTTTTCTTAACTGGTATAGTGTAAATACTAGTTAGATATTTTATAATGCATTAATAATGTATAGTATGATTGTATTACCCAAGTACTTCATTGTTGCTCTAATGTTTTCATATACTTAACTCGTAAAATGCTCAATTTCCTTTCACAACAACATTTTGATTTAAAAGTTGAAATATTTTGAAATAAGATATTACATATTTTTTGGTTTTAAAATACATTAACACAATGTCTTTTGTAAAGTGCAAGTTGTTGTATAAATGCTTCATTTGACATTATTGTGATCGAATACAGAAATAAAATAAATTGTTGGGAAGGTTTTATTAATGCATCTGTATGGCTTTTTAATGAATATTCATGTCTGTTTCTGATTTGAATTTTTTGCACGGTAATTTCATAAACACATATTTGTTGGTATGTATACACACTCTCCTAGATGATGTACAGTCGTGTAAAAAAATGTACCCCCCCCCCCCCCATACGAACTCTGCAACTAATTATAATAGAAAAAATACAGATACCAAACAATTGGAAATAAAGTCAACTTTTAAATGATATATATAAATTTTGCTTAGGGGGCCATCTACAAATCAAAACCAGACTAAACTTTGTTATTTTTTTCAAAGGCAATACACACTTAAGACAATATATTTTAAATCTTCGGTTCAAACTATGCTTAGAAATGAAATTTCAAGTCATTTGGATGATAAGTTTTTTAATTAAACATTAAAAATGTAGAGCTTCTAAAGTTAAATTAAATTTTCATAGTTTTATCACAGTCCAGTGGTTAGGGAGTTGAATTCGGAATTAATTAGGGGAAAGCTAGAAATTGTTTTAATCTCTTTTGTTTAGGTCTAGAATGAATATGCTATGTTTTCCCCCTCGTACTAGGTGAGCGTTAGAAAATATGCATAGATTTATAGTAAAAAACACGTTTTTTTGCATACCATAACAATATCTCAAAACAACTAACTCTGTCAAAAACATTGTCCATACAAATTTTGTAGAGCTTAAAATTCTGAGTAAAATGAGTACCTACACTTAATATTTTTGTTGAACATTAAGGTGACAATTCTACTTTAAAGTTTTAGACACGTGCTCAGGGTGTTGAACTCAGAATTAATTTCGAGAAAACTGAAAATTGTTTTAATCGCTTCAGTTTAGGTCTAAAATGAATGTACTATGTTTCTTCCTCGTACTTGGGTGAATGTTAGAAAATATGTGCAGATTTATTTTCGAAAACACGTTTTTTTTTTTAATTACCTTAACAATATCTCAAAACAGCTAACTCTATAAAAAACATTGTCAGTACGATTGTTGTAGAACATAAAATTCTGAATAAAATGTGTACCGTCATTAATATTTTTGTTCAACATAAAGGTCGCAATTCTATTTCAAAATTTTCCTTAAATCGCTAATCAAGAGCTTGAAATCAGGAGAAACTAAGTTAACTTAACAATATCTCAACACAGCTAACGCTATCAAAACATTGTGAATACAAAAGTTGTAGAGCCTAGAATTCCGAATAAAATTAATACCTACACTTAATATTTTTGTTCAATATTAAGACAGCAATTTTAAGATATTGTTAAGTTAACTTTGTCTCTCCTGGCTTCAAGTTCTTAATTTGAAAAATTTTGAAATAGAATTGCGACCTCAATGTTGAACAAAAATATTAATGATGGTACTCATTTTATTTAGAATTTTAAGCTCTACAACATTTGTGTTGAAAATGTTTTTTACAGAGTTAGCTGTTTTGAGATATTGTTAAGATAATAAAAAAAACGTGTTTTTCGAACATAAATATGTACATATTTTCTATCATTCACCCAAGTACGAGGAAGAAAACATAGTACGTTCATTTTAGACCTAAACTGAAGGGATTAAAACAATTTTCAGTTTTCTCGAAATTAATTCTGAGTTCAACACCCTGAGCACGTGTCTAAAACTTTAAAGTAGAATTGTCACCTTAATGTTCAACAAAAATATTAAGTGTAGGTATTTATTTTACTCACAATTTTAAGCTCTACAACATTTGCACTGACAATGTTTTTGACAGTTAGCTGTTTTGAGATATTGATATTGTATTTAAAAAAACGTGTTTTTTGACTATAAATCTCTACATATTTTCTAACTCTCACCTACTACGAGGGGACAAACTTAGCATATCCATTCTAGACGTAAACTAAATGGATTAATTCAATTTCCAGCTTTCCCCTAATTAATTCCGAATTCGGCCTTTCTTTCCTCCCCTACCACTGGGCTATTAATATCTCCTGTAATTATAATCCTAATGTAATATTTTTTTTGTTTAATTATAATACTAAAAAACCCAAAAATAAATACATTGAATTTTTTATTTAAAAAAATTACAAAATGAATTATGAATTATGAATATAATATTCGAAAAAAATATGAATTTCAATCCACAATTTTTTTTAAAGATTTATATTTATTATGTCGTGCTTTATGAAAATTCTTATAATTTTTCTTTCAAGTAGTTTTTGAATTATGAGTAAAAAACATCAAAAAGACGGTTTAAGGAGCTGTCTATGATGTCCAGAAGAGCAGTTTGAAAAAAAAAAAATATTTTACTCATTTCAGTGATGGAACATTGTAGCAGCAAAGAATCAATTGACACCGCTAAATTTTAATAGTATTATCCGTCTTCCTTCAGGATAGAATTTATGAGACTTTTAAAGGCGAAGAATACTATAAAAATTTAGTGGTGACAATCGACCAACTTCTGCGCCACTGTTTCATCACTATTTTAATGAAACATTTGGGATGGAAACAATCGAAATACATTAAACGATGTTTATATTGACAAGAAATAATACATTAATAGAAGTGACATAGTCATTCTTTAGCATTTCAAGCATCCAGTACCGAAATTCAATCTGGATACAGCCCCTAAATTATGCTCATTTTAAATAATTAATTTCTCGGAAACAAATCATAACAATTTCATGGAAATTTAGATTTAGACAAATTCAAGGGTGTAGAATCTATCTATGGGGTCAAACTTGGGTATTGCTATATAAAAAAAAGAACAATGTTTGGGTTCGTTTTGATCTGTAGATCAGAACCTAAGCAAAATTTCTATACATTATTTAAATATAAAATTTATTTCATATCGTTTTGTACCAGTAACATTCTTCTACAATAATTTGTCTCGCAGCGTTAGTAATGGGTGTTTACTTTTTTTACCCCACGACCGTACATATAGTTAAGATTATCTTCGTAGAAGGTTTCGGTCACTACATGTTTCCAAATGAGTAAATCTATCTTCGATGTTTATCCAGTAGATCATTGTTGGAGTTAACATAATAATTGCATTTTTAATTGTCAGTTATATTTTTTTACATAAAAAGATCTTTAAAGAATATTAAAATATATATATATGATACCAGTGTTTGCCAAAAATTATTTGTTAAAAGTTTTTACTTAAAAATTAATTGCTAGTTAAGGAGTTATAATTACAAGGGACCCTGACCTTATATACATTTTTAATGAATTATGGAATATACCAGATATAATATATAGTTTTCATTTTTAATGAAATGATAAAAATGTTTTTTAAGATAGTTTTACTGTTATCAAATCTAGATATTAGTTGTCATGCTTTTAGTAAGAAAATTAACCCCTTGCGTTCTAGCGCTGTTAGCGGATGTAAGTCACTAGCCACCAGAGTTTCTGCATCTGGCAGATTTTTTTTAAATTTAAATTTTAATTCAAACCACAAAAATGTAATCGGTAATTTTCTTTTTCATTATTTATGGAAAATTAATTATTCTGTAAATCAAAAAGTGAGAGTTAAATCTTTCTGGTAAGAATTCAGAATTTCTAATTAAAAAATCAGATATCATGACCTACATTGAGTACGTCATTGTCGGAAATGACAAATCTAGAATGACATACACTGCGTGCGTCATAGAGCACAGTGTGTTAATCTTAACTATTTTCATTTAAAATATAAAATCACTTTCATTACGACAGTAACATGTAAAACTATTACAGAATTACAGAATTTGTGCTAAAGTAATTTGTTCCATTTGTTGCCCTACATGCCATTCTAGAACTTTAACATGGGAATTATATAATAGTCCAATAATTGTCGCCCCTTATGTTATATTGCAACTAAAGTTTATTTCACATTCTCCACTTTTTTAAAACAATTAAATTATTCAGCATTTATTTTTTTAAAGTAAAATTTTTGATTAACAACAGAGATATCAAATGCTGTTTTATTTTTTTTTAAATTCAGCAGTTAATTATGAAAATGTTTTTGTAATCAAAAAACAATATAGTCAATATTGACTATATATAACCGCCGCGGCGAGCGGCCTCTTTTCGTCCGCATCCCTTTATTCTTCTACTTAGTCCGACTCTTTTGCGGAAGCAGGGATCGTAGGTCCCCAGCCACGTCCCGTGAGAAATTCTATCGGAAACCAGAATAAAAAAAATATCAAAAATTGAAACCGGATAAATTTAAAAGGGAAATTGTACAAATTAAAGACACCGACAACAGGTGTGAGTTCGGGGCCTTAAAGCTACCGTACGACCCCCGCTGCTTCTAGCTTATTATTAGTCAATATTAACTATTTTGACTTTTTTACAACAAATATTCGTTAATAGAAGAAATATACATTTTTTTGGAAGTGTACCAATATATTTTCAGTGAATCTCACTTAAATTAGTTTTCGAGTGAAAGATAAATATAAGATATCTAAGCTGAAAATGTTTGATATATTTTTAATATATTTGTGGCTTTAACTGTATTCGCGGTTAGAAAAAATATTTTTATAAATGGTAAATAAAAACGATGAACATGCGAAGATTCACTTTTAGATAAATTGTTCAGTTTTCACATTTTTCAAGAAATATTTTGATTTACTTATTCAGTGTTGTTTGAAATATTTTTAATATATTTGTGGCTTTGACTATATTTGTAGTTTGAAGAAGTATTTTTATAAATGGTAAATAAATAGGATGAACATGCGAAGATTCCCTTTTAGATAAATTATTTAGTTTTCACATTTTTCAAGAAATATTTTTGAATTACTTATTCAGTGTTGTTTGACATATTTTTAATATATTTGTGGCTTTGACTATATTTGTAGTTTGAAGAAGTATTTTTATAAATGGTAAATAAAAATGATGAACTTGCGAAAATTCACTTTTAAATAAATTGTTTAGTTTTCACATTTTTCAAGGAATACTTTTTGAATTACTTATTCAATGTTGGGTTTGGTATATGTTAATGTATATATTAACACCACAACATAAGAGGTAAGTTTTTTTTTTACATAAAGAAAAATAAAGCTTATGTATTGTATAATGATTTACTGTTAACCGCATTAACCGTATCCTACAAGTGTAGGCTACTTTTTTTAAATTCGGATTGTTTGGTTGCCACCACTTTTTTGAAGAAGAAACATTCACCTTATATAATTTCAGGTAAAAATGAAGCGAGAATAAAGCCAATTACACAATCAAAAAAAGAAAAAAAAAAAAACTTGTGATCAAACAATCTGAATAAATTAAAAGTCGCCTAAACTGACAGTGAAAGTCACGGGCGCAAAAATTAAAGGGTTAAGGGTTGAGGTTCAATTTTTGGGCCACTTAATTTTCATCTTTAATTGCCGCAATGACACTAGAATTTCGAAATGAAAATGTTCCTTTTACAAAATACTTGAATAAAATATTCTACTTATTTTCAAATAAATTGGATTGTAAAAGGGTGTTACTCAATCATTTCAGCATTTTACGTGAATATCATTTTCCCCTGAAAGATAAATTTATAAATTTCGAATTTTAAAATCTGCATTATTTTTTTTTCAGTTTTGGCATAAAAAAATAAATACATTCAGTACCAGATATATGGTAAACGCTTATAAGGTCACTTTTCATCTGTCCAAACTGACAGAATGGGTATTATGTTTTAAAATATACAACCTGTGTTGTGTCATACTCAAAGGTCTATTATCGGACATACAGTGCGTTACGAAATTATAAGACCACTTTCATTTTGAAACCTATGTAGCAAATAAAGGTTCTAATTATAGTTTAAACAGATGAGATATCAAAATACAACATATTTATTGAAATTAGTTTGCAATAATTTTGAATAATGCAATAAATAAGTATGCTAACAAAGCAATGATTGAAATATACACTGTTAACAAATTATAAGACAACGTGTCTAAAAACAAAAATAATACGATATCAGTCCTCCATTTTTCCTTATAACCTCAAACTCTCTGTTTTTCATAGAATTGACCAGGTAATTAAGTATAGATTCAGACATATTGTGCCATTCTTTTACAATGACTGCTTCTAGTTCATTGACAGATAAAAACTGTTTATTATTAGAATAAACTTTGAGACTTAATACGCTTCAAAGATTTTCCACAGGGTTCAAGTCTGGACTTCGACTTGGCCATGACAAAACATGAATTTTTTTCTGTTTTAAACCATTTCTGGGTGGATTTATATAGATGGCAAGAATCATTGCCCTGCAGATACATCAAGTTAGCACCACCTAAAAATGTCCAAACGGTATTAAATGATCATATAACATAGCCTGACACTGCACAAAGTTCGTACGTCACGAAATTCGGGTTAAATCGCATAATCCATCATGACTAAGAGCTCCCCAAACCATCACTGATCCTCTTCCCATTTGTCGACTGAAGCATTGTTTCGGTTTCTTCCTCAAATCATGCCAATTGTGTTTAAAACCATCCCGACAGTCAATATTAATTTTTTTCATCTGAAAATATCACTTGTTTCTATTTCTTGTCCCATAACATGATATTTCTACCCCATTTCAGTCTTTCTTCTTTGTGATGTTTCATTAATCTCGGTTTTTTTGAACAGTTCCGTACATTTTGCATTACTATTTGATTTCAGACTCTTCCAAACTGTTACGTGTGTGTTTTTTTTTTGGTGAAACGAATCGAAATTTCCCGAGTTGAAAGACCATTTTGAGTTTATAATCGAAATATTTGTCGATCATCCAGTGCAGTCAAAATCGCTTTTTTTCCAGATCGTTTAACTTTATTTGAATCCTTTTTTTTCTAACTATTTCATTGTGATTGGCAGTTTAGAACGCTTCACTAACCGATCTATTTCTTGTTCAGATTTACCAGCACCCTTACAAAACCAAATTTTTCTTATTTCAGTCGCAGACAACTCTTTACCGCGTGACATCTTCAAATATATCCTAAATAACACTAACTAAACATGCACCTTTGCTTCTCGGTAATACTTTCACAATATACCAACGCGTACGTTTTGTAATGGTTCTGGTGTGACGTATAATATGCTAATTTCCTCAGGTGGTTTTATAATTTCTTAATAGTCGCCTTATTTACTTAAAAAAAAAATAGAAGATTTTAATGAAATGTAACTTAAATTTTAATGTAGCAATTATAACAGAAGACGTTGTACGATCAATTTCAAATACACGCGATAAAAAATTGCATATTGTGTCTTCTTCTACAGGAGTGAACCAATTCGTTAGTGGTCTTATAATTTCTTAACCCACTGTTTGGATCTTTCCCCATTATGATATGATTTTTTATGATATGGGGGTTTGTAACTGTCATATTATAACTACGTAACTCCCTCATACGTAACAACCCTTTTTTTTTTCAAATAACCTGCATTATTTTTTTCAAGTTATATATAAACAACCACGATTTAACTTCGGTTTATTGTAATATCAAGAAATTAAGTTTGCATAAATATTTTGATTAGGACATTTCGCTTTCTAGGTCTCTAAGAAATGGTTCGGTCATTGTTTTAGAAGAGTCTTTTATCAAAAAAATAATAGTTTACAGCTATTTCAGTAAAGAACACAATTACAGATAATATATATCCAAAAAGCAGAACCAAAAAGGCTCCTCTAACGTCATTAATCTGCGATGCCTTCATGACATTAGGTTCATTTGAGTGAGAGTGCAATAACTTTAATTCGAGCTGCAGTTCTTCGTCTCGGTTAAGCTTATCAAATATACCTGCTGTAATCAGACGATGAATCATTTTATTTAAATATGATTTCTTACAAGAGAAATTCCTTGAAATTGGTAACCCATACATAATATTATAAAATGAATCTACAGAAATTAAGTATTTTTCTTTGTATGGTTTCAAATAAGTTCTTCCATTTATGAATACTTTACCCGGCGGAGCCTTAATAAAGGATTCTTCAGCTCCATGAGAAATAAATTTATTTCGTTGCATGCATTTGCCTATAGACATCCACGATTCAATACCTGATTCTAAAAATTTCTGTGCGGCAAGTTTGTTATTGAATTCGTAACAAGTTACAAAATGTCGTTGTGTAGCCTGGTTAATTCCGGAATATCACGAATTCCAGTAAAGTTTGGTAAGGTGAGAAAGGATAATAAAACAACTTTGTAACTGTTAGTAATTATGAAGATAAATATTAACCATGCACCTATAAGCAGCCTATGACTGTTATTTTGTAACTTAATTAGAATGGATTTTTTAAGTACTGTTCCATACGTCATTAATAAAAGATATGGGTATGTTCGTATTTTATTTGTCAGAAAGTAAATTAGAAATGAAAATAAAAAAAAAACACTAATATGAGGAGAATCCACAATTTTAGTGGAAATGGATTTAATAAGGCTACATTTTTAGAAACCGGCTTTAGTTTGTCAGTCATAAATGTCTAATCACTAAAAATATAAGGATAGCTGAAATTGAAATCCTCAAACTTGGCGGGGCTTAATGGAGTCCCACCCACTCCCAGATCAGTTTCTGAACGCATCACCATTCCATAGATTCCAGTCCAGTTTCCAACAGGTTGCTTGCTTCCGAATTCACAATCTAGAGGTGTAAGTACTCTGTATGGTACTCGAAAAACTTCAGATAAAAGACGAATAAGTTGAGCGTCATAAACCTGAAGAATTTTATCATCATATTGTATAGCGTATATTTCCAATTTAGGTGCAAGTAATGAAGCAACAGAAATAACATCTGTGGTACAATTCTCCTCCGTATTTGGGAATTAGAAATTATCTTTATCTTTAGTGTATAGTCTTCCCTTTATTCGATTGCATAATTTTGAGTGACAGATTATTTTTTTCGTTAGTGTATTCTCTTGCCGGTTATTCGATTAAGAAGTCTTGGTGGATTCATTCAAGCATTTGTTTAGTTTTTTTTTTTATGAAACTGAAAGGCAGTATAAAATATACTGAAATATTTTAAAATATCAGCAATCGTGCGAAAGCGACGATTTTTTGTCGGATGATCGCAATGATAAGGTTTACTTTTACTCGCAATTTATACATCTATAAATCATTTCAACGTGTTAGTTTCGCTGTATACGTGCATTAAATTGTAATAACGTTTTAGCTACTACACACGAAATACGAAAGTAACAGTTCATAAAATGTAAAACAAGTTTATATATATGAAGAATAGTGCTGCTTTACATGAATATTTAAATATGTAGGTTATAGTATTTGATGCGTATTGTTAGGCTTAAATTTATTTAATTATTCAAAATGATATTTTCCTTTTATTAAAATATATTCCAATTATACTCACATTCATAAACATATAAATATTCATATCCAGTATGAACTAATATAAACATTTGATGATTTTACTTAAGTTTATATTGAAGTGAGATCTGAGAACTGAAAATGACACCGTTTGATTCATTTGTAGGAAAACAAAATATTCTAGTCCTTCGGACAATATAAAGGTAATTTAAAACAACAAACCGTTTCTACATATTTAAATGTTAAGCAAGGCGAATTATCCTTACACTCAATGTACATTATCATGGTATTTGTTTTCTTAACTGACATAGTATAAATACTAGTTAGGTGTTTTATAATGGCATCAATAGTGTATAGTTTGATTGTATTAGTTAAATAATTCATTGTGGCTCTAATGTTTTCATATACTTACCTCCTAAAATGCTAAATTTCCTTTGACAAATATTTTGATTAAAAAGTTAAAATATTTGGAAATATGATATTACATATTTTTGGTTTTAAAATACATTAGTAGCTGTCTTTGCTAAAGTGCATATTGTTGTACAAATGCAACATTAGACGTTATTATGATCGAATGCAGAAATAAAATAAAGTAATGTGAATGTTTTATTAGTGCATCTGTACGAATTTTAAATGAATATCCATGCCAATTTGCTTTTACACTATAATTTGAGAAAGACGTATTTTTTGTCGTGGATGCACACTCTCCTAGATGATGCACAGTTTGTTAACATTATTAATCTTCGTAAAAGGTTTCTGTCATTATATGTTTCCAAAATAGTAAATCTATCTCCCATGTTTATCCAATAGATGATTGTTGGATTTAACATGAATGTAAAAGCACAGTCATCGTTCTTATAAAAAAGCTTCAATAGGAGAGCGCGATCCTTCATTGTCAGAATCATGATGAAGCATTCAAGCAAAGAGCCAGTGCGCCGCATTTTTATGGCAGCTTTGACTGAGGTGCGCATGTCACGTATTAGTAATTTGCATATCTCCAGACAATGTGAACCCTGACAGCGCCATCTATCGGTACATTTTGGAACTGATTTTTTTCCTTTGCCAAACAAAATTCCATTGCCTCACTATTGTTCTGCTCAAATATCAAGTCATTATGATCACTAGTTTTAAAATTATCGATTTTTGAAATCATAACTTTAATTATAATCAATTGGTACATTAATCAACAAATATATCAACAATACTCATATTACAGGGTTCGAACAGTTGTACCACTAAAATTTAACAGTATTTTCAAAGTATATCACAGCAGAAAAATATTGCAAAATCTGCGAATAAAGGAGGTGGTTGCGAATTCTGTGTTTTAAAAGTTAAATGTAACTTTTCCTATCATTAATAGTGGTGCCAGAGTCCTTGGAAATTCCAAGGAGTGTGCGAACCTTGATATTAAAAATAAACTAACACAAACATTCTTTTGATTATTTCATCTTATTTTAAAGTAAGACATTTTCGAAATATATCATCCTCGTTGAAATGAAAATGAAACCGTTTGATTTGTTTGTTGTAAATTAAAAATACAGTAATAAGAATTTGAAGACAAATAAAGTAAATTAAAAATTTATGTCTACATATTTAAATTATAAGTAAGCGAAATTATCCAAGCACGCAATTAACGGTTTCACGATATTCCCTTTGTTAATTGTGGTAATGAAAGTACCAGTTTGATGTTTTTAATCAATCAGAAATCGATTTCAATGCATATAATATTTTTCAGTATTCAAAGTAGTTAAAAAAAGTAGTTATTCAAAAATTAATAGTTATTACCTGCGTGTTGGTTAAAACTCGTATTTACCAGTATAATGTTATTATTTTATAAAACTTATTGAATGAATATTTTCTGTCATTTAATCTATTAGACAGTATTGCATCAAGATTGCAACAGAAACAAGTTTTACTGGATTTATATAGAATTCCTTTTTAGTAATAATTGGTACTTCTCATTCTTCCTTTTTGATTTAAGTAAATTTAAGACCTGATTTTTTTATAGTAAAAATGAGAATTTTTATACATATATTTTGCCTTTTCATTTTGTTTTCAGTTTTAACAAGAATATTTCCTTTCTAATGAAAAATTTATATTTTGTTATATATTTTTATATTATTATATGTGCTGTTATTATATGTATTATATTTAATTATACTACCACAAATTAAAAATAATAATAATAATATATATTTTTTTTGTATTATCTCAGTGTTTGGTTGAAATATATACAACAGTTAAAAAAAGGAAATATATTTTTCTTAGAACTATCACTTTACCGTTGAAGAAGCTATAGAGAACTATATATCATTTACATGCATAACATTAAGAAAATGACCTATATAATTCAGAAATCGGATTGCTATAGAAACAGGAATAGCTCGTATTAAATAAAGAACTAATTTCATGGTAAGATGTCATTTTATTTTTATTATAATGAAAAATAAAAATAAACTGTAAAATAATATATTACCATTTTTTTTAAAATTCGAAAACGAATTATAAGCAAGGAGAAAAATTAATAGTTATTACCTGCGTGTTGGTTAAAACTCGTATTTACCAGTATAATGTTATTATTTTATAAAACTTATTGAACGAATATTTTCTGTCATTTAATCTATTAGATACTATTGCATCAAGATTGCAACAGAAACAAGTTTTACTGGATTTATATAGAATTCCTTTTTAGTCGCATAAATTTATATTGTATTTCTCCTGAAGACAAAACACTGAAATACTCTAATATTTTCTTTTCTTTATAACTAATTAAGCCTTCAGCAGCGGGAAACAATTTTTTCGCTTTCCAGTTGGTTACTTTAAAAAAATACCGATTGCTTGATTCCCACCACTTTTTTAAAAGCGTATAATTCGGCTTAATCTCCCACTGTTTAGTCTGTAATATTAATATTAATTAAGTAAAGAGACTATAAGTGGCTATTTCTAAATAAAGTGACTATTTCTACTTCAAAAAAGTGGCGGGAATCAAACATTCTTAATTTTATTAAAATAACCCACTTAAAAGTCGCTCGAGGCTGGGAGGTTAAAGGACGTATCACCATTTTACATAGCTGCCAACTTTTACGCTTTTTTGCTACCACTAAAATTTAATAGCGATTTTCGTTATGTTTAATCGTGAGATTTCGACTATTAAATAAAACCACATTTACTATAAAATTTTACTGGTATGAAGAAAGCCTAAAAGTTGGCAGCTATGCATTTGTAACTGTACTGTCGTAAAAAAAAAACAACGCAAGCTCCTTGGGTTTGATTGTACATTGCGTTTGAGAAGAACCTGCATTAAACGTAATTTTAATTCATGTAAGGAACAAATAAAATTTAACTTCAGTTAAGATTAATATAATAAAATTCAGATTTCAGAAATAATCTCATTAGAACACCCCGTATTAAGTTTGTGCTTGTTAAATACTTTTGTGAATAACGAGAGAGAGGATTGTAATTGATATGCGAAAAATATACGTTTTAACTTCGGTAAATTTCAATATAAAAATTTAAGCTTTCGGAAATATTTTGATTATAACACTCCTCTTTCAACGTCTCTAAAATTGTTTCGGCCATTGTTTTAGAAAAGTCGTTTATCTGGAAAATAATAGTTTACAGCTATTTCAATATAAAACACAATTGAAGATAATATATATCCAGAAAACAGAACCAAAAAGGCTCCTTTAAATTCATGAAACTGCAATGCCTTTAAGTTTTTTGGTCATGTTTTAGAACAGTCGTTTATCTTGAAAATAATAGTTTACAGCTATTTAAAAAAAAGAACGCAATTGAAGATAATATATATCCAGAAAAAAGAACAAAAAAGGCTCCTTTAACGTCATGAAACTGCAATGCCTTTACGTTTTTTTGGTCATGTTTTAGGACAGTCGTTTATCTTGAAAATAATAGTTTACAGATATTTTAAAAAAAGAACGCAATTGAAGATAATATATATCCAGAAAAAAGAACAAAAAAGGCTCCTTTAACGTCATGAAACTGCAATGCCTTTACGTTTTTTTGGTCATGTTTTAGAACAGTCGTTTACCTCGAAAATAATAGTTTACAGCTATTTCAATAAAGAACACAGTTGAAGATAATATATATCCAGAAAACAGAACCAAAAAGGCTCCTTTAAGGTCATGAATCTGCAATGCCTTTACAGCATCAGGCTCATTTGAGTCATTTGAGTGCAATAACTTTAATTCGTACTGCAGATCTTCGTTTCTGTTAAGCTTGTCAAATATACCTGCTGAAATCAGACGATGAATTATTTTATTTAAGTAAGATTTCTTACAAGAGAAATTTCTTGAAATCGGTAACGCATACATAGTAGTATAAAATGAATCTTCAGAAATTAAATATTTTTCTTTGTATGGTTTCAAAAAAACCCTTCCTGTTATGAATGCTTTACCCGGTGAAGCCTCAATAAATGATTCTTCCGGTGAATCAGAAAATAAATTAGTTCGTTCCAGGCATTTGCCTATAGATTTCCACGAATCTGTTTTTAAAAATACCTTTGAATCAAAATTGTTATCATATGCGTAACAAGTTACCAAATTTTGCTGTGCGGCCTGGGTTAAATCGGGGATATCTCGAATTCCAGTAAAGTTTGGTAAGGTGAGAAAAGATAAAAATAGAGCCTTGTAACTGTTAGTAATTACAAAGGTAAATATTAACCACGCACCTATTAGTAGCCTATGACTAGTATTTTGCAATTTAATTAGAATGGATTTTTCAAGTACTGTTCCATATGTCATTAATAAGATATATGGGTATGTTCGTATTTTATTTGTAAGAAAGAAAATGAGAAATGAAAAAAAGAAAGTCACTACTATGAGGAGAATCCACAAGTTTAGTTGAAATGGATGTAACAATGCTAAGTTTTTAGAAACTGGCTTTAGTTTATCCGTCATAAATGTATAATCCGTAAAAATATGAGGAAAGCTGAAATTGAAATCATTAAACGTGGAAGGGGTTAATAAAGTAGTCACTCCTATATCAGCTTCTGAACGTATCACCATTCCCATGATTCCAGTCCAGTTTCCATCAGGTTGTTTGCTTCCGAAATCATCATCTAGAGGGGTAAATACTCTATATGGTATTCGAAAAACTTCAGATAAAAGACGAATAAGTTGAGCGTCATGAACATGAAGAATTTTATCATCATTTTGTATAACATATATGTCCAATTTAGGTGCAAGTACTGACGCAACAGAAATAACATCTGTGGTACAATTTTCATCCATATTTGTGAATTAGAAATTATCTTTATCTTTAGTGCATAGTCTTCCCTTTATTCGATGTCGCTCTCCTCAGGGTAAATATTCAGTGCATTTATTTTAATTTTTATAAAACTGGAATAAATAACATTTGCAGTACAATCTCCTTGAATAATTGTGAATGACACATTATTTTTCTGTCTTGCCGGTTATTCGATTAAAAAGATTTTGTGGATTCATTCAAACATTTGTTTAGTTTTTTTTTTTTTTTTTATGAAACTTAAAACCTGTAAAAAATACATTGAAATAGTTTAAAATATAAGCAATCGTCCTAGACCGACGATTTATTGTCGGATGATCACAATGATAAGATTTACTTTTACTCGCAATTTAAAATCTATAACTTATTTCAACGTGTTATTTTCTCCGTATACGTGCATTAAATTGTAATAATGTTTGAGTTACTACAAATAGCAGTGAACTATAATACTGAAAATAACAGTGCATAAAAGGATATACAAGCATGTATATATGAAGAACAGCGCTATTATAAATTAACATCTGAATATCTAGGTTACAGTATTTGATGCGTATTGTTAGGCTTTCATTATTTTAATTATTGAAAATGATATTTTCCGTTTATTAAAATATATTCTATATATACTCACATTCATAAACATATAAATATTAATATCCAGGTTGGACCAATATAAACATTTGTTTGATGGTTTTACTTAAGTTTATATTGAAGTGAGATCTGAGAACTAAAAATGAATCTTTTTGATTCATTTTTATGATAACAAAATGTTCCAGTCTTTCGGACAATGCAAAGGAGACTTTAAACAACAAACTCTCTCTACATATTTCAAATCAAAATCAAATTTAAATTTCAGAGTAATTGCTTAAAAGGCGCAAAGGCCAACATAGTGAAAAAGATTCCAAGCCGGGAATCGAACTTGGGCCATCAGTATAGCGCACTGACGTTCTACCGACTAAACCACTTGGAACGATACCTAGCTCGGAAAATTTCTCACTATTATACGTTGGCAAGGCTACAAACGCAGCACAAGATGGAAAGCAATTACTCTGATTTTAAGCAATTACTCTGAAATTTGAAATTTGATTTTCATTTGAATTATTGTATGCAAGGCGAATATTTCTCTCTGGAATAATTTCCATGTATTAATGTACTCTCTCTACATATTTAAATTTTAAGCAAAGCGAATTATCCTAGCACGCAATGTACATTATGATGGTATTTCTTTTCTTAACTGACATAGTGTAAATAATAGTTATATGTTTATAATGCATTAATTGTGTATAGTTTGATTGTATTAGTCAAATAATTCATTGTTACTCTAATGTTTTCATATACTTACCTCGTGAAATGCTAAATTTCCTTTGACAACAATATTTTGTTATTAAAGTTGAACTATTTTGAAATAAGGTATTATATATTTTTGCTTTTAAAGTACATCAATATTATGTCATTACTTAAATGCAGATTGTTGTACAAATGCAACATTAGACATTAATATAATCGAATGCAGAAATGAAATAACTTAATGTGAAAGTTTTATTAGTGCATTTGTATGAATTTTAAATGAATATCCGTGTCTATTTCTGATTTGATTCTTTTGCACGATAATTCTAAAAAAAACGTATTTTTTGTCATGGATACACACTCTCCTAGAGGATATACAGATAGTTAAGATTTTTAATCTTTTTAAAAAGCTTCAGTCATTATATTTTTCCAAAAAAGTAAATCTATCTCCCATGTTTATAAAATATATGTTTGGTGGAATTAACATAATAATTGCATTTTTAATTGTCTGTTTTACTTTTAATCTTTCAAAGATATTTAAAAAATATTTAATAAATATTTGTCATACCAGTATTTGCTAAAAATTATTTGTTAAAAATTTTTACTTAAAAATTAATTGCTAATCATTGGATTACTTTTAAAAAATTAAGATTGCTTGATTCCCGCCACTGTTTTGAAGTAGAAATAGCCACTTTATTTAATTATAGATTAAATAATGTGATAATAAACCGAATTATACCGCTGGGAATCAAGCGATTTGAAATTTTAAAAAGTAGCCGATTGGAATGCGAAAATAGCGTTTCCCGCGGCTAAAGGGTTAATGCGTTATAGTATACACCACTTATAATATATAGTTTTCATTTTTAATAAAATTTTAAAATTTATTTTTAAGATAGTTTTAGTTTTATCAAATCCAGATATTAGTTGTCATGCTTTTAATAAAGAAATTAAACCCTTGCGTTCTAGCGCTGTTTGCGGATGTATGTTACTAGACAGCAGTTTTTCCGCATTTGACTTTTTGTTGTTGTTGTTGTTTATTTAGACATTTTGAAATCATACCATAAAAAATTAGTTTATAATTTTCTTTTACTTTAATTATGGAAAATCAATTCTAGCGTAAAGCAAAAATAACAATTAATACTTTCTTCTGAGAATTAGGAACGTCAATTAAAAATATCAGCCAGATATCATGAAGTGTACGTCATTGGTACGTCATGGTACGTCATTGTCGGAAATGACTAAACTATCATGACGTACGCTGTTTACGTAATAGAGCGTAGGGAGTGAATCTTAACTATTTTCTTTTTATTTAAAAGATAAAAATACTTTCCCTATGATTACAACATGCAAAATTATTGCAATGTTACAAAAATTACGCTGATATAACGCTGCGCATACGTGCCTTTCTATAAATTTGACATGGCAATTATAATACAGTACAATAATTGATGCCCATTACGCAGAGCTGCCAAGTCTCCGGCTTTTTGGATACCAGTATTTTAATATAGAAAATGTTCTGTTTTTTAATTAGAATATTTAGACGATTTAAAAGAACAACATTTTATACACTAAATAAGGTAACGATTATTATTTGCATTTATTGGTGATAAACTGAAAACCGTTCTGCGCGACTTACCCCCGGGTTAAACGAAGGTTTTTTTTCTTTGAATGTTATTGTTAAAGCAATATATTTTGATTAATATTACTTATTCAATTGAAATAAGTGACATTAACGTTAAAAGGTAATGGTTATGCCAAGTTGCAGCTAAATATCTATGAGAACATCACTTAAAAAGTCTTTAATTTTCCGAATTGTGTCTTAAAAAACTGTCGTGGGAAAGAGGAAAAAAAAAACACTTAAACAATCCCTATTAACTCTGCAACACATTTTTATATAAGAAAGTTACTGGTATCAAACGATTGAAAATAAAGTGTATTTTTAAATGAGGTATACAAAATTTGCTTAACCCCTTCAAAGGCGGTGGTTCATTTTTGGACCACCTAATTTTAATTCTTAAATGGGACATTGACACTAGAATTTTGATTTGAAATTTTTCGTTTTATAAAGTATATGAAGGAAAGCTTTTACTTATTTTCAGATAATTCTGTTTGTAAATTCCGGTGTCATTCATTCATTTCAGTATTTTACTGACAGAAGTGCCTTGCCACTGAAAGGGTTAATGGGACATCTACTATCAAAGCAAACCCGGACATTGTCTTTTTCAATAGCAATACCCATCTTTGACACTATAAATATATTTACCCTGCAATTAGCCTAAATCCAAAATTTCATGACATTCATATGATTAGTTTCCGAGAGATTAATTATTTGAAAATGAGCATACTTTAGTGGCTGTATCCAAATTGAAGTTCGGCACTCGATTGCTGAAATGCTACTAAATGACAATGTTTTTTCTATTAACCCTTAAATGCCGGGTGTTGATTTTCGGCAACATACTCAATTTAGGCTATAAAATAGTATTAGAATAATATTGAAGCTATAACGCCTAATGATGCCAATAAAATACATTCTTAAAATAGTATTAAATCTATTTTCAACATGTAGATGGCAACACTTGTGCTGTTTAAGAATAAAGGTAAATTTATTTTTCCAATTGTTGCTACTTGTTCTTTTTGTTTTGTTTGGAAACTTGCGAAATACCTTATTTTGATCTGCAGTGAGCAAGTAAAATTACTTTCTAAATATAGTTCCTGAAATTTTTTGTGTTTAATATTATAGAATTTTATCAAGGAAAATATTTTTTTCAATTAAAGACCAGTATTGCCGATTAGTAACAAAGTGTTTTTTAGCCGTAAACCGTACTTAAAGCAAAATATGATTCTTTAAGTATTTTTCCCATGATTTATTTAAAAAATGAAAGCCGAAAATCATTATTACAATGATTTTTGACAAATCAGGCATTTAAGGGTTAATATATTATTTCATGCTTATATGACCATTACATTTGTTTAATATGTTTCGACTCTTGCCACCCCCCCCCAAATGTTTCATTAAAATGAGTAAAGTATATATTTTTCAAAGTATGCTTTTCTGGACAGCATAGACTTAAACAGTCAATTTGACAATTCAACTCATGATACGAAAACTACCCGGAAGAAAAATTCTAAGTTGAGAATTTAGCATCAGGCAGGACATAAATATAAATCTATAAAAAAATGTAGGTTGCAATTCATATTTTTTTTTCGAATATTAATTTCATAATTAATAACATAATTTTTTTACAATTACAAATTGAGTGTACTAAAGTTTGAGTTGTTTTAGTATTACAACTAAACAAAAAATATCACATTAGGATTATAATTTCAGGAGATATTAATAAAAATATGAAAATATATTTTCACATTAGAATCTCTAAAATTCCACTTGAAGTCAACCCGTAACCGTAAAAAGAAGAAATCAGAAAACAATCTGTCGTAATCACCAATCTGATCCGAGACAGACAAAATATGTTTTCATGGACACGTACCGAGCAAAACCTGAAAATTCCATTTGATGTTTATCCTAAACACGATCCAAATCCGACAAAAAAGAAAATTTCATTTAACGTAACCAGATTTTTAACAAGATAAAATAACTTCCTTCTAAACGTAACCTCACCAGAGCCTGAGAATTTCATTTGAAGTCAACCCAAAACACGATCCGAACCCGAAAAAAGATCCATTGAACCGTCACCCCATACGAGAAAGACAAAACTATTTCCGTCGACACAAACTGAGCAGAACCGAAAGATTCCAATTGAAGCATACCCTAAACCCGATTTATTTCAACCAGAATCCGAAATCCTTCAAACCAAATAATAACTGAAACTAAATTAAATCATCTTTTAATTCAATTATGGAAAGCATTTTACAATTATATTACAAATAATATTTTTTTCTTTTATGTTTAAAAATAAACATGTTATATGCTAAGTATGAATGAAACCTGCAAGTGAGGCAGATTTTTAATGTTTTTTTTCCAGAATTGTACGCAGTAGTAGATGGCTACTAATAACAATTATTATGAAAAATGTATATGAAATTTTTTATATTAATTAAATTTGCAGACGTAGCAGATTTTTAGTATTGTTCATAGTATTACGCAGAAAATGTAATTTACTAACGATAATGATTATGAAAAATAATCATGAAATTTCTTTAATAATTAATTTTGTAGATAAGACAGATTTTTAATGATTTCCCAGCATTGAGCAGGGAAGATGATTTGATAATGAAAATAATTATAAAAAGGTATATGAAAATACCTGCAATAACGCAGCCTGCAGATGAGGCAGATTTAAAATGTTTTTTTACAGTATTACGGAGAGAAGATGTGTTGCCAATGAAAACAATTAGAAAACTATATAAGAATATTTCTGCAATAATGACTGCAGATGAGGCGGATTTTTAGTTTTTCCCAAGAAATACGTAAAGAAAATAAGTTGCTAATTAAAATGGTTATGAAATTTAAGCGAATTTTCTTATATTATTTAAATTTTCAGAGGAGGCACGTTTTTATTGATTCCCCAGCATTACGCTGGGAAGATGGGTTACTGATGAAAATAATTATAAAATTGTATATGAAAATTTCAACAACAATTACATCTGCTGGTGAGGCAGATTATTAAAGTTTTTTTACCATTACGGAGAGAAAGTATATTCCTAATGAAAATGATTAGAAAAAATATATAAAGAACATTTCTGCAACGATGAAATGTGCTGATGAGTCAGATTTTTTAAGTTTTCCCAGCGTTATGCAGAGAAGATCGACATCTACTGAAAATCATGAAATATATTTTTTGATTTTTTTTTACAATAATGGCATTTGCACATGAGGCTGATTTTTGTTGTTTTTCATCTTTATCCACTAGAAAGGTGGGTTGAGTAACACAGACCTGCAAAAAGATACTTTTCGAAAATTGCATTAATTTTGACAACTATTTTTTATGGTTCTTTTTATTGCTGATTCCGAAAATGAAATCCATTTTTTTCTATCACGTAAGGATTTTTCAAAAAATGATCGCATATTTTTAATGAAAAATCTGAAATCATGAAATTTTGACATTTCATTTAAATTTTATTTATTTATAAATCCATATAAATTACATTTATATCTGAGTTCAAGTAATAGTTAAGTACTAGCAGGGAATGACCGAGCTAAGCTCGGTCAAGATTAGCTTTGTGTTTATCTCGATATATTATTCCCACTGAATCATTCTTGCTGTTTTAGAAGCAATTAGCTTGAACCTGAGATATAGTGACCCAAAATGACCCTCTAATCGAATTTTTTTCAACATGCGACCTAACACAATGCTCTTCTCGAACCAGAAAACGATGGAATACAAAATTTAGTGAAAATCGTTAGTCGTTTTCTAGATAAAATAAGCTTGACCCACGTTGAGTCAAAAACCCACTAACCGAAATTTATCGAACATGTGAGCTATTTCAACGGTCTTTTTGCACTGTGAAACAGTATAACAAAAAAAAAATTGTCAAAATTGTTTGAACCTTTTTAAGATGCCGTTAGCTTGACCCCGACACATTATCACCAAAATGACCCACTAATAGAATTTTCTTGAGCATGCGACCCAGCCAAATGGTTTTATCTTGTCCAGAAACGGCGTAGTACAAAGTTTTCTCAAAACCTTTTGAGCCGTTTTTTAGATACAGTTAGCTTGATCCTGATCCATTCGTACCCAAAATGACCCATTGATTGAATTTTCTTGAACATGCGATCCTGCCTAATGGTCTTATCATGACCGACAGCGTTATTATACAAAATTTTTAAATACAATTAGCTGGACCCTGACCCATTGTGACCCAAAATGACCCACTAATCGAATTTTCTCGAACATGTGACTTAGCCCAATTCTCTTCTCATGCCCAGAAATGGTATGATATAAATTTTGGTCTAAATGTTTTGAGCATGTTTTTAGACTCAATTAGCTTGACCCTAGCCCATTGTGACCCAAAATGACACACTAATAGAATTTTCTCGAACATGTGACTTAGCCCAATAGTCATCTCATGACCAGAAACGGCCGTATATTAAAAAAAAAATTCAGAAAGTGTCTTGAGCCTTTTTTAGATACATTAGCTTGACCCTGACCCATAATGACCCACTAATCGAATTTTCTCGAACCCGTGACCCATCCCAATGGTCTTTTCGTGCCCGAAAAAGATTACAGAATTTCATCAAAATCGTAGAGCAGTTATCTAGATAAACTTAGCTGGACCCACGGTGACCCAAAAATGACACACTAATCGAATTTTCTTGAACACGTTACCCGTCCCAATGGTCGTTTCGTTCCCGAATATGGTTAGATACAAAATTTAGTCAAAATCAATTGAGCCGTTCTCTAGATATAATTAGCTTGACCCTGACCTATTATGACCCAAAATTTCCCACTAATCGAATTTTCTCGAACACAAGATCCATCCCAATCGTCTTTTCTTGGCCGAAAACAATAGGGTGCAAAATTTCGTCAAAATCGTTAGAGCCGTTATCTAGATAAATCTTGAACAACATTGACCCAAAAATGCCCCACTAATCGAATTTCTCGAACATGTGACTTAGCCCAATGATCCTCCTCTAATCCAAAGCAGTAGAATATAGAGTTTAGTGAAAATCGTTACAGCCGTTTTTTAGATAAAAATAACTTGACCCACAGTGACCCAAAAATGACCCACTAATCGAATTTTCTCAAACACGTGACCCATCCCAATGGTTTTTTTTGTTCCCGAAATGGTAAGATACAAAATTTAGTCAAAATTGATTGAGCCGTTCTCTAGATAGAATTAGCTTGACTCTGACCCATTATGAACCAAAAGGACCCACTAATCGAATTTTCTCGAACACGAGATCCATCCCAGTGGTCTTTTCGTGCCCGAAAATGGTTAGATACAAAATTTAGTCAAAATCGATTGAGGCGTTATCTAGATATACTTAGCTTGACCCACGGTGACCCAAAAATGACCCATTAATCGAATTTTCTCGAACATGTGACTTAGCCCAATGGTCTTCTCGTAATTCAAAACTGTAGAATACAGAGTTTAGTAAAAATCGTTAGAGCCGCTTTTTAGATAAAAATAACTTGACCCACAGTGACCCAAAAATGACCCACTAATCGAATTTTCTCGAACACGAGACCCATTCCAATGGTCTTTTCATGCCCGAAAATGGTTAAATACAAAATTTAGGCAAAATCGATTGAGCCGTTCTTTAGATATAATTAGCCTGACCCTGACCCATTATGACCTAAAATGACCCACTAATCGAATTTTCTCGACCACGAGACCTATCTCAATGGTCTTTTCGTGCCCGAAAACGGTAGGGTGCAAAATTTAATCAAAATCGTTAGAGTCGTTTTCAAGATAAAATTTACAAACACACACACACACACTATTTTGCTCGCATTATAGTATAAGATATGTAGACGCTTACAAGTCCTTAGAGTAATGTTTTTTCTTTACATCAAAAGTTTTTTTGCCACTTTTGCTATTGTCAACTTTGGAGGATTTGTCTCGTTGCAGCATCCAGCAGTAGTCGGCTATCATGCTGACATTCCATTTGCCTTGATATTGCCACTCCATTTCCTTTATGTCCAGGTGATATCTTTCACTTTGTTCCTCACTAACTGCATCTAAATTTCAAGAAAATAGTTTAGGTGTGAATCGAGAAAATAAACTTTTAAGCTCATATTACACCCTAAAATCTTGAATCTCTTCTGCAATAGATTTGTAGTTTGGTCCTTTTTGTTGCCAAGAAAGCTAGTAATAACTAGTTTGAAAGATTCCCAGGCTCTTCTGTCGTTTGTTTTCATTTTATTCTCAAAACTTTCATCTTTCATCATTTTCCTGATGTCTGGTTCTACAAACACACCTTCCTTCAGTTTTGCTTCGGATAAACCCGGGAACTGCTCATAAATGTATCTGAAATATTCACCTTCTTTTGGTAAAGCCTTGACAAATTGTTTCATTAAACCTAATTTTATATGAAGCGGTGGAAGTAACACTTTTTTTGGATCAACAAGATTTTTCCTTTACCAGGTCTATGAGGGACAGGACGTATGGCAGATTGAATGTCAGGATAAAACATTTGCTTTTTGTTCTTTAAATTGAAACCTTTCACATTACAAATACAACAATAGCTATCATCACTGTGATTTTTATGTTCTCTCCAAACCATTGGTATACCAAACCGAAAAGATTACTTTTTACCTTGAGACTGGTGCCTTAATTCTTCTACACAAATACGGCAAACTTTGTCTGGAGACCAAGTCTTGTCTTTATCGCCCAATTTCATGCCAAAATAAACGAAATACACTTCTTTACAAAATCAGAAATGCTTCTGTGCTGTTTCTTCACTGTATAGTTACCACAAATATAGCAGAAACAATTCGGTGAATTAGCACATCCTCTGGAAGCCATGTTCTCTATCGCAGCAAAAACTAGAAGTAAAAATTACTACTATAACTTATAACTAACAGGTCGGAATAAAAACACATGTGTACAGCACAAAGTAAAGAAAGACACTGATTCAGGAGTAGAGGTAAGATGAGTGAACAGGGATATGAAGAAGGGGTGGCGAGCAGACGCCTGAAAGCAGGAGAGATCTGATTTAATCTGGTTTCCCCTGTCTTGAATATTATATTTAATAGGCAGTTTACCGATTAAGTGGAATATTCTATATTTAAATAGTTTCTTCTTTTTTTTTTATTAGTTTAATGCACCAATTTACTATTTTAAGTCATTAAATTTATTTATCAAACTCATATAAATAATATTTTTTGGTCCGAAATATACTAAATTCATAAAAAAATAGATTGCGATTTGTGATGCATCTGTACGTGATGGAATTTTTTCATTATTTTTCTAGTAATCAGCATCCAAAAAACTATAAAAAATACCGCTTACTATACCGGCAATTTTTTCATCGCAGGCTTGTGAAATCAAAATAATAGAAAAATAAGTAAAAAAAGTGCTGTAACAATAACATCTGAAGATGAAGAAAACTTTTACTCTTATACTATAATGCGAGCAAACATTGTGTGTGTGTGTGCGTGTGTGTGTGTGTAAATTTTATCTTAAAAACGGCTCTAACGATTTTGACGAAATTTTGTATTTTACCATTTTCGGGCATGATACGACCATTGGGCTAGGTCACGTGTTCGAGAAAATTCGATTAGTGGGACATTTTGGGTCGTAATGGGTCAAGGTCAAGCTAATTATATCTAAAAAACGGCTCAATCGATTTTGACCAAATTTCACATCCAAACGTTTTTCGACACGAAAGCTAGGTCACATGTTCGAGAACCTTCGATTAGTGGCTCAATTTTGGGTCACTATGGGTCACGCCAATTTTATCTAAAAAACGGCTCTAAGGATTTTCACTAAACTCTATATTCTACAGTTTTGGATTACGAGAAAACTATTGCGCTAAGTCACATATTCGAGAAAATTCGTTTAGTGGGTCATTTTTGTGTCACTGTGGGTCAAGCTAAATTTATCTAGATAACTTCTTTAACGATTTTGACGAAATTTTGTACCCTACTGTTTTCGGGCACGGAAAGACCATTGGGATGGGTCTCGTGTTCGAGAAAATTCCATTAGTGGGCCATTCTGGGTCATAATGGGTCAGGGTCAAGTTAATTATATCTAGAGAACGGCTCAATCGATTTTGACTAAATTTTGTATCTAACCATTTTCGGGCACGAAAAAATCATTGGGATGGGTCTCATCTTCGAGAAAATTCGATTGGTGGGTCATTTTGGGTCATTATGGGTCAGAGTCAAACTTTTTATATCTAAAGAACGCCTCAATCGATTTTGGTGAAATTTTGTATTTTACCATTTTAGGGCATTATAAGACCATTGGGCTAGGTCACGTGTTCGAGAAAATTCGATTAGTGGGTCATTTTGGGTCGTAATGGGTCAAGGTCAAGCTAATTATATCTAAAAAACGGCTCAATCGATTTTGACAAAATTTCACATCCAAACGTTTTACGACACGAAAGCTAGGTCACATGTTCGAGAAACTTCGATTAGTGGCTCATTTTTGGGTCACTATGGGTCACGCCAATTTTATCTAAAAAACGGCTCTAAGGATTTTCACTAAACTCTATATTCTACAGTTTTGGATAACGAGAGAACTACTGGGCTAAGTCACATGTTCGAGAAAATTCGATTAGTGGGTCATTTTTGGGTCAACGTAGGACAAGCTAAGTTTATCTAGATAACATCTTTAACGATTTTGACGAAATTTAGCACTCTACTGTTTTCGGGCACGAAAAGACCATTGGGATGGGTCTCGTGTTCGAGAAAAATATATTAGTGGGTCATTTTGAGTCACAATGTGTCAGGGTCAAACTAATTATATCTAGAGAACGGCTCAATATATTTTGACTAAATTTTGTATCTAACCGATTTCGGGCACGAAAAGATCATTGGGATGGGTCTCATGTTCGAGAAAATTCCATTAGTGGGTCATTTTGTGTCATAATTGGCCAGGGTCAAGCTAAATATATCTAAAGGACGGCTCAATCGATTTTAAATAAATTTTGTATCTAACCATTTTCGGGAACGAAAAGACCATTGGGATGGGTCACGTGTTCGAGAAAATTCGATTAGTGGGTCATTTTTGAGTCAGTGTGGGTCAAGCTATTTTTATCTAAAAAACGGCTCTAACGATTTTCACTAAACTCTATATTCTACAGTTTTGGATTACGAGAAGACCATTGAGCTAAGCCACATGTTCGAGGAAATTCGATTAGTGGGTCATTTTTGGGTCACAGTGGGTCACGCTAAGTTTATCTATTTGACGGCCCTAACGGTTTTGACGAAATTTTGCACCCTACTGTTTTCGCGCACAAAAGACCATTGGGATGGGTCTCGTGTTCGAGAAAATTCGATTAGGGGTCATTTTGGGTCATAATGGGTCAGGGTCAAGCTAATTATATCTAGAGAACGGCTCAATCGATTTTTACTAAATTTTGTATCTAACCATTTTCGGGCACGAAAAAACCATTGGGATGGGTAACGTGTTCAAGAAAATTCGATTAGTGGGTCATTTTTGGTCACCGAGGGTCCAGCTAAGTTTATCTAGATAACGGCACTACGATTTGACGAAATTCTGTAATCTATCGTTTTCGGGCACGAAAAGACCATTGGGATGGGTCAAGTGTTCGAGAAAATTCGATTAGTTGGTCATTATGGGTCACGGTCAAGCTTATTATATCTAAAAAAAGCTCAAGACGTCTTCACGAAATTTTTTAATATGCGGCCGTTTCTGGTGATGAGAGGACCATTGGGCTAAGTCACATGTTCGAGAAAATTCAATTAGTGTGTCATTTTGGGTCACAATGGGCCAGGATGAAGCTAATTGAATCTAAAAACATGCTCAAGACATTTTGACCAAATTTTGTATTACGTATACTATTTCTGGGCGTGAGAAGAGAATTGGGCTAAGTCACATGTTCGAGAAAATTCGATTAGTGGGTCATTTTGACTCACAATGGGTCAGGGTCCAGCTAATTGTATCTAAAAAACGGCTTAAACGATTTCGACTAAATTTTGTATTCTATCGTTTTCGAGCTTGAGAAGAGAATTGGGATAGGTCGCATGTTTAAGAAAATTCGATTAGTGGGTCATTTTGGGGTCAACGTAGGTCAAGCTAAGTTTATCTAGATAACATCTTTAACGATTTTGACGAAATTTTGCACTCTAATGTTTTCGGGCACGAAAAGACCATTGGGATGGTTCTCGTGTTCGAGAAAAATATATTAGTAGGTCACTTTGGGTCATAATGTGTCAGGGTCAAGCTAATTATATCTAGAGAACGGCTCAATCGATTTTTACTAAATTTTGTATCTAACCATTTTCGGGCACGAAAAAACCATTGGGATGGGTAACGTGTTCAAGAAAATTCGATTAGTGGGTCATTTTTGGTCACCGAGGGTCCAGCTAAGTTTATCTAGATAACGGCACTACGATTTGACGAAATTCTGTAATCTATCGTTTTCGGGCACGAAAAGACCATTGGGATGGGTCAAGTGTTCGAGAAAATTCGATTAGTTGGTCATTATGGGTCACGGTCAAGCTTATTATATCTAAAAAAAGCTCAAGACGTCTTCACGAAATTTTTTAATATGCGGCCGTTTCTGGTGATGAGAGGACCATTGGGCTAAGTCACATGTTCGAGAAAATTCAATTAGTGTGTCGTTTTGGGTCACAATGGGCCAGGATGAAGCTAATTGAATCTAAAAACATGCTCAAGACATTTTGACCAAATTTTGTATTACGTATACTATTTCTGGGCGTGAGAAGAGAATTGGGCTAAGTCACATGTTCGAGAAAATTCGATTAGTGGGTCATTTTGACTCACAATGGGTCAGGGTCCAGCTAATTGTATCTAAAAAACGGCTTAAACGATTTCGACTAAATTTTGTATTCTATCGTTTTCGAGCTTGAGAAGAGAATTGGGATAGGTCGCATGTTCAAGAAAATTCGATTAGTGGGTCATTTTGGGGTCAACGTAGGTCAAGCTAAGTTTATCTAGATAACATCTTTAACGATTTTGACGAAATTTTGCACTCTAATGTTTTCGGGCACGAAAAGACCATTGGGATGGTTCTCGTGTTCGAGAAAAATATATTAGTGGGTCACTTTGGGTCATAATGTGTCAGGGTCAAACTAATTACATCTAGAGAAAGGCTCAATGGATTTTGATTAAATTTTGTATCTAACCATTTTCGGGCACTAAAAGACCATTGGGATGGGTCTCGTGTTTGAGTAAATTCGATTAGTGGATCATTTTGGGTCATAATGGGCCAGGGTCAAGCTAATTATATCTAAAGAACGGCTCAATCGATTTTAACTAAATTTTGTATCTAACCATTTTCGGGCACGAAAAGACCATTGGGATGGGTCACGTGTTCGAGAAAATTCGATTAGTGGGTCATTTTTGGGTCAGTGTGGGTCAAGCTATTTTTATCAAAAAAAGGCTCTGACGATTTTCACTAAACTCTATATTCTACAGTTTTGGATTACGAGAAGACATTGAGCTAAGCCACATGTTCGAGGAAATTCGATTAGTGGGTCATTTTTGGGTCACAGTGGGTCAAGCTAAGTTTATCTAGATGGCGGCTCTAACGATTTTGACGAAATTTTGCACCCTACTGTTTTCGGGTACAAAAAGACCATTGGGATAGGTCTCGTGTTCGAGAAAATTCGATTAGGGGGTCATTTTGGGTCATAATGGGTCAGGGTCAAGCTAATTATATCTAGAGAACGGCTCAATCGGTTTTGACTAAATTTTGTATCTAACCATTTTCGGGCACTAAAAAACCATTGGGATGGGTAACGTGTTCAAGAAAATTCGATTAGTGGGTCATTTTTGGGTCACCGTGGGTCCAGCTAAGTTTATCTAGATAACGGCACTACGATTTGACGATATTCTGTAATCTATCGTTTTCGGGCACGAAAAGACCATTGGGATGGGTCAAGTGTTCGAGAAAATTCGATTAGTGGGTCATTATGGGTCAGGGTCAAGCTTATTATATCTAAAAAAAAGCTCAAGACGTTTTCACGAAATTTTTTAATATACGGCCGTTTCTGGTCATGAGAGGACCATTGGGCTAAGTCACATGTTCGAGAAAATTCAATTAGTGTGTCATTTTGGGTCAAAATGGGCCAGGGTGAAGCTAATTGAATCTAAAAACATGCTCAAAACATTTTGACCAAATTTTGTATTACGTATACTATTTCTAAGCATGAGAAGAGAATTGGGCTAAGTCACATGTTCTAGAAAATTCGATTAGTGGGTCATTTTGGCTCACAATGGGTCAGGGTCCAGCTAATTGTATCTAAAAAACTGCTTAAACGATTTCGACTAAATTTTGTATTCTATCGTTTTCGAGCTTGAGAAGAGCATTGGGATAGGTCGCATGTTCAAGAAAATTCGATTAGTGGGTGATTTTGGATCACAATGGATCAGGGTCAAGCTAATTGTATTTAAAAAGCGATTCAAACCTTTTTGACATAATTTTGTATAATACCGTTTCCGGGCACTGTGCAGGGTCGCATGTTCAAGAAAATTCAATCAATGGGTCATTTTGGGTCCTAATGGATCAGGATCAAGCTAACTGTATCTAAAAAACCGCTCAAAAGATTTTGACAAAACTTTGTACTAACCCGTTTCTGGACAAGATAAAATCATTGGGCTGGGTCGCATGCTCAAGAAAATTCTATTAGTGGGTCATTTTGGTGATAATGTGTCGGGGTCAAGCTAACGGCATCTCAAAAAGGTTCAAACAATTTTGGCAATTTTTTTTTGTTATACCGTATCACAGTACAAAAAGACCATTGATCCAATGCTCACATCTGTCGATGAATTTCAGTTAGTGGTTTTTTGAATCAACGTGGAGCAAGCTTATTTTACCTAGAAAACGACTAACGATTTTCACTAAATTTTGTATTCCATCGTTTTCAGGCTCGAGAAAAGCATTGTGATAGGTCGGATGTTCGAAAAAACTCGATAAGTGGGTCATTTTGTGTCACTATGTTTCATGGTCAAGCTAATTGCATCTAAAACAGCAAGAATGATTCAGTGGGGAAAATATATCGAGATAAACAGAAAGCTAATTTTGACCGAGCTTCATTCCTGCTAGAATTTTTTTAGTCGATTATTTGCTGAATAAATTTGATTAAAAAAATAGAAAGAAAAGAAAAAGAAAACCGCTCTATTGGCAGATGTAATATACTCAACTGGTTGATAATTAAGCTTATAATCATTTTTTTTTTTTTTTTTTTTTTTTTTTTGTCAAAAAATTATTGACAATAAAAATGTTTCGACGGAAATTATTTTGTCTTGCACAGATCGGGGTAAACCTGGGTGGATTTTTTTTTTTTTTTTTGGGGGGGGGAGGGGGGGTGGTGTTTGTTCGGTTTTAAGATAGACTTCAACTCAAAATTTTTTGTTCTGTTCAGTGCGTGTCGACGGAGATTATTTTGTCTTTCTCGGATCGGGTTACGATTATGTGGATTTTTTTCCCGCTTCTACTCGGGTTCCGGTTTGCTTCAAATGAAATTTTCACGAATGCCGAGTAGTTGCTTTTCGATGGAAATTATTTTGTCTTGGACAGATCTTGTTACGGTTGAGTGAAACTTTATTTTTTTCAGGTTGGGTTCGAATTTAATCACATCAGAAGCAAGGTACTTGTATTCGTAAAATGTTGACATAATTGGAATGCACTCTATATCTTCTTTATCTACTACAAGTGGATGTTTTCTTATGCGGTAATCAGAAATTGTTGATTCAAAGTTTTCTTCATTTGTGCTATAAAATATTATCACAACTATATTTTAAATGAACAGATAATTAAAAAAATTGATTTTTTTAACTAAAATAACACTCATTTAACGAAGAAAATTTAGCTGGTTCTATTTAAGGAAATTTTCATTGAATACCGAGATTGTAGGGGAAAGTTACATAGTCTTTTGACACTTAATTTTTGTAAGAGTATTTAAAAGCAGAAAATGTGTTGTGGTATACCAAAGAAATTCTTTCTTTAAATGTAATACATTTCACATTTTCTGTTATTAGAATTAATTACTGAAACAACAATATTTTTTTGTTGTCGTTGTTATGCAAACTAAGGTGAAGAAATCCATTTCTTCATTTGTGCATTAAAATATTTCAAAACCTATATTTTTAAATGAACAGATAATTAAAAAAATTTTTAAACTGAAATAAAACTCACTCTACAAAAAAAAAAAAAAAAATAGCTGATTGTATATAAGGCAATTTTGATTGAATTTCGTGATTCTAATCACGATGATCAAAATGGCATAGTTTTGTGACCAAATATTTTGTGACACGAAACCTTTGTAAGTGTATTTAAAAGAAGAAAATGTGTTCTGATGTATCAAAGAAACTGATCTTTTCCATATAATATCTGTCACATTTTCTGTTACTAAAATTAAAATGGAGTTATGAATAAAAAGTGGGAGACATATAGTGTATAATCTACCAGTTGCGAGTGAAGTAACTAAGTAGGTTGTTACTAGATGGCTGCTGATTTTATACATCGGATCAATAGTTTCTGATTACAGCCTGAGAAAACTTCCACCAGTAAATTTTGAATAGAAAATTCTGCCTTATTTCAGCGGCTTTTCACGAAAAATTTCTGTCGTAAATATGTGTAATTTTTTCTATTTACTTTTATTGGTGGCAGTTTTCCCAAATATTGTAATCTTTTGCACTGATACTGACAGGAATTTGTATAGGTTATCACAATATTACGGAAACGCAGGGCCTGACTACCACCGAAATAAACTTCCGCCAGTAAAAATGAATATCCGTTTTTACCATTATTTATATATTTTCTAATAATAAGGCCCCTTATATATATATATATATATATATATATATATATAAGGCCCCTTATATATATATAGGGGCCTTGTACAAAGGGCCTCCAAAAGTTAAGGTACAGGGACTGGATGCTTTCGATTGCACACGTTTTGACGAATATCTACCAGAATTATTGGCGAATTATTCTTGAACTTCTGGGATGTAAAGAACATGTTTGATTCCATATTTCTTGGTGAAGATTTAGCAGGGAGGACAATTAGGTGGCTAATAATACATTTAATAATAAAATAATATTTGCGATCACCTATGTAACAGAAAATGCTGAAAATGGTTTGTCACTGTGTTAAATGGCTATTTGGGTCTTGTTCAACGTGTGTGGGCATTTGTGTAAGCATAGCACTTATATTCGTGAAGATGTTATTTGGTCTGTGAAAAATTCAAAAGTTTTTTGTTTATAGCATACAGAGTTTTCAACCTAATTTAACACAACTTTCCGAAAACTTGGCAAAGAATAGTATCAACAGTATACAGCAATAAAAATATGCATATATTGAATATTTGATGAGATATGGAAATTTTTATGAGATAATTTTTAACTACGCATGCGCCGAAAATTTCCAAATTTTTATTTCATAATTTGGTAGTCAGTATTTTGGGGCAACATCTATAAAAAGTACAGTCAAATGTTGTGAAAACTTAGAAAGTTATAGTGAGCTGATTGAGATGTTGTGGAAAATCCCTTATAATAAAGCTAATTTTAGGAAGCAACTCACTATATCGACCCTATTTTTGTGAATTTTCACGATATTTGACTGGACTTTTTATATAAGTTGCCATAAATAGCTGACTACCAAATTATATAATAAAAAATTTAAGATCTTCCACCGATGCGCAGTTAAAAAATTATTTCATACAAATGCCCATATTTCATCAAATATTCAATATATTCATGTTTTAATTGATTTATACTGTTGCTACAGTTCTTTGTCAGGTTTTGCGAAAGTTGTGTTAAATTTGGTTGAAAACTCTGTATGCTATAAACAAAAAACGTTTGAATTTTTCACAAAAACGTTAACATCGTCACGAATATGAGTGCTATGCTTACACAAATGCATACAAACGTTAAACAGGACCCAAATAGTCGTTTACCACAGTGACAAACCATTCCCAACATTTTCCGTTACATAGGTGATCGCAAATATTATTTTATTATTAAATGTATTATTAGCCACATAATTCTCCTAATTCCTAATCCACCTAATTTATAAAATTTCTCATTCATACCAAAAAATTTTTATGCTATCCTTTACTTGACGTTTCATAATTACTTAAAAAATAAAATTCTTCTTTGAAAATTTTTGGTATGAAATCGATGTTTTTGAATTAAAAAAAAGCGCAAACCTGGCAAACTTATCAAACGAAATACAGGAATAAAAAAGATAAAATGTTATTTTCAATGTAGTTTACAAGTAAATAATAATGCATACTATAATACTACAATAAGTGTTCAAAATTGCGCCCACCAACTATGATACATGATTCGCAGCGTCGGTTTAACGATTGGCGTACACACTGTTAAAAATTTCCGTAAAATAATGATGCGTTACTGTATATTTAACATTTACTTCACCATTTTTCTTGAAAATTGTAGTAGCACTGCTTATTTACACAAATTTCGTTCGACCAATGATAAAAAAATAATCGTCTAGCCGTTACACATGAATCCAGTCAGACGACTGTAATTTTAAGCAAGGTTACTTCTATTCTAAACCAATGAGAACGTTTCCCTACATTCTTCGGGTCCGGAACTGGAATGACAACATCAGAAAAATTGTTTGTTTATGGCGGGAGCTGGAACTTTCGTTTGTTGACTTCAGCATTCAAGTAAGTTATTTTGCTAGTTTATGTGTTCAAATTCTGTAATTTCTTTCTCCTTTTTTAATTATAAATTTTTTTTTTTTGCTGTCATCATACTTTGATTTCAATCGTTATAAAGGTTTTGCGATTTTTATTTCTTATCGCTGTTGTTCAACGGTTATTGTTTTTTATTAATGATTAATTACTAGACTTGTCTAATACATTAAAAAACAGTATGTTATGGAGCGTAATATTCCAAAAATTTAATAAGTATTTATAAATTTTAGCGAATGTAACAGAATTTTTTAATTTTCTAGTAAAGCAAGTATATGGCTATTTCATAACATACTGTTTTTCAATGTATTAGACAAGTCTAGTAATTAATCATTAATAAAAAACAATTAAGAACTGTTGAGCAATAGCGATAAGAAATAAAAATCGCAAAAACTTTTATCATTGCATTCATTATTTTTTAATTTTCTAGTAAAGTAAGTATATGGCTATTTCATTTTCCTAAAATCCTAATTTTCAATACTAATGTTTTCCAGCCCCCCTCCCCCCCCAAACAAAATCCATATAGGATAGATGTGCCAATAATGAACACTCTTGAGGAATTTCTTTTTAATTAGTAGTTATAATTATTATGTTCCACTTATTTCGATATTATATTAATGTATCAACAATATTTAACTATTCTCATAGTCTCATTTCCTAATATTAATCAAACTTTTATTGTAAATAAAATAAAAATATATCAAAACACCCAAAATATTAATAATAGACCCCCCCCCCCCACCAAAAAAAAAAAAAAAAAGAAAAAGAAAGATATAAAATTTCTTATGACTGTATTTAGAACCAGAATTAAATGAAACAAAATAGTTATTTTCAAATAAATTTAACAATTAGGATATCAATAATTAATAAAATATTTGTTAGATTTTTTCAGTCTTTAAATTCATTATTGTGATTATCACACACAAGATCAATATTTTAATTATTTTAGATACTATATGGTTTAAAATACCACTAAATGTCAGAAAATTACAGCTATTAAATTATTGAAACAGTCATGGGTTTAGAGGTGTAATGAAAAAAACCCCAAAATGTTTGGTATATTAGTGCATAGATTTGTTTATTTTCCAGTATTTTTAACAGTTAAACTCCCAGAAACTATACAAATATGAAATTAATCATGCTTTTGGTTGAATGTAAAGTAGTTTCAAAATGAAACTGCAAAACTGATGTTTGAGGCCACTGATCTGCAGATTTATAGTTTCATTACTGCTATGAATTTAATTAATGTTCATTTTTTATTTCTTTTGTGAAAGATGAATAAGCAAAAATTTAAAACAGAAAATAATAGATATATTTTTATCCTGTAACACGTTTTTATTTAAATAGGGAGAGATGAGCCCCTTGAGTCCCTCTTTTCCCTAAGCCTTTAAACAATATTCACTGCTTCCTGGTTTGTTATATTGATTGCCAAATTATAAAATATAAAAAAAAGCTTTGATTAAAATATTGAAAATTTTATAAACCACATAATTAATTAAAAAGCAGCTAGTATGAAAAAATTGATGTTATTACATTCTGTTAAGTGCAATTTAAAATTAAATTTGTTTTGTTTATTTAGGTTTTCAGTTAAGTCAAAAGATTGTATGCATTATAAACCTTACTGAAATTTCATTTTTGGCAATGTATACATGGGGTGTCCATTATTGGAAATTGACTAATTAAAGCATTACAGTAATGGGCACATGTCCTAAAACGTTAAAAATAAATGAAATTTTCTAAATGGCCATTAGCATATAAAATTCAAAGTTTTCCAATTCTACCAAAACAAAAATATGCAAACTTTTCAAGAAAATGAAGAATATATAAAGTAAGTGAAGCAATCTCTTAGCATGTTCATTAATATTATTACTAAAAAACAGTGGAACTTCAAAACATTGTGTGCTTTCTGATTGGTTTGACGAAGATTGACAACAATAACACAGATTATAAAACATGCAAGCAGACTTATGAAAAAATAATAAAAGCTAGATTTTGTTTGGTTATTTTCTCATAAACCAAAAACATTGAAGGGTGTCCATTACTGGCACATCTACCCTATTATTATTATTATTATTATTTTACAAAGTATTTATCGAATAAATCTTTCACATTGCATTCTTCCACAATAGAAATCTCATTCAAATTCCTACTTTTTTTTTTTTTTTTTTAACAATATTCTTGCCTAATTCTGCCTTTGTTGGAAGTATACTTAAATCAATCACCTAAACTTTCTCTAAAACATGTACTTCCTTTACCATCCTTTCCTCCAGCATACAAATTATTTTTTATAGATTTTTTAAACAGTTTTTTTTTTTTCATTTTGAGTCCTCTTACAAAAATTTCTGTATTTCTCTGCATGCCCCCCCCCCCTTGCTAACATAGATTTCTTGCCTAATCTTTAAATTTTTTTAATTTTTAAAACAGATTTCTCATCTTTTTGTTTGCTAATAAAATTAATATAAATTTCTCTAAATATTTTCTCCATACCCTCCCTACAAAATATTTAAAATTTTAAACCCTTTTTTTTTTTTTTTTTTTTTTTTTTTTTGTTTTAATCTCTTATTTTTTTTCTTTGCAGTAACAAAAAATAACATAAGTAAAAGTAAAGAGCAAAGTTGAAATGATTTACATTATGCACCCCCCCCCCCCAAATCATGTGAAGTTTGAAATATTTAGCATTTTATAAAGCTCTCTGTTGCATTTAATACTTTCAGTAAAAATAAATAATCAATCTATTACCACCCCCCCCCCCCCCTCTCCTTTTCACTAGGGAATCACTGTATACCAAATAATCTTTGGTATTCAGAGATTTTGCATGTAAACTGAATATATGGTTTTAGCTGAATACATTTAAGTATATTCGGATAAATTTTACAATATTAAATTTAAGAAAAATAATAGGCAAAATATTACTAGTTTTAAAAATACATGATGACCAATGCTCATTTGATGCTATTTTAATATGATTCAGTGATATGTGATCATTTATAAAAGCTAATACATTGCTTATTTGTAATCAAAATTTAACATGGACAAATTACTGTGTAAAAATATTAATTTTTCAACATTATCTTGTTGTAATCTGTTTTTTTTTTAAATCTCTTATTTTTTTTTCTTTGCAGTAACAAAAAATAACATAAGTAAAAGTAAAGAGCAAAGTTGAAATGATTTACATTATGCACCCCCGCCCCCCAAATCACGTGAAGTTTGAAATATTTAGCATTTTATAAAGTTCTCTGTTGCATTTAATACTTTCAGTAAAAATAAATAATCAATCATTTACCACCCCCCCCTCTCCTTTTCACTAGGGAATCACTGTATACCAAATAATCTTTGGTATTCAGAGATTTTACATATAAACTGAATATATGGTTTTAGCTGAATACATTTAAGTATATTAGGATGAATTTTACAATATTAAATTTAAGAAAATTAATAGGCAAAATATTACTAGTTTTAAAAATACATGATGACCAATGCTCATTTGATGCTATTTTAATATGATTCAGTGATATGTGATCATTTATAAAAGCTAATACATTGCTTATTTGTAATCAAAATTTAACATGGACAAATTACTGTGTAAAAATATTAATTTTTCAACATTATCTTGTTGTAATCTGTTTTTTTTTTTTAAATCTCTTATTTTTTTTCTTTGCAGTAACAAAGAATAACATAAGTAAAAGTAAAGAGCAAAGTTGAAATGATTTACATTATGCACCCCTTCCCCCCATAAATCATGTGACGTTTGAAATATTTAGCATTTTATAAAGCTCTCTGTTGCGTTTAATACTTTCAGTAAAAATAAATAATCAATCATTTACCCCCCCCCCTCCCCCCTCTCCTTTTCACTAGGGAATCACTGTATACCAAATAATCTTTGGTATTCAGAGATTTTGCATGTAAACTGAATATATGGTTTTAGCTGAATACATTTAAGTATATTCGGATGAATTTTACAATATTAAATTTAAGAAAAATAATAGGCAAAATATTACTAGTTTTAAAAATACATGATGACCAATGCTCATTTGATGCTATTTTAATATGATTCAGTGATATGTGATCATTTATAAAAGCTAATACATTGCTTATTTGTAATCAAAATTTAACATGGACAAATTACTTTCTAAAAATATTAATTTTTCAACATTATCTTGTTGTAATCTGTTTCCCTTCTCTTCATAATTCTGTCCAGCTTCAGAAAATAAATGTTTGATATAAACACTGTTGGCAGGTGCGGATAAGCATTTTCTTGGAAACAAAAGAATTCCCCCTTTTACTTAGAAGTAGAATAGGCTAAGTAACAAGTGAGTTGTATGTGTGAGATGTATGTGAGTTCTGAGTTTAACTGCAACAAAAACAAGTCAAAGACCATCTTTATTTTTTTTTAAATAACTTTTTCTTTCTTAAAGTAGTTTATATAGGGGTAAAATCAAAACAAATGTCTGCAATAGAGAAAAAAAAAGTAAGGAAGATGAGTTATCTTTTTCTCATAATTTAATGTTAATTATTTCTACAATATATATTTTTTTAAATTACATTTATTTAATGTGCATTTTCATTAATATATACACATCAAATAAAAATATCCTTATGCCTATCCTATAACTTTTATATCTAAAATTAAAACTATTGATTTTTTTTTTAATCTTCATCACCCACAGTTAAGCATTAATCAAATATAAAGGAGTAATTTCCCAGAAAATAGTTAAATGTACAAATTTATATGTTATATTTTGTATTTAAGAACATTTCTAATTTCTACTCAATGTGTTTATAATAATTAGACACAGAGAATCAGTAAATCCGATTAATGATAATATCTGGTTTCTTTTTATTTGAATGAACTTCAGTTTTTCTGATAACTCTTTATCATTAATAACAATTATGCAAATAAATTTATTAAAAATTTTTAAGCATTTAGTTGCTGAATACCGAATATTCAGTGAAATTTTTGCTTCGGGTAATCCCTACTTTTCACCATACAGTATCAGATTGCTTTAATAATATTTTGATTTTTTCAATAATAATGGATAAACATCTAAATCTTCTTCAACTAAAATGTTTTCTCCCCTCCTTCCCTCTCAATGCAGAAGTTTAAGTACTTTAAAATAACTTATTTTTTGTCTTACTATTTACTTTGCATAATAGTAAATAATCAACTCATGTCAATTTTTTTTCTTCTTTAAATAGATATATTTTAGATTATAAACAATAGAGTGTTTTGTAAGGTAATGCATTCTTTAACTGCTTCCCTGATTATCTTGAGTTATCTCGAGTTCATATATATTAACAATTAATTATTATCCCTAGAAAACTCAGGCGTGAGCATAATTTGTCACTATGATTTGTTTTATCTCATTTTTACTTGTCCTGAAGCTTAAAAAGAAAAAAAAATTCTTAAGTAATATAATAAATTGTATATAATATTTGATTCGCAGTTTTTAAAGTTTTGTGATATGAATATTATAATGTGAATTATAATGATGGAATGTAATGATGTGACTGCAAAAAAATGTGATTTTTTAAAGCGGTTAAATGTGTAATACGTAGTACCAAAAGTATCCTTTTGTATTTGTAATATAATAATTGCCCCAAATATTTTGTAAATTTTTCCTTTCCTAAAATGTTACAAAATCTTACTACCTGCTCTGGGAGTATTAAAACTATATTCTTTTTCTACTAAATTTCTCCAAAAGGGGTAATAGATTTAGATAGATTTAACTAACCTAGCAGTTTGTTTATTTTAAAAACAAAATAATTTAAATTTGTTTAAATTTAATTTTCAGACTAGAAATGCATATTTATTTTTATGTAAGTTATGTTAAAAAGAATTCCCAAAATAAAATTACTGTAACTGCCATCTTAAATATTTTCCATTGATTCACTGCTCATATAAATTTCAATTTAAAAATAAGGTCAGAACTGAATATAAATTTAGAATTTAGACATTAAACAAATAGTAAGTTGCTTTATAAATCTTTAAGTAATTTATGCATCTCAGGTTGATTGTTATATTTCTACTATATAAATACTATGTTTTTCTGCTATGTAAGTGTTCAATGCTGAAATGTTACAGTAAGCAAGAAAGTGGATCAACCAGAATTGATCTACATCAGAGTTTGAAATATAATTTAAATGTTGGTTGGGAAATAAAATCCCTTTTTAACCTTTTTTTTTCTTTGGGTGGGGGGGGGGGGTAACTTTAATATTTCAGGTTTTTTTTTTTTATTTGAAGTTTTTCATTATTGACATTGCATATTATATTTATGTCATAATCAGTATGATGCTCATAACAGTGACTGTACTTCATATAAGTTAATTGCCGTTTGCATTATGCTTGTGTTTTTCAGTCTTTAATTCATATATTTTCTAATAAATACTTGGTAAGTTGGTATTTGAGTAATTTTAAACAAGCTAGTCTTGCTTGTCAAATATGCCTAGCAGTGATATCTGATTTCTAACTGTCCAAGTACAATTTAGTTGAAATCATTCTATGATGTGCTTTAAGTCACATAACATTGTCTGTCTTTATAAATTTAGTTCACATTGTAAACAATACTCTCTTTAGATTTTAATGTGCAGTTTGGGTAATATTCTGAATTCAAAGGTTTTCTATTTTTTTTTCCCCTGACAACTTTATATAACTTCAACATTCTTTCATTAAACCTCTTTTAAATATATATAGTATATTCATTCTCACTTTTTTCTGTTTACTTTTTTTTTGTACTAAATTTGTTATATATTGATTCTAATTTTCCATTGTATGAATAAAATATATTTGAGATCCAGCTTGTGGATTCCAGTAGGCGAGAGGCGAGTAGTACTTCAGTGTTTAAAATGAGAAATTTTTTACTGGAAGTTTTTTTGCAGCTCTAAGGTTGTTCTTAACTGCTCTACTTAACAAGCGCAAAACGTTTTGACTTATTTACAAATTCATTTTTTTAACGGAAAGATATGAAATTGGAAAGCTTGACCAAGGAAGCGATTTGGAATCAAACTGTTTTTTCTGTTTTTTGATCAGTCAATTACCTGTTGAGTTATAAGTGATTTTGATCACGTGACAAGGTATTTTCTCCCATTACTGACTGGATTTTCTTCTTTCGTTCGGAATTTCGGTTCAAAACGCCCACTTTGACAGTATTTTCTGAAAGATCTATTGCGCTTACAAGAAAACGGAAAAGCAGCCCGATGACATAGTTTCTGAATAACAACACCTTCTAGTTTCACGTGTTTCCAAACAAAAGTGAATTAAAACTTATGTCAGAAAGTTGACCCTTTGGATTTCAGAACAGCCTTAAGGATTCGTTTATTTTAAGAGGAGGAACAAGGACAGGGGGGATCTGAATTTGCATTTTCAAATTTGGGATATGGGATGCACCCACCTTACAGGTGGGTGAGGTGATTGCATTTACACGCGGTTCGCAAATATCATCATATTTACAAAAAATCCGATATTTTCAATATAGTCAACATACTGCTGACGATAAATATTTTTAAATGTAAATTAAAAACTAAAACATATTGCACTTAATATGAAAATCTAATAAAACAATAATCTATATAAATAAATTTTCATTTTTCTTTCCCCTCCTCCCCCTCTCTCTTAGAACAAAATTGAAGATCAACTAATTGAAAATAAACAGTTTGCTTTATACACAAAACTATAGTATTCAGTATCAAGGAAATTTCATGTATTATGAAAGAAAAGTTTTAGTACAAAACAGATTTTTAATTGAAAAATTTTAACATAAATGTAACTTGGTCTTCTTTTTACTCCCTAACATGTCCTACAATTGAAGCTCAACTAAATGGAAACCAGAAATGATTCTTTTGTAATGAATTATATTATAATCTCAATTAGGCAGTTTATCTTTCAATGTCTGTTCTGAATTAATTATGTCCCACATAACATTTAAAAATTATAACTTCAAACATAAAGCTTGGAAAAGTCATTTGTTTTCTTCTTTGACTAAAAAAGTCATTATGAGAGACAAAAGTTCTTTATCCAGAGTACCACACTGTCAATAACAGTTGAAAATTTCATTTACATTTATTTTGATCGAAAATAGCAAAAATATCTTATCTTGCAAAATGATATTTTGAAAATAAATATTAAACACTGAAAAATATACAAAATACCAAACATCTTGGTATTTTGAACATAAATATCAAACATGTGAAAATATGAAGAAATCTTGATATCATGATAATAAATATCAAATGTAGGAAAATATCAAACATTTTGATATTTTGAAAATAAATATCAGATAATATGTTATCTATCGATAGCAACAAACCATGCATTTACATAAGTTTGAAAGTAAGTAATAATTAATCTTGTTAATTTTTTGGGATTGATAATTATGATAGGGATTATTATGATATAATTTGGGTTTTCCATCCTGATCTCTATTCAGGCAGGGAATCAATGGTTTTCAAAAAATTAAATTAACTTTTAATAAAGCTTTAAACCAATATCTCTTTTGTAAATGTTACAACTTTTTTTTTAAACATCTTCGCTACCTGGATCCACATATGTGGCCCTCTGTTCTTTTCCTCATAAAAACTGAACAGTTTATTTTTTTTTAAATTTATATTTCATTTCTTAATAGCTGAAAGTTTTTCGCTTTAAAAGTAAACCAATAAATGGTAACATCTATGCTAATTTTCTCATTAAAAAATTGTTTTATTTTTCATCTGAGTTTGCAAAATGCCTTCAAGACAGTATGGCCAAGAAATAAGAAATGTTCATACTTATTTAACTTAAATCATTTACTATCAAATGTTTTGAGGATTTGTATATCATCCACTTGTTTAAAGGCCTTAAATTTGTGATTGTGTAAATTTAGGTTAGTGATAATTAAATTAGTGTTTTAAGGGTATTTACCTAAATTACTAGTCCTCTAAGGTATCAATTTCCGAAAAGTTCTTTTTTTTATGTCAACTAATATCAGTTTGTTTAAAACCAGTGAATGAGTATTTGTAGTATTACTTTAGCTTTAAGAACGAAGAGGTTAAATTAATAAAACCAAAGAACTTACTTGTACATAAAAATAAAAGAATGAATTTTTCTTAATTTTTAACACTAATATTTTAAAATGTAAGAGATAATTTTTAGAAGAATTTGACGGAAAGTTTTGCATTCATCAAAAAATATAAAACCAAAGTAAAAAAAAAAAGAAAAAATTGCAATTTATTCAAATTAATGCAAATCAGCAACCCCCCCCCCCCTCCTTTTGATTTATCAAGGAAGTTTTTAAATGCACTACAGTAGGGAATCGTTTTTTAAGATCATAAATATAAGGGTTGTTTCTAAAAGTTTGGAACAAACTTTCAGATGACTTAATGTGGTCAAGCATTTTTTCAAGAAACCAATATTGCAACCTACCATTTTACTACACGCTGAAAAAAATTTGGAATAATCAAATGTCTAGCTCATTGTTTGGATTTGAATTTTGGAATTTTTCTGAACTTCTCATCATGTAAATAAAAATTTGAAAATATTGTTACAATATTTTCAGTATTGTTAAATTAACAAACAAAAATCTGAGTTCGACTTGGAATGATATTTACATTGTATTTTTGACTGGAATAGGTCAACTGCAATCCCAATTTTCCATGCAAAAAATACTTGTCTTGAGGCCTATCGTCATTCTTGAAAGTTTGTTTCTTGTTGTTTAGAAACACCATATTTCTGAAGAGGCAGACAATATTATCATTACAATATGACCAGACAATATTCAGAAATGTGCATTATTTGTACATTAATGCTTATGAACTGTCTTCATTAGTAGTTTATTTTCTTAAAATCACTTTTCTAGAACAAAATAAATGATGTAAAAGTCATATCTTTATTTATTAATCATTTAAAAATAGAAGTTTACTAAGATTTTAAAAAAGTTATTTGTTTTAATATTCAGTTTGACCAAATATGAAAATATTCGGCTAAACTGAATATTCAGTTAGTATGACCAAATATTCAGTAATATTGACAAACACTGAAAAAATACTGAATATTCGGTGCATATTCTTAGTGTGTGTAAATATATATATATATATATATATATATATATATATATATATCTTAATTATAAACTGCCTAATGTTTTTTACCAATAACTTTTTAAAGGTTGATATTTGTACCTCATAAAGAATCATCTATGACACTGCTGTATGTAACGGGATATTTAAGGAATTCCACTTTGATGTGTTTTTAGAGGTAAATTAAATTTTGATATTTCATTATATTGTATTTTAAATATTTACTATTTATCATACAGAATTTTATATGATTCTACCTTTTCTAATAACCTCATGGCGACATGGCAAAATAGGAAATATTTCTTGTTAAAAAAAAAAAAAAAAAAAAAAAAAAATATTTGGAAAAAAAAAAAAAAAAATATATATATATATTTTTTTTTTTTTTTTGGGGGGGGGGGGGGGTGATAAAATATATACAATGGCCAAAAAAAAAACTTCTGTATATGTGTATGTTTTAATTTTGTTGAACAATATTGGTAAGAATCTTATGCATTTTAACAGATTTTTGTCATTGCACCCCAAGACTATCTTTTCCATTCTGTTGCCCACCCAACCCCTCACCCTCTCCTCAAGCTTTAAAACTGTTAAGCTTTAAATTCTGACCAGTTGTTTTGCCCTATTTGTTTTATTGCTACTTTTAAGGGGACAGTTTACCTTTTCAATAATTATGTTTATTTAAAAAAATAAATATATAGTTCAAAATGTTCAAATGGAACTCACTGCATTTCAATGTTACTAAAAGTACACTTTGAAGAAAAAAAATGACTGTATATTTAATTAAAATTTTTAAAAAGTGTAAAAAAAAAATTGCATTTTTTAAAATTCCTTTTATATTTTAAATATTCATGTTTTTGTCCAATTTTTTTAAAAAGATTGTCAAATGTATATTACACAAGACTATATGGATTTTTAGATACATCTAATATTACTTTTAATATAATTTTGTTTACTGATATGTATAGTGTAAAATGATGAAATCTAACACATGTTCATATTAAAAATTCAATAATATATTATAGGGATTGACCGAAAACTGAATTAATCCGGTTCACAGGCCGAACCACCGAATAGTTGATTCGGTATTCGGTGGTTCGACATACTTTTAAGTATTCGGCCGAATAATTGCAGATAAGTATTTTCTTAGAGGTAGAAGAATTCTCTTCTACTTAGCAGTAAAATAGGCTAAACAATGAGTTTCAATATTATGTGCGTGAGTTCAGAGTTCAGCTGCACTACAAAAAACAAGTCAAAGGCCATTTTTAATTTAAAAAAAAACTGTTTCCTTCCTAAAATAGTCTACATAGGTTTGAAATCAAAACAACTGTCTGCAACAGAGAAAAAAAGGTGCATCTTTAATTTTATTTACTTCTACATTAATCTTTTTAAATTTAAATTTATTTAATGTGTATTTTCTTTAATATACACATCAAGTAAGTATATCAGAGTTCATATCTGTATAATATCTAACGTGTAAAAAAAAATACACACATCAAATAAGTATACCCCTATGCCTATCCTATAGCTTTTTTAACCATTATATCAAAACCGCTCAAATTTCTTTTTTTCATCACCACAATGTTAAAATACTAGTCAAAATATAAATATTCTATCAATAATGAGACAGAAAATAGTTAAATGTACAAATTGATATACCTTTTGTATTTTGAGAACATTCCTATTCCATATGTTTATATTTAGACTTAGACAATCAATAAATCAGCTCCAAAGTAAGCAAAATTTCACTGGTTATCTATAATTAATTAAACTATGAAAACTGAAACAAATACACAACAAAAAAGAATATTCAATGGTCTGTGAGACTGCTAAAACAGTTAAGGATTAATTGTTTAATCTTAAACTGTTAATCTTAAAAAAAAAAAAAAAAAAAAAAAAAAAAAAAAGAGTTTAGCATTTGTTCTATTAAAAAAAAAGTACAGCATGGCGAAGGGGGGGGGGGATGGCATGGAAGGGTGGAAGAGAAGAAAAGGAGCACTGAGAACAAGAATAACAGCATCATGCGAAGGAAAAACAGCATAAATAATGCTAAAAAATAAATTTGGTAAACATGGAGCAATATTGCAAAAATGTACTTAACTCTACCTTGTCCCCTAGAAAAAAAATGTCCCTTGTTAAAATATAGTTACTTAATTACCCATTACAGGATTATTTTAGAAATTTTTATTCAGTTCAAGGATATAATTCAATAATTATAAACCAAAACTAAGATTATCACAAACATACATAGGAAAAAAATAAAAATAAAACACGTGGAAAAATTTGCTTATCTGACTCGATATGAATATTTCACAAAATTCATGATCTTTTCCCCTACAGCCATTTGATGAAATTCACTTCTTTTTTTTTTCTTTTTTTTCTGATATCGATTGACGAAATTAATTTTTTTCCATGGCCAATTGATAAAATTTTTAATATCTTTTTTCCTTGACCAACTGACAAAATTTATTTGCTATTTGTTTCTGCTTTTTTTATGAAATTCGTCCTTGATTATTTATTGATATTCCACAAACAGTTGACAAAATTTCGTATTTGCAATTTATTTATTTTTTTGGTGTGGGTAGGGTGGGGGGATCATATATCTAATATAATGTGTAATATGTAATTGACTCAATATTTTTGAATGTTTTAATAAATATACTTAAATTTATTAAATTTTAAATTTGTTAAAATAATTATTTTGTATAAAACTTTTTATCAAGAATTATATTTTATCATTTTTATTTATGTTTCCCAATGACTTAGTTTATATATATAATTTTTACATGCTTGTCTTTTGCTTGCTAATTCAAAATATGTAAATTTTTAAACATCTGAATTCGTTGCTATTTTTCTTGTTTCTGACAGTTTATTTCAACTATTCCCTTGCTTTTAAAAGCTTTATATATTCAGTTAACTATGGTGATGAATTGTGTATTAATAATTTAGATTGCTAAAATTGTTAGATAAATGTTGTTTCAGTTACAATAAGGAAGAATACATGTTAAGAAATAGCATAAATACTTCCAATTATGAATTAAATATATTATGATTTAAAATTTTCATAAATTTTGGGTATTACAAACTTTCCATTTTTAAACTACATAATATAGATTATGTAAACTGCAAATATGTACGAACACTAATTTTACTGTGTTAATTTTTCTTGTATGTTATCTGTAACCACACCTGACTGCCAGTTCATTCTATCATGTCATTTAGACATAAATTTATATTATTTTCTGATTTATCAATCTGAAACCTCATTTTAAGCTTAAAATAATGTATGTATCTGGTACCCTCTCCGATACACACATGCACAAAAAAAAAAAAAAAAAAAAAAAAAAAAAAAAAAAAAAAAAAAAAGAATTTGGTACCTTCTCCCATACACACACGCACAAAAAAAAAAAAAAAAAAACTGCGTGGAATATTTTTTAAAATATATAGATGCAAGACTTACTGAGCATTTGAACAGATTACTGCATTTAAGTTCTTGGTTCAAAGCTAGATCAAATCTTTTGGTTTGATACTTCTGATATTTTAAATTGCCTGTTTTCTGCTTATGTTTACTTTTAATCCTAGTATCAATCTTGGCCTCTTTTTTTTCTTTTTCCCTCTCTCTCATAAAGAAATTCTTGTTTCTGTGGAGGTTAGAAAAAAAATGATTTGTCTTTGCATTAGAAAACTAGTTGCATCCAGACTTTAAAATGACCATGTTAATTGTTAATTTTTAAAACATTGCTGCATGTAACTAATGTTTTAAGATTTGGCAAATGTAACCTTCTAAACCCTAAAATATTTTTTAACAGAAACTCAAAGTAAACCCAGGAAATTTTTGTGATCTCTTTATATCTGGTAGTATCTCTTTATATAGAAAGATATATAGCTGTACAAAGAGATATTGATATACAAATACAAAGATTGTTGGGCTGTCGAACCCACAGACTTCATACAGCTTAGCAGATAATCTTATTTCCTTAAAATATTGAAATTGTCATCTATCTTAATTCTTAAATGTACATTTATTGAAAATACTCATGGTGTGAAAATATACTCATTGAAAAGATGCATTTTTCAGTCTGTTTATTTTACTACATTAATCTAATAGTGTTATAGCTCCTATTTGTCCGATTATTGTGCTGCCTGAAATAAAATTCCAGTGATAAGTTATTAGGAAATGCATCTGAGATTCAGTTAATATTTGTAACTGTATCCAATCACTGCCAATTGTATATCCAGAAGGTTTGTAATTTTAGTGTTTTCAATAAAGGGCACATTGTAACAGCAATATCTAATAAGTTGATAAGTTCCAATTCAAAGATGCAAGTTTTTGCACCACTAAGTTTAACCATAAAATTATATATGAAAATCACTTAAAATCCTCAAACTAAGTTAATACATTTTAAAAGTGATAAAAAATATCTTTATTCAGCTTGACATGTTTCATCGCTCAGATGGTGACATTCTCAAGAGCTGTAATGATAGAAGTATTTTCACAAAAGAATTTTAAAACTGATAAACAAAAATCTCAAGATATCTTATGTAATGAAATCAAGTACAATAGTAATAAAAATTATAATAGATATTTGTGAACACGAATTTGCAGAATAAGAAACAATAGTATAAAATAATTCACATTCATAAATATCTATTTTATTTTTATTGCACTTGATTTCATTATACATGAAATCTCATGATTTTGTTTACCAGTTTTTCTGTTAAGCAGAAAAAAAGTGAAAATATTTCTATTATTAATAGCTTTTGAGAGTATCACCCTCCAGCTGAATAAAAGTATTGTTTATCACTTCAAGCAAGTATTAACTTAGTTTGTGAATATGTAACTACTCCAAATGTTGTGACTTGCATGCTAATAAATTTTAAATTATAAATCTATTAAAAGGGAAAGCTTTAGCTTTTTCCTTAATAACTCATTAATATTAGTAAAATATGTAACACAAATGTGGCTTAGTGAAGTCAAAAAGTTAGACATCTCTGATATTATTTTTTAATAAACATTTTACATGATTAAATGAAGTATTTCATATTTGTGACTTTTATTTTTTTTTTAAGGTTCATCATACTTTACTTCGGAGGAACACGCATTACTCATTGATGATTTTGTAGTAACTTCATCTATTAAAGATCCAGTTATAGCTCTAGCAATGCTGTTTCCAGTGCTGAAATCCAGTTGACTTTGAAGTTTTTTCAGAGGTAAAGGAACACATTTAGATATATTTTTTAATATAATGTATACTTATAAATTTAGAATTAATAAATATAATGCATAGTATAAAGACAACATTTTTAAATCTTTGAAATGTTACTTAAAGATTCAGTTGTACTAACAAATGTATCAGAAACTGTCGAGTTAAAATTTGGATCTGTAGAAATCATTTAACTATTCCTGTGTTTAAATATTACGATTCCTGTTTGCAAAAATAAAAAGCATTCTGTAACTAATAAAATGGTCATGGTTGATCTGAAAGACCTAATTTATTAAAATTGTCTTATCTTAAAATTAATTCTTTCTCTTTCTCATATCCTTATAATATTATAAATGCCATTGACAGCGTCTAAACGGATGAATTAATGCTTTTGTATTTTTGGTTATAGGTGGATTACAACCCGGAAATGAACATAGGCTATGTTTAATTTATTTTATTAAAATATTTTGCTTAATAATCCAAAATTTCATTATTTTTCATACACAATGAATTGACATTTTTCTGATAAAATTTAACTATCTTCCTTTTTTCGTTGCCAAAAAATAAAAAACCCAGAATAATAATTTAATTTCCAGTTGAAAGTTTAAAACGGAAATTTTCAAGTATTTTTAATAATACAAGGTGCATGGATTTTGAGTAAGTGCGGAAAGAAAGCAAATGTGACATCATTTATGGAAAATAAAACGGATATGCTTTGATGTTGAAATAAAATGAGATTGTGTTATGGCATTAATTCTTATTTAATGAAAATTGTTATGAATGCTTACGGTTTATCGTCTGCGCGCGGTTAACATAAATATGGAATTTTTAATTTAAAATTTAAAAAAAAAAAAAAAACTTTTGAAGAGCAAGTGTCAATAATATGCACAGTAAAATTATCAATGTCGAAAATGACGTAATGATTAGCAGGAAATGTATTTTCATTCTTAAAAAGTCAAAAGTTTACTAAATTAGCTGAATAAAACAATTTTTTCAGAGTGTTAATTCTTAAGCATTCATTTCAGGAAATTTAAACAAAAGTTACTTTATTTTTAAAGGAATTTACATTTTCGTTCAAAGAACATAAATTTTTAATATGATTGCGTCATCAAAGTAACATTCAGTATAAATTTGTTTATTGGAGAAACGTTTGTAAATCGTAGTGTGGCAGCTGAATTTTAATTCTACATTTCATTTAGCTTTAAAAGGGCAAAATATTTGTTGACATTTTAAAAAGTAGCTCTTTTTTAGGAACAGATGTTATATATTCCAGCGGCCGCCATCTTGGATCTTTTCTTGGCGTGAACACCTCCTTTCCGCCAAGTAGTAAATGTCGCCAAGCAGTGTTTTATGCCCATGTTAGGCTTAACGAAAATAAAATGTAAAACATTGCCAACAAAAAATCGCAAAGAAATCTCAAAACATCCAAGAAGGCGGCCGCGAGAATATGCAGCATCTAAGCCCTTTTGGATAATAGTTTTTTGTGAAGTATGATAGGTTGAGATAAATATGCCTTAGCTTTTAATACAATGTCTAACTGAATTTAAAATGTTATAATAATTTAAAGAGAGGAATGTCATCAAAGCGAAATAAAATTTATCGAGAAATTCACGTAATGCAAGAGCATTGAAAATATCAAAAATTAATGAAACTTTTCCTCAAACAGAATTGCGTAGACATGAACAAGCCGATCGTCAGGCTAATCTTAGAGATGCTGATACAGCTGAAAAGTCCCAACTGCGTCACCATTATAACGTTGCTTATTTGGCTTCAAGGAGGGAATGTGGATCACCTGAACTGTCGCAACACAGGTTTATTTATTTATTGAATAACATACGACTTGTGTGCTTGACATGAGAGCCCGCTTATAAGTCGGAGACAAGATAGCACAAGGAAATATTACAACACAAGAGAAATACACCCTGGGAGTTCCACACAAAGCGTGTGTGCAATGGAACCAGCGGGACTCGAACCCACAAACTCTTACGCACAAGCGATTAGCTGAGTGGTGCTTTGACCACACAGCCACAGAGCCCCGCAACAAAGGTTAAAAGAAGACGCTGACCGCAAGTAAATAAACAATTTATTAATAAATAAACAACAATAACCGGTGTTACCATATCAAGCAAACTAAGCTATTTTAGCGACAATTACGTACCCCGGTGCGTATATGACATCTGTGCCATTTTATTATTACTTCATGATATAAACAGACATCCTGGTTCAGCGTATAAACCGGAGTTATGTCAATGACCTTATAATAAAGAAATATTTTACACAACCCGTCTATGGAGAACAGTTTGGTTTCCTTAAAATTTATGTTTGGGAAAGCATGTTAAGCATTGTATAATGTTACTTTTATTCACAATTTAACTTACTTGGACTACCCTAACACCTCTCGCTGCGCAACACGAGATTTCCTCGGTAAACGTAAAAGTAGCAAAATGTGTGCAATCCGAGATTTCTTCGGGGATTCAATTTTTCCACTGGCGACTATTTTTTAATTCAACTCGAACCACATTTTAAGTACAAAAAATTCCATATAGATATTAAAAACAACTACATGAAAAATACACTGCAAAATTGATTTTCTTAAAATAGTGGTGCGAAACTATAAAAGTAGTCTCCAGTGACAGCCCTGATTTCGCCTTAAGCTACGAGAGGGTTAAATATAATTAATATAATCCCCTAAGCTAATATTACTTTTTGTTGCATTAAAATATCTCAATTTGTTGATTTTCTGTAAGCAAGTAAACCCTATTGGTTTACAATGGAAGTCTATGGCAATTCGGCGAAATATTAGAGATATCGCTAAGTTGGCGTCACTTTCGGTGACAAACTTGGAGACAGAACAGGGTCCCTCTATGGTAAACCCCTTATAGCTATAGGGATGAATTAAATAACCAATAATAACCAATCAATAACCAATGTTCAATAACCAATGAGATGCGTTTCATTTGGGCGTCCCTATTAAACGATTCACAAATAACTGAGATTTCTGTGCCACGTACGATAGCGTAATACATAAATAGATTGTCTACTATAAAATGTGATAAAGAATTGGTTTATTATACATGTTTTTAATTATCGAAAGGGAAATGCTTTGCTTAATTAATTCATTTCTTCTTCTTTTTATGTTACGTGAACGACGTCACGGGTAACAGCTAGTATATATATATAGAGAGAGAGAACCTTTTTTTAAGTGTCAATGGAATAGCTAGTTTTCAGAAATTACATTTTGTAAAAGAATCTTTAAATACATAGTTCAACAATATTTAAAGAAAATTTAAATAACTGCAAAATATTCCCATGCAATGAATAAATGTTTTCACTCGAACCAAAATATTTAATAAAAAACAAAAAAAAACCTTCTAAAATTGAACAGTCTTAATATGAGCAAAGGTATGCTACAAATATACATATATTTTTTTTAATTATGGTGAATGCAAATATACAGAACTTTTAATATATATATATAAGCAATAGTTTTGACACAAAGTTGTATCCCATTGTTGAATATTTTAATGTAGATTAGAATATGTTCCGCCAGTCTAATTCATCTCAAAAAATCAATTTTGGATACATTTTAAAATTTATTATTGTTACTAGGGATTGACCGAATATGGAATAGTTGATTCGGTATTCGGTGGTTTGGCATGTAAACCGATTATTCGGCCTCGACCGAATACTTTTTTCAGTATTCAGCCGAATAATTGCGGATAAGTATTTTCAGATAAGAATATTTTCAGATATAAGTATATTTGCAGTGTATTTGCAGATAAGTATATCAGAGTTCATCTCTGTATATCTAAGGTGCATATTAAAGAAAATACATGCATCAAATAGTATCCCCCTATGCCTATCCTTTAGCTTTTATAACTATTATATCAAAATCACTGAAATTTCTTTTCTTCATCACAACAATGTTAAAATATTAATCAAAATATAAATATTCTATCAATAATTTGACAGAAAATAGCTCAATGTATAAATTGATATGATACCTTTTGTATTTTGAGAACATTCCTATTCAATATGTTTATAATTAGGCTTAGACGCTCAGTAAATCAGCTTAACCCCTTGGGGACGAGCGACACGTATACGTGCCGCATGAAGCGCTTAGAATCCTTGTTTTTCCTCACCAGTAAAATTTTACTGTAAAATTTGTCTTATTTAATCAGCGCATTTTCTCGATTCAAGGAGACACAAATTTCTGTTTTTAAAAAACGGTAAGAAAAGATTAAAAATTTTGTAAAAGGCTCCCGTCCCGAAGGGGTTAATGACAACATTGTTTCTTTTTATTTGAATGAACTTTTGTTTTTCTGACAATCCTTATCCTTAATAATACCCTGTATTGTTTAATACTTTCATAGGTTATTTTGGGATATTGACAAGTGATAAAATAATAAAAAATAAGTGATGGGTTAATGATTTTGTGAGTGGAAAGAAGTCATTACATTTTTTTGTGAAATTAGATTTAAGAATAAAACTGTAACTGAATTAAATTATTGTGAATTTAATTTCAATTAAAGCTTATTAAAAAAGCTAATATAAGCAAAAATGCGTATTAAAAGGTTTCAAGTATTCGGTTGCCGAATACCGAAGCTTCGGTATACATTTCGACCGAAGCTTCAGTATTCGTCAAAATTGCTGCCTCGGTGGATCCCTAATTGTTATCACCATTTTGAAATGGTATTATTAGCCTCATTTTATAGATTAAATAAGGTAAGTACAAAATAAATTATACTCTCTCAAAAGTTGTAACAATCAGCCAAACTGATAACACTGCATTTGTCAAATGTCAATTGCATTCAGTCTGGTGAATAAGCTGACATTTTTATATTACATAGCAGTTATTTGTATTTTAGTGTAATCCTTCATACTCCCCCCCCCCCTCTCCCTATTTTGATATTAAAAGAAAAATTTTCAATAGGGAAATTATATAGTGGAAGCTGAAATGATGTGCTGTATTGTGTTAAATATACTTAGAATGATTAATTAAATGTGGTGGCTATTTTGTAAAGCTAGATGCATTTAAATACAGAGAAGCATAAGATAGCATACTTTAGAAAAGTGGATATAAAATGTTTTCAAGAATCTCATTTCAAACAAAATATTCATTATCAGGGAAATTTTATCATTAATATAAAATTGACCGAATTTTGGTGTATTTTATCACCTGAAAAAATAAATAGATATTTTAAGTTTAATTTTTATTTTTATTAGAAAAATGAAATTATATTTTTACATTTTTGCTTAATTATTTTGTAGAGCTGTTTTCCTTTTATATTCAATTATATAAATAACTGTTATAATAGCATTGTGAAAAGTGTTGCCTATGAAAATTTCATTATGCTGCTTTTGAAATATCGAGAAATTTTAAAAAGATATTTAGCGACCTTATTTGTTACGTCTATAATACTAAGAATTCAGTGCACAAAGAAAGCATTGAATAAACAATTTTCTAACCAGTTTAACACTATAATTTTGAAAATTAGCAATTGAAAAAAACACTGAACATTAGACACTATGGGTGAAGATACAGTACAGAACCATTTATCCGGAATGCTTGGGGTCAGATGTATTCTAGATAACTGGTTTTTCCGGTTAACTGGTTGTGTATGAAAGCAGCATCCATTTGATAAGTTTTGTGGAATATATGTGGTTGTGGCATTATTTCTGATATTAAATTATTAGATTGCTTGGATATCAATGCAAGAAAGATCAAAAGTTAACCAGAGTTTTAAAAAGGAAAATTATGGGAATCCCTTAGGAACAAAAATTCTTCTGTTTCCTCTTCATGAAAATTAAAACATTTAAAATACAATACATATGTTTTCATTTCAAATACTAGATGTTGTCATCAAATTATACAATTGTTTAAGCAGAGCCTATGTCAAACTGTCAGTGTGTGATACCATTTCTGCAAAGATTCTGAAATGAGTCTATCAGAAATATCATTCCGGTTAACTGGTTTGCGAATAAATGGTTCCATACTGTATTTCATTTTCTATACATGGACCTTCAATCTCAGGAGTCAGGGGTGATTTCAATCTTCAAAATATTTTTGAAAGTAAATTCTTCTTCATATATTTTAGCAATTTTAACATCGAGAATTTTTAATTTTCTTTTATTTCTTGCATCCACGTTTTCATGAAAATTTCAATGTACTTTTGTATTTTCTTGGAAAATATGTTTGAATGCTTATAAATGCGTTATTAATAAGTGTAACTACAATTTTTTAGGTGTCCTGCTGGTATTAATCTAGTGTCTGGAACAAAGTATGCAAAGCAAGGCACTTGAATTCATCATGGACTGGTTTAATTTTTTTTATACTGGCTTGGTTTTGTTTATATTGTATGTTCAACTTGTATACAAAATGGTCTAATAAATATTTCTGTAACTTATTCACTCATGTATTATTTAGTTTATTGGTACATAATGCATTAATCTTCAGTTTATCTACAAAATGCTATATCTTTAAGCAGGCCCGGACTGGCTCCTTTGGGGGCCCTCGGCTAGAGACTGAAAAGGGGCCCCTTACCGGAGTAAGGAATATCCGGAGTATTGAGAGTAAAATATTAGAATATGTAACTTTTGAAAATTAGGCCTAAAAACCACATTTAGCTATTTTGTCACTTGGAAAATAGTTGAGTAAAAAAATAAGCTATTTTTGGTGTAGTCTACTTACTTTCACAATAAATATTTATATTATTTTTATACACTGTACATAAACTAGTTCCATGCTTACAAGGGCGGATCCAACCCTCCATTTAGAGGGGGTCATGGCTCCTTTTTTGAAGGGGAGTGGGTGTCACATCTCTAAGCAATTTTTATATTGAAGGCTGTTCCCATATCCAAAATTGTTACTTTTCTAATACTTCTGAGAAGTCATATTCGTAAATACAAAAAAATAAAAAATAAAAAAGCATTAATCTTAGTAAACATATAAAATTTACACATTTTATTCGGATATCAAGAAATTGAAGAATTTCCCGTTTTTTATAAAGGCAAAGAAGAATGATTCCGAAATTGAGCATTTTATGCCAATTTTTAAGACTCGACAGTTAAAAAATGTCGTCCTGAAGGAGTAATTGATTGTTACGACCTTAAATTCAATTTAAAATCCCACATTTTACGGAGATTTCCAGAAAGATTCTTTTCTTTTATCGAAAAATAGAAAACGCTAATCAATCACATTTGCTCTGAATAAGTGCGCTTGCAAATGTCTTGCATCTGAGATTAAAAATCACTTTATTGGATGTGTCAGAAATTACCTACTTTGGATTTAAGCAGAACTTTAAGTAATCAGAAATATTCTTATTGTTGAGCGAGGGGTACATTTGAAAGAATTTAATATATACTTCATTTTTAAACTGTCCTTGAGAAATTTTCTTCGTTCAAGGGGGGGGGGGGGTCATGACCCCCGTGACCTCCCCCTTGGATCCACCATTGCCATGCTAGAAAAAAAAAATATATTAACCTTTAACTGATGTTACCGGTCTCACAGGCCGGTGCTTTTTTCAATTTTCATAGTTTAACTTGCAAATTTCAGTTTATCTACAAACACTACTGAAATTTTGTTTTATTTGGAACTTTAGTACTAACACCAGACTTTTGAATATGTGAATTTTAATTATAACACTCCTGTACAAAAGGTTTAGTACAAAAACAACATCCTATGAGTTAATCGCGGCTTTTATTCATATTTCGATGGAGCGGTCTCACAGACCGCTTCACACTAGTTATGTGACAATTTCTGTGACATCAGTTAAAGGTTAATTAATTACAAGTTTGTTTTTTTTTAAAAAGGAGAGGGATAAATATTTTTAGATTTAGGCAAGCGAATCACATTGTTGAGGCTATAATATTCTAAGTCCTACTGTAATACCTAAGTAAATATTAAAAAGGGACACAACAGTAATAAAAAAGCAAGCATATTGAAAAAAGAATATCCTATTTAATTTTTATTTAATGGTTACATATTGTAAAATAGATTTTATAATAAAAAGATAAATGCATAGCTGCCAACTTGTACGAATTTTTGCTACCACTAAAAGTTTATAGAAGGCTTTGCCTAATTCAATCGCCGAATTGTAGTGAATACTGATAATTAAATAAGGCATAAATTTCTGTTAAATTTTAGCGGTAGCAAAAATCCGTACAAGTTGGCAGCTATGTAAATGGCTCTAAAATACCTGGTGTAGCCTCTTCGGTCCCTGGGACCCCAAACGGGGACCTCTGTTTTTTTCCTTATAAAAACTAAAATGTCCGATTTTTTTTACATTTTCACATCACTTCTTAATAGCTGAAGGTGTTTTACGTTCAAAGCAAACGAATAAATGGCAGCATCTAAGCTGATTCCCACATAAAATAAATGTTATTTTCATCTCAGTTTGCAAAATGCCTAAAAATGCCCAAAAGACAATATGACCAAGAAAGTGAAAATTTTTCATAAGTATTTAACTTAAATCTTTTTCAATAAAAAAATTTGAGAATTTATAGATTATTTACTTGTGTAAAGCTCTTAAATTTGTGCATGTGTTAATTTAGGTTAATGGTTATTAAATTGATGTTTTAAGGGGGTTTGTAGTTTTACATCCATATTTTTGAACCTAAATGACTAAGTGCCTAAAGAATCAATTTCAGAAAAGATATTTTTCCTGTCATTTACGATGTCATTTTGTTTGGATAAAACTAATGAATAAGTATTTGTATTATTATTTTAGCTTCGGAACTGAAGAGGTTAAATACAGTAAACTAAGAAAGGTAATTTTTTATGCAATTATTCAATTTGCAAATAAATCATAACAGTTGTAAAATGTTATTGTGAACGGCTGTTTACTAACCTAACAGCTTTTCGGCCAGTTCTTCACTGGTCCTGGGTACTTCATCTATAATAACATCTTTATCTAAGTTAAAATAAGTCTGTTTGTACGTTCATGAAAAGAAGATTAGACATATTATCTTGGCTTAAAGTAGATCTAAGTCCATTCTTAACTATTTTAAGTTTAGATAACACCCTTTCACAGGTGACTTGCGTACAATGTATGGTTAGTACAAACTTGTAAGCTACATATAAGTTGGTAAACATCCCAGATTGTGAGAGTTCAAAAACAACAGAAAAGGCGCTTGATAAACATTGAAAACATTTTTTCTTGTCAGAGCAGTAACCATAAAGATATTCGTCTTCTTCAAATTCAGTTTCTACATCGTCATATTCACAGATTTCTTCAGCTCCATTCAGATTGTCTTGTTTTCTTTCAATGTTAGTTTTTTCAGCCGTTGTAAAACTTTCATACTGATCTGCAAACTCTATCAATAACTGACTTCTTTCAACTTTACAAAGTTTAGAAATACTGCAAAGGACTTCCGTTGGAAAACTATTTAAAGCATTACTGTTTCATTAACCTTTAACTGATGTCACAGAAATTGTCACATAACTAGTGTGAAGTGTTCTGTGAGACCGCTCCATCGAAATATGAATAAAAGCCGCGATTAACTCATAGGATGTTGTTTTTGTACTAAACCTTTTGTACAGGAGTGATATAATTAAAATTCACGTATTCAAAAGTCTCTGGTGTTAGTACTAAAGTTCCAAACGAATCAAAATTTCAGTGGTGTTTGTAGATAAACTGAAATTTGCAAGTTAAACTATGAAAATTGAAAAAAGCACCGTCTGTGAGACCGGTAACATCAGTTAAAGGTTAAACTTATTTGGGTCTAACCAGGAACAATCTTCTAAAATATCTTTGTTTGGACTAAATCTTTCTTCGATACTTGTCCTGGCACAATCTGAAATACTGAAAAAGACCAATTTATAGTTTTGAGCAGTTGCGATTACAGGAGCTTCATCAATTGATTTTTCACCAGGTATTAACTTTTTCTTTGAAGTTCTTTTTCCCTTGAATTCTAATTCTAGTTCTACATCAAAACTGCTATCATCTAATTTGCCTTCAATTGTACTTGTATAATATTTTGTTTTTTCATACTGAGCCTGAAAGTTTTTATCACTCCTTTTATCCCTTACTTGTATAAGCAGCTTCTCTACCAATTTCCAAGCTGTAGAATAGTCAATGTTTCTACTGTATAAATATTTTGAAATATGAGATGTAACAAGAAATAAATCTAGTAAAACTATAGACATAAATATGTTTTCAAATTTGGACCATTGACGAATTTTATATTAGATCGGATCTTCACATCTCGGAAAGTATTTCGTAATGAGAAAATGGATAAATTTATTTCGTGTAACGTGTTTATCCATGTTATCCATGATATTAGAATATCTCAATGCTGGAGAGGAAGGGGAAGCATAAATTTCAGAAAGCAACAAATAGGATAGATTTTTTTAAAAAAAATAGACTTTTAAAGATTAAACTTTTTTGTTGAGGGGGGGGGGAAGCTGATATTTTGAGGGTAGTTGGATAATTTAAAAGCCTGATTATTTATTTAATATTACTAGAGAAGAACAAATAGAGAAAGTTTGTTTTAATAAAAAGGTTTAAAGATTTCTAACAATATATGTTGAAATGATTTTGTAGGGTTAAAAGTTTCACGTATTATTTAGGTGATAAAAAAGACCCCCTTCCCCCCTTTTTTTATTTATAAAGTGTTATACACTTTAAATTATAGCCTCATGCTAATGGTAATAAAATCTTTAAATTATAAAATAAGGCAATTTGGTTTAAAGTATACTTAACATTCATATAAAGACTAGCAGATCCGCCAGGCATTGCCCGTGGCTCGTTATAATAACCTTAAACTCATGTTTGTATGATTTTATTTCTTTTGGAATTCTTTTAAATGAACCTAATTTCGGAGTCCCCATTGCCTTCCACAGCATCTAGTGTGTTCCCAACAAACCTCTTTCCGAACGAACCTGTAACGTGGGTCTCCGCTACCTAAGGCAGCATGTACCGCGAGTGCTCCGCACGTGCCGAAGATAAACGAAAACCAAGTTAAGTGAGCCGAACCTCATAGTAATCAAGCCCAAGCCCTTAGAATAAAAAAAAAAGAATGCACCATTAATGTTAAAAAATGTTGGTAACTGAAGTCTAAGATAAAATTTCATAATACAGAAAGTAGCTGAATTGTAATCTAAGTTGAATGAACCAAATCCCGTTGAAATTGGTCCTTAGAACCCAAGGAAAGAATGCGCTCCCAAGCGATGGAAGGTCCCCATTCCCTTGTAACTTTCATGAAAACTTTTACTTTACCTTTCAACGTTACCATTTTAACCCTTTGTATCACCGTGTTGCAGATCTGGAACATACCCTGCTGGGCAACATATAACTATGATATGTTCCCGCACCATGTTGGTTAAATCAAAGTAAAATTGCGTAATTTGTTATTTCTGTTTGTATAAATATTTTTTATAAAATATAATTATGAGTGTAAAATTATAATGTTTATATATTTAAGTAAAATAAGAGTGTAAGTTCATACAAAAATTATTAAGTTGATTTTAAATAGTAAATATATATTTTAAAAAAATTGTTGTATTGTAAAATGAATGTATAACGTTGAATGGAGTTCGGATCTCAGACAACAACTAGCCAGACGCCATGGTGTCGTTTTATGACAAGCCAATGGAAAGTGGTGTATAATTAGAAGTCGTAAAATCATAAAAACGTTGGAATCAATTTATGGCCTCAATAAAAGTGTTGGGATAAATTTATGACTTTTCAGACCACCCAAACTTTAAGGCAGATAATAATATTAAAGTATATGTTAGGGGCCATTTGCAGACTGCTAGCTAATAGGCCTATCGAAGTATAATAAAAAATCTTCTCACATCCAATAACAGTGGACTAGACAAAAATAGTTCCTCCCACTGCAGGAGCTGGTGTGCAAGAAGAATAAGTTTTGAAAAAGGATAGTCTGAAAAAAGATGTAGAGGATGCAAGAGCTCTCCTGAAAGCCCGTGCAATGAGTCCCGTAAGCCCTAGTAAAGCCCAGGCGAGATGGACCTATCGGAGCGAGCCTAATCGAGCCTAATCAAGCCTAATTGAGGATGTCTTCCTGAGATACCTATCGGAGTGAGCCTAATCAAGCCAAATTGAGGATGTCTTCCTGATGTACATATCGGAGTGATCCTAATCAAGCCAAATTGAGGATGCGTTCCTGATGACACTTTGCCATGATCCTAAGCAACGCATCAACTCGGAATTTGATGAATAAAGGCCACCATCCCGTATATTAAAAGAAGGTACTATTTTAAACATTTTCTTTTACCACTTAAGATCATATGAAAAACCTTAAAAATACTTTTCTGATATTTTACGGTAGAGAGTTATCTGAGATCCGACCAAACCAATAATTAAATAAGATTAAGGTAATTTTAAAAATGAAAGAGAGTATTTCTTTTAGCAAAAAGAAACAATTATAATAATTAGAGTACGTGAAAATATTGTCTTTTTTTTTTAAAAGATTAAACATACTTAAAATAATGAGAAGCAAACAAAAGTGTTGCTTTCTATTTTTTGAATTAATATTATGTTTTTCTGTATATAGATATGTTCAATGTAAATAAAATATTTAATCAAGTTTTAAAAAGTTTCTGTAATTATTTAATTAATAATATTTAAAGTGTGTCAATTCTTTTTTTTACAGCTTAAATTTTAGTTTAATTCATAAGTGGAAGAGTTCGTCTAAATAATTCACAACGCAAACTCTTAATTTTATTCGTAATTATTCAAATTTAATAATTACTTTTTGACGCGAATTATAATTTAATTTTATTAATGCTTCGCGTTGCTCTTCTACTAGAATGTAGGTAAATACGATCACTTATATTATTTAAATTTATCTAAGGTATATAAAACTATATACCAATTTGCTATGAGGTTGCTTGGATGATTTGGACTAATTAACAATTTTGAATATATTTAATAGAAAATAAACAGGTGTAATTATCTGTCCAGCATCCCCCCTTCATTAAGTAAAATGGTGCTCTGACTCAGGAACGATCATCTGAGGTCATTAGATAGTAAAATGGTGCTCTGACTCAGGAACGATCATCTGAGGTCATTAGATAGGTAAATGGTGCTATGACTCAGGAACGTTCATCTGAGGTCATTAGAAATAATAATAATAATAATAATAATAAAGGAAAATAAATTTAAGTATTATTTCAATGTCACAATTTTAAAGATATTGTAGGTATGTAAGTTTAATTGATTAAAATTTTATTAAAATTAATTTTATTATTGTAACAATAATGACACACATATAATAATTTTATATAAATAAAATGAATAATATATGTTAGTAAAAAACAAAAAGGAAATGAGAAAAATAATTCTGGGATTTATAATAGGTAAATTTAGGAATTACAATTTTGTTTTTTTTTCTCTCTTTTCTCTTGTGGTTGGATCTCAGTTACCATTGAAAAATAATGGCATTCACATCACAGATGACACATTTGTAAAAATAATTTTTTTTTATATACTGTATAATAATAATAAGAAGAATAATAAGTAAAATTTGATAACATGTCTGGTATAAAAATGATTGAAATGTCAATAGATCATGATTTTTGAAATTGTATCACCTTGATACAAAAGAAAATTTATGAGTCGTACTACGAAGTAGTAGTACAATATTTACAAAAAAAAAAAAAAAAAATAAGATTGTTTTTTCTGTAGAAAAAGACAGATATTTTTCTGTTAAATGAAATTATGTTGTTTTTTATATATACGTGTATTATAAATATTTTAGGGGTATTTATGTGTGTAAAAGAATAATCTACAAAACAACTTCATCTCGTAAGAAAATTTTTTTAAATTTTAGTGTTGTTGTTTTTATGTATTTATGCAATTTAGAATATTTTCATACATATGTTGTAATATAGAGAAAATAGTATGAGATGCAAAATATTCTTTTAAGAGGTATAGGATCTATTTTGAATTGATATTTTGAAAAAGTATACATTGATTACTAATACTTGTTAAAAATGACTCAGACGCTGGATATAGATACACGTATTAAGTTAGTGTCACCATTTGACAATAAAAAGAACAAAAACATTATATTTTTCTTAGAGGAATTTGATAATATTTTGAATTCGACAGATATACAGGAAGAAACTAAATTATTAATTTTAAAGGCTAAAATTACTGGGGACGCAAAACATATTTTAAGTAAACAGATTGAAACATATAACGAGACCAATTATAATTTATTTAAAAATAATTTGGTGGAGTTATTTGGTACAAAACTAAGCTTCCTTAATGCTCAGAGCAATTTCCTAAATTTAAAACAGGCCGCAAGTCAAACGATAGAGGATTTCATTTTGGAGTTTAAAAAGGGTGTAAAATCTTATATCGAAAGTGCAGGCGAAAATGCGGATAATAAGGAAGAGAATTTTATCGAAATCTTAAAAATGTCGAATTTTTTTAATTCAATTAGACAGGATATTGCACTAGATGCGCGTAAAAATGCGCCCAGGTCCTTCAAGGAGGCATGCGAGTTAGCAAAACTTATGGAAAGTGCGTATAATGAATCAAAGTTTGAGGAAATTAACGCAATAAATAAAGAAAACAAAGATCTTTATGAGAACATTATAGAATCAAGTAAGCAAAACAAAGAGCTAATCGAGAAATTAAAAGGGGAGATTGAAAAACTAAAAAAATCAAAGAAAAAAAACCATGCAATTAGAGATGATAGTGTTCCGCGGAATAAGAAACTCTTTAATAAACACAATGATTATCAGGGTCCCCATTTCAATAACAATTTTCATTATAATGATTATGAACGATATTATAATGATTACTACAATTCCTTTAATTACCCGACGCATTATGGGATGTATGATTATTCACAACCTAACTGGAATTCGGGAAATAGGGATTTTGGATATATTTCTGAGAATTATGAGCAAAATGGTTATCAATTTGAAAAGCGCAAAAAGAAAAAAAAATGGGCAAAGAAAACAGCGAAATCGGATCAAGATTCCGGATTTTCAGAGACGGAAATCGATAAAATAAATAAAACAATCGCAAATATAACAAATGCAGACAAAGATAGTCTGCCAATTATATCACTAAGTATACAGGGCGTCGAAATACAAGCGTTACTGGATACCGGAGCTGCTGTGTCCCTTTTATCACCTTCTTTATTCAAAAAAATTAAAGATACAAACGTCAAAATCAAATATTTGGGCAATCAGATCCAAATTAAAACTTTAACAAATTCAAAGATTTTTTTTAAACAATGTGTAAAATTAACTTTTCGATTAAAAGGTATATTCACAACAGGCACATTTTATGTCACTAATGATGATTTTGATAGGCAGTACCAAATGTTATTAGGGTACGATTATCTCAAAGAAAATCATATGATTTTGGATTTATGCAATAAAACATTAAAATTTAAAAATCAACAAATTAAATTAAACGTTGCAAGTGAAGTAAATAATTATGAAGTGAATAACATTACGCCATGTAATTCAGGGGAACATTCAAATAAAAGTATGTTTGCCATTACTAAAAATAGAATTTTTCTCCAACCTGAAGAATCGAAAATTGTAAAATTAAAATGCCCAGAGGATATAAATATGTCAGATATAATTATTTTTGACCCCATTCAAGAAAATAGTAAATTTTCATGCGAGACTTCGTTACACGAAGTTCAAAAAAATAATAACATAAATATTATAATAAAGAATAAACTGTTAGAAAAGTTAATTATTCAGAAAGGAACTAAAATAGGGAAAATTATAACGAACTTTGAGTGCAAGCAAGATGACTCAACTGATAATATAGAGAAAGGGACATTTTATGAAATAAATAATTTAAATATAGAAGATGTAAGAAAATTGCGAGAAGCAGAAATTAAAGAGACGGATTTCGATTTAAGCCATTTATCAGAGGAAGTACAACAAAAATTTCGAAAAATTTTAATGGGCAATGTTCATGCATTTTCAAAAAGTTATCAAACATTGGGGCAATCAGCGTTTGTCGCACCAAGTTTTCAATTGAATCATGAATTCCCGGTACAAGCTAAGCCATATAAATTGCCTCAGGCAGTAAGACAGTATGCGAAAAGGGAAATTGAACAATTGTTACAGGCTAAAATTATAGAGAAGACTGACTCCGAATATGCTTTTCCAGTTATTTTCGTTAGAAAGAAAAATCCGAGTAATAACCCGAATGCAGAACCCAAGTTTAGAATGGCAACGGACCTAAGACTATTAAACCAAATTTTACAACCTTATACTTATCCGATGCCGGACGTAAAAGACTTATTACAAAAAATAAGCGGTAAAAAATACTATACGGTGCTAGACTTACATAGTGCTTTTTTCCAAATAAATTTAAAACCAGAAGATTGCAAAAAATTAGCGTTTATTACGGAATTTGGAAAACATATGCCACTTCGTTTAGCTTTTGGCACACGAAATTCTAGCGCAATTTTTGCAGAAGTAATCGATAAAATTCTGGGACATTTTGACAAAAGCAAAGTATCATACTACATTGATGATGTGTTGATATCTGCAAACACAATAGCAGAGATGACGAAAACCTTAGAAGAAGTTCTACAGGTATTAATAAATCACAACATGACAATCGAACCTTCAAAAATGCAAATTTGCAAAGCAGAAATAGAATTCCTAGGATTTAGGGTGAATCAAATGGGATATTCTCCATCTCAAAAGAATATTGAAAAAGTAAAAAATTTAGTCAGACCAAAATCGAAAAAGGGGGTCAGATCTTTATTGGGCTTAGCGAATTATTTTCGGACGCTAATACCCAACTATTCCGACAAAGTTAACCCTTTAATAGAGCTGACTAAAGATAAAGTTAAATTTAAGTGGAGTCCAGAAGCAGAAAAAGCTTTCCTGATAATTCAGGAAGAAATTGTACAAAAACCAACGCTCAGACCCCCCGATTTTAACAAGGAATTTTTCTTATTCACGGATGGGAGCAAAGTTGCAATTTCAGGTGTTCTAGCTCAAGAAAAGGATGGTCATTTGCTACCTGTTGAATTTTTCGGGAGAAAACTTAGAGAACCGGAAAAAAATTATCCGAGTATTAAATTTGAGTTATTAGCAGTGCATGAAGCAATTATGCATTTTAAATATATGCTTTCAGGTAGAAGATTTACTGTGTTAACTGATTCGAAAGCACTAACTCAGCATTTACATTTACAAGATAAATCGGAAATTATAAACAGATGGGTAGCAGATTTACAAGACTTTAATTTCGACTTCGAATTCGTCGAAGGAATTAACAATCCAGCAGACTATTTGAGCAGGAATTTAGATAATCTTACAACAGACAGAGAACTCCAAAATAATTTGTTTGCAAGTAACATAGCACTTACAGACGAAAATATTAAATCGGAGCAATATGCAGACGAAAAATTAAAAATTATAATAAATAAAATCGAAAAAGACAAAAATAATAGAAGCACGAAGAGATTTGCTTTAAATCAAAATAAATTATTAATTTTGAAACCTGGTTCAGATAAAAAGGAGCTTTTAATCACCCCGGATTCATTAAAAATTGCAGCCATAGAAGAAGCTCATAAAGCGCATTTCGGATTTCAAAAAACTTATGATAATGTGAAAACAAGGCTTTTTTGGCACGGAATGTACAAAGACATTAAACAGTATTGTGCAAATTGTGTGCAGTGCCTCACATCTAAACAACACACAACAATAAAAGTCCCTGTTAAAAAAATGGTGAAAGATCACGAAGTCGGTACAGTCCTGCATGCTGACGTCATTGGACCTTTAAACTTCACGTTAAGGAAAAACTGATACATTTTAATTATAATTGATTCGACATCGAGATTCCTGGAAGCTGTTCCCCTACGAAACGTAGAGTCACAGACTATATTAAATGTACTAAATAAATATTTTGCAAATTATGGGATGTGTAAAGAAATTATCTTTGATAATGCAAAATATTTAAGAAGCGAAATTATGAAAGAATATTTGGAATCTTTAAACATACAAAGGAAATTTGTGAGTGTATACCGTGCGCAAGGAAATGGACTTTGTGAAGTTACCAATAAAATATTAAAAACATCAATTGTAGCTATGTCGAAACGCACTACGGAATGGGACATAAGACTGGATTTTTTTAAACTAGCGTATAATTCCTCGAAACACCGCGCTACGGGATATAGTCCCTCACTGCTATTTTTCGCAAGGGAAATAAAAAATCCCTTCACAGCCCATATTCCTTCTGAGGAAATATATACCCACTCTTATGTTAAAAGCAGAATACAGCATATGAAGGAAATCAAAATTCAATCCCTTGCAAACCAGGAGAAAATAATGCAAGAATATATAGATGAAGAGGCATACGAAAAAGTAAAGGATTTAAATTTGGGTCAAACAGTATATTTAAAATGTATTGGAAAACCAGGCGCATTAGAGCCAAAATTTCAAGGACCCTACGAAGTTACTAAAAAGTTTAGAAACTTTAATTATTTATTACAATATGTTCCAGATAAATCAATAGAGCCGATCAAACGACATATGGATCAGCTGTACGCTCCGAAATATGCAACAGGTCATACAGAGGCGGAAATTACGAATTTACAAGGGTCTCAGAAAAAAATTAAGGGTGATAAAAATTACAAAAATAAATGTGACATTTGTAAAAGAAAATCGCACTTAACTGAAAATTGTTGGTTCAAATTGAACAAAAATACGAGTCAAAAGGGTGACAAACTTACTAAAACGCATTATAAAAAAAATAATAAATATTCTGAGAATATAGACCCATATTTACAGTATCAAACAGACTATTATGATGAAAATATGTCGTTATATGGTTATACACCATATACAAACTTATACGGGGATGGTATACAAGATCATTACCCTTTCCCCCCTCCCCAGTATTATACATGGGATATGAATTGGTATTAAAAATAAATCAAAATGCATAATTAATCGAATTTCAAAATTTAAAAAATTTTCAAAATTTAAAAATAAATTTTTTTTCTTTTAGGTAAAAAAAAAAAAAAAAAAAAAAAAAAAAAAAAAAAAAAATTGAAACAAAATTAATAACTTGCCTTTTTAAAATTCAAAATAATAATAAGAAGGGATAGGAACATGGGAACGCCAATTTGTCTCAGGGTTACAATATTGAGCAAATGTGCAGGGCGCACCCGAAAACATACTTATAAAATTATGTAATGTGCTTCACAAAACTTCACTGGAGCAGTGAAATATTTATCTCCAGGCAAAAGTTATATATATATATTTTTTTTCTTTTCGAATATGAATTAGAAAATATAAAATCTTAACAAAGCCAAATAACATTAAAACTTAATTAATTTAATAGTAAATAATGTTGGAGTAATTTTCAAAAAAAAAAAAAAAAAAAAAAAAAAAAAAAAAAAAAAAAAAGAGATTTTTTTCTGTCTTCTATAAGGGTAGCCTTTGCTAATAGCCTTACAATTTAGATGACAAAATTTCAGAATTACTCTTTAAAATGAGTAGGTGTAAGCTATAGGTTCAGGGTAGTTAGAACAGCTTTATAGCATACTCATATATATATTTTTTTCTTATATAAATATATGGTTGACAAGGAATAAATTATTAGTGCACTCTATATTAGGATAGCGGTCAGCTATAAGCCTAAACATAATAAAATATACAAAAAGTGCTAAGATTTATTCCGGTAGTTCAATTACAACTTATATGCTAAAGTCTAGAATTTAGACAGCAGGGATAAGTTTTATGAACAAAAGTGTTATAAAAAAAAAAAATTAAAAAAAGGATTTTGGTGTAGCACATTGGTTTTTAAAAAAACATATATATGTATAACAATGGACAAGGCAAGTTATTTCAACATGATTGCACACAAAAATTATAGTAAAAAAAAAAAAAAAAAAAAATACACAAATAAATAATTGAAGTAAAATTAAAATTTTCTCACCAAAGGCTTTCTGTATAGGGTACAATTTTGGCCTACGGCTGGGTATGCACCAACACCAACAAAATATTTGTAGAAAATTTATCAATTCACAGATACATCAATATATGGTCCACCTAGGCATAAATTTCAGGATTCTTGGCTGAAAAAGGAATCGAAGAAAAAATTAAGTATGGCATAATTACTAGATGTTATGCTCAGAAACAATAAAATTAGTAATATTATATTGTAAAAAGCAGCATTTTGAGTTTTCTTTAGGAAAATTTTTGATTTTTAGGTTTTACACATTTATGGAGTGTCTAGCTCAGTGTATAGTTCCTAGATTTAATAAAAAAAATAATAAATAAAAATATAAGTTCGTGTTGTTTTCAAAATAAATAACAAAAGGTATAGCAATTAGCATTTACAGTTAAAATTTATGGAATTTTCAGCAAAATTAACATTAGACAAACATAGTTTATATTATATTTAACTTGATAAGCTAATTTACTTTTATTAACGGTATTCAATTAGAATTAAAGTAGGCTTAAATTCAAGTTAAATTAATTAATAACATTGTTGTAGTGTAAAATTTTATGTAAGACTATTATATTTTTATTGTATATATAAAAATATGCAAATTTAACAATTAATAAAATGTATTAGCAAAATTATTTAATATAAATATTAAATGACATCTTGCTGAAATCAGCTAGAAATTAGATTTTTTTTTTTTTAAATAAAATATTTTATAAATTTATGTTAGTTTAGAATTTAAGCATTTTTTTTTCTCTTTACTTTCCCTTAGAATTAAATGCAATTCTAAATTTAACACATATAAATATACATAGTATTGATAAATTTGAGTGTGTGAGTTCATAATTTTTTTTTTTTTATATATATAATTTGGCCAATTTAACATAAGAAAACAAAATAAATAAATAAATATATTTATATATATTGGCCTTATTTTTATTAAAATAGGTAGTATGGCTTAATAAATTTATTTACTTAATTTTTTTATAGTACGTACAGTAATTATTTTAAAAACTTGATCTATAAAAAAAAATTGGATGTGGTTGTTTGTGAGTATACAAAGATTTTTTCTGCTGGCAGAAGTTCTTTGGTCCGGCCGGGTACTCATAGATGGCTGCATACGATGTTACGTAGTAATTATCATTTACTTTTGTTTTGTTTTTTTTAAATTATACAAGTGTATTAAGTACATTTTTTTTTAATAATTAAATAATAATTATTAATGTTGGATTAATAATAATAATTTATTATCTTTTATTTTTAAACATATCATTAAATTTTAGACAGTAGAATTCACATACGGAATGTTAATGATAAATAAAATTTTGAATAAATAAATTTTTATTTCATTCAGTAAAAAAATAAATAAATATGAAAATTTAACAATCTTTTAAGATAGAATTGTTGGCTAAATAAATAATAATTTAAGACAAAAAAATTGTTCTCTTCTCCGTCAATGGCATTTTCTGACAACACTATTTAATAGTATTAAATGAAGGTGCATTTTTAAGGTCAGCGTAATGCATATTTTGCATTTTTGAGAGGCCGTAGAAGTCATTTCTCCGTGTTGTTTACATTTTAATAGTAAACAATATCATGAATCAAAATTTGTGTTTGTTAAAAAGGTCTAAAAATATACAATGTAATCAGTTAAAGAAAATTATATGCATTTTTTTTAAATCCTGAAAGGCAATTTGGTTTAGATTTAAACCTGAATGCATAAAAAGCCACCCTCGCTTCAGTTCCAGTATGAGGCAGGAGAATGCAGATGCTAGAATCGCCATTTTTCCCCTGCAAAATAATAAAAAAAAAGCAGAAGGTTTACATTGGATACGATACAAATACATACACTGTTTATGCATAGATTATATTTAAAATTACATACAGGCATGCACGGTGAGTTAAGAAGAAAGTATATCAAGAAATTATACTAATTAATACGGTAATTACAAGCATGAAATGGTTTTAAATACATACCTTTGGGAAGTCGTAAAATTTTGTCACAGCACAATTCACCTCACAGAAAGCGATTAGTAGCTTGACCAACCCCTCGTTTCGAAAGAATCGGGGACGTTCAAAACTGGTTTTATTCAATCCTCCTTCTTTTTTTTTCTCTCTTTCTCGTATCGGGTAAAGTTGGAAAGCATTGCGTAATGATATATTAAAGGAGATGAATTAGCTTGTACATTTTGACAGATCATACATGTTAGAAGTAACAAATAAATAAAATAATGTAACAGGTTTGTATACAATATTTTTTCTGATTATAATTTGAATACATCAGATTAATTATGTGAAAATATAACATGTCATATTACAAGCATTGTATTTACTTTTATTCAGTATAAAATGTGTTTTAGATAAAACACTGTGTCATAAGGTTGTATGTGATGAAATAATATGTCAAATGCGTATGCCATTATTTTTCTTATAATGAGGTTTATTTCGGCATATTAATTTCAGACAAAATTATAGCTTTGAATGTATTTTGGGCACTTAAACTGTAAAGTTACAAAATTAGTAAACATGTGTGTGGTAAAGAAAAAAGGCTTCGAGAAAGACGTCTGATTGTCAGTACAGAGGTCTTCTATAAATGTGAATGTCAACAGACAACTATGCTATCATGTGTTGAACTTTCTGTTATGAAACAATAGAAGAACTTCTTATAAAATATACCAGAACCATTCATAATTGAACTTTACAGTCTTCGCTCAAAAACTGTGTAGATACACAGTCATATGGACACGTACATTCCTTCAAGCTTTACAAAAAAAATAAAACCAGCAATCAGTTTTTATTTTTTTTTTTTTCTCCGATACCGGGAGAGATGCTGGGCAACATATAACTATGATATGTTCCCGCACCATGTTGGTTAAATCAAAGTAAAATTGCGTAATTTGTTATTTCTGTTTGTATAAATATTTTTTATAAAATATAATTATGAGTGTAAAATTATAATGTTTATATATTTAAGTAAAATAAGAGTGTAAGTTCATACAAAAATTATTAAGTTGATTTTAAATAGTAAATATATATTTTAAAAAAATTGTTGTATTGTAAAATGAATGTATAACGTTGAATGGAGTTCGGATCTCAGACAACAACTAGCCAGACGCCATGGTGTCGTTTTATGACAAGCCAATGGAAAGTGGTGTATAATTAGAAGTCGTAAAATCATAAAAACGTTGGAATCAATTTATGGCCTCAATAAAAGTGTTGGGATAAATTTATGACTTTTCAGACCACCCAAACTTTAAGGCAGATAATAATATTAAAGTATATGTTAGGGGCCATTTGCAGACTGCTAGCTAATAGGCCTATCGAAGTATAATAAAAAATCTTCTCACATCCAATAACAGTGGACTAGACAAAAATAGTTCCTCCCACTGCAGGAGCTGGTGTGCAAGAAGAATAAGTTTTGAAAAAGGATAGTCTGAAAAAAGATGTAGAGGATGCAAGAGCTCTCCTGAAAGCCCGTGCAATGAGTCCCGTAAGCCCTAGTAAAGCCCAGGCGAGATGGACCTATCGGAGCGAGCCTAATCGAGCCTAATCAAGCCTAATTGAGGATGTCTTCCTGAGATACCTATCGGAGTGAGCCTAATCAAGCCAAATTGAGGATGTCTTCCTGATGTACATATCGGAGTGATCCTAATCAAGCCAAATTGAGGATGCGTTCCTGATGACACTTTGCCATGATCCTAAGCAACGCATCAACTCGGAATTTGATGAATAAAGGCCACCATCCCGTATATTAAAAGAAGGTACTATTTTAAACATTTTCTTTTACCACTTAAGATCATATGAAAAACCTTAAAAATACTTTTCTGATATTTTACGGTAGAGAGTTATCTGAGATCCGACCAAACCAATAATTAAATAAGATTAAGGTAATTTTAAAAATGAAAGAGAGTATTTCTTTTAGCAAAAAGAAACAATTATAATAATTAGAGTACGTGAAAATATTGTCTTTTTTTTTAAAAAGATTAAACATACTTAAAATAATGATAAGCAAACAAAAGTGTTGCTTTCTATTTTTTGAATTAATATTATGTTTTTCTGTATATTGATATGTTCAATGTAAATAAAATATTTAATCAAGTTTTAAAAAGTTTCTGTAATTATTTAATTAATAATATTTAAAGTGTGTCAATTCTTTTTTTTACAGCTTAAATTTTAGTTTAATTCATAAGTGGAAGAGTTCGTCTAAATAATTCACAACGCAAACTCTTAATTTTATTCGTAATTATTCAAATTTAATAATTACTTTTTGACGCGAATTATAATTTAATTTTATTAATGCTTCGCGTTGCTCTTCTACTAGAATGTAGGTAAATACGATCACTTATATTATTTAAATTTATCTAAGGTATATAAAACTATATACCAATTTGCTATGAGGTTGCTTGGATGATTTGGACTAATTAACAATTTTGAATATATTTAATAGAAAATAAACAGGTGTAATTATCTGTCCAGCATACCCAAAACGTCATTGTTATTTCAACAGTAAATTTCAAAAGACGATTTTGTTGATTGTAGTTATTCTATTACACTACTATTAACATAATTATTTCATTAAATCCGCAACAAATGTCGATACTGATTTTTTTTTTTCGCTCCAAAGTTTGATTTATCGCTTGATCAGCTACACGTGGTTTTTGCTGAATTAAGCTTTGAAATACAGGAGTTAAAAAAGCCTGCAGACGTCTAACAGTATATTGTTTTCAAAGGGGAGTTTAAATTATTTATTTAAAGACCATTTTCGAGCTAAGAAATTTATAATATGTATAAGATAAACGTAAGCTTTTGTTTGTTGCAGATCTGCAACAACGCGCCATATCTTCACTTGTAATGGATTTTTTAAAAATATCGAAAGGGATCGAAAATATCTTCTAATGATTATTTAAGTTGAATTTCTTTCAGAAGAGCAAAAGTATTTAAAAATGGAAACGATTGTCTGTTTTTATATTATTTAATTGCTATAGGGTAAGTTAGGGATCCCCCCCCCCCTCTCTAAAATTAACACCAAGTCCAAAGCTAGCAAAAAAGGGAAAGGTCTCGTAGAAAAAAGAATTCAACAGAAAAAGCATAGAGCGCCTACTCAACATATTCCACCAAAACAAGTGCGCCTAGATGAAATTGGGCACTGGCCATATTGGGCAGAAAAAAGAATACGTTGTAAATACCCCGCTTGTAAAAACTTTAATCAAACTGTTTGTGAGAAATGTGATGTGGGAATTTGCTACAACAAAACTAACAATTGTATCAAAAATTTTCGTGTAAATTAAAGTTTTAAATATTTTCGTTTTTTGTGCCATTTAGCAAGATGTTGCAGATATGCAACAAACCCATTTTTCCAAATAAAATGTTATTTTTCTGTTCTGAATTTTTTTTATTATTTTTTCCATGCTTAAAATGATGCATTTTAATATCTGTATAGAAATTTTTCAAATCGGGGTTGTTGAGTTACAAAGGGTTAATAAACTGATGAAATCCCTTATTTAAAGTTACCTTTAAATTAACGCGATTTTTAATTTACGGCTGTAGTGAGTAAACGTAAGTTCATGCTAAAAAAGGAGATTAAGGTTCGAAAAAGGTGGTAGCTGAGGTATAAAGAAAGACCGAGCCCTGGCGGCCAGGGTCTTAACTGGAATGTAGTTGGATATAAGAAAATTTTATAGTAGTTTTAAAGTAGCTGGATGATGCTAGAACAGAACTATGTTAAAGAAAATTGTACTAGAATAGGATAGTTTTTAAAGAAGCTGCAACAAAGGCCCCAAGAAGGAGATTAATATTCAAAATTGGTGATAGCTGAAGTCTGATAAAAAAATTTCGCAGTAGGACTTAAGAAGTTGTTAGAAAAAAAAAAAGTTAGTGAATCGGACCATTTTTAAGGAAGCTATAATAAAGGGCCCAAAGAGGGACGACTGATATTTAAGAGCAAGGCCCTAACATAAAACTTATTAAAAGGTCTAAGTTCTTAGCACTTTATATCTTCAATTAGTCAAAATTAAGCATAGGGTATGAATTAATCATTAGAATAAAGTTTTAAAGAAATGTGCAAAAAATTAGGGGGAAATGTTTAAAACGTCTAAGGTCCCAGTAAAAATAAGAGAGTCTTGGTCCGGAGAGAGGAGTCCGAGACTGAAATTTTAAAATTTTGCATTGCGAATGCGAGAAAATTAGGGGTGAAAAATGCATGCCGCACAAAAAGTTCAAGGGGCCCGGATCGGGCCCTACGGGACCCTAGGGTGCCCCAGGATTTTAACTGGAATATAGAAACGGGAGAATAACTCACTGAAAAAAGGGGTTTCAAAAATGAAGATCGGATTAAGAGGAAGCAATTTATTCATGGTGCAAAAAATTCAAGGGGCCCTGTACCGGGCCCCAAGCGGCCAGGGACATAAGTGGTATATAGTTGGGTATAAAGATACTTTTTAATAGTTTTTAAAGTAATCAGAGGACGCTAGAACTATGTTAAAAAAAATTGCAAGCAATTCGGATAATTTTTAAAGAAGCTGCACCAAGGGCCCCAAGAAGGCGATTAATATTCAAAATTGGTAGTAGCTGAAGTCTGACAATTTTTTTGTCGTTCAGGTAGTAACTGGAAGACCTAAGAAGTAGTTAGAAAAAAAAAAAAGGCTAGTGAATCGGACCATTTTTAAGGGAGCTATAGCTGGAGGCCCAAAAGGGGCCCACTGATAGTTAAAAACAGGACATTAACATAAAAACATGTAAAATGCTCTTAGTACTTAGCGCGTTAGATCTTCAATTAGTCAAAATTAAGCATAGGGTATGAATTATTCGTTAGAATAATATTTTAAAGAAATGCACACAAAAAATTGGGTAAATGTTTAAAAAAGGGCCCTAGTGCTCCAATAAAAATATGAGAGTGTTGATTCAGGAAGAAGAGTCCAAGACTCAACTTTAAAATTATGTACTGAGAAGGGGAGAAAAATTCTTGGTGCACAAAAAGTTCAAGGGGACCTGAACCGGGCCCTACGGCACCCTAGGGGCCCCAGGATCTAAATTGGAATGTAAAAACGTGAGACTAACTAAATGGAAAAAGGATCTCAAAAATGAAAATCGGATTAAAATGAAGCAATTTATTAACCTTTTATTTGCACAGAAACTTCAAGGGACCCTGTATCGATTCCCAAGGGCCCAGTGTCTTATATGGGGAGTCGAAAGGCGAGAATAACTAAATGGAGAAAGATCGCCCAAACGAAAAAGATTGGATAAAAAGAGGGCAAGTTATTAACAATTTAGTGCATAAAAACTTCAAGGGCCTCAGGGGCCCCGGCCCTTAAAAATTAAAAATCTGAGCCTCAGGTGCATCAGGACCTGTCTTGGACTATCCTCACCTAAATTTTAAGACTTTTACGTACGGTAGATTTTGATAGCCATCGCACACAGACAGACACACAGACAGAGCGAAACTTTGCTTTATTAATACAGATTATTGAGAAATCGAAAAATTTTTGCATTAAGCGAGAAAAAAAAAGATTTTTTAGGTAAACTTATAATATTCTTCATTCTTACATAGACAAAACTTTCAGGTATACTTATTGATATGCTAAGAAATTTATTTCATTACAGAATGATGATATTGGATATGAATAAGAATATATGAAAATTTTATAGATATAGGGATTGGAAGAAAAAAATATTTCATGAATGTATCAAAGTACTAAGAGTATTTGTGAAGTATAACCAGTATTTTTGGGGCCCCCTTCGGCTGGGGGCCCTCGGCGATCGCCGACCTGCCGACCTGGCCAGTCCGGGCCTGTCTTTAAGGATCTAATGAATAATGGACCTTTGGCTGAAAATCAACAAATATTTAGTCTAATTAATTGAGGTTAAAAAAAATTCAAAATCTGCTTATAAGAATATTATATAATTATAATCTAGTGCTGTTTTTTCTCAAACTGTTTCTTAAATCGTTGTCTCAATTTTTTTTTTTTTTCCAAAATACATATGCAGCAATATTTTTACTGCCTTTTTAAAACTGGTTTAAACAGGAAATATTCTTTAATTATTTTATGAAATATGTAAAACATTTTTTTATGCTATAGAAGATTGTATTTTATTTAACAATTTGTAACTTTCACCCCCCCCCCCTTTTTTTATTTTTCTAAAAATTGTCTGCAAAACTTGCATATTTCTTTTGTTAGCATCTTTTGGTACACAAGTAAATATATATACATACATTTCAATCAATTGATGGCTGTTCAACAAGTAATTATTTAAGTCATTTTCTGGAATAAATTGCAAATATTTAGAAATTGTCAAATTTTTTGCAGATATACTTAATTTGTTAAGAAAAGAAATAAGCAAAGAAAGTATGGTGAACAGAATATTTTTTAACATCTAGACATTCAGAAATATTTTTTATCTAATTATGGTAAGTCCTACAATACAGAGAAGTACTGTATTTCAGCAATCTAAGAAGTTGTTTACCTTTGTAAATACGGCTTGAACATAATTTTTTTTCTTTTCAAGTATCATTGAATTGATGTGAATAAGTTTCAAAATAGTTGAAGCTTCTTCGGTTTTACATAATTATACAGTTTTAAAACGTCGAATTAAAAAAAAAAAAAGTCTTATTAGAAACGTAAAAAAGTTTATTAATTTAAGGAAAATTTATATATTTTTTTATCCTCGATTACAAATAGTTTTTTTTTTCAACATACGGCATAAAATGTGGTTCGACTTATACACGAAAATTCAATTTCTTTCAAAATTTTGCTTAAGGATTGGGAGACTCGACTTATACACGAGTATATATGGTACTTATTTTTCTGTACTTAAAGGCAAATTTTATTTTTCATGTCAAAAACAAATTTTACATAAAAATATGATATCGAGTCAGACCCAACGTAGGAGTGCAAAGGGTTAAAAAAAAAACTCATTATATTATATCTCATACTCATTGTATCTTCCATTTCCCTATAGGTTAAGGTATCTGACTACGTTGAAAATGCAATTTTCGACCAAAATTGTCAAATAGATTTTATTTTATTTTATTAAAGACCAATTCTTTACCTTTCCAAAACTGTATTTGTTTTTATTGTACGTGAAATAGATCCGGAGTTATAGTGGTTTTAAAACTACTCAACAGCTGTCACTCAAAAAGAAGGTGCTGTTTAAAGGGCTTTAAAATTTAAAATTTTCAAATTTTTAAATTGCTTTTAAAGGGTAGTATGTTTGGAGAAATTTCGCGATTTTGGATGCATTTTTTTAATAATAAGAAATGTAAATAATATGCTCCATGAAATTTAGATGTATATTACTGTAAATTATTGTAATAAATCTAAACTTTAAATGCATTTTTTGGAAAATGTAATTTTCGGTGAAAATTCCATACGCAAAACATGATTTCTCAAAAAGTTATTGGAATATCACTATGAAATTTAAAATATATGTTATTTACATTATTGTGAAGGCAATGAACTAAAGATTTAAATTTAGAATAAATATTTTTGGTTTTATGGATGTTTTTGTGGAATGACATCGATGAATTTTATGAAAATTAACATGTAAACAGGTGCAATATGCTATAAGTTTTGAAATACTTAAAGGATCTCTTAGACTTTAGTTCATTGCTTTCACCAATGTCATAAATATGAAGTTTAAAAAGGAAATTAAGATACATACAGTAGAATTTCCTTTAGAGTGTTTTGCGTTTCGGGCCAAATTTCACTAATTTTTACTATAAATTCCTCCATTTACCAAAATTTTATCAATAAATGAAATATTTTTTACTTTTTTTCACATTTTCTAGTCCTACTCTTAGTAAAAATAAGTTTAAAAACTAATTAAATAGCTTTTTTGGAAAAAATTGCTCCGTACGTAGGCAGGCACCTTTAAATGTTCTCCAATACACTTTTGACATTTTTTTTTTACAAACTACTTTGTGCATGTTACTTTATAATGTAACATTACTTCTAGGATTTTCAGTAGATTGATTTCAACATTTCAGGAGGGAAAAGCTATTAAAAACATCAGAATTTGAATAGTTTTTAAATGTTCAATGGTTATGCTACAATTAATTATTTTTGTCATTTATGGAATAAGATGTGAATATTTAGAAATTGTTTAATTTTGTACAGATGTATTGTTAGTTAACAGAAACAAAGAAAAAAAGTGAGTTTTTGAATTTGTAGATATTCAGAATTTTTTTATCTGATGGTTTTGTTTAAAAAACCTAGATATGATTAGTTTATTATTTCTTTATCAACCAGAAAACTAAATATTCATAATTAATTCAGCTAAAAACTTATCCTAAAATCTAATTAAAGTCTATTATTAGTATTTTAAGTTTTTAATTATATACGAAGTTTCTCAAGAAAAATGAAACACCATTTTTCCATTTTAAAAAAATTACAAAATAGGTTATTTGTCTGACAATTACAGTATTTTTGAAAATTTAGATAGATTTGTATGTTGAGAGAAAAATAAAAATTATAATTTCCAATTAAGTAACAAGAATCTCGGAAGTAATAAATTTTTGGTCAGTTTTATTAATTTTTCTTTATTTTTTGAAAATATAAGAATTTTTTAAGTACATTGAAGTTCTTGTTTAATAAATGTAGATATTGTAATATGAAAAAAAAAGGTTCGTGTTATATCATGGATAATAATGTAGATTGTTTGATTAAGACATTCCAATCTAATGCAGTAATGAATTTATTGTTATATGGCCAAAAGGAAAGTTGGCTCCTGGTCAGGCATAATCAACATTATGTACTATTATCTTTTTATATTTTTTAATATTATACTATTTATTTATTATACAAGAACTGCTATTTTTTAAAGACTTTTTATGCACACATTAGTAAAGAATAAAATCAATTTAACAAATTTGACACATTTTAACATGTACTTCCAATATTCTTGTTACATGAAAATCAGAATTTTTATTTCCCATGTATTACATACATTTTTAATTTATAGTTTTATGGCTAAGATATATATTTATGAACTTTTGATTGTTTTGTTTTTAATATAGTCAAAAAATCACACATATATATTGAAAGGTTATATAACAAACTAAAAATATGGTTAAGTAACTGTTTTAAAAATTATAGTCAAATGACTGAACATATCCAAAGTGTTGCTGAATTTCACTGACAAATTCAAAGGGATGATAGTGGTTATTTTACTGTATTATGATTTTATTAACACATGACTGTAAAATATCTATATATGATCATTTGATTGCATTATGGATTTATTAGTATGTACCTGTAATATATACAGGGTGTTGCCGAATTTGGCTGACACATTCAAAGGGCTGACTCTTTCATCAAGAGGATGAAAAATTGCCATAGGGCATAATGTGGTCACAAACCACATTAAGTGGGAGAAAACTGCAAAAACAGTTATGAAGAGAGCAACATTGAGTGGGAAAAAAAAAATAGAAAAACACTTTTCTGATTTAAGCAGAATTACAATGCAGTACAGTTAAACGTCAAATGATTCGAGGCATTTTTATAGGAATTGTTCGAAGTTTCATGTTTAAAGGTCATTGTACAACAATCCTTCTGTAGATATCTGCTATGCAATTACTTTCGTGGCCTCAACTTCGAACAATTCCTATCTAATCAAAAACAACTCGTTGTAAATAATCCCGCCAAGCCACAAACCTAAAACGTCAGTCATAAAAAGAAGTGATATCACATAAAAAGAAGTGATATCACATAAAAAGAAGCGACATAGAAGTGCCTACTAAGAGTGCCGTGTAAAAATGTATCACTACTCATAATGTTTCCAAAGGACTCGGAGTGAGGTACAGTATGTGAAAACGGCTTGGAGACCTGCAGGCTTTTATAATGTTTGTTCTTCCTGCACTTATATATGACTACTTGTTTAACAATTTTCTTCTTTAATTACTGATCCCATTAATCTGTGAAAAGTTCAAGCTTTTGGTGTTTACATGCCCATTCTTATTTAACATCATAGGATCGATTTGTTGATTTTATTTACCATCATTTGAACAAGAAAGACCACTTTTACGCGGAGGATTTTCTAAGTAAAAATTTAATAAACATTTTGAGTTTCTGAAATAATAATTAAAATAATGATCATATGAATATTACTAACAATGCACCTAATAATAGACGTTAACTAAACTAAGATATATTGCAGTAAAGCCTGCGTTAACGGAATTGCACATGACAGGGGAAAAATCTGTTCTAGTAAGGCTTTGTTACAATAGTATTATATAATATTCCTTATGTCGGAAACATGACATTTTACGTTTAAGAAATAATTCTGTCATAAACAGGATTCATTTTACCAGTTTTCCCTTTAATTTTGAAACAGTGTATTATTAAACGTATTTATGTAATTAAACATTATGTTTAAAATATTGAAAAGTATAATTGTAAAAATCGATGATAACCACAATTACATACTATTTTCTGCTTGCCTTACAAATTTTTCTGATTTATTACAGATCTTCTTCCTACAAATATTTATAAGACTTATATAATGAGAATTTAAAATTAATTTTTTCGACTTTCACAATTTTTCGAAATTGATGTAGGTACTGCATATATTAAATATACGCCTACAGGTCGCCAAGCAGTTTTCACATACTGTACCTCACTCCGAGTCCTTTGGAAACATTATGAGTAGTGATAGATTTTTACACGGCACTCGTAGTAGGCACTTCTATGTCGCTACTTTTTATGTGATATCACTTCTTTTTATGACTGACGTTTTAGGTTTGTGGCTTGGCGGGATCATTTACAACGAGTTGTTTTTGATTAGATATCACTTCTTTTTGTAAGGTATTTCATTTGCATTATACATATTCCATTTTAATTCAGAAAAGAAAAGATAAACAAAAGATTATAGAAGTAAAAAAATAATCAGATAGTGATGCTATAAACTTTTCAAAAGTGTAATATATCTAGTAAGACATAAATGATGGACTTTTTAAAAATAATTCAGAACCATTTTATCGATCCTTACAAATCTTAGAAGAAATCATTTATTTTTTAGAGATGATAAAATGTGCGAACTAACAAGCAATATTTTTTGCTTATTCCCTTTGTGAAGTCCAATATTATTTGAAACTTTAAAAAAAGATTTCCATTTTACAATTGAAGAGAACATTAAAGGTCAAATAAAATATTATAAAATATTTTTATTTGTTTTATCCTTTCATAATTATATGAAGTTTAAAACAATCCGTTTAGTAAAATGGAAATTCTCTTCAAACGGATAACATTTTAATTCAAAACCATTATGGAGCATCTGGTGATAGTATAATATCTATGATTGATTGAAAATTGTTGTCAATGAATCGCGATGCGGAAACCGGATCAAATGCAACTAAATCACTTGTACTTTTTTTATGTAAATTTTTCACTACAGGATTCATTTCTATAATAAAAGTAGCAAGATCATTCCAGTTCAATTCACTCGGACTTATTGTTAAAAACCAAGTAGCTGGTCCGTAATGGTAAGTCATACATCTTACATCATTTCTTGGCTGATATAGCAGTGTAAAATTGGCAAACAGAACGGTGCTGCGCCGCCCGCGATAAACAATTCAAACTTTATGGATCTGTTGCAAAGTATGAATATTGAAATGTGATATGTTTAATTATAATTTATTTAAGATTAAGCATCTCAGTTAATGTTTTTTTATTTAAATTAGTATTAAATAAAATTTATTTAGTAGTTCAATTATAAGATATTTATCTTTCAATTTTATGTATTTCAACTCTTTATTAACTCTTAACTGCTGTTAGCGATCTCGCAGACCACTATATTTTTCAATTTTCACAGTTAAACTTGTAATTTCCAGTTAAGCTATGAATACCGGTGAAATTTTCTTTCATTCTGAGCTCTAGAGCTATTGCTAGACATTCTGAATGTTTGAAGTTTAATTATAATAGTCCTGGAAACAGTACTTGTGAATTAATAGAGCCTTTCATTCATCTGTTACTTAAACGGTCTCGGAGAACACACGCAGTAGTTATGCGACAATTCCTGTCATAGCAGTTAATGGTTAAGTAATTCCAAAAAATAATTGCAATTAACACTCATCTGCTGTTAGTGCTGCTTTTTTTTTTTTTTTTTTTTTTTTTTTTTTCACAGTTTAACTTCTAATTTCCAGTTTAACTATCAATACAGTAAAATTTTGCTTCATTTGCAGTCCAAGTACAATTGTTTGAAATGTTTGAAAAAGCAAGATTTTATTAGAAATATTACTCTACAAACAGTTTAGTGCAAAAACAGTATTTTATTATTAATTGCGACTTTTATTCATCTTTCAATCGAATGGTTTCGCAAACCTTTCTGAATTATTATGTGGCAATTTTCTGCAACAGCAGTTAAGGGTTAAATGAACTTTTTCAGATGAATTCTCATGTGTAAAATGCATTATTACATTTAGGACTATGGACATCTCATTCAAGTTTTAACTGCCGTAAATGCGACAAAAATTACCTAAATGCGACCGGCAATCGTATATTGTGGTGACTACAGATAATTATTAAATTTATACAAAACAAGTTAGTTTTGAACTATAGCTACAGTATTCAGTAATTTGCTGCTTAATAAAATGTATGTTTATATAATAAAATTCCAAATACAGTAAAACCTTCCTAAAGAGACCACGTTCTCTTAATGGAGGTCATGTTTAAATATAGATTTTAACTGTTGAAAAAGGGTAACAACTAATGTTACTAAAATTTATTTTTCACAGTAGCAGGGCTCCCAAATGGTCCGCCAATTGAATATCAATAAATTTTAACAGAAAATTTTAGGGTAGGTTTGAGCTAGAATTAACTTTCAAATGTGATTTCGGGGCGGTTTGTAAGAAAAATCTAAAAAGAAAATTTTTCGAAAAAAATATTGGTATTCAGTTGGCGAACCATTCGGGAGCCCTGCATTAGAGAAAAATATGCAAATTTAAGTATAAGAACAAATGTTAATTAGATAAATTAACTACTACAGAGTTTAAAAAATGAATACATTTGCTTTGATTTTACCGTTTTATCTTTTATAACCTTTCAAAGTTTCTTTCAAAGTTCCGTAAATAAATGTTTTTTTTTTTTTTTTTTTTTTTTTTTTGGACGGGAACAAATAATGACAATTTCATTAATTTATAAATTTCTTTGAGTGTTTCCTGACAGAATAGGGCAGGGGAGTTTATTGACCGTCATTCTTAATTTGTCATCAGAGTTAAATTCATTGCCTAAAAAGGCACAAAGGTGTTTAAACACTTAAATGTTATTGTAATAAAAAAAATTCTAAACTTCGTTTAGAAGTTTGATGATTAATGCGCTCTCCGGAATTATTTTTCTAATAAAAACATTCTTTAAGCGACCACGAAAAAGCGGAATTTGTTTTATTTTCTTCAAAGAAATGGGTCGGACATGGAGGGAGTTCTACTGGGATGGTCTCTGAATGGAGGTAAAATTAGTATTGAGCCTATGGGAATAAATTTCGTTCCATGAAAAAATGGTCGTTCAGGGAGGTGGTCGCTTAATGGAGGTGGTCGCACAGAGAGGTTTCACTGTATACCCTAAATGCGACAAAACTATGGGGAATCGCATCTCATTTAGGCACAATGACCTTACATATTACGTACGCCACTCTGAGCTCACATGGAAATATAAGTAGTGATATTATTACGTACGCCTCGCAGAAATATAGGGGTAAATTACTTTAAACTGGTATAAATCAAAAACTAATTAATATTTTTACACGAAACTTTCAAATGTTTGAACTATTCATAAAAACAGTTCAAATGCCGTAAAGCGCGTAAAAATCCGATAATTACACATTGCTGTAGCCCTGTCAACATATTTGGTCGGAACAAGAATTTAAAAAGTGCAAAAAACAGCACTTTTAAAATCGCATTTACTAAAAACCTATTCGCCGGATTCCACTTTACTTTCGTTTTCTGAGTCACGTGGCACGCCCCATTCCATAGGAACAAGAATTTTGTTTCTATCATAAATAGTTCTCGAGCTATAGATGTGTCAAAATCCCGTTTTGGTCAGTCCGGAAAATATAAACTAGACAGAGCACTAAAAAAATTTTACAAAATCGTTTGGCATTAATTGGCGGAAATTCCTTTCATTTACGGTTCATTGCACTGTTGTTTCTTTTGCTTGGCGAGAAACACTGTCGAGTTTCTATGATAAAAATGCCTTGTCATGACCTTTCTGATGTCGACTGTTACGCATTGTAATTCTGCTTAGGTAAAAAAAATGTATTGCTACTTATTATTTTTTTCGCTGACCGTCACACCCTTCATAACTATTTTTGTGGTTTTCCTTCACTCAATGTGGCTTAGAACATGGACTGGTTGCATGGCGATTTTCCATCCTCTTGATGCCTACGACCACGCCTCTTTATTTGTTGGTCGAATTCGGCAACACTCTGTATATTTTACGGTCATTATTAATAAATCCATAATGCAATCAAGTGACCGTATTTTACAGTCATAAAATCATAATACGGTTAAATAACCATTTTTAAAAATACGGTCAAAAGGCCATACCATGTATATTTCAAGGTCAAATGCAAATTTATTCTTAATATGGTTATAAAACCGTTTTCTAAAAATATGGTCAAATGACCATATATATTGTACGGTCAAACGATTACTTTATACAATTACGGTCAAATGATCATTTTGACCCTTTTATACATTTACGGTCAAATGAGCATTTTGACCATTTCATAAAATTATGGTCAAATGACCATATATATATTTTTTACGGTCATATGGGAATATATGTATAATATGATTAAGTAACCGTTATCTCTAAATACGGCCGAATTTCCGGACATAATGCTGTCGTTCAAATGACCGTTTTCTGACGATGAAATTTTTAACAGTGCACTTCTAAAGAGGTCAGGCATTTCCCGCACACGTGCAGCAGCTTCGGATATGCGAGATACTAGACTTTCGTCTGAGCCAACTGGAGTCTCATAAACAAGACTCTTTATATGTCCCATAAAAAGCAATCAAGGCTCGATAAATCGGGAGATCGCGTTGGCCAAGGAACTGGTTTGCCACGCCCAATCCATCGCGTCTCAAACGTGGCATTCAGGTAACTGCGCACATCAATTGTGAAGTGCGCGTGCGCTCCATCATGTTGAACCCACATCCGGTTACGAAAGGTGATCGTAACATCTTGCAGCAGTTTTGTTAAAACCTGTTGCAAAAAAATAAGTTAACAGCGACCATCCAGCCTCTTTGGTAGTAGGTATGGGCCATTCAAATAATTATTAACAATGCCAGCTCACAAATTCACAGAAAATTGTTGTTGATAAGCATGTGGTCGCGTTGCATGTGGATAATTGGTTGCCCAAAGATGGAGATTGGACGCATTAAATACACTCTTGCGTGTAAATACTGTCTCATCTGTAAATAGAATATGAGCGGTAAAATCTGGCCGCAATACATGTTACTGCAAAACCCACTGGCAAAAGTTCACCAGCAGAAAATAGTCTTCCGGATTCAAAGTTTGTACACGTTGAAAACGGAAGGGATGAAATCGATTTTCATTTAACACTCTCCAAACTTTCGGATGACTCACACCTAAATTCTGTGCAACAGCTCTTGTACTTGATTCGGACCTTTCACTCACAAAATTCAAAATAATTCCTTCCAGGCTTGCACTGCGTACAGCTCTTTCTCACCCAGTTTCCTGTCTGGTGATGTGGAGAGAACTTGTTTCAGAAAGCTGACTGTGTAAGCGCTGAAACATTCTATCATCATGCATTCTTCTGCGAGGAAACTGCTCCTGATACATTCGTAGGGCAGCTCTGGCGTTGCCATTTGCACGACCAAACATGAAATGCATGTGGTCTTTTTCGGCATATGTAAAGTCTTCCATGACGAACATTAGCCCAATTAAAAATGGCGATTTCTTCTACTTGAATGCATGGTATTGAACGGCGACCAGTCACTTTCTGCCCTCTACCGGTAGTGGAATCAACCAAAAAAATCCATTTCTATTTTAAAAAAATTCTATTTCTATTTCTATTTTCAATTTAAAAAAATTCGATTTCATACCAAAAATTTCCAAAGAAGAATTTTATTAAGTTATTCTGAAATATCAAGAAAAGGATAGCATAAAATTTTTCTGGTATGAATGAGAAATTTTGAAAATTAAAAAAGGGCCTAATAGCCCCTGGTTTTTTTACCGTAATGCGTTACTTGGTCCCATACATTCCTATACAATAAATGATTGGTACTGTGTGCTCTACGTACCCTTAAAGTTTGTACCATGAGTTTAGAAACACCCTGTATATAAGGATAATTTTTCTATTTAAATTTACCGGTAGCAGTTTGCATTGGCGGCAATCAACTCCCATGAAAGCTGTTACAGTTGAAGGTTCACTAATTTAAAAATATGCGAGTTCCTTATTATTAATAGTTCCATAAACATCCATTACTGATAGTTCTTCTTTTTTAAAAATTCAAACTAAACTAAATATATGCACTTCTTCATTTGTGCATTAAAATATTTTCACACCTATATTTTTAACTTAAATGTTCTTGACAACTTTTTACTACTTTTTCCGAATAAAAACAAATAATTTCTAAACTATTATATCATTACCATTTTGTATTTAGTGTAAGGTGGTGCAAGCGTAGGTGGTGTACAATAGTACGATGAGCAGTTATCTAATCCCAGAAAATACTTTTGCTTTTAGCTACAGTTGTAAACGATTTAATGACATGATAAGTTTATGTTGAAAAGAACCTGCGTATTTTCTTGAAAATTTTAATGATTTAGAAAATAAAAAGTTATTTTGACTTTCTTTTTATAATATTTATTGTTTTTGAAATCATGATCACAGTAAAAATAACAAATTTATTATTATTTTTTTTTCTATTAAGGTTATCATTGGTCTACCTATTACTTAAGTGATTTCAATTTGTTTACAATAGATGGCATTAATGATGTTTGAAATATATTTATTACAATAGTGCAAGAGTGTACACTGCCATAGTGTCCATTGTGCGCAATGCCAAAGTGTGCAGTGTCAAATTTGCTTCAAAATTGTCATTTGTTGTCAGAATTCGGTAAATACCGAGGACGAAGCTTAAAAGTTTTCTTATTATAATTTCCACAACTTTCCACCCACGGTCCCAATATTTTGGTAATATTTGGTAAACTGCACATTGCGAAGCATCTTTCAAATCAGTCGGAAACGGAACGATAGATTCGCTTTTATCTCATAAAACTATTGGGTTCACAAGTACATTACCTTGGAATATGCAAATTTTGGGTATCAGTACTTAATTCAGCTTTTAACACCTGTTGTCTACTTATTTTTCGGACAGCAATATTTTGTTTTTATTTTTTATATTAAATCTATGACTGTTAAAAGATGTTTGAGTATTTCATTATTTTTATTTAATCATTATATATTAGCATAATTTATTTCACCTTTCTTTATCGTTTTGTTTGCCCTTAAAATCCATAATAATGGTTACCTATAAACTTTCGAGACGCATTTAAAAAGGATAATAATGCTAATATATAATTTTAGTATATGTAGATTAGTTCACTACAACAGATGATAAATATAATCTCAATTGTTCATTAAAAATATCGATAGTAAGATAATAATGTAACATACATTTCTTTAGATATAAACTTGTTCACTGCAAGTAATGATCAAGGGCGGATCTGGAGAGTCCTCAAGGGGGGGGCGATTTTAGAAATTTGGAAACTCCAATCTGATGCGCGGGTAGGGGCTAATTTTTTCACTGCGGGTCGTGTTACCTCTACTTTTTGCTGTGGGTCGGGTTTGGGTCCGGTTGACTTCTATTTTTTACTGCTGGTTGGATTATACTTTTTTGCTGTGGGTCGCGTTTGGGTCTGGTTGATTTCTATTTTTTGCTGTGGGTCGGGTTAATTTCTACTTTTTTGCTATGGGCCGGGTTAACTTCTACTTTTTCGATGCGGGTCGGGTTTGGGCCCGGTTGACTTCTACTTTTCTGCTACAAGTCGGGTTGACTTTTACTTTTTAGCTGCGCCTAGCGCGTTGGGTTTGGGGCAGATTGATATACATTATATCCGGTTTGGGTCAGTTTCGGATTGGGTTTTCACTACTGTGACTTGAGAGAAGGGTTCGGGTTGACCCGTTTTTTTTTAAAGAAAGTCTAAGTATTTTTGAAGATAAAAAATATATGCAGTAAAATCTCCATAACAGACACGTCTAAATAATTATTTAGGAATACTTTTTAATCTCCAGAATTATGTAAAAAAATACTAATTTGGTATAAGACTGCTTGTCTCTTTATATCTAAGGTGAGTTGTAATTCAATAAAGAATGCTTTGAAACTTATTAAAAAACACACCGGGTGTCCTTAAACGGATTTTAAAATTTAGTACTTTTCGAATGGTGGCAGCTATTTAAAAAAAAATCTTCCACGAGGTTTATCTAAGATGTCATGAGATTTTTTATTGTGATTCTTGATTTTACTGTATAATAGAAGCGATAGATGGCGCTGTAAAGAATGGTCGTTAAGCCTACCTCCTCCGGGAACCGATTTAGCGCTTCTTGCTTCCAGCATCATCTTCGTTGCTATTTTAAACTAAAATCAAGAATCTCAGTTAAACAAATTATCAGAGGTAGAGTAAAAAAGAAAAAAAAATCTGAAATTCAAAGAAAATTTTCTGAAAGGTTACAGCAGATGGGGGGATTCCCTTCTGGCACTAATTATTTTTGTTGCAGATCGGATTAGCTGTTTTGGATTCGGGTCGATTTCAGGCTGAGTGTAGATTCCTACAAGCTGGATTTGGGTTAACTTGTTTTTTTTTTTCAAAAATTAGTTCAGTATATTATTTCAAGTTAAAAATTATACCTATAATAATAAACGTGTGTAAGTGTGCTGTTTTCTGCAGTGGCCATAATTGAAAAAGTGAATTAATTATACTAAGTGAAAACGCTGTGCAAACAGTATAATCAGGACCGTCCTCTGTCATAACAGTCAGGGGTGAAGTCTAACGACAAAGAAACACAGCTACCACAGCGAGCAAACAAAAATTATCATCCGGGAGATGAACTGCTGCCATTTGACGCCGAAACAGCATCACGAATGATGATACTGGCTTTAATAGATCAGATGGTTAGACATAAAAAGAAACGCGACAAAGGAAGTAATGAAAATGCACAAAAATACCGAAAGTTTTTGGAAGAGAAAGCGGTGGAAATAGAGAAAGAAAGCGTAAGACAACACGACAAGGCTGAGAAGGAAGAACACCAAGAACGAGACACGTTGTCGAAAATTGCAGACCAGGTACTAGAACTCATGCACCAACTACAAACGCAGTTAGCGTCAAACAAAGAAGTAAAGATAAAGAATACCATGTCATCAGTAATCAAAAACTTTAAGCAGCTCAAACAACAGACAGAAGAAAAAGATCCCTTAATAACGAAACTCAGCGAAAGAATTAAATTCCAAGAAGAGTTAATCAAACAGACAAAACAAGATAAAATCGAAAGAGAAGATCAATTGATCAATGATATGAACAAAATCATACAACAGAACCATGAACAAATGGAAAAAAGACTCGTCGAACATGTTACCACTCTTCAGGCAGAAAACCGAAAGGTCTCAATTAATCATAGAGAGGGAGAAACAGCAATAGAAAATGACCGACCAACATATGCAGAAATGACAAATTTTCCACCGCTCCCACAAGAAAGACCGACACTAACATTTACACCAAAAGACAAGGAAACAAAAATGCCAAAAATAAAGAAAGTTCTCAATTCTATGAATATGGCTGAATTACCACCAGTAGACTGCCAAACAACAAAACAAAATAAAATAATAATAACATGTAAAAACAAATTTGACATAGAACAGGTGAAAGATAAAATCTGCACTACAGAAGATATGGCGGAAAAACTGGATATTAAAGAACCAAACCCGAAAACAGCCCGAGTGATAGTCTTTGGAGCCCCAGAAGCCCCAGTAGTCACACAGAAAAACGTCGAAAGAGAAGCAGAGCAACTTAGAAGCAGAGCAACTTCACTGAGCAACTTAGAAGAGCAACAAGAGCTATATGAAAAACAAGTACTCTATCCGGCTTTGGAAAGAGCTCTGAGGAGGAAGGTGCAATATAAGCTGATAAGAGTATTGAAAGGAAGAGAGGGCGAGGAAACCTCGCACTTGGTGTTGCTACTGGAGAGAGAGATGCACTGAAACTAATGGCAGGAAAATTGTGCATAGGATTTAACCGGTGCACGGTAAGACGGTATGTCTTTATTCAAAGGTGTTATCACTGTCAGGAAATAGGGCATACAGCAAGAGTGTGCCAGAATGCAGAGGCCTGCGCTAAATGTGGCAAAGGCCACAACATCAAGGATTGTGCCTCAGAAAAAGAAGAGATGCAAAAAAGTGCTCGACTACTACAAGGGGGACCATAGGAAAGCTGGACTATATCAAAAAACATCCATCTTACGATCCATCCTGCAGCGTGTATCAGCGAAAGAAACAAGCAGCGCTAGCGTCATTGTCTTATAGAGGTAAAAATTCAAATTAATTCAACAAAATTTACAGAACAACAGATCACAAACCGCTGCTTTTATGAAATTCCTCTCAGACTCGGACTATTCCCTGGTTTGTCTTCAAGATGCATACCTTTATGAAAATAGACCTCTATCACTTCCTCGAACAACACCATGCTACAGTTCAACCTCTAAAAAAGCCCATATTTTAATCTTAGACCAAAACTTAAAACATAATCTCTCTTCTAAGCACTATAACTCAGTTTTTATAAATTTAGACCTTAAGCCATTAACCTTAAGCATTGGCAGCCTGTATAGCCCCCCGAGTGCTGACTTTGATGAGGATATTGAGAACTGGCTGTGTTCTAAAAATCAGAGCCCATTGCAGTTGGTTCTCGGTGATTTCAACACTCACAGTCAGCTTTGGGGCTATAGGAGTGAAGACACCAGGGGAAAAGTTCTTATCGATAGAGTCATAGCGTATCAACGAGTTATTCTAAACTCTTCAACCAGTCCACCAACGTATGAGTCGGGGAAGAACTTGGGGAGACCGGATCTGTCCATCTGCACGCAGGCTATGTTTTCACACATAAAACACTAGGAAGTAATTCCTTCCCTTTTTGGAGACCACTACCCAATAGAAACAGAGCTAAATTTCACAATACCCAAACAACCAAGAAGAAGATTTCAAAACAAAGGGAATCCCCTTGACACAATTTTCCGAACAACTAACTCGAAAATGCTCACAGATTAACTTTAATGACATAGAAACTATAGACCAGTTTAACGAAGAATACGAAACTTTTAAACAAGAAATATTATTACAAGCCAATAAATCTTTTAAAAAGAAAGCCCCTTTCAAGAAATTTAAAATTTCCTGGTGGTCTCCACAATTGAGGGCCCAAAGAAATAAAGTAACAGCTCTTTTAAAAAGAGCAAAAAATTCAAACTACGAGTCAAATATAAACCAGCAATACAAAAGTTAAAGGGCAATTTATCAAAAACAGATTTTATCGGAGAAGGAAAAAGCTTGGACAAACCTGTGTCGCAGAGAGACGGATCCTTTTGGTTTAACGAAAAAGTTGGCCTTCCAGCGATTCCAGGACTCACATATCAGTTACCAATTTGATTCTTTGTCACCCACTTCCAGGTCATCAACCCTTTTAAAACTAACGAGAGACATTTTTGGCGATGAAACTCCAAAGCAACTACCACAGCGACTAAACTCGCACGACCAAGCAAAATTCACGAAAAGGGAGTTGCGAAACGTTATTTTCTCATTCAATATTAACAAGGCGCCAGGACCTGATCAAATTGATCACAGGATGGTCAGGTGCATCTTTTCAAAAATTCCTAATATTCTGTTGGATATGTACAACAGTCTTTTAAACTATTTTCCTGATGACTGGAAATTGGGAGAGCTCGTGTATTTTAGAAAGGAGGGAAAACCCTTGAATGAGAGCTCTTCATATCGCCCCATCACTCTATTACCAATATTCGGAAAAATCTTAGAGAAATTAATTCTAAGACGAATACAACACGCATTAGACAAAACGAATTTCCTATCGGGTAAGCAACACGGCTACACGCAAAATAAATCTACGGAAACGGCTTTGGAGCAAGTGATTTCATTAGTAGAACAACACAAACAAAATAAACAATACACATCACTGGTGTCACTGGATTTCAGAGGAGCATTTGACAACCTCCCTTGGGAGCAGGTGATCCTAGCATTGCAAAGACTAGGTATTTCTAAACAACTCATTAATCTTGTCGTTTCCTTCCTTTCGGGTAGGCGAGCTCAGGTGGACTGGATGGCACCATTTTTGTTGTACTTCTTTAGTAAGGGTTGCCCGCAGGGATCGTGTCTGGGTCCTTTTCTTTGTTTGGTTCTGTTGGAGGCTGTTGGGGAACTTTGATGTACAGGACTGTGAACTGGTGCCATACGCGGATGACGTGATATTACTGATCTGGGCACAGTCGAGACAGCAACTTGAACGAAAAGGTCAGAAAGCCTTAAAATTTATTCAGAATTGGTCAGAAACCAGCAAAATAGAAATTTCACATGAAAAATCCTCATCATTAACTTTTGGCAAACCCAAACACCTTAAGCGGGGTCCCACATTTAAACTTCAAGGTAAATCAATAAAATCAGAAACAACACTAAAATACCCGGGGGTAATATTAGATAAACAATTATCATTTCTCCCACATGTGGCACAAAAGAGAGTAGAAATCGGAAAAATAACTCAAAATCTTTATAAATTTTCATCAATCTCAGGTCGACTCCCTCCGGATTTTTTTTTAAGATTTGGTACTCGGCGATCTTACAAAGGAAACTGGCCTACGCGTGTGCTGTCTGGTTTCCGCGTATGGCGCAATATCACGGTCGTCGACATTTGCTCTCGGCACAAAGGAAAGCTTTGTTGCTTATAACGAGAGCATATCGCAATACGTCAACAAACGCCCTGCAGGTCCTCACAGGTCTCCCCCCACTGGATTTGCAGTTGGAGGCGGAGGCGGAGTATTCGGGGACGATTCGTCTCGGCAAGTCAAGAGAAAAGGCTTTTGCTCCACTATACTATCCTAAATGCTCAAAATACAAAACATCACCACTAACAAGTGAAATACAAATTTGTGAAATAAACGACTATGTAGGCAAAATTACAATATACACGGACGGTTCCAAAATGTCCGAAGGCACAGCCTCGGCATTTTGTGTGTACGAAACAAACGAGCAAATCTATACTTGGAGAGCGAAACTGTCCCAGGATAACTCCGTCTTCCAGTCAGAACTCTTCGCGATCTCTTCAGCATTAGAGTGGATAGAGTCGGACAAACATTCTCAATACTTAATCATAACGGATAGCCTATCAAGTTTAAAAGCATTAAACAATTTTGACAATACAAACTATTTAATACTAAAAATTCTTCAATAACTACAAACAACAGTAAAAACATATACTTCAATTGGACAAAAGGACATTCAGGTGTTGAGGGTAATGAGGCAGCTGACCAACTGGCAAAATCGGCAGTAACGGATGAAACACTAATACATACATTTTTACCATATCCAGCTTCTTCACTAAAATCACAGACAAAGCAGAATCTGTTAAAAAATTGGCAAAAACGCTGGACGGATTCAGACACAGGCCGATATACGAAGGAATTCTTGCCATTGGTTGACCACAAGTATTTCGTAAACAACAGATACTTACACATATTTTTAACAAATCACGGCCCCTTTCAGGAACACTTATACAAAATTAACAAAAGAGACTCCCCACTATGCATTTGTAGCTTGCCGTCAACATCGTTACACTATGTATTATACTGTACATTAACATCGCATTATCATCTCAAAAAACACACACGTATGAATTTAACAAGTTGGTGGCGGGATGTAAAAGAGAAACCACAACTACTCAACAAGATCATACAATGCATGAGGTTTATAGAAACAAACGAGTACATCTTTTCAAAACCAGAGCCATTCTAGTCCGACTCCATCACTAGGGTGTAGCATGGAGGGAGAAACGGGTTATTAGCGGATGCCAGAAACTTCTATCACTTTTGAATTTTTATCTTGTGCATCTCTCCAAACTCTTGTATGCGCAAATTGTAAATAGTAGGTGTGTTGTAATGTGTTTCTAATTGTGATGTTCAGTATTGTGTGTTTAATGTACTGTGAAATCCCTGTAAATCCATGGAAAATGTAAATAATTATGCAATCACATTCAAATGATCCTCATGTAATCACTACATACAGTCATGTAAATAGTAGGTGTTTGATATTGTGTTATAATGTTTTTCTAATTGTCATGTTAAATATTGTGTGTTAAATGTACTGTGACGTATATATATCCAAGAAAATTGTAAACAATTATGCAATCACATTAGGTGAAATGATCCTCATGTAATCACTACATACAGTCATATATCTCGATGTGAAATCTTCAGTTCACCCAGAAAAATTGGGTAACCAATTGTGATTGTAATTGTAAATCTCACAGTAACCGAAATAAATATCAGCAGCTTGATCAGGGACCCGACGCTCCCTCTCAGACTCTGGTTGAGAGTCGGGAGGAGTGGATGTGGTCTACCCCTCGGGATTGCACTAACACTCTAAAGCGAAAGCTGAGTTCCCGAGGTGGTCATCGCTGTCATCGCTGCATTTTTCCAACGACTCTTTGATGAAATTCGCTCGTCTTCGATCCTTTGATGAAACTTGCGTTTCTTCTGCAACCCTTTGTCGAAATTAGTGTAATTTTGCAGACCTTTGGTAAAATTTGCGTTTTTTTCCGTGACACTTGTACAAAATTCGCGTTTTTTCAGCGATCCTTTGGCTAAATTCGCGTTTTTAAAGCGATTCTTTGACAAAATTTGTTTTTTTCCACGATTCTATGAAGGAATTCGTGTTTTCTCCACGATCCTTTGATGAAATTCGCGGAGTTTTTATTCGCGGCTATTTGACAAAATACGCGTTTTCTCCGCGATCTTTTAACGAAATTCGAGTTCTTTTCCGCTGCCTTTTGAAGAAATTCGCGTTTTCTGTGATCATTTGTAGAATTTCGCATGTTTTCCGTGGCTCCCTGATCCAATTCGCGTTTTTTTCTGTGATCATTCGGCGAAATTGAAGTTATTTTCTGCGAACGATTGACGAAATAGATTTTTTATGGAGGCCATTTATCAAAATTTGCGATTATTTGTATGTCCGAATTTTCGGATAGGAGAATTTTTTAAATTTTTGGAACCGAATGCCTTAACCCTGGAACTGCGTATTATTATTATTATTATTTATTTTATTTTAATCAAAATAAGTTAAAAAATATTTTTTATTGCACATTTCAAATCTGCACACATTTTAGAGTAAAATATGTCCCAAAATCTTTGTGAAACAGGGTTTTTTTTTAATAAAATTAGATCATAAAAAAAAAGATTTGCTGCGGAAATTGCGGGTTGCAAAAATTTTGCCACTTTTACATTGGCCGTGGAAATCGAGGGTAACAAGAGGGTTAAATTTTCGGAAAATTTGGAACATAATCACCCCTGTTCCCGACATCTATAAACCTCCTGCAAGTATTTTTTTAATATCTGTCACCTTTTGCAATTTATTGAATTTTAAAATCAGTCAGTCCATTTTAGGACACCCGGTATATTCAGTAGTTATGGGATGATGGCTGAAATTAAGCATTTAAAAAAAAGTTAAGCTGGCTTCGATATGCCAGTTAGAGGTTTACCTGGGCTGAAGTTATCAGGCCCAAGCCCAGGTTCAACCCAGATAAAAAATAAAACAATTGCCCCCGCCCGGTATAAAAGCTAAAAAATCAACTCCAGCCCTGCCTGCATTTTGCAATTAAAATTATTCATAAAGTACACTTGCCTATGCTTATATTACTTTCTTCTATCTTCAATAGAAGAAAGTATTGTAATCGAAATTTTTTTCGACTTCCGGTTTTCGACGGATTTGCATGTTTTAGGGGTCAGAGATTCCAAAAAACATGTTTATAGAAAATGTCTGTCTGTCTGTGTGTCCGTCTGTCCGTCTGTCCGTCCGTCCGTCTGTCCGTCTGTCCGTCTGTCCGTCTGTCTGTCGCCATTGTACCATCAAAAAGTGTATGAAGTTATGTATAGAATTAAACCAAAATTTTATTATAAGATTTTGGCTATGGCAAGCAGGTTCTCCTGGAATTTGGAAAAAAATTGCCGGTAGGGGGCGCTGATATAACAATTTTTGTGCGATTTTGAATATTGTACCATCAAAAGTGTATGGAGTTATGCATAGAATTGAACCACATTTTTAGTTTAAGTTTTTGGATATGACAAGCAGGTCCTCCCTGAATTTGGAAAAAATTCGCCGGTAGGGGGCGCAGTAAATGCGTTTTTTGTGCAATTTTGAATATTGTACCATCGAAAAGTGTATGAAGTTATGCATAGAATTGAACCAAATTTTTAGTTTAAGTTTTTGGCTATGGCAAGCAGGTCCTCCCTGAATTTGGAAAAAAGTCGCCGGTAGGGGCCGCTGTAATAGCGATTTTTGTGCGATTTTGAATATTGTACCGTCCAAAAGTGTATGAAGTTATGCATAGAATTAAACCAAATTTTTATTTTAAGTTTTTGGCTATGGCCAGCAGGTCCTCCCTCAATTTGGAAAAAATTCGCCGGTAGGGGGCGCTGTAATAGCGATTTTTGTGCGATTTTGAATATTGCACCATCGAAAAGTGTATGAAGTTATGCATAGAATTGAACCAAAAAAAATTTTAAGTTCTTGGCTATGGCAAGGAGGTCCTCCCTTAATTTGTAAAAAAATCGCTCGTAGAGGGCGCTGTAATAGCGATTTTTGTACAATTTTTGTGTCATTTTGAATATTGTACCGCCGAAAAGTGTATGAAGTTATGCATAGAATTGAACCAAATTTTATGTGTTTATTTTTGGTCATGTCACGAAGATCCTCCCTGAATTTGGAAAAATTCTGCCGGAAGGGGGCACTATAATTGCGATGTCTGTACCATTTTCATTATTGTACCATCGAAAAGTGTATGAAGTTATCCATATAATGGAACCAAATTTTTTGTGCATGTTTCTGGCTATGGCAAACAAGTCCGCCCTGAACTTGAAAAAATTCCGAAAGAAGGGAGCGCCATAATTCCGATCTCTGTGCCATTTTCATTATTGTACCATCGAACAGCGTATAAAATTATGCATACAATTGAACCAAAATGTTTGTGCTTGTTTTTGGCTTTGGCCAACAGGTTCTCCTTGAATTTGGAAATATTGCGCGGTAAAGGGGCTCCGTGCTAGCGATTTTTGTATACTTTTCTTGATTTTTCGTAGTTCTATTGTGCATCGGCGGCTCATGCAGCGGCGGGAACTCGCTTCCTGCTATGCCGGCTATTCGCAAACAGCTGATAACGACAGAATAAGGAAAAATTAATAATTTTAACAAATATCATGATATAGATTAACTCGTTTTTAGTCCGTTTAATTGACTTGAGCAGAAATTTAAGATGAAAATCAAAGTTGGTATAGTATTGAACTAATAATATTGAAGTATTAACATGTGTAACTAGGTTTTACTTTCTTCTATCTTCAATAGAAGAAAGTATTGTAATCGAAATTTTTTTCGACTTCCGGTTTTCGACGGATTTCCATGTTTTAGGGATCAGAGATTCCAAAAAACATGTTTATAGAAAATGTCTGTCTGTCTGTGTGTCCGTCTGTCCGTCTGTCCGTCCGTCCGTCTGTCCGTCTGTCCGTCTGTCTGTCGCCATTGTACCATCAAAAAGTGTATGAAGTTATGTATAGAATTAAACCAAAATTTTATTATAAGTTTTTGGCTATGGCAAGCAGGTCCTCCCGGAATTTGGAAAAAATTCGCCGGTAGGGGGCGCTGATATAACAATTTTTGTGCGATTTTGAATATTGTACCATCCAAAAGTGTATGGAGTTATACATAGAATTGAACCAAAATTTTAGTTTAAGTTTTTGGATATGACAAGCAGGTCCTCCCTGAATTTGGAAAAAATTCGCCGGTAGGGGGCGCTGTAAATGTGTTTTTTGTGCGATTTTGAATATTGTACCATCGAAAAGTGCATGAAGTTATGCATAGAATTGAACCAAATTTTTATTTTAAGTTTTTGGCTATGGCAATCAGGTCCTCCCTGAATTTGGAAAAAATTCGCCGGTAGGGGGCGCTGTAATAGCGATTTTTGTGCGATTTTGAATATTGTACCGTCCAAAAGTGTATGAAATTATGCATAGAATTAAACCAAATTTTTATTTTAAGTTTTTGGCTATGGCAAGCAGGTCCTCCATGAATATGCAAAAAATTCGCCGTTAGGGGGCGCTGTAATAGCGATTTTTGTGCGATTTTGAATATTGCACCCTCGAAAAGTGTATGAAGTTATGCATAGAATTGAACCAAACAAAATTTTAAGTTCTTGGCTATGGCAAGGTTGTCCTCCCTTAATTTGTAAAAAAATCGCTCGTAGAGGGCGCTGTAATAGCGATTTTTGTACAATTTTTATGCGATTTTAAATATTGTACCGCCGAAAAGTGTATGAAGTTATGCATAGAATTGAACCAAATTTTATGTGTTTATTTGTGGTCATGTCACGAAGGTCCTCCCTGAATTTGGAAAAATTCTGCCGGAAGGGGGCACAATAATTGCGATGTCTGTACCATTTTCATTATTGTACCATCGAAAAGTGTATGAAGTTATCCATATAATTGAACCAAATTTTTTGTGCATGTTTCTGGCTACGGCAAACAAGTCCTCCCTGAACTTGAAAAAATTCCGAAAGAAGGGGGCGCTATAATTCCGATCTCTGTGCCATTTTCATTATTGTACCATCGAACAGCGTATAAAATTATGCATACAATTGAACCAAAATGTTTGTGCTTGTTTTTGGCTTTGACCAACAGGTTCTCCTTGAATTTGAAAATATTGCGCGGTAAAGGGGCTCCGTGCTAGCGATTTTTGTATACTTTTCTTGATTTTTCGTAGTTCTATTGTGCATCGGCGGCTCATGCAGCGGCGGGAACTCGCTTCCTGCTATGCCGGCTATTCGCAAACAGCTGATAACGACAGAATAAGGAAAAATTAATAATTTTAACAAATATCATGATATAGATTAACTCGTTTTTAGTCCGTTTAATTGACTTGAGCAGAAATTTAAGATGAAAATCAAAGTTGGTATAGTATTGAACTAATAATATTGAAGTATTAACATGTGTAACTAGGTTTTGAAATATTAAGATGTATAAGATAGAAGAAAGTTTTGGGATTGGCACATCCAACTAGTTTTATTTTCAGATTATGTTCGAAATTCATGAATACAGAAAAACAACAATATTAATGACTATAACGATGACTATTTAGGCAATTATGTACGTAAACACTACGAATTGAAAAAAATGTGACTTAGACAATTACATTCAAATAAAAATCCAGTAAGATAATCAGTTTAGAATGAAAGAAACGATTGATAAAAGAAAATCATAATTTAAAAGCTCTACAAAGTAAAAAAGTAAATTTTTAAAAAATGCATCTCTGTAACATATCAAATCAAATTAAATTTCTAAAGATTTCGCTAAACAAATGTACAAAACAAATATAATTTTTACGAATGACAAATAAGTAAGTTTGCAGACCAACTTGGACTCAGGAGGAAGAATTTAGAGGAGTGCACGGGTCGTGTTCGGGCCAATAATGCTAATCATACGGGCTGAAACGGACCAAATGTTTAGGTTTTATTCCGGGCAGAGTCCCGACCTGGAAATTTTGACCAGTGCAGGCTTCTAGGAAAAATGGAGTCCAGGCCAGGTTCGATCTGGAGGAAAAAGAAGTCTGCCCCGACCCGAATCTGCAGAAAAAATTAAGATCCGGGCACGACCCGACTCTAAAAGAGAAAAGACCTGACCCAGCCCGAGTCTCATGGATTTAAACTGGCGCGAACCGGTCGGGTCGGACCAACTTGGGCTCGGGAGGAAGAATTTAGAGGAGTGCACGGGTCGTGGTCGGGCCAATCATGCTTATCATACGGGCTGACACGGACCGAATGTTTAGCTTTTATTCCGGGCCGAGCCCCGACCTGGAAATTTTGGCCAGTGCAGACCTCTAGGAAAAATAAAATCCAGGCCAGGCTCGATCTGGAGGAAAATTAAGATCAGGGCACGACCCGGTTCTAAAAGAGAAAAGACCTGACCCAGCCCGAGTCTCATGGATTTAAACTGGCGCGATCCGGTCGGGTCGGACCAACTTGGGCTTGGGAGGAAGAATTTAGAGGAGTGCATGGGTCGTGGTCGGGCCAATAATGCTTATCATACTGGCTAACACGGACCGAATGTTTAGCTTTTATTCCGGGCCGAGCCCCGACCTGTAACATTTGACCATTGCAGACCTTTAGGGAAAATGAAGTCCAGGCCTGGCTCAATCTGGAGGGAAAGAAGTCTGGTCCGACCCGAATCTGCGGAAAAAATTATAACCAGGGCACGACCCGACACTAAAAGAGAAAAGACCTAACCCAGTCTGAGTCTCGTGGATTTAAAGTGGCGCGACCCGGGTCGGGTCGCGCCGGGCTCGAGCTCCGCCCCAAGTCATTTTCCGTGAAGATGCATAATGTCGTTTTACAAACCCTTTATTAGCCCAAGGGGGGGGGGCGATCGCCCCTTCGCCCGCCCCTTAGATCCGCCATTGGTAATGATTAATATAATCTCAATAGTGCACTATAATATGCATAATAAGATAATAATGCAATACATATTTTAACACTAGAACGGCGGAGAGGTGTCATTTTGACCCTTTTCAAATGAATACATGTGGATTCGAACCAGAAAACTTTTTATAATATAAGAGTAATGTATGCTACACAAAAATATCTTAAATAAATAAGTTAAATAGTTTTAAGTAAAAATTCTGATGTGAAATATTTTTATAAAACTTGAGTAAAATTTCCCGCCGTTCTAGTGTAAATAGATATAGCTAAGTAACCTGAAATCTGTCAGGCCTATAAAGGCTCAAGTGCCTCATTTTATTTATAGCAATTAAGGATTTTCTTTTAAAATCTAGTCAGACATTTTTGCTTAGATTATAAATATAATAAGCAGATTTTACCCTTTAATTGTACTGAATTGATAGCAAGTCGAACACTCTCCACGTGTATATGTAAAACAGTACTTAAACCAACGGGAAAACAAGACATACGTCGTATTTAACAGTAAGCTTTTAATATTGCGATGCAATACTATATAAATATGAGAATTTCATTATGTTTGAAATAATGCAACATCATTAAAATAGGTTGAAAACAATTTTTACCTGCAATTTTTACGGTCGCAGCAATATACTGATTTTATATGGAGAGATATATATCATTCTGACGGACGCGATTGCCGCTTTAAGACAAGTTGCATGTGGTGTTTTTAACAAACGTAGAGGAGGTATGATACACTTTTTCTTAGTAATTTTTTACAACCCTTAGAAAGCTATTTAAAAAAAAAAAAAAAAAAAAAATCGCGTTTTCTTAAAAAGTGACATTTTATTCATTTATTAAAAATATTGTGAATTTAAAAAATAGTCATTCAAAAAATATATTCCATTTATTTTGAATGGTTACTACTGTATCAAATCTCCCCATTATTGGGGAGGATTGATGCAGTTGCAAAGGAGGTTTGATACATTGTTATGTAAATTGAAAAAAAAAAAATGCAGACAATTCAATAGATGCGCCATACAATTTTTTATGATAAATCTAGAAATATTTAAGTAAAATGTGAAACGAAAAGTCATTGAAATATTTTTGTTTCAGAAAAGTTTTTCACAAAAATATTTAAACTATTGCTATTATTTAAAAAATCCCATTAACACACTTTTTAGAAAATATATAATGAAAAAAAACCCCTAGAGATCTAGCTGCAAGGGAAAATGAAGTGAACATTGCTAATTTGCAAACAATTTAACATAAATTTAGCACTTTTAAGATTCCTTTAACCCTTTCAGGGGAAAAGCATTTTCAAAGCTAAAGTGTTGAATAAATGAATGGCACCGGAATTTACCAACACATTTAATTAGAAATAAAAAAAGGGGGGGGGGATATATTTCACTTTCATATTAAATGGAAAATATTTTACTAAAATGCTGGTGCCAATGTGGTGATTGGGAATTAAAATTAAGTATTTTCATAAACATACCACCCCCCTGAAATGATTAAAAGAAAATCTAATAACTCTATCATTTTGATAAGTAAAATCGCGTAGATTTAACGTTTTTTTTTCAATTCTCCCTTCGTAGATTACAGAAACATTTTCCCTTTCAGGCCATTTAACCCTTTATCTACTGACGGTACTTATAAGTACCACTCACTTTAAACTTTTATACCATAGTGAATATTACTAATATTCTAATGGTACTTTGCAAAAAATGCTCTTTTAACTCCACTTTATCCGAATACACGGCAGCAGTAGTTCTAAGTTTGTTATTTTAGAGAGGAATGAGGCTATCTTTGAAGCAGTCGATGTATTTTCTGCCGACATTTTCTACAGATTGCCACGCTTGTTTTTTCATTGCTGCAAACACAGTAAAGGCTATAAGATAAGTGTTGGATTTTTTTATGTGTTCATTATGATCTTAGAATACAATTTCATAAGCTATTTTAGATGAATGGTGTATGTATTTGATTTAACAGTTGAAATACTCGGTGGTACTTATAAGTACCGTCAGTACACTGCGTGTTAGAGAAAAACTTCTTGTTTACTTTTCGTCTGTGTAGTTATCCATCATTTTCATCTGCTTAAAAATGTAATTACTAAAATGTAGTGTAATAATTATTTCCCTGGTATTTCTTTTCTGTTTCATTGTTATTTTTTATAGGAAATAGTAAAAGTTGTGGCATCGGCTCGTTTTTGCTATGAAACAGAAATGACATATGTAAATTCATATATTGCATATGTGAAGATGGGAGCGAACATGTTGTCGCTGGAATATAGACGACGCATAACTATAGGACTGCTAACAAGATAGAAACTTAAAGAAAATTAGTTTTTTTAACCCTTTCAGGAGCAAAACATTTTGAATTCTAAAGTGTTGAAATAAATGATTGGCACCAGAATTTGCCAGACGATTTATTTGTAAATAAGAAAAAGCCTATATTTCATATACTTGTTAAATCAAATATATGTTCTGGTGCCAGTTGAAATACCTTGTGGGTTTTCTGTTATGATATTTTAGTCATAGTGTACTGACGGTACTTTAACCCTAGATCTACCGGGAATTTTATTCAAGTTTTAATAAAACGTTCTACACCAGAATTTTTATTTAAAACTATTTAACTTATTTATTTACCTTATTTTTGTCTGGTTTATATTCTTAGTTTATTTTAAAGAAATTTCTGGTTTGAATGAATATTTTGTATGTACCTGTCGGGTCCAATGGACCCGTCTGGTAGACGGAGGGTTAAAGTACCACTTTCATTAATTACCTCTAAATAATTAAATTTCTCACAGGTGAGTATTTTTCTTATATTTATCCTTTAATTTTCACTGTAGTAAATGAAAAAAAAAATTGCAGTAGATCATAATGCAGTAGATAAAGGGTTAAACTCTTCCTTCTACATGACGAGCAAAGCGAACTAACCATCTATCATCGCACTGCTTTTCTATGTAACCTACATAATGTCTATGAATAGCCTCTTTGTTTTTCCTTACCAATTTCAGTAGCTCTTGCTATAAAACAATAATGAATATTACAGTCCTATATTACTTTTGCAAACTTAAAAAAAAAAAAAATAAATTTCAAATATACAAGTGTATCATTTCTCGCCCACTACTAATGTATAATTTCTCCCTGTTATGCCTTATTGGATTTTCAATGACTTTGTACAAATGCAGTTGCGAAATGGTAACAGTGTTGCCAAATGGGCTACTTTTCTTAACCCTAGAACTACCGGAAATTTTACTCAAGTTTTATAAAAACATTCTACACCAGAATTTTTACTTAAAACTATTTAATTTGTTTATTTAACTTATTATTGTCTGATTTATACATTTAGTTTGTTTTGAAGAAATTTCTGGTTTGAATAAATATTTTGAATGTACATGTCGGGTGCAATGGACCCGTCTGGTAGACGGAAGGTTAAAGTCAAATTCTTGATTGGCATCGCTTTTTTGAAATGGTAAAATGCGCCTTATTTAATGGCACATTAATTAAGGCGAAAACAAAGGTAATTTTACGGTTTCAAAAAAGTGGTGGCAATCAAGAGATCTGAATTTAAAAAAAGTAGCCCACTGGCAACACTGAATGGTAATGTACTTTCTAGTAAAAGTAATCCTAACAATGTGCTTTATAAATAAATAAAAAAAAAACACAATAAAAAGAGTTATGAAAGAAAATCAGTCAGTGAAAAAATGTACATAGACATTCCAAAAACCTTCAAAATTAAAAAAAAAAAAAAAGAAAAGTTGTCAGTTCTTCACTGATTAGTCCAGCTAATGATGGCTTCAGCAAATAAAAGAAGCCTTCAAATGTGTTAGAATGGCTGTTAATGCCATTTGTTGAGAAAAATTGTCAATGCATCAACCCTCCCTGTGTATCAAAACTCCCCTACCTCCCCTACATATCTTCTCTCAGCTCTTTATCAAGAAAATTTTATTCCTTCTCTGTAACTAATTAGTAATCTTCATTTATCTCGTGCAATACTTTTAAAAATATCTACAAGCGGCATAAGCAAAATGTTTTGTATGGCTATTCCGTTAACTATTCTCTATTTTTTTGTAATTTATAAGTAATTTCCAATTCAAATTCAACTCTAATTTAAAATACAGGTGTATCATTATAGCGGATACAAACGTTCAGGACATATACTGTGCACCTAGATGATGGGAAATCACATAGAAATGTATATTCGGAAAGGCCATCCTAACGCGGTAGCGACGAAAAAAAAAAAAAAAACACAAGAAAAAAAGGACACAAAGAGGAAGAGAAAACATGTTTATTATTCTTAGTACTGGAAAAAGGACGTAACAATGCTCGAAAGTGCTGAGAAACTTGCTGCACGCATCTTGTAAGCTGCTGGGGGAAGTCCGGGACACATCCGGTATTTTCGATAACATTAGTTCTTCCATACGCCGGATATGTGATTAAATAAATCTTGACATGGGGTCGTTATTTCGAACACTAACTTTGATGACGAACGTTGTCTCTTTAATGTTCTTTTTTCTTAGTTTTTTTCATGTACTAAGGATCATAAACATGTTTTTTCCTCTTATTCTTGTGTTTTGTATCGTCACCAGGAAAGCGTTTATGACCATGCGACTATGTGTTTTCCCATCGTCTAGGTTTACTCTGAGAGTTTCTAACCACTGTACTGTATCCACAAATAAATATTGCATTCTCGAACATTTAATAGAATATTAACGGGGTGTGAAAAATTTTAATACAGTTATTTTATTTTATTTATCCTGCTGCTTAAACGTTGAAAAATATTACAATTACTGAATCTGCAATTAAAAGAAGATAATAGAGATTCCGCTAATTGAATATTAATTAGAATATGTCTAGTCTGAAATTGTAACACTAAACTCGTTGGAATCCCCAAGAAGTGTACGCACCTTGATTACGTAATATATATTATTTATTACTTTATTTTTTTTTCAATAAATCTACTTCTATTATATATATAAAATCTAAACGGAAATTTCGTTCCGAACATCTCTATTTTGAGTTCTACTGCATGGATTTTGACTGAACTTGCACTGTTAGATAGATATCGTTTCAGGGAAGGTTTTAAGCTATAACACATTGTTCTACGTAGATTAGTTATAGAATTATGTCAGGAAGTTCTGTTATTTTGGGCGAAAAGGTTGCCATTGGCATATGATTTTCATCTTGGCATATTAACCCCTTAACTGTGACATTTGTTTTCTTACAAAAAAAAAATAAATAAATAAATAAAAATGGGGCTGGACACCACTTTTTCCATACTAAAATATTTACCTTACTTAATCGAAAAATATCTGACAATCAAAAAAGATAAATTTACAGTTACAAATTATTGGTATCAAAATGCTTTTAATAACGAAGCAAGTAAAGTGTTCTTGCCCGAATCCAGTCCGGGTCACACTGTTAAGCAATATTTTTGTTAAAGAATTGAAACGTCTATATCATTTAGAAATTAAAGTATACAAACAGCCCGAAAAAAACTATTACTGATTTTATTAAAAATACAAAGAAAAACAGTTTTAATGAGAAATAATAGTATAAAAAGAAAATATTTAATTTAAGTATGAAAGAAATGTGTTTGAACAGCTTAAAAGAAGATTCATTTTCAGAGTCCATCCATGGAAATAATACTTGGCGATTTATCATATTTGTGGTTTATATTTGGCTCCTGGATAAGAAAATATTTTTATTTAAATAAAGTAGAGGTTTTTTTTTTTTTTTTTTTTTTTTTTTTTAAAGTTTGTCAGGGTTGATTTCAAAAGTACAGGATGCATTTTGTTTATAATTTACACCATTGGATAAGTTTTCGGAATCATTTGTATGCATGATTTATCTATATAACTATTATTATTATCATCATTATTATTATTATTATTCAATTAAAATTTGGTGTTTCTCTTTTTTTCGGGCGAGAAGCTTGCTGTTGGTCAATGTTTCTCATCTTGGCGGCGATATATTATGCTATTATTGAGGAATTAAAAAGGCTATATTATTTAGCAAAAAATACGAACAGCATGGAAAAACTGCTTGTAATTTTATTTAAAATATAATACAAAAAAAAACGAAAGTAAAGGAACTTAGAATTATTCTTACGGAGATTTGTGCAATTACCCATTGTTTAAAAAAAATTCATGGTGAAATATACATATATATATATTACTTTATTACTTTTTAGTATAACTGCGTATACAAACTTCATTTTTCTGATAGGTGATAACAGGATTTTTGAAAAATCTTCCGTAATTGATCACCCCACCCAATTGGCGTATAAATTATGTTATTGGAAGCATTCTTCATGTTTGAAGAGAATGCTTTAGGATGAATTCTTTTACAAAAGATGAACCGAATTCACAATTAGTGATTATTTAGAAATTTGTGGTTTTTCACTTAACCCTTTCCGGCACACTGTACCCGGGTCGGGATACTTAATTTTAATTCCAAACTTACGAACGGCACCAAGAATATTTTAGTAAAATTTTGCTTTTACAATGAACATTATAGTAACATATTTTTAATTTTTTAGGCGTTTTAAAATTCCGGTGTCAGTCAATCATTTCATCATTTTACAACAAAAATTGCCTGTCCCGGAAACACAGAAATGAAGTCTACAGAAATGAAGTATTTCTGTTTGTACGGTTTCATGTGGACTCTTCATGTTACGAATGCTTAATGTAACCTGTGGAGCCTTAACAAAAAATTATTCTGCTCCATCATACAGGGTGTGTTCACAAATTTCAGAACTGGTCTGAGAATACAAAATTAATTAAAAAATTTTCTTCAGCTAACTAAAATTTCTCGAAATATGACTCTTGGAAATCAACACTCTGCTGCCACCGTTTTTTGCTATTTTCATAGTCTCCCTGGAAGTCTCCGCGCACAAGGCTGTCAAGGGACCTCGTCGAAGCTGCCTGTATTGCTGGAATCGTGTCGAATAACTTCCCTTACGGGTCTTTATTGTCCCGGGGGAACAAAATGTCGTTGTGAGCAAGGTCGGAGCTGTAGGGGGGAGCGGTATTATTGCCACGTTAAAATTAGCTAATACTTCGAAGGCGGCAAGCGGCGTGTGAAAGGGCGCATTGTCGTGATGAACAATCCAAATGTCTCTGGTGCCTGGGCGGACGCACCTGACTCGATCCTCCAAATGGCGGTACATTCCAGCGTAAAACTGACCTGACCAGGCGCGTCTGCCCATACATCGGAGATGATTGGACTGTTCATAACGACAATGCGCCTTCTCACACGTCGCTTGCAACTACGCTTGTAACTCGCTTGTAACGTGGTAATACTGCCACAAGCCCCCTTACAGCCTCGAACTCGCTCCCAGCGACTTTTTTTTGTTCATTCTGATCAAGAAAGACCTGAAAGGGAAGCAATTTGACACGCTTCCAGCTTCGACGAGGTCCCTTAACAGCCTTCCGCGCGAAGAATTCCAGGTAGCCTATGAACAATGGAAAAACCTTTGGCAGCGGTGTGTTGATGTTCAAGGGTCATATTGCGAAGAATTTTAGTTCGTTGTACAAAAATGTTTTATATATTTTTTTTTATTCTTAGACCAATCTTGAAATTTTGTGAACACACCCTCTATATCTTATTCCGTTGCAGTCATTTCCCGATAGGCTTCCACGAGTCAATGACTGATTGGAAAAATATATGGGAAACAAATTCGTTATTGAATGACTAACAAGTCATCAAATTTCATTTTGCAGCTTGAGATAAATCGGGGATATCTCGAATGCCAGTAAAGTTTGGTAAGATAAGAAAGGATAAGAAAAGAGCCTTGTAACTGTTTGTTATTACAAACGAAAAAAATAACCACGCACATATTATTGGTGTATGTCTGTTTTCTTCCAATTCGTTATTGAATGCGTTATTGAACGTTATTGAACAAATTCGTTATTGAATGAGTAACAAGTCATCAAATTTCGTTTTGCAGCTTGAGATAAATCCTGGATATCTCGAATTTTAGTAAAGTTTGGTAAGATAAGAAAGGATAGGAAAAGAGACTTGTAACTGTTTGTTATTACAAACGAAAAAATAACCATGCACACACTGTAAAAAAAAATCTGTAATCCTACAAAACTAGTTTTTGTAAAACTACAGAAATCTGCATGTTTACTAGAATTTTATCTGTAACCAGGTATAATATTTACCACTCCCATAGTACAAATACATGAAATATCTTAGTCTCACGTGTCAGCCAATGAGAAAGGACTTCAATGATGACGTAATGACTATTCACGCAGCCACAGAAGTGTTAAAGGCATCCATCTTGATTATGATTTCAAATTAGGATGTAAGTAAATATTTCTTCTTTATGATTTAAATTTTGTTATATTTTTATTCTCCTTGATTCCTAATAAGTAAAAATGAACTACATAGTAAGACCGTTTGATTTCGAATTATAATGTAACATGATTTTAGCAGGTATTAATGCGTAATCATCCTATTATTTTATTCTTAAATATTTATCATTCAGTCAAATGACTATTCTTTGCACCAGTGTTTATTACATGCGTGCAATTTCTAATGTTTTATGTAATAAATAAAATTTTATTGCAATAAAGTTAGCAGATTAAATATTTTATTTTTAATTCGTGATGCAATGAATAGTACTCCCCCCCTCCCTTTGACTGATAATGAAGGTCAAATATTCCACTATTTTTCTGCAGAATACTTAAAATATGTACCAAAATTATCTTTCTTAATATTAGAGTCGTGCCGTGTAATCGGTATTTATTGTACTAGATTACGGCATCGGGTTGGGTTTACTTTACTTTTTTGATTCGGATCGGGTTGGTTTGGGTTTTGAATCTTATGTGTCGGGTTCGGGTTGACTGATTTATCAAAAGGATGTCCAAGATATTTTTTTTTCAAGTTAAAAATCTAGGTATAGGGAAGATGTGCCAGTAATGGATAAAATTCAAAGTTTTTTGTTTATAAAAAAAAATTAAACAATAAAAATTTTACTTTAAAAATTTTCTTCATAACCCCCCCCCCCCCCCGCCGCTTACATGTTTTATAATCTGTGTTATTGTTGATACTCTTAATCAAACCAATCAGGAAGAAAAAAGTGATCCTTCGAAGTTCCACTGTTTTTCATACATATATTCTTTTTTATATATTCTTTTACTTTCCTGCAAAATTTGTTTTTGTTTTGGTAGTAATAATTTTTTTTTAAATATGATCATTCTAAACATTTCATCAATCGAACACTAGATGAAGCAATGGTAGCCCAATCTCCAGTTGAAAAAAATTGCATAAGATTTCAATTGTATAAAGTAAAAGATTATTTCAAGAATCAGAAGTAATTTTGCTTCATATACTTTTTATGCTTTTCTGAATATTAATCACTTGTTTATGCATAGATGTAATAGTTTCCCTATTTATGGAACATTATACTTTATATTATCCATAATATAAACTAAGCCTTCAAGCAGGTCTAAGCATGGATTAAACTAAGCATGGGACAAATTTTGAAACTTACAATTTCTTTAATTATAAAATTGCTTCTGAAAATTATGTTTCTATATTGTCCAATTCAAGGACATTAAAAAGTGTTTCATTTTGTATTCTATGAACTGAAATATTGTTTTTGTGCCAAACAAAGTTCATTTTCATATTTTTGTAAAAGGTGTCTCATTCCTCTACACTCTCTCCTATGCTTCTAACTCTGAATATTGGGCACTTCTCTATCTATACACACGTATCATGGGTATGTGTTTTAAAACTATCAGAAATATTATACATGTGTTTGCGTGTATATGAAAAATGAAATGTTGGTAATATTTTTCCTATTCCTAGAGAAGAATAAATGGTTCTTAACTGTGACTTAAATAAAAAGAATTTATCACATTTCTTATATACTTTTTATTTCTTAACCTTTAACTGATGTTACCGGTCTCTCAGACCGCAGCTTTTTTTTAATTTTTATAGTTTAGTAATTTTTTATATACTTGCAGTTTTCAGTTTAACTGCAAACACTACCGAAATTTTGTTCCGTTATGAACTTTAGTACGATCACCAGACACTTTTGAATAGGTGAATTTTAATTATAACAGTCCTGTACAAAAAGTTTAGTACAAAAACACCATCCTATGAGTTAATCGTGCCTTTTATTCATCTTTCGATAAAGCGGTCTCACAGACAACTTCACACTAGTTGACTTCACACTAGTTGTGACAATTTCTGTGACATCATTTAAAGATTAAGGAGTGAATTTAATAGCTCATTCATATTGAAATATGTATTTATTTTATCTGAAAAATTGTTCTGCTCAAACTTTTTGTGAAAATCTTAGACTTGGAAAAAACCTAAATATAAACATTTGCATTTTAATTTTACGTGAGTTTCTGAGCGATAAAATGCCGAGTTTTTGCTTTCTCATGCAAAGAAAGATATAGGGTAGGTAGGGGTAAAGATACGAGGGGGCAAAAATACGCACCGGCTGATTTCATATGAAGCAATATTTCGGCTCTCGTGACCAATAATTGGCAGTTTTGTTTCAAGTGTACTAGTCATTTGTTTAAATCTTTGATAAAAGTAGCAATTTGTGCTAAGAAAATGAGGTAAGTTTAAATTTTCGAATTTTGATCTAATATTTTTAAAATTTCCCTTTATTCTTTAGCTGACAGTACCTGGAATTTTTACAAATCCAAAATTTTCGTGTAGATCGAAAGATTTTTAGCTTCTAAAGGCCGTAGTTTACCTCTGTCACATTTCTTTATACTTATGGGTAGCCGGTTAAGCAAAATACTGCAGAATAGGGTACGTATCCTTCTTGGGACAAAAGATACGCACATGTCTAAGATACGTGACTTTGCCCTATCGTTTTAGCTAGATGCCATTTAGCTTTCCACAATTTCTAAATTTGCATTAGATAAAATATTAATAATGCTACTTAACTAATATAAGTTAGTAAACTACATTTTCCTTTTTCTAGTTAAGTTTTTTTTAAATATAGAACGTAGGTATCTACCTACCTACTTTTAAAAATCAATATTGTTTCATGAATCGCTTTTGTTTTAAACCTTAATCCTTAACTCCTGTTTACTGTGTCACCGACCGCTGCAATATTCATTTTTCACAGTTTAACTTGTAATTTTCAATTTAAGTATTTATGTTAGTTTAATTTTGATTCGTTTGGTAAATAAGAAGTATAGCTGAAGACTTAATAATTTTACTATATTATTAAGGCGGTAAATTTTACTATAATAGCCCTTTGCATAAAGTTTAGCGCAGAAACTGCCTCTTATGAGTCAGTCAACCATTTTATTCAATCAACGATTAAGCGATCTCGGAGACCGCTTACAATATTTATCAAACAATTTTTGTCACAACAGTTTGAGGTTAACTGCTGTTTGCGATCTCGCAGGCCACTGTTTTTTTAATGAAAAATTTAGAATTTTCAGTTTAAATACTATTGAAATTAACTAATGCTTTTACATTACTCATTCATTTTAGTGAAAATGGGGCAAAATCTGGCCGTAATGGGGCAAAAATGGCACTGCGTATCTTTGCCTCATCACTGCGTACTTTTAGCCCAACGAATGGGCAAAGATACGCAGAGCAATGTTTTTTAAAAATTACAATTTCTCACGGAATTATAATTTGACAGAATGTCGTTTGATAGTGGAACGTGCCTAAGGTTTTAATACAACATTTTAATCGGTCATCACATAAGTTTAGATCAGTGTGTTCGTTAAAAATCAAAATAAATGATGAGTGCGTAACTTTAGCCCCACCTATCCTACATCACTTAGGTGTGTCATGTGATTGTGAGCCATGTTGAGGACAACTTGTCACCAAGCGCCATTGAGATCAACCATGATGGTGAATATCGATGGCGCTTTTTAAAAGCTGTCCTCACTTCAAATACTTGTGGGCATAATACCCACATATGTTTAAATAGTAAAGTATATACATTTGTCCATTTTCCTATATAAAACATAAATTGTTATTAGGGATGTAATTGTAGATTGCATTTCATAATATCAATAAAACACGCTTTCCTTTTATTTCGGGTTCGGGTTGAAATAAGTCTGGGTTGAGTTGCAGGTTGCCGAAAATTATTTTGGCTGATTCTGGTCAGGTTGCGGATCGAGGAAATATTTTTGGAGGGTTCGGGTCGAGTTGCGGGTTGACTTAAGTATAATATTCGGTTTTGTGTCTGGTGCAGCTTGACCCGTGCAGGACTACTCTGTAGTCGGGAAATTTTCAATATATCAGGATTCGTACGGTCCTTAAATGTACTTGCATTTTTCAAAAGAATATTTTCGGGCTGGAAAGTGCTTATTTTCATACAAAATTTTTTATAAGTCCTTAAAAGTGCTTTACTGTCATATTATTTCTTAATCGGGGGCGGAACTCTTCTGCATTTCTTTTCATTTCTGATTTAAAAAATAAAGATAAAAACGCCATTGCTAACCTTTCTTCTAAAATTTCACCTCCCTTTTTTTTACTCCCTTCACAATACCAAATTTTAAACTGTTTAAAACTTTTTTTTTATCCTTTAACTGATGTTACCGGTCTCACAGACCAGTGCTTTTTTCAATTTTCATAGTTTAACTGGCAAATTTCAGTTTATCTAAAAACACTACTGAAATTTTACTTCGTTTGAAACTTCAGTACTAACAACAGAGACTTTTGAATAGGTGAATTTTAATTACAACACTCCTGTGTAAAATGTTTAGTACAAAAACAACATCCTATGAGTTTATCGCGGCTTCTTTCGTTGGAGCGGTCTCACAGACCGCTTCACACTAGTTATGTGACAATTTCTTTGACATCAGTTAAAGGTTAAAAATAATTGCTCTACTGTATTTCTTACTTTAAGTGAATAAATAATCAGTCCTAAATTTCATTAACTATTCATTCCATCATATCCATTTCATTAAAATTTTATCTGAATTTCACCTTCAAAATTTCGTTTCCCCGTTTTCTTAACCTCTCACAGTAATAATACTTAAAGTTTCAAAACTCTTTAAAAGTGCTTTAATAATTAAAAAAAAAAAAAAAAATCTGTTCTGCGTCATTTTATTGTCACAAATAATCGAGATTTTTCTTCCCACTCGAAATTGGCACCCCCCCCCCAAAAAAAAAAAAAAAAAACTTACAGCACATGGAATTTTAAAGTCTTTAAAACTCTTTATAGACCGGGTATAGGTAGAGGCGGAAAAAAGGGCCGCATTTGGAATTAATTAGGGGAAATCTAGAAATTGTTTTAATCCCTTTACTTTAAGTTTAGAATGAATATACTAAGTTTTCTTCCTCTTACTAGGTGAGCGGTTGAAGATATGTACAGATTTATAGTAAAAAAACACATTTTTATTAATTACCATAACAATATCTAAAAAACAAACTAACTCACTCTATCAAAAACATTGTCAATACAGATGTTGTACAGGTTAAAATTCTGATTGAAATGTGTACTTAATATTTTTGTTGAATTTTTACAATTATAATGCAAAGTTTTGTCTAATTCGTTAATCAAGTGATTGAAGCCAGAACAGACGAGGTTATCAGTTCACCCTGTTTCTAATTTATATATATTTTTTAATTTATTGAGGTATTATTTGAGGATTTTGTAATTATTTTAGGCTTTATTTTGGATATTTTCAGAGTTATGGCTTAAACTCTTGATTACGGATTATAGCCAAGTGGTAGAAATGGAAAAAAAGGCCGAATTCGGAATTAAATACGGGAAAGCCGGAAATTGTTTTAACCCCTTCGACATAAGTCAGATATAAACGTATTAAGTTTTCCCGCCCTACTAGGCGCGGCTTTGCCGCTACGAACAAATAGATAACTTAAAGTGCATTATTTCATGATTTTTAGCATATTTCAAAAATGATTTGCAAATGATGGGAAATATTGTTTATAATCTCTGATATTGTATTTGTATTATGCGTCGTATTTAAGTTGACATATATAGTGAATAACAGTGCGTATGCATCACATTTAAGGAGGTCGAAAATAGTGGGGAGGAGCGAGGGAACAAATGAGTGTGCAGGATTCTTATCGCTAGAGGAATTATAGGTCAACCAATAGCACGATTTTAAACTTCGATATTTTACGAAAAGGACTAAGACGGTTTTAATAAAAATTATTTTCGACTAGTATACGACCATCTTAAGTTAAATTCATAAAATTTTAAAACCTTCGAAATATTAAAAAAAAAAGGTATTATAAGCTTTACGTTTTTTTTTTTTTTTTTTTTTTTTTTTTTTTTTTTTTAAACTAAGGTTTAAGGTTGACCATATCAATTGAGAAATGGCATGTAAAACGGCTGTCAATTATGTACCTCTTTCTCGATAACTACTAAATTATAATCCTCAAAATATACAAAATAAAGCATTAACATATTTACAGAAACATCGCGAGGGCCTCAACAACTTAAAGAAAATACATGTATGTAATAAACGGAGGCAGGGCGGATTGATAACTCTGTCTCTCTCTTGATTAGCGGTTAAGGCAAAATTTAGAAATAGAATTGCGACCTTAATGCTCAGCAAAAATATTAATATGGGTACTCATTTTATTCAGAATTTCAAATTCTACGACATTTGTATTGACAATGTTTTTGAAAGAATTAATTGTTCTGGGATATTGTTAAGATAATCTTAAAAAGTGTTTTCCGACTATAAATATGTACACATTTTCTAATGTTCACCTAGTACGTGGGATAAAACTTAGACCTAAACGGAAGGGATTAAAGCAATTTCCAGTTTCCCACCCACATAATTGTGAGTTAAATCCCCCGATCACGGGTCTTTGAAATAGAATTGTGACAATGTTCAACAAAAATATTAAATGTAGTTCTCATTTTACTCCGAATTTTAAGCCGACACCGAGCTGAACATGGAAATTGCAAAACCTAAATTTCATTCCAGATTTCAAAGTGCTGCCATTTGCAAAATGACGTCAGCGTTACGCACAGATATATTTGTTTTTTTTTCATAATATAGATAGATATAGATTTTATTTTCATATCAAAATCTTGGTGGGTTTTTTTTTTTTTTCAAACTAATTTTTTTCACCCTTAAATCCATTTATATCTGAAAAAAATCAATAGCCGATCCTTTCAAAGCTACTGTATAACATTAAGTGTGTATTTTTAAATAATATATACGTAATGTGAGTCGTACAGTAAAATGCGCAGAAAAACAGAAAAGTGACTTCGGACAATGAATTTTTTTACAAGATTAATTTTGTATTTTTTAAATGTATTGCAGTATTTCAAAGAAAATTGAAAGTATATGCTTTTTGGTATTGTTATTATTATTTGGTATTAATATTCTGCATAATTTGGTTTTTGGAGTATTATGTGTAATTTTGAAATATGCCTGGAAAGGGAGGTGGGGAGGGGTAAGGTTCTTCCAGTATTTTAAATTCTTAAAGTTTGTCGTTTTCATCGAGACTCTTTGCAATTTTTAGATGTTAAAAACATAATGTTTTCGTAGCCCGAGTGAACAAATATTAATATTTAGTGGGAAAAAGGCTGGTAAGATTTTTACCACGATGTAACTCAGGTTTTAGCTAATTTTGTCGAAGTTTTTGCACATTTTATTTAGTAAAAATATTTATATTTGTCCGAATGTTTCGAAATTTTCGTAGGTAAATGTAAATCTGGCCTGTTGAGTTGCTCTAAAAAGATTGTGTTAAAATACGGACGCTTAGTTAGTTTTATGGTAGAAAAAATATAGTCTTCGTGAGACATGAAGTGACCTACGCTCACCAATGTATTTGAAAGAGTTAAAACTCATGTTTTTAACCTTCCGTCTACCAGACGGGTCCATTGGACCCGACATGTACATTCAAAATATTTATTCAAACCAGACATTTCTTCAAAACAAACTAAATGTATAAATCAGACAATAATAAGTTAAATAAACAAATTAAATAGTTTTAAGTAAAAATTCTGGTGTAGAATGTTTTTATAAAACTTGAGTAAAATTTCCGGTAGTTCTAGGGTTAAAAATCAATTGCATCATCAGTTAGAAGATTTTAACTTTTAGCGCATATATATGTGTTTGCCGATACTTCTAAAATATCATCCTGGAATAAATTGCTACAAGTTTTCGGAAAACATTTTTTGATCTTTTGTTCAAAAGTTTAACTGCTAGGTAGGGAGAATATCGTAAATTTAATATCGGGATATAGCAACGTGTTAATATTGGTGATATATGGCGATAACTACCGTAAAGTGTATGCGAATAGAAAAATTGCTTATTTTAAAAAATAAACGGCATGTTACCAAAATTTTTAGTAGAAACAGATGTGGAAAGGAGCTAATAAATGTTTCATGCTATTTTCTTCTACAGCATCCTTTATATATATATATATATATATAGGGAAGGTGGGACAAAATCGGGTACCATAAAAGTTAGTTAGTCTCAAATGCTGTGAAATGAAAAACAAACTTTGAACACTTTTTTTTAATGTAAAATGAATTCTTGGCTATAATAAAACACTCTTTTGAAACAAAATATACATATAATTGTTTATATAAAAAATAGCTTTTTTCAAACGTATGAAAAAATCCGGTTTTACCTCGCTGGTTGGGTAAAACTGGGTATCCATTTAAAACTACTGGAAAACCCATTTTGGTCAAAAAGGTCTTGCTAAATATAGTAAAAAATAGATTTTTATTATTTTTAACAAAACGAAATTGCACCTGTTTTCTTCCATGTGTAAAAAAAAATAATAATTCGTTGGCAAATTTTCTACGTCGTATAGGCCTGCTTACTTTACACTGCATGTTTTAGAGTTCTTTTAGCTTCAAAAATCACAGATGAATTTGTCATCATATTCTTCTGCATTACTACATGCTTCGTGTGCCTATCCGTGGCATTTCAAACATCGTATTTGGATTTAGAATTTGAGTAAAGTTCAAAGCAAAACATACAGGTTTCATTATGCTGCTCTTCTGAAGATGTGTCCGCAATCTTTTTTTGGTTTCTTTTTTTTTTCTTTTAAAGAAACTTCTTTTTTCGTCTTGCAGTTTGTTTGGCTTATTTCTCCTTAATATCTGTTTCGATCTGTAATTTATAGGGAGAAGAAATCAAAATAAGTTTTTTCCTTTCTTTTCTCAATTCTAAAGCCTTCCTTAGAAGGGGATAATAACATTTTAGGCGAAATTGGAAATACAGATTGCTGGGCTACATAGTCTGAAGATGTCGAATGGATAATTTTACTAATGTATTCTGTAGATGTAACACTTTGAATGAGTGATGACGTCTGTTATTGTGATGTTAACTGCTGCATCTGGAAGCAGCTCGACGTGAAAGACACTGGATGTTGTCAACTCGTTTATGTTCGCAAGGTTGAGCTCCATTATCATGTGATGTTTCAGAAATATTTATTTCTGCAGCTATGCAAACCTGTGGCTGCATAGACCTAGGTGTTTTATCATGACTCACTAGAGGTCTGCACGGGCCCGGGCTTGGCCCGGCGGAATGGAGGAGGATTTTCAAACGGGCCGGGCCGGCAGAATTAGGACAATTTTTTCAACGGGCCGGGCCGTCAAAAAAATTGAACGGGCCTGAAGGGCCGGGCCCGGCCGATGAAAAAAATTAATTGGGCCTATCGGTTCGATATAAGAATTTGAGAGGAGCAGATAAAATACGAGGTCATTTCCAATGAATATGACTTTTTCGAGAGGTATAAATGTGCGTTACGAGCCGATGCGAGTTTAACAACATCAATACAGAAATGTAACATGTCCATCGTAGAGATCGGCATCGTACAGTTACATGATGCCTGATCCCGGGTTTAATTTTTTTCGTCAGACTTGTGCCGGGACGGAACTAGTCTTAATCGTTCTCAGGATGTGTAGGACAGGCATTATGTTTTGTAAAAGTATTAATAGCGATAATGAACTTCTGTTAACAGTATCTTTGGAAATGTACCTTAAAGTGGTTCTCACATTTACTGCTCAACAATGCGAAACTCTCAGACACATTTTCTGACTCATTTTTAACTATAAAGGCATAAAATTGACAGGCTGAGTATTGAAGGCAATTGGGATCAAACAGCGTTTCCATTTTTCATAAATTACGTACAGAGATAACAGAGACTCTTGTCACATGACTGTACGTTTTCTCCTTTCCTGTGCTATGGCTTCCGGAAATTCGATTCAAAACGCTAACTTTGGCAGTATTTTCTGAAAGATATATTACTTTTATCTAAAAAAAAACGGCATTTACATGGTTTCTGAATAAGAATACCTGCCAATCTCATGCGTTTCCGAAAAGAAATGAATTCATAAATGTATCAAAATGTAGCTCCTTTGGATTTGAGAAAAGCCTTAAAAATGACAGAAATATTTTCACAAATCTACCTTTTATTATAAGCTTCAAAAGTTGTCATGTTTTTTAACCCTTTATTCTAAACTACAATAATCTTTTAATGAACCCTTATTTAAATTTTGAAACGTCTGTAGAGACGTTGACTAAAACACTGTAAGTAATCGTTAACGTTTACTATTGCGTGTTTTCTATTTTGCGAACACATAGTAATTTAAAATATACTGTAAAATGTTCCCATAAATATGCATGTAGTATTCATTAAAAGAATCTTAATTGTATGTCGAGAAAAAACGGAATTTTTTGTAGACATTTAGTCGGGCCGGGCCGGGCCTGTTTTCACTGATTTTTGTACGGGCCGGGCCGGGCCGGGCCGAGAACGGTAAAAATGTAAACGGGCCGGGCCGGGCTCGGGCCGAACTTTCAATTTTTACACCGGGCCGAGCCGGGCCAAAATAGCTTTCCTTCGTGCCGGGCCCGGGCCTGGAAATTCCGGCCCGTGCAGACCTCTATGACTCACATGGGTTTCTCTGTCACTTCCGAAGGAGCAAAAAGATGGTCTGGAAAAACATTGTTGTAGGGAAAAATCCCTGTTTTCTCGAACCTTCTGATTGCAGCATTTACAATTGCTGCTCTCGAAAATGCAGTTTTAAATAATTTTCCAATTTGGTAAATTGTTACAGATCGCGCAGAGTTGAAAAATAACCACTTTTTCACCTCTTGTTCTTAGTATGAGCTTAGAGATGCATGAATGACACATCAAGGGGTTGAAATCGATGCGTTGCGTAAGGAAAGAAGCATATATATATACATTGCTTTCTCTTACTAGATTAACTGGATTCTTTTATATGAATTGAACACCTATTAAGGATTTAAAGAACGGGCTTTTCAGGACAAGGATTGGAAAAATCTATACATTTTTTAACCAAATAAAATAAAGACCTCTTTCGTAATCCATCCACTCCTATTATACACAGCAAATGAGTCTGGGAAAGTTTCATTCATCAAGAGGTTTTTTTCTTGCCTGTTTAACATTTGATAAAAAAATTCTGTTATAAATTATATAGCCAAGTTATATAGGATTGAGATTTTATGGATTATTTGTCAATTTGGGCAGATTATTTTATTTAGAGAAACAAGTCATGAAATATATTTGCATTTTAATTGGACCTATAACGCAAGTTATTACACCTCAGATTAGAAAGTTATTTATTAAAATGTATAAAGCATAATATAAAATTATGCCTTAATTAGTACCATTATTTTGTTCATTAATAATTGCAAATTATTTAATTTCATAAATGTAAGTTAAAAATTAGACCCACTTTTTAAGATAAAACAAAATCAAAATTAAAGTTTTTTCATTATAACTAGATAGATTTAGAATTATATTATAACTTAACAGCATTTAGAATGCAATTTAAAATTACATGCTAATTTATTAACTATACTAAAAAAAACATTCTATGAGTGTCGGACAAAATCGGGTATACCCAGTTTTGACCCACTCTTAAGTACCCGGTTTTACCCCAACATGACACAGTTTAAAACATGGCGTCACTACTCTTAATCCCATAAGCAAAACATCAGTAAAAATTTTAAAATATTATCAGGAAAGGAAAGATTTAGATATAGTAATCAGGAATATTTAATATGCTGAAAAAAAAATGGTTATACGCGTAAAATCTAGAATCAAATAAAACAATTTTTTAAGAGTAATTGAAACTAATTCCTTCACACACACACACACAAAAAAAAAAAAAAAAAAAAAAAAAAAAAAAAAAAAAAAAACTGCACACAGTAACGTTTCAATCAGCTATAAATGCCATAATGGTTACCGACAAGTAATTTCTCGTGTTGGCTGATAGACAGAAGTACAACTGTAGGAGGGATCTGCGCTACCCAGTTTAACACACCTACCCTGTTTTTTACAACTCGCCCATATATATATGTATACATACACATACAAAATATTTTTTTAAACAAGAACGTAAAATAATCAAGCTTCAGCGACAGATTGTAATTTTCCAACACATTCAGGATTATGTAAAAAAAAAAAAAAAAATCAACGTTTAATAAAGTTAAATATGATGGCTAAGTAAGCAAATTACAAAACACGTAACACATTTGAAAATTAAAGTTGAGCAATTATTATCAGTCATCGGGAAAATATCCGAATTCCTTTGTGCAACGCTATATATGATCTATAGATTTGAATATATACCAAATAGTATGCTAAATATTAGTTCATTTAAGAAACTCATTTTCACAGTTGAAAATTCCGCTTCAACATATTTCGTCAATAAACGGAAATGTATACATCTTTTTTGCAGCCCTGTATATGATTTACAGATTTTATACATACGAAGTAACTAAATTAGTTAAATTTAAAAAAAAAAGATCGTACCACAAGAGATAACGAACTTCCAGCAATTATTTTTTTATTTATACAGTACTATAAGCGAATCCTTTTGTATCCCCCCATAAATAAACGATTAATGCTATGCTCATCATGTTCTATAGTAAGCATCTTTTTGCACATTTCAGTGATGTGTATCAATTTCTATATGTTTGAAATAATGTAATATCATTCCAATATACTACAAATGATTTTTCCCTACAGACCATTGAAATAGATCATAAAAAATCATTGATTAAAATCACAAATTTTCTAAAAAAAATCGGTTGATTAAAATCAGGATTTAATCGTTGATTAAAATCGTTAACACCCTATTGCAGCCAAATAGCAAGCATTAGTTTTTGTTAATCACGACTGATTGACGAATTTTTTCCCTCAACCAACTGACGCTTTTTGCAATATTTTTCCACATTTGATTTAAGAATTTCACAATATTTTCCTTCTACCTAACAAATGGAGAATTTTGCAGCTTTTTCTTACAAACTTTCTTTGCAGTTATCCAAAATATTCAGCCTAATAAAATAATAACTAAAAATTAAATAAAGGGCACATAAAGAAAAACTAAAAAATTATTAATTTAGATATTTTTTATTGCAATATATCAATTGAGTAAGGTTTAATGCAGTTTTATTTATTTTTTAAAATAAATAAAATTGTGTGACTTGTGTTTGGTTGCCGTTTTTTCTGAGACGGGAAAATTTAAGTTTACCTGTGACACTGTGAGGGGGGGGGGGAGGGGGGAGTTCCTGCTGAGCACTAAAATTTTCAAATTATTGGTCCAAATGAATTTTTGGTGTTCTCGGACCAGCGGACTACGAATGATTTCGAACACTGATTTTTTAAATGCTGAAGATTTCCTTGTAAAAGAGGTTTGAATTTATATACTGTTTAATTTTTTGATTAATTCCCCTGTGTGAAATTTGATTATTGTTATGTCTGCTCAAGAAATATTTTATGTCTTAAAATATTTACTCTTTCATTTAAAACAGGTGGAGAAATTAACCTGATGCTTGGATCTATTCCATTTTACCCGACTTGAAATCCTGATTCAGAACATGCTAAGCTTCAAGAATTCTTTATATTTGATGACCTGAATGGTCAGAGAGGGTGCAGCACCCTCCTAAAACTGTCTGAGAGAAACTCTATGTAAAATGATATTATATTACAGTAAATATTAGTCTGACATACTATACATATAATTTAATGATTATATAATTTGAATTTTCAATAAATGGAGCGGCATACCGCACACCAACTTAAATGTGTTGCTATTTAATAGTGTCTGTAACCATTTCTTTTTCAGCTATTGTAAGGCTGCTGCTGGTGAATATTTTTCTTTTTTACGAGTATTGTTAAAAAATAAATAAATCGTCGCCATAAATTAACATTTAGGAATAGTTTAAAAATACTTATATGTAAGAATAATTAGTCGCTTGGTGGCGACAATGCTGTTATTAAATTAACCCGTCAAAGTAAGTATTTAATATACTATAGAAATACATTGTGTATTTCAAAAAAGCTTTAAAGTTTAAAGTAATACTTTTGTATTAGCTGATATTAGAGGTTAAATGGATTCTGCTACTTATAGCTGCCTTTTTAATGCTGATTATTTCAGTGTTTACGCATATACTTTGATTATGTATTCGTTATGTCTGTGCTTTATTTATTGAAAAGTGTCATATTCATTATTGAATGTTAAACAGAAACACATACTAAACTTTTTTTGTTGTTGTTTTATATTCAAATCAATTAATTTTGCATAATTGAGCTGTGTTGCAATATAAATTTTAAAAATATTTCTATTTTATTTTTTGTTTTGTGAAAAGAAGGTAAAAATTTGAAAACTGTATAATATGAAAATTTCAGCATCTATAGATTCACAACAATTAAAGGAAAAAGAAACAGATCATGAAAGTAGCAGCTAAGTGCATTATGCAAAAAACCTTTTTAAACTCGTGCAAAAATTAATATTGTTTGAAGAAATTTATTCAGCCATTGTTTAAATTAAAACAATAATAAAAACAGGGTATGTATTTAAATCTAAATAAAATAATTTTTATTTATTTATTTATTTTATTTTATTTTATTTTATTTTTTTTTTTTTTTGTGAATAAGCAAACACTAAATGGACTATAAGTGTAACTGAGTGAAAAGAAATATTACAAAATGTAAAAGGACAGAATGGTAATATTTGTGTGTGTGTGTGGGGGGGGGGGGGGGGGCGGAATGCAATTATTTTGTGAAAATAGATCAAATTGGTATACATTTGTTTTTTAAATATATTTCAAAGACAATAGAATCAATAATTAAAACTTAAATAATTTTAGGTTTAATGGAAACACACACACACACACACACACACACAAAAAAAAAAAAAAAAAAAAAAAAAAAAAAAAAAAGCTTTCCTACGGCAAGATAATCTCGCATAATCTGAAATTTTGTTTATTATTACACCATGAAATGATAAATGATAAATTGAAAACCAAAGTGATGGGAAAAACGAAAGCTACAATCTGGTGTAACCATTCCCCATAAAGATGAGAGAAAATCCTGGATCGTGATTCAAATTTTCAACAAAAAATTGGAATACAGAAAACCTTGAATTATGATTTAACCTTTCACCAGAAAATTGGATTAAAAAAAAAACCCCGATATATAGTTAAACCTTTTATCAGAAAATTGGATTAAAAAAATCCTGATTTATGGTTTAACCTCTCACCAGAAAATTGGATTTATAAAAAACCTGAATCATTGTTTAACATTTCACTAATATAATGATATTTGAGAAAGCACCAATAAACTGGTAAAACTTATCGCCAATATCTTGGTTACAGCTAAATTTCACCGACTTTTCACCATTTTCTTAATGAAACATCACACTTTATTTTTAACAGTGTATCGATAACATTTTTTTTAAAAATGTAGGTATACTTTATAAACTCAGTAATGATACTTTCATTATTGTTTCAATTCGCTTTTTTACTTTAACTAAAAGCCGTAAGATCTGCTTCTGCTTATCTGCTTATTTACTGCTGTTGTTATAATGCTCATTTAATATGGAAATGATTTTGTACCTATTTTAATATCTACATGAAGCTTCAGTCAGTTTTTTAATGCATAACATACAAATATTTTTTTGGCAATTTCTGTGGTATTACTGAAAAACACGTCAGGCCATATTACTTATTTTGATCGAAGGATTTTGACTTTACTGCAATATCTCTTGCACGGTTACAAAAAACTTTCTGGCGAGAATACAAAAACTGTTTTAGATACAATACTAAAAAATCATTGGTAACTTTTCTGACGGTACTTTAATAAAGTTACCAAAAATGTTTTGCTAAAGTATGTGTAAAGTTTTGGGTGCAATACAAAAAAAAATTCATAGAAAATGTACTATGAAATCCTTCGCAAATTTACAATAAAATTCTTAGTCAATGTACAAAAATTCCTTTGTAAGTGTACTAAAAAATCATTAGAACATTCACAAAGTATTCTTTAGGAAACTACCTAAAAAATCGTTAGTACCTTGACTAAATAATGCTAAGTAAATTTACGAAAAATTCTTTAGTAAACTTCCTAAAAAATCGTTAGTAAGTTTACTGAAACATATTTTGTAAACTTAAAAAGAATTCTTTGGAAAACTCTCTAAAAAATCCTTAGTACGTTTACTAAACTATCTTTGGAAAAATTACCACAAATTCTTTAGTAAACTCCCTAAAAAATCGCTAGTAAGTTTACTAAGAAATGTTTAGTAAAATTACAAAAACTAATTAGAGAAACGCCGTTGAAAAACCGTTAGTAAATTTACAGAACAATATTTAGTAAATTTACAAAAAAAAATTTAGAAAACGCCCTAAAAATGGATAGTACGTTTACAACATATTCACTGATAAATTTACTAAAACTTGTTTAGTAAACTCCCTAACCAAACATTAGTAACTTCACTAAACAATATTTAGTAAATTTACAAGTTTTTTTGGGAAACTCCCTAAAAAATCACCAGTACGATTACTAAGCAATATTTAGTAACAGTTACTGAAGAAACATTTGTAATTTTACATGATTATCTTTTGTTGTGGTTACATAAAAAGTTCTAGGCATCCCAGTTTCCTACAAAATTCTTAGTAACATTACATTTTTTTTTTTTTTTTTTTTTTTTTTTTACAGTGCATATTATTGTTGTATGACTGTTTTTTGTAATTAGAATGGATTTTTCAAGTACTGTTCTCTAGGTCATTAATAAGGTATGTGGATATACTCGAGATTTATTTGTAAGAAAGAAAATGATAATGGCTGCTGTAAGGGCAATCCACGGATTTATTGAAAATTGGTTTAGTAAGGCTAAATTTCTAAAAACTGGCTTTAGCTTATCCGTCATAAATGTAAAATCTGAAAAAAGATAAGCATAGCTGACATTGATAGGGTAAAGCATTTCTTCGTTTAACGAAGTACCACCAACTGCTAGATCAGCTTCTGAATGTATCACCAATTTGATAATTCCTCTTCAGTTTCAGGTAACTTTCTACTGAAATCACCATTTTCTTGTAGAAATATTCGATACGGTACTCAAAAAACTTCAGATAAAAGACGAATAAGACGAGTATCATAAAAATGAAGAGTTTTATCGTCATTCGGTATAGCGTACATGTCCAATTTAGGTGCAATTATTGAACCGACAGAAATAACATTTGGAGTACAAATATCAGCATTCTTGTTGATTAGAATATATTTCAATCTTTAGTGTAACCATTTGTGTTTATTCGATAATGCAGGGCTTCAAAAATGCAGGGCCGTCAACTGAATACCAATATTATTTTAGAAAAATTTTCTTTTTAGATTTTTCTTACAAACCGCCCCGGAATCACCTTTGAAAGTTAATTCTAGCGCAAAGCTACCATAAAATTTTCTATTAAAATTTATTAGTATTCAGTTGGCGGACAATTTGGGAGCCCTGAAGTTGGAAATATTGAAAGTAATTATTTTATTATGAAACTTGAAATGCAACCTAAAATAATCTGAAGTACAGTGTGTTTATAAAGTCCAGGACACATTTTGATGTTTAATAACTCATAAAGTAATAAAAAATAGATTAAAATTGATAACATAAATGGTTATATAGACTCAAAAAGTTTCATGACCCTTGTCAATGAACTTCCGCGTGTGCCCCCCTTCGTCGCACGGAGAATATCAAATCGATAGACAAATTCACGCCAGGTAGCGGCAAGCATGTCGGCATCCACAGAGGCTATTGCGGTTGTAATTCTGGCTTTTAAGTCATCAATGTTCGACATTCTCCTCCTGTAAACATTGTCCTTTACAAATTATACAATTCTTGATTTGTAAAGGGCAATGTTTACAGGAGGAGAGTGTCGAACATTGATGACTTAAAAGCCAGAATTACAACCGCAACAGCCTTTGTGGATGCCGACATGCTTGCGGCTACCTGGCGTGAAATTGTCTATCGATTTGATATTCTCCGTGCGACGAAGGGGGCACACGCGGAAGTTCATTGACAAGGGTCATGAAACTTTTTGAGTTTATCTAACCATTTATGTTATTAATTTTAATCTATGTTTATTATTCTATGAGTTATTAAACATCAAAATGGGTTCGAGACTTTATAAACACACTGTAGTTAAAATACAATTATTCGTGCTAAAGTAAGATTCATTGTCGGATATTCGTAATCATAATTTTTACGTATGCACGCATACAATTCGTCTGTTATTTATTTTCACGGGTTATTCTACAAGTAATGAAGCAGTAGACTGTAATAAACTTTGTGGTACTATGCAACAAAAAATTAAATTGCAGAGCGTAAACTCATATACTAGCGTGTACATGAAGAACAACAGAATTCTAATTAAAAATAGAAATATCGACATTACTAATTTTTATAAGTATTTTAATGTTTAAAATTTCTTTGATTTTTCCAAATGATTCATTGGCTTTTTTTCTAAAACAAATATTTTAAATATACATACATTAATTAACAAATATATCAACAAATATAGCCTTTTTACAATGCACTAATACAAACATTGTTTTAATTACTTGATCTTATTTTAAAGTAAGACTTTTTCGAAATATATCGTCCTCATTTAAATGAAAATGAAATCGTTTGATTTGTTTGCAGAAAACAAAAAATCCAGTCATTAGAAAATGAAGACAAATAAAGTACATAAAAATTATTTCTGTATGTTTAAATTTTAAGTAAGGGAAATTATCGAAGCACGCAATCCTCAGTTTCACGAAATTCTGTTTGTAAAAAGAGAACTAGTTATAGGTTTCATAATATCTTAGTAATCGATAGTTTGACTCACAATTTCAAGTAATTCATAGTTTCTGTAATATTGCCCTTACTTTATCTATGGAAATTTAACAGCTAAAATTTCCTTAAAAAAATACTGCATATTTTTGGTTTTAAACCACAATTTCATTATTCTTTTTAAATTTGCAGATTGGTGTATAATTGCAATAATAGGCATTATTATGAGAGACTATGGAAATAAAAAAAATATGACTGTTGATGTTTTATTAATGCTACGATAAGCTAATATGTGATTTAAATAAAAATCTATGTTTATTTCAGATTTAAATTTTTTTCAAGATAATTTGTATAAAAAACATTTGTGATTTATTTGATACGGTTACATCCGCTTTTTAAGTTGTTTACAGGAAAATGAAATTGTTAGAAAAATTCTGCGTAAACTATTTTTGCCAGTATGTGTTTCAAAATCAATAAATTTATTTCGACGTTAACTCAATAGTTATGTGTTGGAGATGGAATAATAATTAAAGTTATAATTGTCAGTTTTTGTTTTAACTTTATTTTTTTTTTTCTTAACCTTCTGTCTACCAGACGGGTCCATTGGACCTGACATGTACATTCAAAATATTTATTCAAACCAGAAATTTCTTCAAAACAAACTAAATGTATAAATCAGACAATAATAAGTTAAATAAACAAATTAAATAGTTTTAAGTAAAAATTCTGGTGTAGAATGTTTTTATAAAACTTGAGTAAAATTTCCGGTAGTACTAGGGTTAAAATCAATGGATAATTCAAAATTATTAAATTTTCAACAAAAATAACACTCGCTCTTTTATTTAAAGGAAACTTATTTAAGCTTTATGAAGGTGATTTTGAATGAATCGGAGGAGTGTTGGTAAAACAAGTTGGAAATTGCTCGTCAAACGTGGCAAATGAGGTGCGTTCGTACTATAACTAGTTTTATAATTATTTTTTGCTCCCCATATTGTACTGAATGTGTATTTATTTGCAATTCATAAGTGCATAGTCTGTAACATCATTAAAATGCACTTGCAATAATTTTTTCCCATTCCCCTTAATGTAACGGAAAAAGTTTGACTGTCCCTGTAATTAAGCTATATATCCGATTTTCATGAAATTTGAAATGGCTCGACAAAATTTTGCAGCAATTATATATTTAAAATTTCAGCCCATTCGGAAAGCTGTAACATCATTAAAATGCACTTGCAATAATTTTTCCCATTGGCTTTAATGTAAAGAAAAACTTTTGACTGTCCCTGTAATTTAACTATACATCCGATTTTCGTAAAATTTGAAATGGCTCGACAAAATTTTACAACAATCATATATTTAAAATTTCAGACCATTCGGTTGGGTAGTTTTTGCTCTATTATATGCGGACGGACGGACAGTCAGACGGACGGAAAGACGGACGGACAGACGGACAGACAGACGGACTGAACGACGACTATAGGTGCTACGTATTTATATAATTACGAACGCACATAAAAAGACATATTTTGCGAAAAAAAAATCTTTGTAAGATTATTTATAAACAGAAAAATGTGTTCCGATAAATCAAAAAAAATTATATCTTTAAGTAACATATATAGAGGAGGAGTTTGTACAGTTCTGTCTGTTTTCTCTGTCAGGAGTTACTTAGGTTGTCAAAATATGGCTTAAATGCCTCACTACCGCTGAAGTAAACATCTACCAGAAAAAAAAAATAATATAAGCTTTCGCAATAATTTATGAACTGAAATTTTCCATTAATAATAACTCCATGTAAGGGAAAATTATATTTAACCCATAAGTACCAGCATGTTTTACAGGAATTTTAATCAGTTCACACCAGTTTTTGTTAAACACTTACTTTTTGTTTATGAACCACTGGACATCTTTCATAATTTAAACCTTTTTTATATATTCTTATAAAAAGTTACCTTCTCTCTATATATATTATATATATATATATATATGAAAAGAAACAAAATGTATTGCCCTCATTAGTGCATTTTTTGTTAAGTGGGCGTTTGCTGCCTCCTTTACAGCTTTTCATGCCTGCTCTTCTTACGGTGTGAGAGCATAGCTGCCAATACCTTACGATTTCTCATACTATAAAAATTTTGTAGTAAATTTTACATTTTTAAATCGCCGTAATCAACCGATTAAGTAAGGCAAAAATTCATATTATTTTTTTGTTGTAAAAAAAGCGGAAGAGTTGGCAGCTATGTGAAAGTACTCCTGAACAGTGCTAATTTTAATTTCCTTTTCAGATATTTTTCTTTTTTATAGTAATTTTTTATAACTGCAGCTATATATTTTATTAAGATCCTTAACAACTAACTTACTTGACTTAAGTTTAAACTTAATATTTAACTTTAAAATTATCCAAAAAATTTTTACTTTTCTTTAGATTTCTTCACTTATCCTTTAAGTAGTTTTATACTACACTTTTTAGGTGCGTTCGTAATTATATAAATACGTAGCACCTATAGTCGTCGTTCAGTCCGTCTGTCCGTCCGTCCGCATATAACAGAGCAAAAACTACCCAACCGAATGGTCTGAAATTTTAACTATATGATTGTCGCAAAAATTTGTCGAGCCATTTCAAATTTTATGAAAATCGGATGTATAGTTTAGTTACAGGGACATTCAAAAGTTTTTCTTTACATTGCGGCCAATGGGAAAAAATTATTGCAAGTGCATTTTAATGATGTTACCGTCTTCCGAATGGTCTGAAATTTTAAATATATAATTGTTGCAAAATTTTGTCGAGCCATTTCAGATTTTATGAAAATTGGATGTATAGTTTAATTACAGGGACAGTCAAAAGTTTTCCATTACATTACGGGCAATGGGAAAAAAATTATTGCAAGTGCATTTTAATGATGTTACAGACTATGCACTTATGAAGTGCAAAAAAATATACATTCAGTACAATATGGGGTGCAAAAAATAGTTATAAAACTAGTTATAGTACGAACGCACCTCATTTGCCACGTTTGACGAGCAATTTCCTACTTGTTATAATTCAAATGGTTCATATAAACATAAGAATTTTCATTTACGGTCTGGATGTTAAGCTGATCTCAGATAGAAAACCGCTCAATTTTGATCACCTGTTCAGCACCTGTTGAAATGTGTTAACACCCTTCACTGTAAAAAAACCACTGTAAATTGGCCTGCACAAACTCGATCACAGTTGAATGTACTGTATCTTCTTTGTGTCCCTGACTATTTAAACATGAAAAATACAGTAGTTGCGTAAAATTGCCAGTACATTGTGCTGTTAATTTTACGCAGCTACTGTATTTTCCATGTTTAAATAGTCAGGAGCACAAAGAAAGATACAGTACATTCAACTGTGATCGAGTTTGTGCACGAGATGAACAGTACTCTGTACTGTAAAAATGTCGTTTTTTTACAGTGTTGGGGACGAGCGACCTGTATACGTATCGCGTAAGGTGCTCAGAATCCGTGATTATTCTTACCAGTAAATGTTTATTGTAATTTTTGCTTTATTTAATGCGATCATTTTCCCGATTGAATTCGGCAAAAATTTCTATTTTGAAAAACTGGCGATAAAAGATTAAAAATTTCTGTAAATGACGCTCGTCCCGAAGGGGATTTTTAAGTATATGTCAGCACACTTTATTCATAGTTCCATGTGTACAATAGATGTCATTATTTTTCTGGATCGGCGAGTAGGCAGAGTATTCAAGGTACGTATAATAGGTCAATAGGTAAACGTGATGTCTATGAAAATGTAATAGTCGAAAGACGACATTTTTGTCAATGTAAAGCTTTATCACTCCTTAAATATGAACAACATTTATTATTTTATTATGCTTTAACTTACTTCTTTAAAACTGTAAATATTATTTCAAGATTATTTTTTGCGCTTTCATATCGCCGATGATTTTGAATTATGATAAAAGGGATTTATCAACATACGTTAGAAAAATTTGAAATGATTTCACAGTAACCGTGACCGAGGGACGTCAAATGTTCTAAATGAGCGAAGTTATTTTAAATTAAATATAAATGTGTCATATTAAAAATACGATACCCGGAGCTTGTGCATTTGCACCCATATACCGTTCAAATGACAGTCAGAAAGAAATGACGTTACTTTGACACAATCATAGTAAAATCAATCCTCTTTATAATTGAAAATTAATTATTTCTTTGGCACAAAAAGGAAAATTTTTGATTTATCTGAAAATATAGAAAAATCTGCTTCCAAATGGCATAGAAAGTTTATTACGTGCGACAAAGAAATAAAAGCCTTTACTATATAGATCATAGGCGTTAATTTCAGAAGTGACAGGGGTCTGTAGTGATGAGAAACGTCATTTTTAAATTTAAAATAATATTTACATTCGCAAATAATAAATATTTAATAGTAACATCAAAATGATGTGATTTCCTTTGATTTATCTAGTTAAAATAGATACTAAATTAAATGCATATTGTGTTTCTTTCGTAGAAAAAGAAACCGTATTTGAGATATAAATATTTTCTTTTCTGTTTTTTTTTTTTTAGTACAGTCGAACTTGGATAATTCGAAGTGCAAGGGACTACAGCAAAACTTCGAATTATCCAAAAAAAGTTATTTTTATGTCGTAAAATAATCAATCGGAACAGAAATTGTGAAAAAAATATGTTTATTAATTTTAAATAAAAAAACTACAGCTTTTTAAAATATTGAGATATTTCAGATTGTTTTAAAGAGCTTACTTGGTTTTTCCAAGTAAGCTTCCAAGTAATTCCAAGTAAGGTTCCAAGTAATTCTTGGGGTTTCTTGGTTGGCAGCCATTCTTCAAAAAGATTCCCCGTAGTCCAGGCTTTCGTGTTAGAACAGTATTCTATAGGCTTTGTTTTGACATTGTTAAAACACCTTGGATTTCTTGATTTTCCAATCATTAGTAAAGGTAACTTCTCAGTGCCGTCCATGTTTGCTCCCACAAGTAGAGTTATTCGCTCTTTACTGAGTTTTCCTCCACTACATTTTTCACCTTTCAAATCCAAAGTCTTTGCAAGGGTACATTTGAAAAAGAGTCCAGTTTCGTCGGCATTAAAAATGTCTCTGTCCTGTGTATGCTCAATGATTTGAACAACTTTTTCTTTCCACTCATTTGCTAAATCTTGGTTCACACTTGAACTTTCACCACACACAGACTTAAAGGAAATTTCATTTTTTTCCTTAAATCCGTCTAACCATGCTTTGAAGTTGTTGTTTCCTAAGCTGACAGCAAATTCTTCCGCTTTTGCACGAACAAGATTTCCACTGAGAGGGATGTTTTTGTCCCGCGCTTGTTTAAACCACTTCAAGACGCACTCGTCCACATCAGGATTATCGAGTTCTCTAGCCCGTTTGCGATTTCGATTAGATTTCAAAAAAATTTCTTTATTTTTCAAAAAGGTCGAAAGAGTGTTAGGAGCTATTCCATACTCTTTTGCGATGATGCATTTTTTTAAAACGCTTTTCTACCTCACGAATCACAGCAATTTTTTCATCGAAAGATAAGGTTTTATACGGGACACGGGGCTTACTCAATGACGTGCTTGCACTGAACTCTCACCACAAAAACTAAAAACACAATGAAGAAAACTAAAGCGACTATAGTCCTGGTTTCGAAGGAATTGCAACGCGTGTCATCTAAGATTTATCGCATTGGCGAGAGTAGCATGTGTCACTTACAAGGGAAAGGGCGTTCATTTTTCCTTCCTTTATCCCTGCTCTGTTTCCTAGAACAGATAAGAATATTCTCCCACCCCCTTCTCTTCTCTAAAGAATTTTCCACAATAACTGAAAATAACGCGGACATTTTTCAAATAACTGCAATGAAACTAGATTGTCATTTTTGAATGGGTAAAAACTTCGAATTAAAGAAGTTGGACTTCGAAATTTCCACAATAGCTGAAAATAACCCGACCACTTTTCAAATAAACTGTATTGAAACTAGATTTTGTCATTTTTGAAATTGTAAAAACTTCGAATTAAAGAAGTTGGACTTCGAAATAACCAAGATTTTTTAGCATTAACTGAATACAAGTTTCAAGGGACTGACAAAAAACTTCGAATTATCCACGAATTCGAATTAAAGACGTTCGAATTATCCAAGTTCGACTGTATTAAAATTCCTGTAATATAGTAGATACTATAATTCCAAACATGTTAATGGAAGGTCTACATAAGTTACATTTTCTACATAAGTTAATGCACTTACAATGATTTTATTTTTTTTTCTATATTTTATATACGACAAGGGACGCCATACGGGACGAATGACGTCAATTGGACATGCGAAAAAAAAACGATTGGAACTCATTTGTAAAAATAAAAATTAACATACGTGTGCTTAAATGTGTTAGCCGTAGTGTAAAATGGGAATCAATGAGATAGGATGAAAAAGTGAGAAATTTTTTTATTCGCAGATTAAGATATAAAACAGGAATAAGAGAAGGGAAATTCAAAAACAAATGATTTGTCAACAATAAAACATTGTTAACCCGGGAGAGCGCGCGCATGTCCAGTCCAGGGTATGAATGTTTTTTTACTTTGTCATCAATAAATACAAATAATAATCGCCACCTTACTTAGTCGGAGACAATTGTTGCAAATTCTGAGATAAAATAATTTGAAGATTACTTTTAATAAAATAGTCGTTACAATTGTAAAAACCATACAGACTCTGGGTCTATCAGGACCGGCGCGCGTCCTCCCGGATTAAAATAGCATGTGTCTTTTGCCGTGTTCAAAATCATATGGATACCGTTGCTTTGTGCAAATCTATCAAAAATTGTATATTAATATCTGGAACATAGTGGAACATTTTAGGCATACAGATAAAGATAATATTTCTTGTAACTGACACAAAGTTATAAAAGGTGTTAAGCAGACATGATTCTTTAATATAAATTGCATTTTGCGTCACTTGGAAATCGCGTTTTTAGAAAGGAAATTTTAATCATTCTTCGTAAATATAAAAATATAGTTTATCTTATGGAATACTATTAACAATTACTGGAATTAATTACGACAAGTGATTGTAAAGGAGAAAATTAAAGTTTTCTTTGATAACGGTTGGAAATTTATATACAATGTTTCAGATCAAATTAAGCAATGAAATTATATTTAAACAAATAATGTATCACTTGAAAATTTTAAATAATATTAATATTATAAAATGAAATTTAAAAAAATGGTTTTCAAGTGGGTAGAAGTATTTTCCCCTTATGGCATTTATTTATGCTTCTGGCTAGTAACTCAAAAGTGGTTGATTTCAGTAAAGTCATGTTATCAAAGAAATATTAGTGTGATACAATTAAAACTCCTGTAAAGATTGAGCATCATGTAGAGACTCGTGTTATAAATATTTTAGTGAAACACAGCAAACAGCAAAACTAAGTAAAATGTTTTAAAATCTTGGCCACCTTTTATGAAAATAGTCTAGCATTCACTACCATAGATGTACCAAGAAATCTGTAACTCGAAATCACAAAGAAAATGTTCCATATAATCTTATGATAACATGTAATATTTAGATGTGCAGTATTCCGAAATTACTGGTAAAGAATCTTTTCATACTAATACAATATTTTCAAGAGTTCTAACATGGTGAAGAAGCTGAGCACATTCCAGTTATAAATTTTATCATGAAACAAAACAGCAAAAAACCAAATTAAAATGTTTCAAAAGTTTGAAAATATTTAAAATAAAATAGATTTCAGTCTTTTCCTTCAATCGTGCACTAAATAAACTCACACTTCAAATCACAGGGAAACGTTTCTATGCAATGTTCTGTTATTTTTAATTCTTTATTTGTACATTAATGATGTTGGTGTAAAGAAAAACATATTTTCATACTCATACGATATTTTCATGTGTTCTAACAGGATGAAGAAGCAATGTTGAGTTGCTTTATAAATATTCTGATGAAAGAAAACACAGAACAATAAAAAAAAAACATTTTTTTTTTTTTTTTAAATGTGTCAGTGTTTAAAAAAAAAAAAAAAATGTCTTTAGGTATTGACAACCATTTGTGCACAATGCAAATTGAAATTTCAAATAAAAAAAAATTCTATGCAATCGTGTGATTACTATCATCTATTTTTAGATATACAGTACTGATATTGTTATTGAAAAAAAGCACCTTTTCATAATAATACAAACTTTCCATGAATTCTATCAAGTGGAAGAACCAATGTTGAGGTTCCTTTTATAAGTATCCTGATGAAACAAACCGTAGTTAAACAAAACTGAAATATTTCAAAAGTTTGACACTACCTTTCGTGCACTACAAAACTGAAGATTGAAACACACAGAGAAATGTTTCTGTACAATCTTCAGATAATGTCCATTCTATATGTGTATACTAATGATGTTTTTATGATATAACAGTATAATGTTAGTATTTGCTAAGATTTAAAGAAATAATATTGTCTATCATATACTTTGTTTAATGAAAATGGTATCCACATTGCAGCAAAAACAGGATTTCCTTGATTCATACAGAAATGTACTTAGTTACAACAATATGAATTTGTATTGCAACAAAAAGAACTTGTAGCGAATTATACAATAACAACTTAGCAACTTTGTTTTTTTTCAAAGGTAACACACAATTTTGACAATATATTTTAAATCTTTAGTTCAGACTATATATCACAAAGCAGTGAAATATTCTATTATTTTCTACATTTTAAACTAATTATTAAGAGGGCAAATGGTCGTCTGTAACTGTCATAATATAACTAGGTTAACTCCCTTATATTGGAACATTTCTTCTTCTTTTTTTTTCGAATAACCTGCATTATATTTTTTAAGTTATACATAAACAAACAAGATTTTACTTCGGTTTATTGTAATATCAAATCTCTAAGAAATGTTTCGGTCTTTATTTTAGAATTGTTTTATCTGGAAAATAATCGTTTACAGCTACCCAATTACAGATAATATATATCCAGAAAACAGAAGCAAAAACGCTCCTTTAAGGTCATTAATCTGCAATGCCTTTATGATATTATGTGCATTTGAGTGAGAGTGCATTAACTTTAATTCGAGCTGCAGTTCTTCGTCTCTGTTAAGCTTATCAAATATACCTGCTGTAATCAGACGATGAATCATTTTATTTAAATAAGATTTCTTACAAGAGAAATTCCTTGAAATTGGTAACGCATACATAACAGTACAAAATGAATCTTCAGAAATTAAGTATTTTTCTTTGTTTGGTTTCAAATAAATTCTTCCTGTTATGAATACTTTACCCGTTGGAGCCTTAATAAAGGATTATTCAGCTCCATGAGAAATAAATTCATTTTGTTGCATGCATTTGCCTATAGACATCCACGAGTCAATGCCTGATTGTAAAAAATTCTGTGAGGCATATTTGTTATCCAATGCGTAACAAGTTACCAAATTTTGTTGTGCAGCCTGGGTTAAATCGGGGATATCTCGAATTCCCGTAAACTTTGGCAAGGTGAGAAAAGATAAAAAAAGAGCCTTGTAACTGTTATCAATTACGAAGGTAAATATTAACCATGCACCTAGACGCAGCCTATGACTAGTATTTTGTAATGTAATTAGAATGAATTTTTCAAGTACTGTACCATACGTCATTAATAAAATATTTGGGTATCTTCGTACTTTATTTGTCAGAAAGAAAATGACAAATGAAAATAAGAAAATAACTACTATGAGGAGAATCCACAATTTTAGTGGAAATGGATTTCATAACGCTACATTTTTAGAAACTGGCTTTAGTTTATCAGTCATAAATGTGTAATCCGTAAAAAATATAAGGATAGCTGAAATTGAAATCATCAAACTTGACAGTGCTTAATGCAGTTCTAACCACTCCCAGATCAGTTTCTGAACGCATCACCATTCCAAGCATTCCAGTCCAGTTTCCACCAGGTTGCTTGCTTCCGAATTCCCCATCTAGAGGTGTAAATACTTTATATGGTAGTCGAAAAACTTCAGATAAAAGAGTAATAAGTTGAGCGTCATGAACATGAATTTTATCATCATTCTGTATAGCGTATATGTCCAATTTAGGTGCAAGTACTGCAGAAAAAGAAATAGCATCTGAATTACAATTATCTTGCATAATTGTGAATGACAAATTATTTTTCCGTCAGTGTATAGCCTCTTGCAGGCTATTCGATTAAGCAGACTTTTGTGGATTCTTTCAAACATTTATTTAGTTTTTTATGAAACTGGAAAGGCAGTATAAAATACACTAAAATTGTTCAAAATATAAGCATTTGTGCTAAAGCGACAATTAATTGTCGTATGATCGTAATGATAAGATTTACTTTTACTCGCTATTTATTAATCTATAAATTATTTCAACGTGTTATATTCTCCGTATACGTGCAGTAAATTGTAATAATGTTTGGGCTACTACACAATAAATAAATAAATAACAGTGCATAAAACGATATACAAGCATGTATATAAAGAACAGCGCTATTATACATGAACATTTAAATATCTACGTTACTGTATTTAATGCGTATTATTATTCTTAAAATTTCTTTACTTATTCAAAATGATACATTTTCCTTTTATTAAAATATATTCTTAATATACTCACATTCATAAACATATAAATGTTAATATTCACTATGAAGTAATACAAACATTTGTCTGGTGATGTTACTTAAGTTAATATTGAAGTGAGATTTGTATGAAAAATGTCATTCCCGTTTAACCCTTTCAAAAATCATTGTAATAATGATTTCGGCTTTCATTTTTTAAATAAATCATGGGAAAAATACTTAAAAAAATCATATTTTGTTTTAAGTACAGTTTACGGCTTAAAAACAGTTTGTTACTAATCGGCAATACTGGTCTTTTATTGAACAAATAATTTTCCTTGATGAAATTCTATAATATTAAACACAGAAGAATTTTAGAAACTATAATAAGAAATAAATTTTACTTGTTCACTGCAGAACAAAATAGGGTATTTCGCAAGCTTCCAAACAAAACAAAAAGAACAAGTAGCAACAATTTAAAAAATAAATCTCTCTTAACTCTTAAAGAGCACAAGTGTTGCCATCTACATGTTGAAAATCGATTTAATAATATTTCCAGAATGTATTTTATTAGCAACATTAGGCATTATAGCTTCAATATTATTCTAATAGTATTTTAGAGCCTAAATCGGGTATGTTGCCGAAAAGCAACATCCGGCATTTAAGGGTTAACTAAAAACCAAACCGTTTGATTCATTCGTAGTAAAACAAAATATCCCAGTCTTTCGGACAATACAAAGTCGGACAAGACAAAGGAAAATTTAAAGCAACAAACCATTTCTACATATTTAAATTTTAAGCAAGGCGAATTATTCTAACACGCAACGTACATTATCATGTAATTTGTTTTCTTAACGGACATAGTATTCTCAACGGACTTAACATTCATTCGTAGGAAAACAAAATATCCCAGTCTTTTGGACAAGACAAGGGAAATTTAAAACAATAAACTGTCGCTACATATTTAAATGTTAATCAAGGAGAATTATTCTAACTCGTAATGTACATTATCATGGAATTTGTTTTCTTAATTGGTATAGTGTAAATACTAGTTAGATGTTTTATAATGCAATAATAATGTATAGTATGATTGTATTAGCCAAGTACTTCATTGTTGCTCTAATGTTTTCATATACTTAACTCTTAAAACGCTCGATTTCCTTTCACAACAACATTTTGATTAAAAAGCTAAAATATTTTGAAATAATATATTACATATTTTTTGTTTGCTTCAAAATAAATTGCATTTTGCGTCACCCGGAACTTGCGTTATTAGAAAGGAATTTTATAAATTCTTTTTAATTAAAATATAATTCATCTTATGGAATATTATTAATAATTACTACAAGTAATTACGGCAAGTGATTGTAAAGGAGAAAATTAATGTTTTATTTGATAACGGATTAAGCAGACTTTTGTGGATTCTTTCAAACATTTATTTAGTTTTTTATGAAACTGGAAAGGCAGTATAAAATACACTAAAATTGTTCAAAATATAAGCATTTGTACTAAAGCGACAATTAAATGTCGTATGATCGTAATGATAAGATTTACTTTCACTCGCTATTTATTAATCTATAAATTATTTCAACGTGTTATTTTCTCCGTATACGTATACGGATTAGTTGATTTATATATAATTTTTCAGATCAAATTAAGCAATGAAATTATATTTAAACAAATAATGTATGACATGAAATTTTTAAATAATATTAAGTAATATTATAAAATGAAATAAAAAAGGGGATTCCAAGTGGGTAGAAGAAATTTTCCCTTTTGGCATTTATTTATGCTTCTGGCTAGTAACTTTAATTAGTTGATTTCTAAAAAATCATGTTCTCAAAGAAATGTTACTGTCACACATTTAAAAGTCCTGTCAAGATTGAGCATCATGTAGAGATTCCTGTTATAAATATTCTAGTGAAACACAGCAAACAACAAAACAAACAAAAATGTTTTAAAAGCTTGGCGATCTTTTATGAAAATAGACTAGCTTTTACTACGATTGATGCACCAAGAAATCTGTAACATAAAATGTCAGAGAAGACGTTCCATATAATCTTATGATAACATTTAATTTTTAGGTGTGTAGTATGATGATATTACTGAGGAAATAATCTTTTCATACTAATACAATATTTTCAAGAGTTCTAACATGGTGAAGAAGCAATGATTACTTTCCAGTTATAAATATTATCATGAAACAGAACCACAAAAAACCAAATGAGAATGTTTCAAAAGTTTGAAAATATTTAAAATAAAATAGTCTTCAAGCTTTTACTGCAATTGTGCACTAAATAAACTGACACTTCAAATCACAGGGATCTGTTTCTATGCAATGTTCTGATATTTTAAATTCTGTATTTCTGCGTTAATGATGTTAGTGCAAAGAAAAATATATTATCATACTCATACGATATTTTCATGTGATCTAACAGGATGAAGCAGCAATGTTGAGTTGCCCTATATTAGTATTCTGATGAAAGAAAACATTTTTTTTTTTTTTTTTTTTTGTCAGTATTTAAAAAAAATTGTCTTTAGGTATTTACAATAAAAATTGACATTAAAAAAAAAAAAAAAAAAATCTATTCAATCTTCTGATGTCTATCATATATTTTTAGATATACAATGCTGATATTGTTATTGAAAAAAGCGTATTTTCATTGTAATAAAGAAAATTTCCACGAGTTCTAACAAGATGAAGAGGCAATGTTGAAATTCCTTTTATAAGTTTTCTGATGAAACAAAACGTAGTTAAAACAAACTGAAATATTTCAAAAGTTTTACAATATTTAATGAGCAGTGTTTTAGAGCTATTATTGCCTTTCGTGCACTATAAAACCGAATCTTGAAATACAGAAATTTATTTAGTTACAACAAATTGAATTGTTACTGCAACTGAAGAAAAATCAGTGAAATATTCTATTATTTTCTAAGTATTATTTTTTAACTAATTATTCAGAGGGAAAATGGGGTTGTAACTGTCACATTATAACTAGGTAACTCCCTTATATTTGGTAATTTCTTTTTTTTCGAATAACCTGCATTATTTTATTTAAGTTATATATAAACAAACACGATTTATCTTCGGTTTATCGTAAAATCAAAGATTTAAGGTTGTATAAATTTTCTGATTAGAACACTTCTCTTTCTATGTCTCTAAGAAATGTTTCGGTCATTGTTTTAGAATAGTCGCTCATCTGGGAAATAATAATTTACAGCTATTTCAGTGAAGAAAGCAAGTACAGATAATATATAGCCAGAAAACAAAACCATAAACGCCCCTTTAAGGTCATTAATCTGCAATGCCTTTATGATATTATGTGCATTTGAGTGAGAGTGCATTAACTTTAATTCGAGCTGCAGTTCTTCGTCTCTGTTAAGCTTATCAAATATACCTGCTGTAATCAGACGATGAATCATTTTATTTAAATAAGATTTCTTACAAGAGAAATTCCTTGAAATTGGTAACGCATAATTCATATTATAAAATGAATCTTCAGAAATTAAGTACAATTCTTTGTATGGTTTCAAATAATTTCTACCTGATATGAACACTTTACCCGGTGGAGCCTTCTGAAAAGATAATTCAGCTCCATCAGAAATAAATTTATTTCGCTGCAGACATTTGCCTATCGACATCCACGAGTCAATGCCTGATTGTAATAATTTCTGTGAGCTTGACTTGGTATTGTAGGAGTAACAAGTTACCAAATTTCGTTCTGCAGCCTGAGTTAAATCGGGAATAACTCTAATTCCAGTAAAGTTTGGTAGGGTGAGAAAGGATAATAAAACACCCTTGTAACTGTTAGTAATTACGAAGACAAATATTAACCATGCACCTATATGCAGCCTATCACTATTATTTTGCAATTTAATTAGAATGGATTTTTCAAGTATTGTTCCATACGTCATTAATAAAAGATATGGGTATGTTCGTATTTTATTTGTAAGAAAGTAAATGAGAAATGAATATAAGAAAATCACTACTATGAGGAGAATCCACAATTTTAGTGGAAATGGATTTAATAAGGCTACATTTTTAGAAACTGGCTTTGGTTTATCAGTCATAAATGTGTAATCAGTAAAAATATAAGGATAGCTGAAATTGAAATCATCAAAATTGACGGAATTTAATGAATATCCACCCAGTCCCAGATCAGTTTCTGAACGCATCAACATTCCATAGATTCCAGTCCAGTTTCCATCAGGTTGCTTATTTCCGAATTCACCATCTAGTGGTGTAAGTACTCTATATGGTACTCGAAAAACTTCAGATAAAAGACGAATAAGTTGAGCGTCATAAACATGAAGAATTTTATCATCGTTTTGTATCGCGTATATGTCCAATTTAGGTGCATGTACTGAAGCAACAGAAATAACATCTGTGGTACAATTCTCTTCCATATTTATGAATTAGAAATTATCTTCACTTTAGTGTATAGTCTTCCCTTTATTCGATTGCATAATTTTGAATGACAAATTACTGTCGACAAATCGTTAGTGCTATTGTCGGTTATTCGATTAAGAAGTCTTTGGTGGATTCATTCAAACATTTGTTTAGTTTTTCTTTATGAAACTGAAAGGCAGTACAAAATACACTGAAATAGTTTAAAATATAAGCTATCATGCTAAAGCGACGATTTATTGTCGAATGATCGCAATGATAAGGTTTACTTTTACTCGCAATTTTTGCATCAATAAATCATTTCAACGTTTTTTTTTTCTCCGTAAACGTGCATTAAATTGTAATAATGATTTACCTACTACACACGAAATACAAAAGAAACAGTGCATAAAATGATATACCAGCATATATATATATATGAAGAATAACGCTATTTTACATGAACATTTAAATATCTAGGTTACATTATTTGATGCGTATTGTTAAGTTTAAATTTATTTAATTATTTAAAATAATATTTTTCTTTTATTAAAATATATTCTAAATATACTCACATTCTAAATATACTCATATACATATAAATATTCATATCCAGCATGAACCAATATAAAGATTTGTTTGATCATTTTACCAAAGTTTATATTGAAGTGAGATCTTAGAACTGAAAATGAAACCGTTTGATTCATTTGTAGGAAAACAAAATATTCCAGTCTTTCGCACAACATGAAGAAAATTCAAAACAACAAACTGTCTCTATATATTTAAATTTTAAGCAAGGCGAATTATCTTAACACGCAATGTACATTATTACCATGATATTTGTTTTCTTAACTGACATAGTGTAAATACTAGTTAGATGTTTTATAATGCATTGATAGTGTATAGTTTGATTGTATTGGTCAAAGAATTAATTGTAGCTCTAATGTTTTCATATATTTACCTCGCAAAACGCTAAATTTCCTTTGACAACAATATTTTGATTTAAAAGATAAAATATTTTGAAATAAGGTATTATATATTTTTGGTTTTAAAATAGATTAATAGTATGTCTTTTCTAAAGTACAGATTGTTGTATGCAACATTAGACATTATTATAATCGAATGCTGAAATAATAAAAAAAAAAATTAATGTCAATATTTTATTAGTGCATTTGTATAAATTTTAAATGAATACCCATGTTTATTTCTGATTTGAATTTTTTGCTCGATAATCCTAAAAAGACGTATTTTTGTCATGGATACACACTCTCCTAGATAATATACATATAGTTAAGATTATTAATTTTCGTAAACGGCTTCTGTCTTTACATGTTTCCAAAATAGTAAATCTATCTCCCATGTTTATTCAATAGATGATTGTTGGAGTTAGCATAATACACTGCTCAAAACAATTAAAGGATATTTGAAGTTTTATATAAAATAAAGATATAAACGAATTTTTTTTTTTTTTTTTTTTGCCGAAAATAGAAGAAGAGAATCACAAATGCAAATTTTTCTGGTTTTCAAACTGTGGAGTATGCAAATTTTGAGTTCGACGTCAAAAACGTCGCTTCAGCGGCAGCGAATGAAATTTGACTTTCAACTAGATAAAAGAGAATGAAGACAAGGATGATCGGCATTCAGTGAAACCTTTGTTTCGATGAGTACGATGTCTCAGCGAAGTCATTTGACAGATTCAGAAGCTTTGAGAATTGTTGGTAGGTTAGAAGGGGGCCAAACTCAAGCCGAAGTAGCGCAAGCCATTGGAGTGTCACAAAGTGTCTATTCCAGGATCTGGAACCGTTCTTTGGAGAGTGGATGTGCAGGCCGAAGACCAGAGCAAGGTCGTAGACGGGCAACAACGCCCAATGAAGATCGGTATTTAGCGTTAACAGCTCGGAGACACCGAACCATGAACGCTACTCTTCTCCAACAACACATTCGCTCGGCTACAGGCACCACGATTTCAACTCAGACTGTCCGAAACCGGCTCCATGCTGTAGGTCTGTATGCTCGCCGACCGATGGTATGTGTTAGATTAACATCAAGGCGACCGCAGGGAGTGGGCAACCGAGCATGTCAACTGGAGGAGAAATGAATGGAGCAATATTCTGTTTTCTGACGAGTCCCGTTTTTCTGTGCATCCGGATAATAGGCGTATTTTCATCTGGAGGGACCGTGGCAGTAGGAATAATCCTGCGTTCGTGCACGAAAGTGTCAGATTTGGCGGTGGAGGAGTGTTGGTGTATGGTGGCATCTCCATTGACGGGCGCACTGACCTCTACATCATTCGAGATGGAGCTCTGACTGGTCGCCGATATAGGGATGAGATCCTCAGACCTATTGTAGTCCCTTACGCTGCAGCAATCGAAGATAACTTCATTTTAATGGACGATAACTGCAGGCCACATCGTGCAAACCTGCTGGAGGATTTCCTTTTCGAGGAAGGAATCGTTCGAATGGAATGGCCAGCGTGTTCTCCAGACATGAATCCAATCGAGCACGTTTGGGACGCTCTAGGAAGACGAGTTTCTGGCCGCCAACAACCCCCACAAACTCTCCAAGAACTGGAAAGAGCTCTTCTGGAAGAGTGGGGCAGAATACCCCAACTCGTCATTAATAGCCTCATTGAGTCCATGCCTCAAAGGTGTTCAACGTTGCTGGCCGCCCGTGGAAACCATACCCCCTACTGAAAATGATTTTCTTTGAAGAAAACACCTTTTCTTATTCTTTTTTTCTCATATGCACAAATTGTGTTTTTTTCCTTTAGTACACAAATGCGCAATAAAATGCATTTTTTTCTGCCAAACATGTGTAATTTATTCTCATATAACCTACTATGTCTGTCGACCATGTATCAATCAGCTAAACAGTTTACCAGATACAAAATCCACCTAAAACTGCAATATCCTTTAATTGTTTTGAGCAGTGTCATTGCATTTTGCATTGTCTGTTATACTTTGATACTTTAAAAGATATTTAAAGAATATTTAATAAATATTTATCATACCAGTAATTGCTAAAAATTATTTGTTAAAAGTTTTTACTTAAAAAAATAATTGCTAATCATTGGGTTACTTTTAAAAAAATAAGATTGCTTAATCCCACCACTTTTTTGAATTAGAAAAATTCACATTTTTTAATTACAGATTAAAAAATGTGCTGGGGATCGAGCAATCTGAAATTTTAAAAAGTAGCCCACTGGAACGAGAGAATACCGTTTCCTGCGTCTAGAGGGTTAATGCATTAGAGGATACACCGATTATAATGTATAGTTTTCATTTTTAATAAAATATTAAAATTTGTTTTTAAGATAGTTTTAGTGTTATCAAATCCAGATAAAATTAAAACTTTGCGTTCTAGCGCTGATTGCGATTGCATGTCACAAGCCACCAGTTTTTCCGCATATGACTTTTTTTTTTTTTTTTTTTTTTTTTTTTTTTTTTTTTTTAGATCTTTTCAAAACACACCACAAAGATTTTGTTTATAATTTTCTTTTACTTTATTTATGGAAAATCTATTCGTGTGAAAAGAAAAAAATAACTGAGCTGCCAAGTCTCCGGCTTTTGGCACACCACTGTTATTTTAGTGAAAATATGATTCTTTTAAATCGCCCAAGTGTTCCAATTAAATCAAACGAAATTTTCTGTATTAAAATACTTGTATCCAAAACTCGGAGACTTGGCAGCTCTGAAATAACAATTAAAACTTTATAGTGAGAGTTCTGATTTGGAATGTCAATTTAAAATATCAGCCACATATCATGACGTATGCTGGGTACTTCATTGTCGGAAATGACTGAACTACCATGACGTACGCTCTGTTTACGTAATAGAGTGTAGGGAGTCAGTATTAACTATTTTCTTTTTATTTAAAAGATAAAAATACTTTCACTATGATTACAACATGTAAAATTATTGCAACGTTACGGAAATCACGCTGATGTAACGCTGCCCGTACGTGCCATTCTATAAATTTAACATGGGAATTATAATAGAGTACAGTAATAGTTGCCCCTTACGCAGAGCTAACAAGTCTCCGGCATTTTGGATACCAGTATTTTAATATAGAAAATGTTCTTTTATTTAATTAGGATATTTCGACGACTTAAAAGAACAACATTTTAAACACTAAATAAAGAACGATTATTGTTTGCATTTATTGGTGATAAATTGAAAATTGTTCATACCCTATTTATGCGTGACGTCCCCCCGGGTTAAACGGAATTTTCTTTTTTCGAATGTTATTGTTAAAGCAATATATTTTAATTGATATTACTTATTCAAATGCAATAAGTTACATTAACGTTAAAAGGCAATGGTTATGCCAAGCTACAGCTAAATATCTATGAGAACTTCACTTAAAAAGTATGTAATTTACAATTTTGTGTCTTTAAAACAAACATTCCTGAAAAAAAAAAAAAAAAAAAAAACGTATGCACTCCCTACTAACTCTGAAACACATTTTTGTTGAAGAAAGTAACTGGGATCAAACCAACGAAAAAAAAAGTCTACTTTTAAATGAGGTATATAAATTTTCCATAAGGGGACATCTACTATCAAAACGAACCGAGATTTTGTGTTTTCCAATAGCAGTACCTACGTTTGACACATCAGTAGATTTCTATACCCTTCAATTAGCCTAAATCCGAAATTTCATGACATTCGTATGATTAACTTCCGAGAGATTAATTATATTAAAATGAGCTTTTTTCGGCGCTGTATCCAAATTGAAGTTCGGTACTCGATTGTTTAAATACTACTAAATAACTGTGTCTCTTCTATTAATATATTATTTCTTGCTAATATGACCATTTCACTTGTTCAATATGTTTCGACTAGTGCCACCCCTAAATGTTTCATTAAAATGAGTAAAATATGTATATTTCAAATTATGGTTAGTTGGGGCAACTGGGCCATGATTTTACAATGTGACTCTGGAGCTTCTGTCAATCCAGGTTCGAAAAGCTAACGTTCATTTGAAATAAAATCTGAACTTATGTAAATAAACCCCCCCAAAATACGTTCTTATTAAAAAAAATGAATCTTTTTTATTGTTTGAGGGGAAAAGTATCTAGAAATTCAGAAAGTAGACAAAAATTGCAACAAATTAGACATATGACATTATGACTTAGAATGAAGGGGAAGGAGGGATCTGCCTCGGAACATGCGCGCGGTGCTGCGTGGACTAAGTTGCGCAATTCGACCTAACCAATAATACGTTTACATTCGCCCTCCAATCTCCCCTCCGAACTATTCTTATAAGGTTTACTTTAAGTTTATTGGGTCGCTGAATCCGAATTTTTAACTTACCCCCAAAATTCCGCCCCCCCAAATAGTTGTTTTTAAGTTAAATATCTTATTGTAAACGAATGTAAACGTGTGAGTGGTTAAGAGGAACTGCGCAACTTTGTTCACGCAGCACCGCGCGCATGTTTCGAGGTAGATCCCCCTTCCACTTCATAAGTCATAATGTCATATATCTAATTTGTTGCAAATTTTGTCTACTTTCTGAATTTCTAGATGCTATTTTCCTAATTGATTTTTTAATAAAAACCATTTTGGGGGGCATTTTACCAAAATTTGAATTTGGAGGGGGGTTGCCGGGGAAAATTTTGGTGGGAAGTTAAAAATTCAGCGACCCCCAAAACATATAGAAAGCCTTTTTCCAGAACTACCATGAATTTTGCTAGGTAGAGCTCCTATACGGTCTCTATTGCCTGGACTAAATATTCAGAAAGATTTCGGCGTTAGAGTGAACTGATTTTTAGTTGCTCGCTAAAACGAGCTCAATGATAAGGGATTCTCTGAAAATTGCCAATTTTATTTTTAATTTTATTTTTTTATTGATGCTTTAGTTCTTTTTGCATAACCACCAGAACGAGCCTATACCATGATAAAAAGAAGTATCAGAATCGCATCATTTTTTTCCAAATCTGCTCGTTGATACTCACTAAATACTAACTTTTTTTCTGAAAGTCAGTTAACAAAAAATGATAATTTGAGGAAAATCCTTTATCCTATCCTCTGCTTTTATAGAACAACTAAAAATTAGCTCACTCTAACGCCGATTTCTTTCTGAATTTTTAGGATATTTGACTGGATTTTTTTATAAAGTTGTTTAATAGAATTGAATATTAAATTATGTAAAAAGATCCTTGTTATCGTTGCGCATGCGCAGATAAAAATTGTTTCGTATAGCTGCTTATATTTCCTAAAATATTTCATATATTTATATTCCAATTGCACTATATAGTTTCTAGTATAGTTTGTCAATTTTTCTAAAACCAGTGTTACATTTGGCTGAAAATCCTGCATGTTATAAACAAAGAAATACAAGATTTTTTTTATTTAAAAAAATAGCCAGATCTCTATTAATATATGTGGTATTCTTACAAAAATGAATACACATATTGTACATTGTCTGCTTGTTATATCCTGTAGCAATAGATCATTTCGTGCATTTTATTTTACAGAGTGATACCAAGTATTATTTTTTTCTTTGATTTTTTGTTGGCCCCCTATTTGTCCTCCTTATCAAATCGACGTGATAAATATGATACATATGAAGTAAAACCTGTTCTTTTTAATCCTGAAATTCCAGAAGAATCTGACAAGTATATTTCTAAATATTCGACAAAATGTCTAAAATTGAAAGAGTCCAATCATTAACGTCCATATAGTGTAATATATATATATTGATATTGTAAACAATTTTTAATTTATCATAAGTATAAAAATATTTAATTTCTTCACCACAATTTAAAAAAAAAGATACTCTTCTATTGTATTTACTGAATTATATGCTGAAATAAGCACAATAGTTCAATTAAAAAAAAAAAAAACATATTTGTGTTAGAACTGTTATTTACCAGTATAATGCTTTTGTTGTTTTTAAATTTAAACAATAGAAAATTGTATATTAGTTAACTTCATAATATTATCAGAATGTCTTAAGAGAAATAATCATCAGATTGCAATAGAAACATGATTAACTCGAAATGCATAAAAAAAAATAATTTCATTACAAGACCTTCCATTCTTATTGTGATTAAAATCTAAACAATCCATTAAAATATTTCATTATTTTTTTTCGTCTTAAAGTACATGTCAAAACGAAAAAAAAATATCCTGTTCTAACATCTGAGTTGTTTAAAACTAATATTTAACAGTCAGCCCAGGCAATAGAAAATTTTACCTAGAAAAATTAATGGTAGTTCTGGAAATCGGATGGCTTTATGTTTTTTGGGTCGTTGAATCCGAATTTGTAACTTCCCACCAAAATTTTCCCCGGCAACCCCCAAATTTTGGTAAAAAGCCCCCCAATGAAAGTTTTTATTAAAAAATCAATTTTTTAATGTTTTAGTGGAAAAGTATCTAGAAATTCAGGAAGTAGACAAAATTTGCGACAAATTAGATATATGACACTATGACTTAGGATGAAAGGGAAGATGGCATCTGCCTCAGAACATGCGCGCGGTGCTGCGTGGACTACGTTGCGTAAATCCACTTAACCATTCACAAGTTTACATTCGCCCTCTCATCTCCCCTCCGAACTTTCTTTATGAGGCTTATTTTAAGCTTTTTGGGTAGCTGAATCCGAATTTTTAACTTAACCTAAAAATTACCCCCCCCCCCCCCCGAAAACCCCCCAAAATAGTTGTTATTAACTTAAATTTCTTATTGTTTTGGGGGGATAGCATTACGAAATTCAGAAACTAGACAAAATTTGCAACAATTGGAAATTTGACATTATGACGTAGAAAAAACGAGGAGAGAGGGGGGTTCCTCGGAACGTTCCCCGCGCGATTTTCTCAAAAACCAAATATTTTCCAAAAATCAATTTTTTGGCGGTATGCCGGGTGAAATTTTCGTGGGAATTTACAAATTCGGATTCAGCGACCCAAAAAACATAAAGTGATTCGAAATCCAAAACTAGTATTAATTTGTCCAAGTAAAATCCCCTATTGCCTGGACAACAGGCAGCCCTCCCATTTCACAGGCAGCCCTCCCCCTCCCCGTTCATCCTGCGTCATAATGTCATGTATCCTATTTGTTGCAAATTTTGTCTAGTTTCTGAATTTCGTAATCCTTTCCCCCTAAAACAATAAGAAATTTAAGTTAAAAACATCTATTTGGGGGGGAGGGGTCGGCGGGAAAATTTTGGGAGGAAGTTAAAAATTCGGATTCAACGACCAAAAAAACTTGGAGTAAACCTTGGAGTAAAGTTCGGAGGGAGATGGGAGGGCGAATGTAAACGTGTGAGGGGTTAAATGGAATTGCGCAACTTAGTTCACGCAGCACCGCGCCCATGTTCCGAGGCAGATCCCCCCTTCCGCTTCATCCTATGACATAATATCTAATATATCTAATATATCTAATATATCTAATATCTAATATATCATATATCTAATTTGTTGCAAATTTTGTCTACTTTCTGAATTTCCGGATACTTTTTCCCTAAAACAATAAAAAAATTGATTTTTTTTTTTAAATTAAAACCTTTTTTTTGGGGGGGGGGGGGGTATTTTACCAAAATTTGAAGGATTGCCTGGGGAAATTTTGGTGGGAAGTTACAAATTCGGATTCAGCGACCCCAAAAACATATAGTAAGCCTTTTTCTAGAACTACCATGAATTTTTCTAGGTAGAGTCCCTATACGGTCTCTATTGCCTTGTCTATGGTCAATTTGTTATATTTTTGTTATATATGGTGTCTATTTGTTATATTTTTTTGTAAATGTTATGAAAGAAAATTGTATATCATGCACTTCAATAATTTCATAAAAATGGCATCATGATTGCAGTAGAAACAGGTTTTGCTCGATTTATATAAACATTTATTTCTATGTGAAAAAATTCCGTTTTACTGTATTAAAAGACAAAACAGTGATATATTCCATTATGTTTTTCGTTGTACTCGTAGAATTAATTATTAAAACCCAAAATCACAATTTATAAATCTTGTACTATAAATACTGACAAAGTATGCATTGCTTTTTAGAATAACCTTCATAAAAAAAAAAAAAAAACTTTAATTTGTATATGAAGGTATAAGAAATAACTAGGGATAATTTCAATGACAAAAATTGATGTTTTGAAATCATTGTATTTAAAACACACATCTCTCTATTTTCCTAAGAAATATTTCGGCCATAGTTTTAGAACTGTCGTTTATCTGGAAAATAATAGTTTGCAGTTATTTCAATAAAGAACAGAACTGAAGATAAAATATATCCTGAAAACAGTACCAAAAAGGCTCCTTTAAGGGCCTTAATATGCAATGCCTTTATGTTATCACGCGCATTTGAATCAGAGTTCAATGATTTTAATTCGTACTGTAGCACTTCATCTTTGTTAATCTTCTCGAATACCCTTGCTGCAAATAGACGAAGGATCACATTATTTAAATAAGATTGTCTGCAAGGGTTTTTTTTTTAGAAATTGGAAATGCATACATAATATTAAAAAATGAATCTGCAAAAATGAAGTATTTCAGTTTGTATCGTTTCAAATAAATTCTACCTGTTAAAAATGCTTTACCAGGTCGAGCCTTATCGAAGAGTTCTTCAGCTGATTCAGTAATAAACTCATTCCGTTGCAGGCATTTGCCTATAGACTTTCTCATGTCAAAGCCTGATTGGAAAAGTATTTGTGAAACCAATTTGTTATTGTACGAATAACAAGTTACCAAATTTCGTCCTGCAGCTTGGGGTAAATCGGGAATATCTCGAATTCCAGTGAAACTTGGTAAGGTGAGAAAGGATAATAAAACAGCCTTGTAACTGCTTGCAATTACAAATGTAAACATTAACAATGCGCCTATAAGCAGCCTATGGCTGGTTTTTTGCAATTTAATTAGAATGGATTTTTCAAGTACTGATCCATATGTCATTAATAGGATGTATATATATGTCCGTGCTTTATTAGTGAGATGGAAAGTGAGAAATGAAGAAAAGAAATTGGCAACTATAAGGATAAACCACAGTTTAAGTGGAAATTGATTTAATAAGGCTAAATTTCTAGAAACAGGCTTTAGTTTATCCGTCATAAATGTATAATCGAATAAAATATAAGGATAAATAAATTTGATAGCTTCACTGTGTAAGCTTAATTGAAAACCACCTACCGCCAGATCAACTTTTGAACGTATCACCATTCCGGTAATTCCGCTCCAGTTTCCACCAGGTAGCTTACTTCCATATTCACCATCTAATGGTGCAAATACTCGATATGGTATCGAAAAACTTCAGATAAAAGCCGAATAAGTTGAGCGTCATAAACATGAAGAATTTTATTATCGTTTGGTATAGCGTAAATGTCCATCTTTGGTGCAAGTATTGAAGCAATGGAAATAACATTTTGGTTATACTTTTCTTGCATAATTGTGAATTATAAACTATTTTTATCTTTAGTGTATGTCCTTTCCGCATATTTGATTGCGCTGTCTTTGGCGGGAATTTTCAAAATATTTATTTTATTTTAATGCAATTTGAAAGGGAGTACAAAATACATTGTAAGTATGCAGAATACAAGCTTTCCTGTTAACCCTTTGAGGGGCAAGTAAGTGTGTTACTGTAATGTCAAATGCACACCGGAATCTGTAAAGAAATTTATTGCAAAATAAGGAAAAGCAATTTTACGACTTTTTTTCAACAAAGTTATAAAAGTGAAATTTACTAATTTTTTTTTTTTTTTTTTTTTTTTTTTTTTTTTTTTTTCTGGTGCAAATCTTCATTAATCGTAGGTGGGATAAAATTTATCCCACCGCCCCTCAAGAGGTTAAGTATAGATTTCCTTTCGGATAATGACAATAATATAAATAAAATATTCACACATGCTATTCATCTTTAATTTAGTTCAATGGGCTATTTTTCACTTAAACACACAGTAATACAGAGTGTATGCAGAACACAGTATTAATTGTCTGAGCGAAGCGAAGGCTAATACTCAGAGAAATATCACTGTCCGGACACTTTACTACTACGATGGATATTAACGCCATGTCCTACTAAAAAAAAAAGCCTAATAAAAACCTTTCGTCAAGCATAACTCAAAAAATATTTGTCGGATTTCGTTTCTGATTGCACCAGAATGTACCTATGACGGTCGCCTACTGAATGCACCTACTATGAAAAATAAGTTCCAAACCGTTTAAAAATTATATAGAAAAACCTCCTAAAAAAGCACAATTTATCTGCATAAGTCACAGAAATTTGGTGTGCGTCACTTTCACCGGTTGATGTTTTCGTAGACAACTGGTTTGAACGCATGGAGCAAATAAAAAAAAAATACGCACGCAGTAATATTGAATAGATCAGTTTCAACCACGTGATCACAAACCTTGCAACAACCCGTGGCAACCAGTTTTGGTGGGCAAACAAATAATAATACAATATTCCGTCCCACGGTGACCGTTTTTAGCCTGCTGTATAAAATCTGGCATGTTGTATGACATACAATTGTGGATGATTAAAACAAAAGACATGAGTGTTTATTGATCCGGGAGGTTATTTTTCTCTGGATGTCTGTCTGTCTATCATACAGCATGCAATTTTCTTGTAAAGGATGATATTATTATGCAGTAAAACCTCCATAACGGACACACCCGATTAGTGGACACCTCTATTTAGCGGGCATTTTTTCGATTACCAACCCTTAAATTACTGTACATTTTTTACTCTCAGTAGCGGACAACACAAAATAGAGGACAAATTCTGCCCTCCCGAGGTGTTCGCTATTCAGAAGTTTTACTGGTAAAACCTCCATAGCGGACACACCCGATTAGCGGATACCTCTATTTAGCGGACATTTTTTCGATTACCAACTCTTAAATAACTGTACATGTTTTACTCTCAGTAACGGTCACGTCTAAATAGAGGACAAATTCTGCATTCCCGGGGTGTCCGCTATTCAGAGGTTTTACTGTATATAATATTGATAATTATTTTACAGGGTCGCACAAAAGAATAAGAATATATGAAACGAATATAAACTAAATTCGGGATTGGTAGATCGCTGATGGTAATGTAATTTTAGGATGCTGTTACAATCATCCGCAGCATGTTTTTAGAGTTTTGTTCATCTAACGAAACCCTACCTGTCTCACTCCTTTGTCTGTCTGTTTGTCCGCCTGTCACAGAGCCCGTTCTCAGAAACTATATATGTCGGAGACTTGAAAATTTGGATACTTATAGCTGAACACCACACATCGAACGGCAAATAATAAAATTTTGAAAAAGTCTAATATTTAACCCCCTGGGCTCTAACTTGTGTATTTTAAGCAATTTTCCTAACTCAGCCCCTAATTTAATTAAGTTGGAGACATGGAATTTTGCATACTTATAGCTGAACATCTCACATCAAACGACAAATAATAAAATTTTGAAAAAGGCTTAATATTTAACCCTTTGGGCTCTAACTTGTGTATTTATAGCAATTTTTCTAACTCAGCCCCTAATTAAGTTGAAGACATGAAAGTTTGCATACTTATAGCTGAACACTTGCGATAACACGATAAATCATAAAATTTTGAAAAAGTCATATTTAACCCTCCGGTCTTTAACTTCTGTATTTTAAGCATTTTTTCTAACTCAGCCCCTACTTAAGTTGGAGACATGAAATTTTGCATACTTATAGCTGAACACCTCACATCAAACGACAAATAATAAAATTTTTAAAAAGTCTAATATTTAACCCTCTGGGCTCTAACTTATGTATTTTAAACAATTTTTCTAACTCAGCCCCTAATTAAGTTGGATACATGAAATTTCGCATACTTATAGCTGAAATCCTCACATCAAACGACAAATAATAAAATTTTGAAAAATGTCTGATATTTAACCCTCTGGGCTCTAACTTATGTATTTTAAGCAATTTTTCTAACTCATCCCCTAACTAAGTTGGAGACTTGAAAGTTTGCATACTTATAGCTGAACACTTGCGATAACACGATAAATCATAAAATTTTGAAAAAGTCATATTTAACCCTCCAGTCTCTAACTTCGGTATTTTAAGCAATTTTTCTAACTCAGCCCCTAATTAAGTTGGAGACATGAAATTTTGCATACTTATAGCTGAACACCTCACATCAAACGACAAATAATAAAATTTTGAAAAAGGTCTAATATTTAACCCTCTGGGCTCTAACTTGTGTATTTTAAGCAATTTTTCTAACTCAGCCCCTAATTAAGTTGGAAACATGAAATATTGCATACTTATAGCTGAACACTTGCGATAACACGATAAATCATAAAATTTTGAAACAGTCATATTTAACCCTCCGGTCTCTAACTTGTGTATTTTAAACATTTTTTCTAACTCAGCCCCTAATTAAGTTGGAGACATGACATTTTGCATACTTATAGCTGAACACCTCACATCAAACGACAAATAATAAAATTTTGAAAAAGTCTATTATTTAACCCTCTTTGCTCTAACTTGTGTATTTAAAGCAATTTTTCTAACTCAGCCCCTAATTAAGTTGGAGACATGAAATTTTGCATACTTATAGCTGAACACCTCACATCAAACAGCAAATAATAAAATTTTGAAAAAGTCTAATATTTAACCCTCTGAGCTCTAACTTGTGTATTTTAAGCAATTTTTCTAACTCAGCCCCTAATTATGTTGGAAACACAAAAAATTGCATACTTATAGCTGAACACCTCACATCAAACAACAAATAATAAAAGTTTGAAAAAATCTAATATTTAAGCTCTAATATTTTGTCTCGCGCAATTTTTAAATTTAAACTGCTTTGCAATACTATTTTTTGTTCATTTTGCGTAATGTGACGTAGTTTGTTCTATTTCAGATTTCTATCGCATGTTAATGAATTTATTTTACAATATCCTTTCTCTTTTAAAATTCACTTGTAAATATAGTTTTTATGGCGTAATTTTCAATAGGTGCCTGCTTTTTATAGCTAATTATTTAATTCTAATTTGAAGGTATTTTCTGTTTATAATAGTAACGTGTAAATAATTTTTTTTTTTTTTTTGAAGCAAACATTATTGTTTGCGCTGTTTATACAGTTGGTAACAGTTTAAATTAATACCATTTTCTAAAATATGTAAAAAATACCTATCAAAATGCTGAATATTTGAATTTAAAATAGAAATAAAACCTCACAAAATGAGTCAAATTAAAAAAATTAATGAAATCTGCAGACCGGGATCTTCTATTGAATAAAATGGTCTAAAAATGATTAAATTCCCATGTATAGCTTTTGCTCTTATAATTTTTTTTAATGGAACGATTTTGTCGACTTTAACATTAAATATCTCTTAAAATAATTCTTCGATTTGAAAACTGTATGCATTAGTGTGTTGATCAAACATTTCGCTATAACACCACCGATTTTCATATATTTGTATGCAATAGTTTTCTTAATATTAACGAAGAAAGACCTCCGGTCACAAAAAATTCACTACCGCCGGTGGCGGCGGCGGCGGTGACAGCGTTAGTTACTTTTTATAGAATAGAGAGATATATAAAAATGAAAACTTGTCTATCTGTCTGTTTGTAATTCTATAAAAAAATCCACAGTTTGGAAGCCAAAATTGTGAAGAGATACGTACATGTGTATTAAAACATGGCGGAGACAACTAAAGTAATCCGGAATCGAAATAACTTATAGTTAATTTTTAATTAATAAAAAACCACCAATTTACCAGCAATTTCTTATCAAATTTAAACACTTTTCGTTATAGCAGTTGCCAACAATTAAAAAACGCAATAAAATTATTACTACAATAATTAATTTTCTACTGCAAGATTTCCACGTGAAAAATGAAAATGAAATAAATAGTTTGCCGAATTTAAAAAAAAAAAAGGTTAATATTACATCATAACTTTTCTATTGCAAGATGTTCACGTGAAATATGAAAATTGTATAAATGGTTTGACGAATTTAAATGAAAGTGAATATAACTTCATAACTTTTCTATTTCAAGGTTTCCACGTGAAAGAGGAAAATATTACGTCATATTGGAAATATAAAGGGCATGGTGGATATAGTATAAGTCATATGAGTGTGAAAAATGTATTGAAGCATGATAAAAACACGATTAGGGAAATATTGGCGTATTTTAACATTATTGCTCCAATTATAAATTGAAATAAGTTCATTTATAGCTAGCTGTATTCTTTTGCGTCTGTTATATTTATTCATACATTTTTATATAGCGTTTTCATATGATTCATTCAACAACATTTCGACTGCTTTTTTTAATGTTTGTTTTGTGTTGTATGTTAAATTTTGAAATTGATTTTTCAGAACAAACATCCTTCAAATTCTGGGCAACGCCGGCACTTTAGTTTGTAACAGATAAATGGCTTTTGTATCTGTACATCTAATGCTAATATTATAAAGCGTTATAATATTATAAATATATAATATTATTAATGCTCGTACGTTTGTGAAGTGTTATCTCTGAAACTACATAGTCAACTTAAAAAAATGTTGGTGGCCATCTCTGCTCCGAAAAAAAGACTATTTTATGTCAGTGCAAGAATCTACATCGCTGCAGTAGCAAAAAAGTTCTAAAATTGTGATTTCTGCGATATTGATTGGGTTAGAAACTTTAAATTTGGTGCGGTAGTTACTTTTAAGATGTAAATACTCGTAATGAACGCTCTCTAAAAGGTTCAATTTGACGGATAAACGTAAAAATTCCTAGAAAGGTTCTAAACTATGATTTATTTGGAATACTGAATTTTTTGGGATACTGTTGGGGTTAGAAACTAGAACTTTGGCATGGTAGTAATTAATAAGATGTAAATGCTCGTTGTAGAACGAATTCTAAAAAATAGAAAGACTAAACAAAGCGGAAAAAGATCTAAAGATGATCTAAGTAACGAAGAACATGGAACTGTTAGGAATATAAACATGAAAATCGACATGGCTGTATTTATCATAACGTAAATTCTCGCAATAGAGCAATTTCTAAAAATGTCGCTATATAAAACAGTGCAGAAACAAAAAACTTTCAAAAAATTTCTATTTCTCTGAGCCCAAAATCTTGAAATTTTGCTTCGGTTTAGTTTTAAAATATGCAATTGTCTCTATGAATGGTTTCTAAAAAATTTAAAATTTAAAAAGATGAAATTAACGGAAAGCGATCTCAATTACCATTAATTTGGAATTATTAGGTACAGCAACTTTAAATATTTCATAATGCTGCATTTCCTCCGCAAAACATGCGATTTAAATGCAACAAAACTGATAGATACCCACCTAGAATTAAATAAATTGTGTAAATATTGAATAAAGGCCTGTATGAAACAGTGAGTAGGTTGCCCGAAAGTACTTGTTAAAATGTTCCTTCTCTAGGCTTCTCTCTCTCTCGCCAAGGCCACTAACAGAGGGAAGTGCCGTTTTAAATGTGATATGAATTTTTTATCTGATTCATTTTTCTAGACATTTTATCATAAGGTCATATTCTCAATTATCATTAGTAGCTTTTTTTATATTAACTTATTCTGGTGAAATTTTGTAATCGGGTTCATATTGGCGTATGTTAGCTTGCATGATTTGCTGAATAAATATGTATGGATTTGTAAATTACTTCAAATGACACTTTGACAGCTCAAAAGTTATGCAGACGATATATTCAGATCTTGTGTCATACTTTATGTTGTAATCATTGCCGATTTCTTTTATTTAATACATGCTAAATACAGCTCAACTTGTGCAGAATATGTTTGAAAACAAAACAATACAGCGTATGTAGTCGCCAGCATACACTCATCATTTAAATCCGATCGAGCATATCTAAAACACACTCTAACGAAGCATTGCATGCCACTTTTGATGTATTCGGTACTTTGATACTATATTAGATTTTGAGAAGATAATTCCTTAAATGTTATCGACAACCTCATTGCTTCCGTGGAAAACAGATATTGTACAATATTAACTATTCCGGGGGAGCACACACCATATAAAGTATAGTCCATTCTTTTTAAACATCATATATTTGTCATTTAAAGTTACTCAAATTGGTGCGGAGCGTCTGATTATGCTCTTGACATCATTTTATACAGTTAAAATTCCGATATAAGTAAATTAGTGTTTCATTTTCTATCTTACTTTTAATATATTGTGTACTTTCAATTTTATATCCATGCAAGGCTGTCTTAAATGGTTTGATTTCCCATTATTTTAAACAGTGTATACGAATTTATATATAAGATTTTGTAATTCTACAATTCGTTTATTTTCATCATTTCAATTTTTCGCAGTATATGGACAATTAAAGATAACATCTCATTTTCTTTGCTTCCACATGTTATTATTAAATCTATGTTCTCAGTAATATCGCTCAGACTAATCCCTCTGAGGGAAGTCCTAGTAAAGTCATATACTACCGTATTTATAAAGAACAACGCTGTTATACCTAAGCATTTCTCAAAGTAAGATCAGTCCGAAAAATGTAATTTCTTTTAAACTAAAAATGAAACCGTTTAATTCATTTATCGAAAAAAAAAAAAAGTCTTCCATTCGTTAGAAAATTAGAACAAAATGATGTAAACATGTAGTGTACAATATCATGAAATGGGATTTTATAATTGACATAGTTCAAGTACAAGATATATACTTTACGATATATTATGTGTGCGGTGTCTAATGTATGTCGAATTCAAGTAATTCATAAATAATGCACTGTTTTCCTGTACAAATCGCTCAATTTGCTTTCAAAACAATATTTTATTTAACAGTTGTAATATTTTGAAATAAAAGATATTTTTTGTTTTTAAAACACATTTATATATATTTTTTGCAAAATGCAGATATATATATATATATATATATATATATATATATACCTGATGATGTTATATCAATTGGCTTTTAAGTAAAAATCCGTGTTTATTTACGATATGATTGTTTGCAGAATAACGTGTATAACATATATGTGTTGATATGGTTACAGATGATTGTAGTTGTTAGATTTTATTATAATAAGGTTTTAACAATGGGTTTATATTTTCACATTTTAAAAAATAATGTTTTTAAATATATTTTTGTTTATATCCGTATTTTCGATTACAAGTTTGCTAAAAATAGTTTTTTAACTGTTAAATACTATTTACTGCTTAAGGATTTATAAACTATATGAGTCTTATTTTGTAAATTGAAGCATGAAAAAATACATATTTCATAAGATTTTCCTTTTTTAATTAACTAAACAGCATCGTAAATTTTACTAACTAATTTGAGAATTACTCTTCAAAAATATTATCTCTAAATCAACAGACAATTAAAATAAATGTTTTTTATATCTAAAATAACATTCACTCTATAAAGAAAATTTAACTGATACTATTTAAGGGGATTTGGATTGAATCTCGTGATTACAGTGTAAAAGCATATTTTGTGACACCACATTTTTTAAGGGTATTTAAAAGCAGAAAATGGTTCTGATATATCACAGAAATTGTTTTTTTACATAAAATATATCTCAAATTTTCTGTTACTAAAATTGATTATTGATACTTCACATTTTTTGTTGCTGCTATCCTAACTAAACTAAAGATATGCATTTCTTCATTTATGCACTAAAATATTTCCACGCTTATATTTTTATCTTTTTTCAATTTTATCCAGCATACTTTTTTCGAATAAAAACAAATAATTTGTAACCTATTTTATCATCATTATTTTCTATATACTGTAAGTTGGTGCAAGGGGGCACGTTGTTTAAGAGCATGCTGAGCGATTATCTAATCCCAGAACATAATCTTGCATTTAGCTACACTGATAAACGGTGTAATGCAATGATAAATTTATTGTGGAAAATAACTGCGTAATTTGGTGAAAATTTGGACTACTTATCAATTAAGTGATTTGGATTTGCTTATCCTAAGTTGGCATTCCTGACGTTTCAAAGTTATTTAGTGCAAGACTGCGCAGTCGCAAAGTGTGCAAGAGTGCGCACCTGCTTTTGGAAAAACTGCTATGTTTGATAAAGCAGGATTTAAGATAACGGTTCTATAGCCTTTAAAAAATTACTTTTTTTATTTACTTACTTTTCAGCAAGCAGCGTTACTGAAAGACCATTAGAATCTAAACTTCTTGAATCACATGTGTCAGTTGAACCACAGAACACTCAGAATGGGAAGGAACGAGAATAGCTTTCAATAGAAAATGATGTTTGGGAAAAGGCAGGAAAGATATATAAACCCTTGGAGAGTGCCGGTATGGTATACATACCACTTTATTTTAATTAAAAAATGACACGTTTGCACCAGAATTTAGAATTACATTTTGCTTTGTACAATGTACGCAGAAAAAATCTTTTACTTACTGAGATCTAAATCTATTCGTGAATCCTGGTGTCCATAAATCAATTAAACATTTTAGCAACAGGAATGCTTTACCCCTGAAACTTCTAAAGAAAAAAAACGCATGTTCAATGCGAAATAAACCGAAATTCGGTTTCGGAAGGTACAGGGATCCCACTGGTATGTTTCCTGAAAACCAGTAATTTTTTAGAAAGAAATTCGTGCTAGGTTTCTGCAACAATTGCAAGAAAAAAAAGATTCTATGAAGCAATTTTTACGAATTTTATAAAGAAGCTATTTCTTTGAATAAAAAGTTGTGTTCAAAAAACAGACAGAGTGAGAGCTTGCACTTAAACAACTTCATCTTACGTCAAATCACAGAATTGTCACCGTATCGCGAATTATCTGTGCTGCGATAATTAGAGAAGCAGAAAGTCTGAAATTTTAAGCAGCTTACCACACAAAAGCCGGCTTGAGGATGACGCTGCCGAAAAATGCTAAAAATCTTTACAAAAAATAAATGAATAAAAATAAACCTATGAAGCCAAACACTGTACCAGACAAAAATCTGTGGCTATTTCCAGGCTGCTTAGAAATGTATAGAGAACAAATTGTATGGGATTTAGGAGTCTCAGGACTCTCTAAATTTGAAAAATTGAGAAAAACAGACCACTTTCAGCATTTAATACCTCAAAATGTGTATGATTAAAAAAAAAAAAAATGGGTGGAATTGAAATTTGTAAGTATGTTCTTTCGTTTCATACATTTAAAAAACTACAAAGTGCAGAATTAATATTTATAGGGGCTTCAAACAGTCACACATTTGTAAAGGAGAAAATTGGTATGATAGCTTACGCGCACGATTACAAAATAAATTTTTCAACTATACATAGCTGCCAACCTTCCACTAATCTTCCGTAATGTCTGGATTAATTTAATCCAGGTTAACCACATTTCGAACCAGAAAATGTATTTCAGGAATGTTTATTTATTTAATTCACGGTTTCTACGTGGGAGACAGTTAATTTCATTTCTTAAAAAAAATTTCTGGTACGAAACGTATTAATCCAGGGTCAAATTAACTCAAGTATTACGGAAGAGGTTGGCACCTATGACTATAACGAAAATTTTGGTGCCAAATTATACTTGAAATTCAGTAATTAACAGGAACCAAAATAAATTTGTATTTTATCATTTTAATACCTAGTTGCATTTAGTTAATACAAAAATTTGAAATTCACAACAGTATAATCGCATAAACAAATATTTTTTTGAACAACAAAAAGGAAATTTTATGTTCAGTTTATACAGACAAATATAAAAAAATATATTTCGAAAATTCCATGTAAACATATTGAGAAGTGTTTGAGATATCCTGTGCATTATGCCCAAAAACATCATTTTCAGTAAAAGGATTTCAAAGTATCGAAAAGCCGTTTCAGCTTGTGAGCGGATATAATTATAAAAGCCATAACTTCTGTTATAATGGGTATTTCGAGGGAATAATTATATCAAAATGTTCAGAAAAGATAGTTGTTTAAAATATAAAATTATTAAAATTTCGAAATTTTTGAATTTTTAAGAGTCCTGAGACCCTTTAACCGATCCCACCTACGATTAATGAAGATTTGAACCAAAAAAAAATTAGATTTTACTTTTCTAACCTTGGTGCAAAAGTGTCATAAAATTGCTTTTACGTATTTTACAATACATCTTTTTGCATATTCCGGTGTGAATTCGACATTTCAGAAACACAATTGCTTGCCCCTCAAATGGTTAGTTTCATTTCTTGCAAAGACTGATGGACCGACTACACAGATCGTAGCCAATAGAAATTATAGTGGGTATAGAAATTATAAAGCCAATTATAATGGGTATTTCGAGGGAATAATTATATCAAAATGTTCAGAAAAGATAGTTGTTTAAAATATAAAATTATTAAAATTTCGAAATTTTTGAATTTTTAAGAGTCCTGAGACCCTTTAACCGATCCCACCTACGATTAATGAAGATTTGAACCAAAAAAAAAAAAAAAAACTAAATTTTACTTTTCTAACCTTGGTGCAAAAGTGTCATAAAATTGCTTTTACGTATTTTACAATACATCTTTTTGCATATTCCGGTGTGAATTCGACATTTCAGAAACACAATTGATTGCCCCTCAAATGGTTAATTTCATTTCTTGCAAAGACTGATGGACCGACTACACAGATCGTAGCCAATAGAAATGCTATCCATAATTTTTTAGATTATTGTAATACATTTATAAATATAGATTGCTTATTGCCACCACTTTTTTGAAAAACCACTTATTTTACATACGTACTCCTGTGGCTAATTTTACCTGGTATCAGTAATTATTTTCATTTAAATTTTCAGCAGGCGAGGTTCGTCTACTTACACGTGTGCTGAATTTAGAGTAACTTTCAGAAGTGAATTCTAGTTTGCTCAGTAACAATGTACTTAATCCCTTAACGGTCGCATTAAATTACGGTTTAAAAATTCAGATTGCTTTTTGGCACCACTGTTTTGAAAAAGAAATATTCACCTTATTTAATGACAGGTAAAATGATACCAGAATAAATCCAATTACTCTATGTTATAAAACTGGTAGGAATCAAAAAATCTGAATAAAACACACAGCCCATATATCACGGGAGCGAGAATTAAGGGGTTAAATTCGTGCATTGAAAGTTATTTACCGAAGCATAAATTTGGGAAACTTATCTAATTTGCAAAATGCTATTTCAATAAGAACTTGTCATGTCTGTCACATAGTAAGATTTTTTGCTACCAATATTTTAGAACGGAAGAATGTGGCTTATTTTATCAGAGATATCTCATCAAATTAATAAGGCGAAGCAAACTTTTGGAAAATAACGGTGTCTAACAAGCATAGCTATTTTCAGCTGTGTGACAGACATGACAAGTCCGCTTGGAAATAGGCAAAAGACTTTCAGGACAGGGAGGAGCTTGTACTGTTTTAAAACTCAAATTTTATAAAAAATGGTCGCCGGCAATGTGTTAATAATCTAATATTATAAATAAATTATAATATCATCCCGTAAATATCTTCATTTATTGTTAGTTAATGAAATAGCTAAAGTGTGCACTCTCCTTGCCGTAGTATATATATGATTTAATGGAAAATATTCATGCTACTAAAATAACATTTGGAGTTCAAATTTCTAGCATCATTGTGAATTAGAAATTGATTTTATGGATGGTGTATCCAGTTTATTCGATAACGCTCTCTCTGGTGAATTATTCAAAGTATTTTTTTTTTATGTATGTGAAACTGGAGGAGCAGTACAAAATAAAACTCAACTTAAACAACTCAAAATACAAGACATGGTGCTGAAGCGAAGTTGCTATTTGAATAATGGCAATTATTATATACACGATTTCTGTTGTCAATTCCCCTTTTTCTATGCATTTAAAAACGCCCAACAATCAATGGGATAGCATTCGAAAGGTTTTTAACCGGCTTCTGACATAGCACAACACATTTCAATAAAACGTGTTTTTTGATTAAAAATTGCATTTAATTCTAAATTATGTTAGTCTTTTTTTCATAAATAAAATGTTAAATGAAATGTGTACTATTAAATATTTTCCTATACACAAGTTTAATCCGAAATACTGCTACCTTTACTACGGTTCATATATGTATAGTAAAAAGAAATTGACGCATGTGGACAAAGCGTCGTATTAAAATAAATGGTTCGGCAGATATGTATTTTTTTCCTCTACGAAAGTTTAAAACAGAGAACTACTACTTCTACTTCTAGCTACCCTAGTTATGATAGACTCTCCCATTTAAAATCAAGTGACGTATTTCAAACGAATAGAACGGCAATTAATGAAAATATTCCCTGACGATGGCTGCAGGATTACAGGCCGAAAATGCTAGGAAATTTAAATAAAATATCTATTTTAAACTTGCAACATGTGTATTATTATTATGTGTCAACTTTTAACTTAACAGAAAATTTAATAAGTTCATATTGTGTAGTTTATGAACTGTCATAATGTTTATTATTGCCAGCATTATCTTATTAGCTCTTTAAAATTGTGAATGAAGTTTTAAAAAATGCAAAGAAAAGAGAAAAAAATAGAAATGTAAGGAAAAAAAATAACATATAATTACTAATCTACTTTATTCTATTTTCTGCTTTTTATTTCCAATTTATTTCAAGATTTCGAAGTAAAAGTATTTTATTTTATTTCGATACTCTTCTAAATATGCTTATTTTTTAATTGTTCAAAAAATAGGGAATAAAGTTATTTTGGTACAGTTCCATTTTTTTATTCCATAGTTAAGCTTATTACGATAACTTAAGTTTAGTGATAAATTTAAAGTACTTGAAGTAAAAATAGCTTCAAATATTTTGAAGAAATTTAGAAGATATATTTTTTTTAAGAAAGATACTTTTGAGATAATTAATATCTTTTATAGTAAAATAATTATTTAATATTATATTTTAATGACCAATTCCCAACCTTCTTTGAAAATACTGAAGGTTTTGTTCATATTTATATAGATCAGGGGTGGCCATGTTGGGCACGCTGAACACAACTATAAGTTTAGAGTAATCATTGCCTTATAATCATCGAAACTCTGCGATTCAAGAAGTCGGCTATTTCATTAATTAAAACATTTTCGGTATCCAACGTGCCACAGTAGGCCACACCTGACATAGATAAAGACCATTTTCTATAGAATATATATACATATATATATATATATATATATATATATATTTCGAGTTACTTGATTTTATTGAAACAGGAAGCAATTTGGGCTCTTTTATAGCGAATTAACCGTTTCAGGGGCACAGTACTTATGTTATTTAAATGTTTAAATCATTGATTGACACAGGGATTTAAAAACAATTTTATTCGAAAATAAGTAAACGATTTCCTTCACGTATAATTATAAAAGCAATATTCCAAACCGAAATTCGGGTCCCATTGTGGCGCTTTTGAATTAAAATTAGGTGGGATGTATTTTATCACACCGCCTTTAAAGGGGTTAATACAGTTTTAATGTTAATATCGTTAAAAAGGAAAAATTATTAATTCCAAATATTTAGAGGAAACTTACCGCGACACACTGTGGCCAAGTGGCTTTTTTTGTGATTGTTGGTAGCTGGAATTCCGCTAAAGACTATTTTTTAAAAAGTAAACATTGTAGTGTATTTCTGCTACAAATGTCGTCAAAAAATATGTAAAATATTTTTGTTTTCAAATAGTGATGTGAGCTAGGACATAAAGGTTGTTTGCCTGTGGCAGCCCTCGTTGACCGCATGTAATGTGCGAAAGAAGAAACCATTTATTTCAAAAGACTTGTAATGTATCTTTTCACATAATTTCGATTAGGGCCATTGAATCTACGGGCAAATTGAAAATAAACTGGTGTTTGTATTCTTTATGCGGCCGATTATCTGCACGAGGGATATAGGCCCGATGGAGAGTGCCCTCCGTGGTGGTCTTTCTAAGGGAACCTAACCCGTATTTACGCATGGAAATCCAAAGTTCGTACAAAACCATGGAAAACTCCGACCGGTTATGCCGACGGGCGCGATTGGGTTGGAACTTAGCAACTCCCGTATGCCAGCTTTGAGAGCAGAACCTCTCGGCCATTGGTGGGCAGTGTTGCCAGATGAGCTCTTTTTTTTAATTCAGATTCTTGATTGGCACCACATTTTTGAAGTGGTAAAATACCACTTATGTAATGACATATTAATTAAGGCGAAAACAAAGGGAATTTTAACGTTTCAAAAGAATGGTGCCAATCAAGAAATCTGAATTAAAAAGAAGTAGCCCACTGGTAACACTGCTGGTAGGGCTGAAAATATACCGCATTAATGCAGTTTGAATCAATAAAGCTGCAAATTTATGAATTCCGTATCAATAAAGCTGCAAATTTATGAATTCCGTAGTTTTGAGGTAACTCAGCGCAACACACTGTTATTGTTAGTCGCTGGGCTTCCAAAGGTGACTATTTTTAAAAAGTAAACTTTGTAGTTTATTTCTCCGGTAAATCTCGTCAAAGTGTATGTAAAAAATTTTTGTTTATCAATAGTGGTATGAGCTAGGATTCAAAAACAGTTGCGTGCGGCAGCCGTCATTGACCACATGTAATGTGAGAAAGAAGAATATTGCTCAGTAATATTTAATATTAAATGATGTAGAGGTATCTAATAAATAAATTTAAGTACGTAGTGAAGGAAATCGCATATATCGCTAATAAAAATTTAAAGCATAATAGTTGAAACTAAACAAAATGTTTTTAAACTCGTTTTTCTGCCTTGTAAAATATGATAAATATTTTTGAACAAAAAATAACCCTTAATATTTCATTATGAAATAAATACATAACGTTATAACTGTCTTCATCGGTGTTGTCACACTGTTTCCCGCCGGATACCACTAAAATTTAATACTAATCGTTTCCTTATCTAATCATGGAATATATAAGATTTTAGAAGTTCACTATTTCTTTAATAAAATTGTGGTATCCAGCGGGCCACAATTTGACACCCCTGGTCTACAGAAATATAAAATGTGGTTTTGGACCACAGCTTGCATTCGGTTCTTTTTAGTATACTATAAATACTCACTAGGTCGAATTCGTGTTAAAAATAAATATTAAATAATAGTAATAAATATTAAATACAGGTAATAAATATTAAAAAACTCAAATCCTACAATTGAGCGATAAAATATTGTTGTTTTACAGAAATTAAAAAAATAGTTAAATATGTTAAACACTTAAAGGTACATATAAATATTATACAGACATACATACAATAAATACACTAAACCCAGATGCAGTGAAAAATTAGACCGAACCAGGATTTGAAGCTGAGAGCATAGCGTACTAGGAACTGAACCACTCCGGCCGGCCGGCGGGGTTTGCCATGTTTCACTAATAAACCATGATGGGAAAGTCACCAGCCATCAATCAGACTGCCGTTATTTATGTGGGTATGTGTGTTTTAATATTACGTTACAGAAACACAGTTATGTATAATTAATATATACTTATTTTTTGTTTGTCGGTTTACAGAATGAATGTTGTTAGAATGTGAAAATCATGTTCAATTAAACTAACAATAAAGATTCCATCGACAACCAAAACATATTTTCAGGAATAAACTTTGCGAAACAACAACAAAAAAATATAAATAAGCCCCTTACGGAACCCTTTAAAATATGGAAATATAAGTGTGAAAAAAGTAATCTGTATTATATTAAAATAGATAAGACGAAAGATTTCACGAGATGTTCAGAAAACTTTTTTCTTTTTATCATTTATTACGCTTTAAAAAAAATAATCAGTAATTATCGTTGCTAAGATCACACTAAGATCAGTTTTTAGATTCTTTCTTTTTTTTTGTCTATTTCTCACTTTCGTACAGATTTATTTCTGGTATTTTATATTTATTTAGCTTGATACCTTTCTCTTTTCTTTAAATTAAATCCTAGCTTTGTATTGCATCTCAAAAACATCCTTAAAAATTGAGATTTCGACTCTTTTGCAAAATACAATTTATTAAAATATGCAATATTAAATTAAATAAAACATAAAACATTTATGTGCTCAGTTGGCTGCATGGTTTTATATTAAATAAGCACACTGAAACGAAGGATACATATAAAATAATGATACAATTCTGCACTAAACATATGCATAGAGTGCATTCCTAATGTTTATCAACAACGTTGGCTTTTTTTTTTTTTTTTTTTTTTTTTTTACGATTGAAAAAGAGAGTAACAATTTCAAAACAATTTATAATTATAAATAATATCGAGACAATATTAATAATATACAAAAAAACTAGTATGTTGTGGCCATCACAAAACTTTCTTCTATATAAATCACGTCAATTAAATGATTTAAATAGTACAAGAAATAACAAAGATTTAGCACCAATTCATATCAAAGTATATCTGAATTTGAAGTTGGATGAAAATTCGTGCATTAGTTGTTGAGATAGAGCTATAGCGGAAATTCTGAAAAAATGTAGCATACCAGCACCACCTGTTGAGCGATTTACACCAAAAGTAAACAACACTAAACGATATCAAGGTATACCTGAATCTGAAGTTTGTTGAAAATCCAAGCATTATTTCTTGGGATAAAGCTATTGCGGAAATCGCAAAAATACAGCATAGCAGCGCTACCTGTTGAGCGATTTACACCAAAAATCAAACAGCACTAATTTATACGTCAATTCATGTCAAGGACTAAGTAAATCTGAAGTTTGATGAAAATCCGTGCAATAGTTCTTGAGATACAGCTCTTGTAGAAATCGTGAAAAATGCAGCACAGCTGCGCCACCTGTTGGGCGATTTACACCAAAATTTAAACAGCACTAATTTATATCAAGGACTAACTGAATCTGAAGTTTGATGGAAATTCGTGCATTTTTTCTTGAGTTAGAGTTATTGCGATAATCATGAACAATCCAGCATATCAGCGCCACCTGTTGGGCGATTTTCACAAAAAAGTAATCAGCACCAAACTATATCTTGGACTAACAGAATTTGAAGTTTTATGAAAATCCGTGCAGTAGTTCTTGATATATAGCTATTGCAGAAATCGTGAAAAATGCCGCATAGCAGCGCCACCTGTTGGACGATTTTCACCAAAAACTAATCAGGTCCAGTTTATATCAAGGTCTAACGAAATATGAAGTTTTGTAAAATTCCGTGCATTAGTTCTTGAGATAGAGCGCCCACAAAATTTGTGTCACATACAGACTCACAGACAGAGTGACAGAGTGACAGACTCACAGGCAGACATTTTCTAAAAACCATCAAATCGTGTTCTGGACATTCTAAAACGTATAAATCCGTCGAAAACCGGAAGTCGAAAATTTTGACGAATCCAATACTTTCTTCTTGTAAAGATAGAAGAAAGTAATAATATTACACAATGACAGTCTATGTGAGAAAAATAAAAACTTAAATTTTACTGTCCCAAAAGTTTATAGACAACATATTTTTTTTCTCTTAAACATTCGATGTTTTAAGCCGTTTTTTTTTCTAAATACTTCAAAAACTCGATCAGACATACTCAAAACAAGAGTTTTATAAAATTCTGACTTTAAAGAAAACCAACTTCGTTGAGTTTGTAACTTTAATCTGGAATACTTTCAAATTGACACTCATTAGCATATACCTATCTAGGTAATCATCCCTAGACGTTCTCTATTGTGTTCAGCTCTGGACTCAAAGCTGAATAGTCCATAGCAGTTACTTGGATTTGTCTAAACCAGTGTTGGACACGTGAATATAAGAACTGTCTTACTGGTATATCCATTTGTACGCACCTACCAACTTTCCAAAAGGATGTTACTGCACTTCGCGCTTCTTTTTCTGGTAATCTTCTAAATTTTGATGACTTTTCAAAAAAGCAACACCGGTTCTTCCATTATACGGAAATGCTCCCCACATCATTCGTTAACCCCTCCTTGTTGTCTGGGAAAAAAGTTCGTCGCTCTTTGCGAATATCTTGCCAATAATGTACCCAGACATTGGGACCATCTGGATTTAACCCTTAAATGCACGATTTTTTTTATTTTGTTTCGAAAAAATATATATGATTCTCTGTAAAGTTTATTACACAGGAAAAATAATTAAAAGAATCAGAAATACATTTTTCATATAATAATCTTTTCTTCAGTAGCACTTTTGCAATACAAGTAAAAACTACTGTCGTGTGGCTGTTTTAAGCTAAAATTTTGAAAATTAGAAAATATTTTAATTTTAATAAATATGTCTCCAAATACATTATTTTATATAATTACTTATTTTATAGTTTAAACATTAACCCTTTAATTCCCATGATAGAACACGTTCTAGAAATATGTAGTCCAGATAATCTGAATTTTCTCCAGAAAGTTTGAATGGTTAAGTTCGCCTTATTTAAAAGCGGAAAGTCTGTTATTATTTAAAGGTATTATTGCTATTTTAATTTTCTGGTGTAGATTAGGTATATGAGTTATTCTCCGAAAAGTGGCAATTTTATGCCCCAGGTGTCTTGAAGACATAGTTTTAAAAATACAAAAAGATAAGTGATTTAAACTATCAATATTAATCAGTTATACATATAAACTGTAATTAACTGATTATTGAAATTGAAATATGATAAATTAAATGTGTTTTTTAATGCAAATATTATTCCCTCACTGTGTCCCCATTCACATATGTCGGAAAGAAAATGCCTTCTCTGCCATTGCAGCACGTATGTATATAATTATTTTTTTCTTAATCCATTAAACATAAATAAATATTTAGCCATTTAATTATATTTGTATTTTGCATAATGAAACAATTAGGGCTCTTTTCAATGATGTCCCTATTATTTGTCATCATTCCCTCACATAACTAGAAATTTTTCTCTTATTTACTTAGTAGAAAGCAGCACATGCTTTATACATGTCTAGGACAGTTTGTACATGAGTAAGGTGAAGCAGCTATCTTATTGTTTGCTCAAAAACATTCCTGAATAGCTATCACATGGCTTTCAAGTACTAGATCAAAGTAAGTATTTTTACTATACATTATTCCCTCATCTATTATAAATTTAATAAAACTATTGTAATGACTTTTTTATGTTGTTATATTATTAGAAATGCGTTTCAAAAGATATTTAGTAAGTGAAAATATACATTAGATTAATCATTTGTGTATAAAATGGTTTTCAGAAGTATTTCACCATTCTCTCAAAACCATTGCCTCATAATTTAAATGTGTGAGGGAATAATCTAAATCCATTTATATATGTACTATACAGTAAAATAGAAAATCTAATGCAATAAAATACACAAATAATAATAATAAATATTATTTATAGATATAGATTATAATAATAAATATTATTTATACATTAATAAATATGCAAAATATAAATATTATTTTTAATAATAATAATAAATATTATTTATGACAGTATGACTTCTAATTATAATTTCTTTTCTTTTTTTTAACACTTTTAAGGTTGGTGGCATGTTTATGAAACCATTTAATTTTAATTTCCAAGCGCCACAATGGCACCAGTCTTTTTATAAACTTTTTTGTACTTAACATGCATGCCAGGGGGGTACCATTCGCCAGATCCCAGGTGAAAATGGATATGTAACCCTGGAAGGGAGCACTGTGATAACGATTTTTCGTAGTTTTATTGTACATCGGCTGATGATGCAGCGACATACACTTCGTATCTAGCTAACCCGGCGATTCGCAAACAGATTAACGATGATATTTATTTTAATTAACGTAATATTCGTGTTACTCTGATTAATAAAATGAACCAGAAATTTAAGATGAAAATTAATGTAGGGTTGAAATATTAGCCTATAAGCAGTGCTTAATTTGCGTTGGATATTATCGTTAACATAATCTGTTTGATTCTCAGCTCCGCTACCTCTTTGTTTTTAGTGGAAATTTAAATATCGGCCTGAATTCACCGGCGCGCACTCCGGAATTTAGCGGAAATAGTGTTTCTAAAAAATCAAAGCCTAAATTTTTCTTTCTTTCTTTCCCATCTCCAATCTTTTGCGTTCTTTCCTACCAAAGCGCTTACGTATGTGACATAGTGTGTACATTGTAGGTTATTTTTTTTCCTTCAATGGTTTCAGAATGGCGATGAAAATGTCAGAATTAGTCGCAACTGTTTCTGCCGTTTTTACTCGCTGCTTTTTGTTCGTGTTTTTAAAATATTCTCTCTAATTAACTTTCTAGCTCTGCACGGTGCTTAATTTGCTCCGAATGTCACAGGAGCGCAGCTCCAGTACTTCTTTATTTTTAGTGAATATTTAAATATTAGTCAGAACAGACCAGAGTTTATAAATACTGCGCACCAATACAAAGAAGTCCGTGACGAGTAGGATATTCGGAAAATTTCCCACTCCTGATTTTAATGTTTTTGCTTTGTTCATTTATTAGAATTTATTAGATATTAATGCCTAAAGATATGTCAAAAATATAAATTTCTTTTTGAGGAAGACGAAATTGCTTTAAAATTTGAAATACTGTATGAAATATAAATATGCGTATTTGGGGGGGAGGGCAGGGGGTTATAAAACTGCAGAATATTAGAGCTCCGATACTTTTTTTTTGCTAGAAACTAAGCCCTTTGTATATATATTGTATATATATTGTTATTTGAATCATATTGATTTTGATCCTGAATAAGCATAGTGACATTCGAATTTTTTTGAAAATTTATATCTAGTAATCGGACAATGGATTATTGCAAAAGTTTTGTTTAATTTATTCTGTTTGATAATTCTAGTCTTTTTATTATTACTGCTGTGTCATCATATTCATATAATTCATCCATTCATTTTATTTTACAATAGTTTAAAAGTTTTCATTTGTACTTTTACGCATTAAAAATTTAATTTTTTTCGCGAATTTACTGAAGTATTTGAATGAAACAAATGTATCGCGATATTATTTAACCATTATGTATTTTATATTTAACTAACTCCAATCAGTGTTTGAACAAATTATTTTAATGAAAGTGATTTCTTTCAATTTACTTTCGGAGATCTGTTTTTTTTTTTTTTTTTTTTAATTATTTACTTTATATTCCGTTCTTTTACTCATCTATTTACTTTGTCACGGCCGGTCTCTCTCCGATCTTGTCCGCCACGTGACGTTTCAGCCCTGCTTTACTCTGATTGGCTATCCTTCAAATGGAACAACCTTATGTAGGAGAACCTTGATGTATGCGTAATACACCATTTTGTTTTATTTACAAATAAGTTTCTTCTTAAATATCCGGTTACAATCATTTATTTGAACATTTTAGAAATAGAAGTGCTTTGAAATTAAAATCTCAGAATATGTATCAAGTACAGTTTGGTTCATATTATTTTTTGATAAATATAGCAATAAGGTACTTGTAGGCTAAATTTTGAGATTTTTGAGGCAATTTCATTGGGCCGCAATTTGTTTTTTAAAAAATAGTCACATTTCAGAGAATGACCCATATACGAATAAAAAAAACCCTATTAAAATCAAAACAATGTTGGTTTGCACGTATGCAAAGCTGCGCACTAAAGGGTTATTTTCTTTTTATCAGTGAAAAGAGCACTGAACCATTCATCTGTACAATTTATGCCATCAATGCCTGTGATTTCAGACCTGCTGAGTGGCTGAACACGAGCGCATTTATGCTGTTTTTGTAAATTTTGGTTAACGGCGTATTTTACGATGAGCAAGATAAGTACTTGCCTGCAGCCATCCATGAAAAGTTAATTTTGAAACTGGAAGGCTTACTTGTTTTTCAACTGAGCGTCCAGACAGGTTGTGGGTTGAAACTAATCTCAAAATCTCTCAGTCTGCTGTTCAGTTCTTTTCTTTTGCCGTTGAGAAAAAGATTTTGCTTCAAAAGTGACACATTTTGACAAAATTCAGTAAATATCTACCCTGCTGAGTAAAATTTGTCTTGCAATATACACAACTTTACATCTACGATCCTTTAAACAATAGATTTGCAAAATTTTCTATTTCGAAAACTGCACATTGCGATGCATCTTTGAAATCTGTCGGAAACGTAAAGACATATTCGAATTTATCTCAAAAGACTATTGTGTTCACAAGTACATGACCTCGGAAAAATGCAAATTTTGTATATCAACATTTCAATCAGCTTGTAACACAGGTTGTCTATATATTTTTAAGACAGCAATTTTAGGTAGCTTTCATTTCAAAAAGCTACCTATTGCAGCCGTTCGGAGGAAAGCGATTTCAAAAAATTTTGGTATATTTTCATCGATCATGACCCCCTGTCCCCGAAACCACCCTCCGTTCAAAATTGACATATATATATATATATATATATATATGTATGTATATATATCCATATATATATATATCTGATCTTTGTCACACTGTAACTCTCGTATGTATGAACCTATTTGGATGTTATTTGGTGTGTACATAGTACAATGTCTCGATCGAGTTCGTTGGCGAGCTTCATCCGCCATTTTGTTTCAAAATGGCGGCCATATAATTAAAAAAAAAATAGATTTTGAAATGTGGTACCAAAAAATTGAAAATGGAAAAATATTTTTTTCTTATGTATTTGACCTTTATACAAAGATTCCGGAGCAGTTTTTGTTTCGTCTATATCTTAAAAAATGGCTGAGTTATAGCATTTTGTATTGCTAGCATGGCTGACATTTTGAAACGTCCTGAATTTTGTCACGCGATAAAAGGAGTATTTATGAACCGATTTGGATGTAACTTCGTTTATACATAGTACATACCAATGTCTCGACCGAGTTCGTTGGCCAGCTTCATACGCCATCTTTTTTTAAAAATGGCGTCCATTTATTTTTTAAAGAAACATTTAAATTTAAAATGTGGTACAAAGAAATTGAAAGTAGAAAAAATATTTTTTTCTTATGTGTTTGAACTTGATAAAAAGATTCGAGAGCAGTTTTTGTTTCGTCTATATCTTAAAAAATGGCTGAGTTATAACATTTTGAATTTCTAGCGTGGCTGACATTTTAAAACGACCTGATTTTTGTCACGCGATATCATGCGTATTTATGAACCGATTTTGATGTAAATTGGTCTGTACATAGTACATACCAATGTCTCGACCGAGTTCGTTGGCCAGCTTCATCGCCATCTTGTTTCAAAAGGGTTGCTATTTTTTAAAAAATTAAATTTAAAATTTAAAATGAGATATTAAAAAATTGGAAAATGAAAATGATTTTTTTATGTGTTTGGCCTTGATACAAAGATTCCGGAGCAGGTTTTTATTTCTGAAAATTTGTTCTTTTGTTTATATCTTAAAAAAATGTTGAATTATAGCACTTTGAATTTCTAACATGGCTAACATTTTGAAACGATCTTGTATTTGTCACGCGATAACACACGTATTCGCCTATTTCGATGTAAGAAGGCATGTGGATAGTATACATCAATATCTCGACCAAGTTCGCTGGCCAGCTTCATCAGCCATCTTGTTTCAAAATGGCAGCCATTAAATTAAAAAAAAAATTATATTTAAAGTGAGGTGCAAAAAATTTGAAATTGAAAAAGGTTTCTTTCTTAAGTATTTGACCTTATATAAGGATTCAGGAGCATTTTTTGTTTGTCTTTATCTTAAAAAATGGCTCAGATAAAGCAATTTCAATATCTAATAAGAGTGACATTTTGAAAAATCTGATTTTTTGCCTGCGAAAGCACTCGTATATATCAATCGATTCCGATGTGAGTGAGCATGTGCACAGCAATTACTAAGGTCTCGACCAAGTTCACTGGTTAGCCTCATCCACCATGTTGTCTTAAAATGGCAGGCACTTTAAGAAATCGCCGAATTTGACAGCCAAATATAAGTTACTTTAAATAAAAGCAGCTTGGATAAAGCTGACTAATTTCACGAAATTCTCATTCATAATGATTTAGTATTGATAAAAATTAGTATTGAATCTCCTATATTCGGTTTCCACTAAATTGAGGTTCGTGTGTTTGAATAATATAAGTTGGCTTTTTTAAAATAAAGAATATGAAAGCTACCTCTTCCTCCCAGTACTGGCCGGAAGGACTTTTTTATTAAATATATGACTGTTAAAAGCTATTTGAGAATTTTATTAATTTTATTTCATCATTCTATATTAGCATAATTTATTTCACATTTCTTAATCGTTTCATTAGCTCTTAAATCCAAAATAATTTTTGTCTATAAGCATTTAAGACGCATTTTAAAAAAGATAATAATGTTAATATATATATTTTTTGTAGATATACTTTAGTTCACTACAACAAATATAAAATATAATAACAATTGTCTATTTAAAATATTCCTAATAAGATAATCATGTAATATACATTTTTTAGATACAGACTAGTTCACTTCAAGTAATGATACGTACAATCTCGATTGAGCAAGTCCACTTATAGTATGCAGAATAAGGTGATAATGCAATATATATGTTTTTGTAGATATAGTCAATTTCACTGGAAGGAATGATACATACAATCTCAATTGTGCTCTCAAAATATGCATAATAAGATAATAATGCAATAGATATTTTTATAGATATAGCCTAGTAATCTGGAACCTATCAGGCCAATAAAGGCTCAAGTGCCTCACTTTATTTATAAAAATTTATGCTTTAAAGTAATCTAGACAGACAATTTTGCTTAGATTATAAATATAACAAGCAGATTTTACACTTTATTAGATTGCTAAAAATTGATAGCAAGTCGAAAACTCTTCATACCTATTTGTAAAAACAGCCTTTAAATCAGCGAGAAAACATACGTCGTATTCAACAGTAATCTTATAGTGTGATGAAAAAAAAAACAAGTATATATATATATATATATATATATATATGATAATTTTATTATGTTTGAAATAATGCAACATTATTAAAATTGGTTGCAAAAATGTTTACCCATAATTTTTACTGACTCTAAAATAGACTGATTTTATATAGAGAGATTTAGTTCATTTTAATTTATTCCGACGGACGCAATGTGCAGAAAGCACATTTGGCGCTTTAACATAAGTTTTATTTGGTCTTTCTAGCAACGAGAAAAATATATATGTTCTGTCACATCTTTATCAAGAAAATATTATTAATTAACAGTAACTAATTAGTTATCTTCATTTATCTCTTGCAATATTTTTAAAAATATCTGTTAGCTGCATAAGTAAAATGCTTTGTATGGCAGTTAACCCTCTCGCTGCGCAACCCAAGAAATACTCGGGCATGCATTTTTCCGTCTAATTAATACTATTTGGTTACTCCTACCAGTTATTTTTTTAGCGAAAACTTTGTCCGATTTAATCAGGAGATTTTTCCCGCTTACCATATTCAAATATTTCTGCTTTAAAGAAACGGTGATAAAAGATTAAAAATTCTGTAAAAGACGCTCGTCGCGATGAATTTCTTACGCAGCGAGAGGGTTAATTATTCTTTAATAATTGTAATTTATAAATAATTTCTCCTTCAAACTATAATTGAAATACAGGGTGTACAGCGGTTAAAAACATTCAGGACAGAAAAACTATACCTAGAAAATCGGAAATCACATAGCAATGCATGGTCGGAAACGCTTTCCCGGCGCGCTAGTGACGAATTAAAACACTAGAAAGGAAGGACACAAACAGGAAGAAAAAACATTATTATTGTTCTTAGTGCTGCAAAATGCCGGTATACTACTTGAAAAGTCTGATAAACTTGTTGCTCTCATCGTGGCAGCTGCTCGTGGAAGTTCGGGACACTTCTGCTATTTTCGAGAACATTAGATCTTCCATGCACCGAAGAGCGCTTAAATGCGTCACGGGCCGCGTTCGTACATTCCAACACTAACTTTGATGACTTTAATGATCTTTTTTTCTTTGTTTTTTTCTGCACTAAGGATAATAAACAAGTTTTCGCCTCTTATTCGTGTCCTATCTTTTTTGTGTTTTCTGTCATAACTACCGCGCCAGGAAAGCGTTACCGAATGCTATGTGATTTTCCATCGTACATGTGTTCTATATCTGTCCTGAAAAATTGTAACCGCTGTACTGATAAACCCTGTCAATGCAAACGAATATTACATTCCTTGAACATTTCATAAAATATTAGAAGTTTACAAACGCATTTAACACAATTATTTTATGGAATTTATCGTGCTACTTAAACGCAGAAAACATTACAATTACTCAATCTACAATTAAAAGAAGATAACAGAGATTTTGTTATTTAAATATTAGTTAGAAAATGTCTAGTCTGAAATTGACATACCAATCGCACTGGAATCCCCAAGAAATGTACGCGCATTGATTTTATAATATATATTATTTATAACTTTATTTTTTTTCAATAAATAAATAAGAAAACTTGTCTTTCACCTCAACGAGGTTTCTGCGATAATCCGCGTCTCAAGAAAGTGTATAGAAGTATTTTCCACTTTGTGGTCTTTAGTTACGTCTCCGTCTGGCGTTTCACGAGTGGTCGATTTCTCTAAATTTATATTCTCAAAAAATATCGTACGCATATTTCTTTAGTTTTAAAATTACATTGAAGCAATTTTGCAATATAGACATTTTAAATATTGTGATGATACAAAACTAAGAAAAACCAAATGAAAATGTTTCAAAAGCTTTGACAATCTTTTAAGGAAAGATTCTTTAAGCTTTTACTGCCATTCTCGCGCTAAAAAAATAATTGTAAATTCAAATCAGAAAGAAAAGATTCTCTACTCTGGTATCATAACGTCGTTTCTTAAAATAAATTCAGTACTGATGTTGTCATTGAGGACAACATCTTTTCACACTAGTACGATATTTTCATAATTTCCAAATGAAAATGTTACAAAATTTATACATTTTTTCAAGAAAAGGCTCTTTAATTTTTTACTGATGTTCGTGCGCTAAGAAAAGTGAAACTTCAAATCACCGAGAAAATTTTCGATAAGGACTTCATATAACGTCTACTCTTTATTGATACAGTACTGGAATTGTTATGAATCAAATGAGATTTTTATTAACATATGGGTTTGAATCTATTTGAGAGTATTTGCCTTTATTTTTTCAAATATTCACTGAAAACAAAAAGACAAATATCTAATCAATCTTCAAATGTTTTTGTACAAATTCTGCACATAATTATGTCTAATTTGTTTTTTAAAGTCATAGCATTAATTTTATATTTTCATTTATAACTCTTTGGAATTTATGTACTTTCTTTCAGATGAAATTAAACAATAAATATATCTAAGCAAACAATGCATGCCTTTAAATTTTTATATGATATTAAGTAATATTTATAAAATCAAATTAAAAAATAAGAATATTTCTGATTCCTTCCCTGCAAAGTTATATCTTCAAGCTGCTCGATGTGTTTTATCCTTTTGGTGTTTAGTAGTTTTACTGGATGGCAACTCACAAGTAGCTGATTTGTCTAAATTTATGTTCTTAGATGTATATTAGTTTGATATTTTCAGAAGTCCTGTCACAGGGTTCTTACGCTTAGAGACTTTCAAGGATCTTTCACCACAATTTTTTAAAAGAAATATTTGCCTTCTTTAATGAAAAAAAAAAGCACTCTTCAGATAGAGCGACTAGTACTTTACGAAGTTTCTGGTACTAAACCACCTAAAAGCCCATGAATCCTTTGACGCGTACGAACAATGTGTGAAGATAATGCAGCATGTTGAGAGTCCTGTTATAAATATCCTGATTAAAAAAGAACAACATACTTTAAAAATAATAAATATGTTTCAGAGGCTTGACAAACTTTTAACCCTTTGAGGAGCAAGCAATTACGTTTGTGTAAGGGTGAATTCGAACCGGAAATCTAGATAAAATTATTTCAAAATAAGGAAAAGCAATGTTATGACTTTTTTTCACCAAAGTTAGAAAAATAAAATTTTATAAAAAATTTCTGGTGTAAATCTTCATTAATCAATGTGGGATAAAATATATCCCACCGACCCTCAAGGGGATAAGAAAAGAGTATGTAAAAGTTTACTGCCATTTTTGCACTGAGAAATCACTTCATGGCTTCATCACGTCAAAAAGTTCATGGCTAAAATAATACTATGTCATTTAAATATTTTTTTTATGTTAACTTTTGAGTGACTTCTCGCTTTTTAGCATTTTTAAGGCTTTAAATTTTATTGGAAATATCATTTTGGTTTTCTGTTGCAAGAATGTTTTAGGCATAGTGCGCACACGGCACTTTAAAGCAACACTTTAATTAATTACCTCTAACGAATTAAATTACTCACGGCTTGAATATTTTTTAATGCATATCCTTTATTTTCCATAGTAGTAGCTGGAAAAATAATACATGAAAAAAAAATTGCTGTAGATCATACTGCAGTAGATGAAGGGTTAATAAAATTAGTCATAGGATTGCAACAGAAAGGTGATTAACTCAAATTGTATTAAGATATCATTTCACCCCAAAAACGACATTTAATTTTTATTCTAATCAAAACTAAGTACTGAAATATTATTCTTATTTTTTCCATATTAAAACAAATTCCGAAAAAGAGAAAAAAGTTTAGTTGTAACTCACGTATTGGAAAAATCTACACTTTAACAGTGTCATGTCATTATTTTATAAACACTGAAAAGAGGAAATTACATATTATTTGCTATCATAATTTAATGTAAACTTAATCAGGATTGCAGTAGAAGCAGGTTTTCATCGATTTATATAAAAATTATTTAATTGCTCCAAAATTTATATTTTATTCTAACTGAAGTGAAATCAGTAAACTTTTATATTATTTTAGAACTAATTATTGAAAGGACAACTCTCAATTTGCAACTATAGTAGTTAAACAAAGTAAGGTCCTTAGAACAGAATATGCCTCGTATTTTTAAATAATCTGCATTACAAATAATTTTAATTCATATAAGAAAGAAATACGACTGCCTTCGGTTGATAATGATATAAAAAATTTCTGTTTTCTCAAATATTCTGGATGGAATAATTCTTTTTCTGTGTTTCTAAGAGGTGCTTCGGTCAAAGTTCTAGAAATATCGTTTATCTAGAAAATAATAGTAGAAGCACATTAAATAAAGAACTTGATTTGAGATAAAATGAGTCCAGAAAAAAGAACCAAAAATGTTTCTTTTAGATCTTTAATCTGTAATGCTTTTATGTTATTAGGCTTACTTGTATTAGACTTATGTGATTTTAATTGCAGCAGCAGCTCTTGATTCTTGTTAATCTTCTCGAATATCCTTGCTGTAAACAGACGACGGATAATTTTTTTTTAAGTACTTCCTTAGAAGGAAACTTTCTTGTAAACTGAAACTCATACATTGCAGTAAAAAATTAACCTTCTATTGTTAGTGCAGTTTCAAGTATATTCTTCCTTCTATGTTTGTTTTACACGGTGGAGCCTTTACAAATGTTGTGTTTGTTAATTTCGTTGTGCAGCTTGAGTTAAATCGAGAATATCTTGAACACCAGTACAGTTTGGTCAGATTAGAATAGATGGAAAATGAGCCTTGTAATTGGAAGTGGAAAAAATTAACCATGCACACATTATCATCCTATGAGAAGTTTTTTGTAGTTCAATCAGAATGGATTTTTCAAGTACACTTCCATAGGCCATTAATAGTGAGATATATGTATATGAGGGCGTTTTATTTGTCAGAAAGTAGATGAGAAATGAAAAAATGAAAATGACTGCTATAAGTGCAATCCACAATTTTAGTGGAAATGGATTAAATAAGGGTAAATTTGTAAAAAACAAGCATTGGTTTATCCGTAATAAATGTATAATCCGTCAAAAGAACAGGATAGCTAAAATTGAAAACGTAAATACTGTCATCGCTTATCGGAGCACAACCTACCACAAGATCAGTTTTTGAACGAAAGACCATTCCAATATTTCCACGCCAGTTTCCATCAGGTAACTTGCTTCCGAATTCACCGTCTTGCTGTGCAAATACTCGATACGGTACTCGAAAAACTTCAGATAAAAGACGAATAAGTAGAGCATCATAAATATGAAGAGTTTTATCGTCATTTGTTATAGGGTATACGTCCAATTTAGGTGCAGTTATTGAAACAAATTAAATACCATTTGGAGTACAATTTTCTTGCATTATTGTTTATTATAACTTATTTTTATCTTTAGTGAATGCTCTTTACGTTTATTCGATAACGTTCTTGCCTGCGAAAATATTTAACTTTTTATTTCATTATGAAACTTTAAATACGACACAAAATAAGCTGAAATAGTTCAAAATACAATCATTCGTGCTGAAGCTAGATTCATTATCGAATATTTGGAATTATAGATTTTACTTATACACGCATACATTTCTTCTGTAATTTATTAGAACGGGCTATTTTGCATGTAAAGAAGCAGAAGACTGTAATAAATTTTGTGGTACTATACAAGAAAAACGTAAATTGCAGAGCGTAAAACATTTATTTTCGTGTATATAAAGAGCAACAAAACACAAATTAAAAATTTAAATATCTGAATAACTAATTTTTATACGCATTTTAATGCTTAAAATTTCTTTGATTATTCGAAAAGATTCATTTGCTTTTTTGATAAAAAAAATATACATATATATTCTAAATATACATACATATACTAACAAATATACATATATCAACAACACTCATATTCACAATAGACTAGCACAAACATTCTTTTGATTACTTAATCTTATTTTAAAGACTTCTTCGAAATGCATCATCCTCGTTGAAATGAAAATTAAATCGTTTGATTTGTCTGTTGTAAATAAAAAATCCAGTCATTAAAATTTCAAGACAAATAAAGTAAATTAAAAATTTATCACTATATATATATAAATTCTAATTAAGGGAAATTATCGAAGCACGCAATGCACGGTTTTACGAAATTCTTTTTGTTAATTGTGGTAATGAAAGACTAGTTAGATTTTTTTAATCAATCATAAATCGATTTCAATGTATGTAGCGTATTTCAGTGTTCAATGTTGTTAAAAAGAAAATTTTTATACAAATATTTTGTGCTTTCATTTTGTTTTCAGTTTTAACAAGAATATATCCTTTGTAATACAAAAAATTATATATATATATATATATGTATGTATGTATATATATATATATATATATATGTATGTATGTATGTATGTATATATATATATATATATATATATATATATATATATATATATATATATATATATATATATATATATATATATATATACTGAAATTTAAATATGCACTTTTTAAAAAATAATGTTTTTTAAAAATAATGAAATGTGGTTAGTTAGTTTATATTGTTACTAGTTAAAGTGGTGAGTGGTTTTTTGGTTCTTATGGATTTAATGTTTGTTAATTGATTTATTGTGTTAATTATTTAATGTTTGCATGATTCTGGATCTCCCTAATCTTCAGTGATTAATGGCTTTTATATGTCCGTTAAGTGATTGATATTGTTGGAAATTATGTGGATATTGAACTTGGAGTAGTAGTTGGCGTATTAATTTTGATATGGTAATATATTGAAGTTGATAACTTTGTGTACCGTTTGTCTACACAAAATTTTTTTTCTGAGTCATGAATTGTAAAACTAGTTTTGATTACGATACCGGCAAGATATGGGAATTGAAAAATGACCATAGTGCCCGGTCGGCTTCTGATTACATGGTAGGAAGTGGATCGACAAAAAGTTACTATGGTTCGGATAATAAAGTGGATGAACAGACTGGAGAGAGTAGAGATACTTTCAGGTATGAGGGGGAGAGCCGGGATCATGTAATTTATGAAAAAAGTAAAAAGTTGAATAAAAATTATAAAATGTATGGAAACTACAGTAAAAATAGTAATTTTAATTGTTATAAAAATGTTATGGTTTCAACAGTGAGTGGTAGTACTAGATATAATACTAGATATGTTTGCAATAGCAAAATTTCAGATATAAAGGAGAAGGTACAGAAGACTAGTATGGTAGAGAAGAAGTATAAAACTCGATATTTTTACAATAAAAGTATGAGAAATGAGGGGGGCGGGAAGTTATTTAAAATTTAAGAAATGCAAGGATAAAAGATGTAAAGTCTGCATCCATGCTGAAAAGGATAACTGTAATGCCGTGGATGAAAATTGTGTAAACTTTCTAAGGTATTTAACTGTGTGTATAGATTAAATTGTAAAATTTGTAACATGTCTTATATAGGACAAACGTCTGGTCCTTTTAATATGAGATTTGACAACCACAAAAAAGATATAAGAAAGATAACGAGTGCGAGGGAAGAAGAGGAGATTGAAATAGTACATTTTGCAAAACATGGAATTGAAAATATTGAAATATCGATTTTGCATATAGTTGCAAACGAGGCTGAAAGATTAATATGTGAAAGGAATATCATGGTTAAATACGGAACAGTGTACCCTTATGGTTTAAATGTTATGTTTGATCAAATTAATGTTTTGAAGAATTTCAGAAATACAATATTGAAAGAGTCAGTCTATGAAAAAATTAATCACGATTTGAGTTGTGAGTGTGAGTTACATAATAAACAAAATGTCAAGGTTAATGATCTAAATTGTAGTAAGGATATTAAAAATGCTATTGTCAATATCAATTCCAGCAATATTGTTAAAACAGTAAAATACATAATTTTCAATGTGAAAAAGAAGTTAATACCCGATTTATTGAGAGAATTATACGAACATACAGGTAACGGAAATATAGATATAGGGTTCGATCTGTTGAGATTCAGAATAGGTAAGCAGAAACTTAATGGTTACATTGAGTTGAAAAACAACAAAGTTAATTTAGAGAATAAGATTTATTGTGTATTGGATTACATGGGGCACCATTTTAGGGGTGCTAATTTTAAGGGAATTTTAAATAAGTATAATGAATATCTCCGGATAAAAACATACATATTATTAAAGCTTACAAATACGATAAACCATTAGGCAGAGTTATATTTAACTACAACAGTTACTCTAAGAATTTGCAGAGCTGTACCGAGAAAAGTATTTGTCATTGTAATAATATTGAATATAATAAATACGTTAATTCAAATTACGGACATATTCTTACCGGGGATCTTGCTATAGTGGCAGACACAAATCTCAGAAATTACATGAGGTATGGTACAAAATACGGATTGAGGAGAGTTGTGAGTAGAGGATTAGCTATAAAACGTTTGTCAAATAATATAGATATCTTCATTCAAAAATTAATATATAAATATGGTTTACCAAAAAGCGCTTTTGAGGAATGGAGGCACTATATTTTAAAAGAATTTCAAGGCTTTTATCATAAAGATTTTGAGGGTGTCTCGGGAGAATCTTACAAAGATTTGATTAAAGCAGTAAAAAATCTACAGGATGATTTTATCATTACGTATGCGGATAAAGCTAACACCAACTATGCTACAATATGTAAAAAATTATACGGAGATATTCTAAGGGAAACCTACAATAATGAGGGAAATTATCAACTACTAAAAACTACTAAACAAGTTACTGTAAACAGAGTGAAGGCGTTCTATAAAAAAATAAAATCAAAGCAAAATAGTGTGGAATTTCCTTATCTTGTAATGATTCCAAAATTCCATAAAAACCCAATTACTTTTAGAACCGTAACTTGTGGGTTTGTTTCTTACCTGGAATGCGCAAATAAAAAATTTTTGAATATATTACAGAAGATTTTCGATCAGGTTATAAATGAATATTCTTAGATAGTAATAAAAAATAGCTATGAACTTATAAAAAGTTTAAAAAAGCTGAAAAACATTACAGGATTGTATACATATGATTTCGAGGATTTGTATAATAGCATAAATTTAGATGATTTGAAGTACAGAGTTATGGATTTTTTCAAGAAATGTAAAGAGAAAGATATCAGTATTGAAATATTCACCGATTTATTTCAATTTGTTGTTTACGAAAATTACCTGTTTGAAGGGAAACAAATATATAAACAAGGGAGAGGTATTCCAATGGGGGAGCAGTTGTAGCTCCATCCTTACAGATATTTATCTGTTTACATATGAAGCCGGTTTATTGTTGGAAAAAGACTTAAAGATATACAGATATATAGATGATGTTTTGGTGGTTGAGCTGAATAATAATAAAGAAATTTATCAATTTAAATATTATCCAGACACTTTGAATTTAAAGAGTACTTCGGATAATCAGGGCAATGTCAACTACTTGGATGTTAATTTGGAGATTATAAACGGAATTTTAGTATATAGTATTTATGATAAAAGAAATTATTTTGATTTTGATACAATAAAAATATTAAACTTTAATAGTAACGTGCATGTTTCAATTTTTAGAAATATATATTTAAATGGTTTAAATCGTATTGCAAATTTGTGCTAAAATGTTGATAAATTGGTTGGTGAAATTTTTAACCTTTACATAAACGCCAGTAAACAAAATTACCCAATACATTTTCTGAATGATTTAACTTTCAATTTTATCAGGAAAAAAAACTATCGAAATAAAACATTGGAATTGTTCGATGATTGTGATTTATCGATACGTGATTCCTATCGAAAATAGCTTAGCGGTGAGGATAATCACGGACTTCATTTGACGGCTTTTGAATTAGATTGTGGTTTTCATTTTTTCCAATCTTTATTTGTTTGGTCTTGGCAAGTGAGGGGGAATGTTGTGCACGTAAAACATGTTTAACCCCGCAGTACAAGTCATAAGCCTTGGCCACTTGTCTTCATGTTTGGTTTCTTCTTAGTTACTCTTGGTTTTGTTAATTATTGTTTTAGTTACAGTTTGTTAAATGTTTTTTTCGTGTACTAATTTATATGAATTTGGATTTTTCAATATATATATATATATATATATATATACTAAATTCTAGCAACATGCATCTCTGGGAAACATCATTTAATGTTTTAAATTTCCTCATTATTTGAAAAGTATATTTTACCTACTTACAAATAAATTTTATTATTAACCCCTTCGAGACCATAGACTTTTACGCAAATTTTATTCGGTTGGCACTACTTTTTTAAAAAGAGTTACCTTTACTTAATCAATCAAAAAAATGCTCCAATTAAAAAAACTAAATATTTAATTTAACTAAATTTTAACTAAACTAAACTAACTAATTTTTTTTTGTCTACTGGTGCCTAAAACAAATTCTTTATGCTCTTTTTCAGGGTGCATATATGCAACTATGGTCCCGAACGGGTTAAGTAGTATTATTAAGTTTTACTTTAATTTTCACGTATCGTCACATAAATATATTGCAAATTTTTTTATTGCGTTTTTTTTTTTCAGATTATTATATGAATGTTAATTTAATTGTATTAATGTATATGCACATTTAAATTGTAATGAATACTTTAATACTTTAGCAAATTAAAAAATACATGAAAATTTTGCTCAACCCTTGGGATAAAATGTTGCAGTTACTTGAAATGTGTAAATTCACTTTTCTGAAAGTTTATTTAAAAAACAGATTTTATTTTATCTTTCAATAAAAAGATATAAAATTGTTTTATATTAAAACATAGTTTTGATTTTTTTTTCGTAAAAAAATTAAAATTGTTAGGGATGATAGAATTTTATACCGGAGAGGAGAGGGGGGGGGGTGGAGAAACGGAAATTTCAAATATACTAGAAAATTAGTGAGGTAATTATTTATTTAATATTCCCAAAATAAAGTAACAAAGGCAGATTTTTAATTTTTATTGGGATTTCAAAGGTCTCTTTGTAATAGAGAGAAACAAAAGAAGGGGAGGGGGGCGAAAATTTTGAAAGTAATCTAATTAATGAATTTAATGATTTTATTATTAATTCATCGTAAATAGAATTGAAAACTTCAAAAATAGCAATGATATTTTAAAAATTTCCTTGGTATAGAGACAAATGGAAAAAGGGGGGATTTCACGTGTGTGTGTGTGTGTGTGTGTGTTGGGTGTGTTGGGGGGTGGAGGTGGCAAAATTCAGCTGATTGATTCTTTATGTATTTTACTGATTGCTTATACCCTTTATTGTTAATTTGCAATAACATTAAAAAGAGAAAAAAATCAATAAGATTTTAATCTGTTCATTTTCAGGGAGGGGGGAGGGACAGGGGGAATTAGAATTTCAAATTTTCATCATCTATTGAATTAGATGATTTGGTTTGAAAAAGAGAAAATATTCCCCATAATCAAAAGTGAAAAATTCTCATTCCTGTAAAAAAAAAATCCCGTAAAAAAGGAAAATTTAAATTTAATAAAAACTTGGCCCCTCTATTGCGCCCCCCCCAAAAAAAAACCAATTACACTTAGTTTATATTTGCTAGGTAATGTCATTTAGAATGTTATAAAATTAAAAATGAAGGATATACAACCACCAGGAAAGCCAGAAATGATTTTTGGCCACTTTATCGCGATTTGGGACCACTGTGCGACGCTGCGAAGCATGTATCGCAGTTGGTGGGCGCAATTTTGAACACTTACTGTAATATTATTGTATGCAATATTATTTACATGTAAACTATATTGTAAATAAATACTTTATCATTTTTATTCATGTATTTCGCTTGATAAGTTTGCCATTTTTGCGCTTTTTTTTATTCAAAAATTTCGATTTCATACCAAAAATTTTCAAAGAAGAATTTTATTGTTAAGTAATTATGAAATGTCAAGAAAACCATAGCATAAAAATTTTCTGGTATGAAAGAGAAATTTTGAAAATTAAAAAAAGGGGCCTAATTGCCCTTTGGTGTTTTTACCGTAATGCGCCACTTGGCCCATACATTCCTATACAATAAATGATTTTTACTGTGTGCTCTACCTACCCTTAAAGTTTGTACCATGATATTATAAACAACCTGTATATATATATATATATATATATATATATATATATGTATATATTTGTATTATCTCAGTGTTATGTTGAAATATGTACAGCAGCTAAAAGAAAAGGAAATACTTTTTTTACAACTATCATTTTACCGTTGATAGAAAATTATATATATAGCGATAGAAAATTATACATCAATTACATGCATAATATGAAAAAAAAAATGGTCTACCAAATTCTGTCATCGGATTGCAATAGAAACAGAAATAGCTCGTATTGAATAAAAATATTATTTCATGGCAAGAAGTCATTTCAAATTTATTATAATTAAAAATAAAGCTAAACAGTAAAATAATATATTACCCATTTTATTTTCGAAAACGAAATAAAAAAGGAGAAAAATTAATAGTTATCACTTGCGTGTTTGTTAAAACTCGTATTTACCAGTATAATGTTATTATTTTAAAAAAAATGATGAATGAATAGTTTTTGTTATTTAATTTATTAGATAATATGATGACATGAAGACTGGAGCAGAAGCAAGGTTTAATCGATATAAATGTAAATTTATTTAGTTGCAACAAATTTATATAATATTGCTACTGAATACAACACAGTGAAGAATTCTAGTATTTTCTGCTATTTATAACTAATTAATTAATTCTGCAGCGGCGGGAAACGATTTTTTCGCGTTCCAGTGGATTACTTTTTAAAAATCCAGATTGCTTTATTCCCACCACTTTTATAAATACGTATAGTTCTCCTTATTCTCGCATTATTTATCTTATTTCATAAATCTGGTGGGGATCAAACAATTTTAATTTTTAAAAATTAACCCACGGAAAAAGCCACCCGCGACTGGAGGGTGGAGGACAAATCACCACTTGTAAAAGTACTGTCGTAATAAAACAACGTAAGTTCGTTGGGTTAGATTATACCTTGCATTTGAGAAGAACCTGCATTAAAAATAATTTTAATTCAAGTACGGAACAAATACAATTTAACTTCGATTAATTTTAATATAAATAATTTCAGATTTCAGAAATATTCTCATCAGAACAGCCCTATTTCTATGTATCTAAGACATGTTTTGGTCATGTTTTAGAACAGTCGTTTATCTAGAAAATAATAGTTTACAGCTATCTCAATAAAGAACACTACTGAAGATAATATATATCCAGAAAACAGAACCAAAAAGGCCCCTTTAAGGTCAAGAATCTTCAATGCCTTTACGGCATCAGGCGCATTTGAGTCAATATGCAATAACCTTAATTCGTGCTGCAGCTCTTCGTTTCTGTTAAGCTTATCAAATATACCTGTTGTAATCAGACGATGAATCATTTTATTTAAATAAGATTTCTTGCAAGAAAAATTCCTTGAAATTGATAACCCATACATACTAGTATAAAATGAATCTTCAGAAATTAAATATTTTTCTTGGTAGGGTTTCAAATAAATTCTTCCTGTTATGAATGCTTTACCAGGTGGAGCCTTAATAAAAGATTCTTCAGCTCTATCAGAAAAATATTCAGTTCGTTCCAGGCATTTCCCTATAGATTTCCACGAATCTGTTTGTAAAAATGTTTGTGAATCAAATTTTTTATTATAAGCGTAACAAGTTACCAAATTTCGCTGTGCGGCCTGGGTTAAATCGGGGATGTCTCGGATTCCAGCAAAGTTTGGTAAGGTGAGAAAAGATAAAAACAGAGCTTTGTAACTGTTAGTAATTATGAATGTAAATATTAACCATGCACCTATTAGCAGCCTATCACTAGTATTTTGCAATTTTATTAGAATGGATGTTTCGAGTACTGATCCATATGTCATTAATAAAATGTATGGATATGTTCGTGTTTTATTTGTAAGAAAGAAAATGAGAAATGAAAATAAGAAAGTTACTACTATGAGGAGAATCCACAATTTTGGTTGAAATGGATGTAATAATCCTAAGTTTTTAGAAACTGGCCTTAGTTTATCCGTCATAAATGTATAATCCGTAAAAGTAGACGGAAAGCTAAAATTGAAATCATGGAACTTATCAGGGCTTAATAAAGTAGCCACTCCTATATCAGCTTCTGAACGTATCACCATTCCCAGGATTCCAGTCCAGTTTCCATCAGGTTGTCTGCTTCCAAATTCACCATCTAGAGGTGTAAGTACTCTATATGGTACTCGAAAAACATCAGATAAAAGGCGAATAAGTTGAGCGTCATAAACATGAATAATTTTGTCATTATTTTGTATAGCGTATATGTCCAATTTAGGTGCAAGTACTGACGCAACAGAAATAACGTCTCTGGTACAATTTTCTTCCATATTTCGGAATTAAAAATTAACTTTATCTTTAGTGTATAACTTTCCCTTTATTCGATTTCTCTCTCCTTGAGAAAATTTTTAATGCATTTATTTTATTTTTTATAAAACTGGAAGAAATAACATTTGCAGCAGAATTTTCTTGCATGATTGTGAATAACAAATTACTTTTTCGAGAGTGTGTGGTTCTTGCCGGTTATTTGATTACGCAGTCTTTTGTGAACATATTCAAACATTGATTTCGTTTTTTGTTGTGAAACTGGAAATGCAGTAGAAAATACACTGGAATAGTTCAAAATATAAGCAGTTGTGCTAAAGCGACTATTTATATTCGGATGATCAGAATGATAAGATTTAGTTTTACTGGATATTTGTCAGTCTATAAATCATTACAATGTGCTATATTCTCCTATACGTATACTTGCAGTAAATTGTAATAATGTTTGATTCACTACACCAGAACGTAAATAACAGTGTATAAAATGATATACAAGTATATATATGAAAAACAGTACTAATATACATGAACATTTAAATATCTACGTTACTGTATTGCATGCGTATTATTATGCTTAAAATTTCATTAATTATTGAAAGTGAAAGATTTTCCTTTTATTAAAATATATATTAAATATACTCACATTCATAAACATATCGATATTCATATTCACTATGAACCAATACAAACGTTTGTTCGATGATGTTCCTTAAGATTATATTGAAGTGAAATCGCAATGAAAAAGTCATCCCGTTTAATTAAAAATGAAACCGTGTGTTTCATTCGTAGGAAGACAAAATATTCCAGTCTTTGGACAAGGCAAGGGAAATTTAAAACAATAAACAGTCTCTACATATTTAAATGTTAAGCAAGGGGAATCATTCTAACACGTAATGTACATTATCATGGAATTTGTTTTCATAACTGGTATAGTTTAAATACTAGTTAGATGTTTTATAATGCAATGCTAATGTATAGTATGATTGTATTATACAAGTACGTCATTGTTGCTCTAATGTTTTCATATACTTAACTCGTCATATGCTCAATTTCCTTTCACAACAATATTTGGATTTAAAAGTTAAAATATTTTGAAATAAGATATTACATATTTTTGGTTTTAAAACGTATTGATAATATGACTTTTTCAAAGTGCATGTTTATGTAAAAATGTATCATTATACATTATTATGATCAAATCCAGAAAAAAAAATCATTACTGCGAATGTTATATGAACGTACCTGCATGGGTTTTAAATAAATATATATGTTTATTTCAGATTTGAATACTTTGCAGGATAATTTCACAAAAACATATTTGTTGGTGTGGATACATACTCTGCTAGATGATGTATAGATAGTTAAGATCATTAATCTTCGTAAAAGGTTTCTGATGTTACATGTTTCCAAATCACTAAGTATATTTCGGATGTTTATTCAATAGCTGATTATTGGGTTAACATAATAATTGCGGTTTTAACTCTTAATCGACCAATGCCGCCATTTACGTTGCATTAGAATCGTTAACGAAATTTATTCTCTTTGCACCACTTTTTTTAGGGAACACTTTTACTTTACTCTGGAAACATGAACAGGCGTAATTTATTAAAAAATGTACTTTTAAAACATAATGGAATATAAAAATATGATCAAGTATTTAAAGCTTCCGTCCCAAATAGGTTAATTATCAGTTATACTTTTATACTTAAAAAGATTTTTAAAAATATCTTAGGAAAATTAATGATACCAGTATTTTCTAAAAATAATTTATAAATGTCTTTAATAAAAAGCTAATTCCTGATCGAGGAATCTGAATTATAGTTAGCCTTCTTTTATAAACCGAAGCATGAAAAATATTATCACCCGAAATGTGTTTCATTTTCCTTCGGTCGCAGCATTGATTATTTTAAGGACTTCATATGAGTAACTCTTTACAATATATTTTCACCATGTGAATAGGTAATGTGAACATTTGAAACTAACGTGATTTCTTTTTACAATGAAAAATAAGTTTACTTATTTTAAAACGATTTTGATTAAATCTTTCATGTATAGGCGATAACGCATAATTTGTGTGCAAATCTTGGTAATATCGTTTAAAAACAAAATGATGTGCATAATACTAATCTACAGTGGTCAGCAAAAAAGTAAATACCCCCTATTAACTCTTCAATAATTTATTGTACAAGAAAGTACTGGTGCCGAACGATTGGAATTAAAGCCTAATTTTAAATGGTGCATATAAATTTATCTTAAGGGTTTATCTACATATCAAAACGAACACAAATTTTATTTTGTAATGTTTTGTTTTTTCACTAACCAAGATTGACACCTTAAATAAATTCCACAGCCTTCAATTACCGAAAAACAAATTTTCATAAAATTCGTACGATTACTTTCAGAGAAATTGATTATTTTTAAAGAGCATATTTTAGGAGTGTTATCCAAATTTAACTTCTGTACTTGATTGTTGAAATTCTACAGAACTAGATGGTACCCGTCAAGATTTGACTGTAAATAACTTGAATGTTTCATTAGAAAAATTCTTGAATTTTTAATGAATTGCTTTTAAATTAATTGTTAAAATTGTAACAAATTTCTATATTGCATAAGTGATTCCCATTTCTTTAAAGCGATAGAGGGTACAGTCAGCCAAACCTATTCAATGAAGTCACAGAATTTTAACTTTATAATTTACAACCAATTATGCTTCTTTTTACCAGAAATTTAACTAAAAATAGTGGGTAGAGCATTTATTTTTATTTACTATGGTCTCATTTTTTTTCGAAAAAATAACAGTATTTATTTTTATTTATTTATTATGATTTTTTAGCTACATGACCATTAAAAGCTGCCATGAATTTTATTTTTATCAGTCTCATTCTCTAAAAGCCCAAATTTGATACTTGGTGCAGCATATAATTTTTATTACTTGAATTTATTTTACATTTTTATACATTTTTTAAATATTAAACAATGGATATCAAGGTAATTTTTTAATAGATCTTATATGAATATCTTTCTTTCTTTCCGTTTTCTTAAAGAAAACTTTCTTGAATATCTTTCTTTATGAATATCTTTCTTTAAGGAAAAGAAAGGCAAACTTTTCTTTCAGACACACACACACATCTATTCTTGATAATGGTCAGAAGGTATAACAAAAATTGTAGATCAGCTCAATATATTTAATTGATAATTACATTAAAAATATTTTAGCTTAAATATTTTAAATGTAAAATTATTATTATTATTATTTTAAATATTGTTCAGCGTTAAATTTTATTTAATTATTAAGCATTTAAATAATAATAATAATAATAAAATAAAAATCATATAATTCTCCTCCTAATAAAATATGTCATTATTGAAATAACTTATGGCGAAAAATACTACAGAAATCCTTTTGTCGGGCGTTGGGTTCGAACCCGCTATCCACAACAAAATATAAACGCTTTAAACTGCTGCGTTAGACTGCTCAGCCACCGAGAACGCCTTCTCAATCCCTCTAAATTGAACAGGGTTGATGCATGTGCAGATGTCTCGAAATGGGTCTACTTAAAATTTTACCTTTGCGTTTTAATATATATGATGATTTTGTAGTTTTTGAAGGGTTTAAAAAACTGAAGAAGGATAGATGTCATACAACGTCGATTAAAAAATGCAGTTGTTCGACTTATAATACGGCATCGGAATCCTTAAGCCTAACATGGCCGAAATAAAATGGTTGATTTTAACGAAAGATTATCAAGATCCGGATGAGTTCACTCCGGAAGCGTTATACACTTTGCGCCATTATATATATAATGACTACATCACTTCCATTAATATGTTATTTCTTGCCATTTCACTCGCTATGTATGGTTCGACTATTGCCAGCCCAAATGTTTAAATAAATTGCGTCATTTTTTTTCGAATTATGCTTTTCTGGTTGGGTGTTGCCATTGAAGAAAACAAAAGTTACTGCCTAAGCAAATTTTACATACATCATTTAAAAGTAGACTTCGTTTCCAATTGTTTTGCACCATTAAAGTTATTCTATTGTAATTAGTAGCAGATACTTTAGGGGGTATTCATTTTTTTTTTTTACTTAATACGTATCTGTCTGTTAAATAGCTTCACAAGGAAAATTATACACGAATAATATTGATTAATTAAAAATTTTCTTCAATATTTGTAACGTATTTTAAGGTTGAATTAGCTAAAAATAAATTATCGATATTATTTACATTTTTAGTTTATCATGAATACATGTTTTTTTACACTATACAGGTCGCAAACGATGTTGCCAAATATAGCGATTTTCTTATTCATAAATTTCGAGATTACACCAGAAAATATTTAATAAGTTTCGATTTTTTTTATTCACAAATTGTCCATCATTGTAAATGATAAAAATAACTATTAAAATTTTTCGGTGACTTTGAATTTTTTAACGACAGTTTTATAAATTACGCATAAATACGTAAGCGGTCTGTATATAGTTAATTTAAAAGTTGGATTGGTAATATAAGAACTAATATTCCATCATCGGATCTTAAAGCCAGGGTTTGCATTAATGAAAAATAAGCATTAATCACTTCAGATACCTCTATATTTGTTGCGCGTAAGAAAAACAATCCCTCGTGAAACAATGCATTTAATATTGCACATAACCACGTTATCTCAAATATTATAATTGGCGGAGCTGATTATACAAAATCTACAAGCAATAAAATATTTATATTGATCTTCATGGTTATTAATTGAATGCCTTGAACGATTTTAGACGTTAAAATATATATAGTAGGCTAAAATAATATTGGTTTATATTTTTTTTTCCTGTGTGGGTAATTCAAAACTACAAGCCCTAGAACATTGCGCACTGAAACAAGCACCGCGTACCACTATGTGTCAAGTATAATATAATAACTCTTGGAATTTTGATTTTTAAAACATTTTCACAGACATTCTGCAATTTGTAAATTCGTTTTTGTAAACCTCGCAACATAATATCTTCACTGTTGACAAAAAGAAACGCTGGAAATAATAGGATTAATTAACTTTTTTCTTTATATTTCCTATTTCAAATTAAAATGTAAAAAAAAAAAAAAAAAAAAAAAAAAAAAAAAAAAAAAAAAAAAAAAAAGGTTTTTAATTTGAATAAAAATTTATATCACGAATAACGCCAACTATTTGAACCCGTGAGCATCCATGATTAAATTTGCTTTGATTGTAGAATATTTTTTTTAATCTTCTATTTAACCCTACTGCTGCGTTCGGGTCCATTTTGACCCAAGACCTGTATTCAGAGGTGAAATGTTTCCGGCTCTTTGCACACCACTATTATCTAAGAGAAAAGTGTGTTCTTTTGAATCGCCCAAATGTTCAAATTAAATAAATAATATTTTCGGTGTTAAAGTACTAGACTAAAGTACTAGGTGACTTAAAAGCTCTACATATTCGAAATAATGTATATTCGAAATTAACACAGTAGCAGGGATTAAAAGAATATGATAAAATATCGCTCACGTTCAAGAAAAGTGACACATTTCGTCAAAAGTAAATTTCGCGGAAGCAGCAAAAGAAAAATGTATAATTTTATTGTATCATGAAATTATACCACATAGCTCTGCATGCAATGGTAAAAACGTACATAAAGACGTAAAACCCTTAAGAATGAAGACTTGCATGAAGTTTACAAGGCTCGGAAATTTTACCTCCCCACACAATCCACCCACTTTCTGTGGTTACGGACATACCGAATATTTAATAATGATGGGCAGAACTTTAAGAGGGGGTAGTGCGCATCCAAAGAAAGAATTTTCATCTAAGAATGCTTGGTGGGACTTAAAACGCAAAGGTGCTATAGGGCGCCGAAGGTGATGTTGATATACGAGGGAAAAAAATTATAAAGAACAATTAAGAGACAAAAGCAATGTGGGAAACCGCTCACCGTAAAATTGTTGAGCATCTGAGCCGTTTCCAAATGCAGTTCCGTAGGGAAAATGAATATCAGCATTTTCCCTATTAGTGAATAGCGACGTCTTGCGTAACGTTACTTCCGCGTCTGAGAGTTGCAACGTTGGATCATTGGCTTTTATGCACTAAACGAGGCGTAAATTTTGAATAATCGTTCTTCTTCTTCCATTATCACATTTGAATGCTATTTGTGTCGTTCTTCTTCCGATAACTTGTAACAGGAATGGATCTTTAGCGTTTGCATGGACCAAGATTCCAAATGCGTCATTCCCTCTGGGCTTTATTTCCGGCCATGCATTTTTTGTTGAAAGTTCTTTGCTTGGATGTGTACTATCACCTCTTAATGTTTTCCCTATCTTTTATGAAACACACTGTGAACCGTGAAAACGATTTTTCGTATAACTGCACTTATGAATCTTCTTCTGTAGGCAGGCGCGCCTTTGACAGACCTTTTGATGTTTGGTCAAATAAAACGGCACACGATTTTTTACGAGATGTGTCACTTATCAACATTGTTATCTATTCAACCGTTTTTACTTGTCACTTATGGCTAATATGGGTTTAAATCTTTACGTAAACTTATATTGATTTAATAGCTTTCCTTTTTACATTTTAATGCTTATAGAACTTCTTTATTTTAAAAGCAATACCTTCATCACCTGGAATATAATGTTAATTGTTTCCTATAACGTAAATTAATTTAAAAGAACTGACATTAAATTTAAAGTGTTTCATAGATGGCGTTAGCCGTTCCGTAGTTGACTATTCTCGGATCTACCCTTTTTGTAAAATGGAATCGTCCAGTTCAAAGGTATAAATTGCGTTTCCCTAATCAATTGGGGCGCACTCTCTTTTCTGTTCATTTCTTTAAAGTTATCATTATGATTTTAATATGTTTGAGTTTGAGTTACCATAAGATATTTAGTTTGAGTTTTACGATGTTTTTAGAAAACGGTTTTAGCTATGATTTAAATTTACGCTGTTTTGAAAAGCTCCAGGTGTATTGAAGTTAATCCGGTTTTAACCAAAGTTATTTTTAATGATTCACTTAGCTATTTTAAACAAAGTTGGCTCTGAATATTTTTCAACTTAAATCTGTACTTTTATAAAGTAATTGAATGAAATAGAATTCAAATAAAGAACTGTCGTCAACAATATCTGACTTTTCTATAAATTCAACATACAGTTTTGTAACAGGTATCTTCCACAGCACATTTACAGTTCCTCTGCTGATAGCAGTATAAGTGTATATCAGACCCGTATTGATACAGGCTAATAGAAGAGGTTATGGGCAACCAATGCCATACCTGGATAATAGAAGCGTGTTGAATTTAAATAAGAAGAGTCGTAAATTTTAGCCCCATTTCAAAGACATTTGTGTTTGTTAAGAAGGGGGGCTGATATTTTTTTTAAGATGGCGAGTATGCAACTACAGATCGATAAGCTTGGAGCTTTAAACTACTCAACTTGGCAAATGGATATAAAATACCTTCTGTTGGAGAAGAACGCATGGGATAGGGTCGCTGGAATTGAGAAGGAACCTGAAATTGATGCCGATAAGGGAATTACAGCAAAGGATGTGAAAGATTTTCATACTAGGAAAAGGATTGCTTTATCCACAATCTATTTAAATATGGGAAAGGACTTTAGAAAAATCATAGGGAACAAAGATAATCCCAAAGATGTATGGGATGTATTAAAGAAACATTTCGAGCCTGATAACAGATCACGGCATATGTTCCTGTTTTCCGAGTTCATGTCCTGTAAAGTAAAGCCAGATGAAAAGATAGATTTATTTGCTGCCAGGTTAAATAGAATTGCCGATCAACTGAACGACCTTGGTCATCCTGTTGAAGAGGTGTATAAATCATTTCAACTCCTGCGTCATCTCCCAAGCCATTTCGACAGCATAGTGCAAGTTATATTACGTTGGAAGGAGGAAAAGTTTATTTTCAACGGTATTCTAATGGAATTAATCGCCGAAGAATCAAGATTAGCCCTGCGAGATTTAGACAAACGTAAAGAACTTTTCGTTGAGACTCAACATATACAGAAAAGTAGACTTCGATGCTTTCGATGTGGGAGCCCAAACCATCTACAGAGGGATTGTCGACAACGCGGAAGAGACTCTAGAAGTTACAGTCGTCGTGTTCCATCTGTTTCTAGTGTGTCTGATGTCTCCGAATCCAGTTCCGAACGTGCCCAGTCTCCAGTTAAGAGAAACAGGAATCGCAGAGGCAAAGCGAAGGAATCATCATCAAACTCTAACAGCGTTAAACAAAAAGGTAAAAACAATCCTTTCTTAAAAATAGCAAATAAAGCCTTTGTGCAACAATATTAGAAAGCAGAAAAACCAACGTTTAAAATGCACAAATAATATATGAAAAGCAGCAAACAGCTGTTTCGAATCTACTAGCGCGATTCTTCTTCAGTGCAAAAGGAACAGCGTGCTAGAAAAAGCAAGGCTGAGCAAAATCATAGACAGAGACGCGCTGGCTTTTATACCCTATGCGGGTGGCGAAGGCGCCGAAACAACCAATGAGAGAGAAGCAGTGGAAACGACTGGGTGGACAAAAGCCAGCGCGTATAGCGGACAAAAGCCAGCGTATAAAAGCCAGCGCGTCTCTGTCTATGATTTTGCTCAGCCTTGCTTTTTCTAGCACGCTGTTCCTTTTGCACTGAAGAAGAATCTCGCTAGTAGATTCGAAACAGCTGTTTGCTGCTTTTCATATATTATTTGTGCATTTTAAACGTTGGTTTTTCTGCTTTTTAACAATCCTTTCTTGTTTTATATTCAGGCAAATTTGAGTGGTAGTGAAAGCGAAAATAGCTGGTTATTTGATACCGCAGCTTCACACCATTTTTGCCGTGATAAGAGTTTGTTTTATAAGTTTAAGCCTTTAAAAGATGAAAATATTTTTGTTGCTGTAAGTGGTGTTACTTTTCCGATAGAAGGAAAGGGAAATGTAAAGTTAAAGTTTGGCCAAAGGCTGTTTTTCTTTTCTGATGTAATGTATTCCCCTAAACTAAGGAAAAATCTTATTTCAGGTCCAAAATTGGATGTAAAAGGTGTAAAATGTACTGGTGAAGGCGGTAAGGTGGAGGTGTCCAAAGATGGTCAATATTTATTTACTGCTTTTCTTAGGGATGGTACTTATCATTTGTATCCTAAAATTCCAAGTTTAGTTCCTAAAAAGGTTAAATTTGAAACGTCCCATCTATCTAAAGATGATTTCAGAATTTGGCATCGCAGATTCGCGCATGTAAGTCCAGATTTGATAGAAAATACGGCCAAAAATGAAAGTGTTAGAGGTCTTCCCCGGGTTAAATCTGGAAATTTTTTTTTGCGAAATATGTAAACTTAGTAAACATAGACGTACGTCATTTAAATCAATTAATAGGATTAGATATAAACGTCCCCTCGAGTTGTTGTTTATGGATGTCTGGGGGCCTGTAAGAGAGAAAGGAAGAAACGGAGAGAGATATTTTCTCTCAATTATTGACGATTTTTCGCGTAAGGCCACAGTTTTTCCCATAAAAGAAAAATCCGAAGTGTTTGGAATTGTTCGTAATCATGTGATCCGGGCGGAGAGATTTCTCGAACGTAAAGTAAAGTACATTCGATCAGATAATGGCGGGGAGTTTAAAAATGATAATTTTAGGATTTTCTGTGAAGGGAGAGGCATTAAACATGAATTTACGGACGTGTACTCCCCTGAACAGAATGGGACTATTGAGAGATACAATCAAACGATTGCTAACGGCATCAGATCAATTTTAAGTGAAAGTGGTTTAAAACGAAGTTTCTGGCCGGAGGCAGCGTTGAATTTTACGTATACTTGGAATCGCATTTGTCACAAATCTCAGTCGAAGACTCCTTTCGAACTTTATAGTGGCTCTAAACCATCCGTTAGACACTTAAAACCCTTTGGAGCTATAGCATATATAGGTGTTCCCAAGCAACTTAGGTCGAAACTTGATGCAAAAGCAAAAAGGGGGGTAATGGTTGGTTACGCCTTTAGTACTAAAGGTTACCGGGCTTGGCTACCTGAAGAAAACAAAATTATTGAAACCATTAATGTTTCTTTCAATGAGGAACTCCCAGATAGTGTCCGGCGCAGTGGAGTCGTGATGGGTTCAAAAGAGATAGGATCTCCTATTTTTGATAAGGAATCTGATGAAGAGTTTGAAGGTGAGGTTGAAAATAATGATACCCCAAATATAAATTATTTCCCTTCGTATAAACCTCCAGATTTATCCTCTTCAGAGGAGGAGAATTCCACAGAGGAAATAAAATCAAGTAAAGATGTTTTGAGGGGGGTTCCACTCTCTGATACTGTTTGGTTAAGAAAAGTTGCCCCGAGTGCTTATGGTAATCGTAACTACATTTACTATTACGAACACGGAAAAACTGAAAGGTTGAGATCCTTAAACGATGTAGAAAAGTATTGTAAAAAGCATCATCTTAAATTTGAACCTCATATTTTCTGTTTTAAACGATCAAATAAATTTAAAGGAGTGGTTTCAGGTCAAGAGGATAGTTCTTGTTCAAATACGGAGACTTCTGATATTGATAAGGATATATGACTAGATGACATCAAAATACCAACTACCTATAAACAAGTTTTAAAATCCCCACAAAGGAAGTTTTGGGAACAGGCCATGAGAGAAGAATTGAAAACTATGAGAGAAAGGGGAGTTTGGAAACTAGTTAAGTTACCAAGCGATGCTAAACCCTTAGGTTGTAGGTGGGTTTTCACATTAAAAAAAGATGACAAGGGCAAAATTGTAAGGTATAAGGCCCGCCTAGTGGCACAAGGTTTCAAACAAATAAAGGGGGAAACCTATGATGAAACTTTTTCACCGGTTGTTAATTTTGCTATTATTAGATTTTTCTTTTCCCTTTTAGTCCCCTGTAAAAAATGGACACACCTACAATGCGACGTAGAATGTGCTTATTTATATGCACCTTTGGCCGAAACAATATATATGTCCCAACCTCCAGGATTTGTGGAAAACGAAAATTTAGTATGTAAATTAGAAAAAGCTTTATATGGTTTACATCAGTCTGGTAGAATGTGGTATTTTGAAATAAATAAAATTTTGCATGATATAGGGTTTGTTAAGTTTGAATGGTGCAATTGCGTGTATAGTTATGATGATAACATTATCCTGCTTCTTTATGTAGACGACATAGTAATTTTCGGTAAAAATGAAAGAGTGGTGGAAAAGGTTGTTAAACTTTTGACTGGTTATTTTGATCTTAAGATACTAGGTAAAACCAGAAAGCTATTGGGTGTAGAATTCGAGGAGGGTAATGACTATCTAGCAATACATCAAATTCCATATATTGATGAGATTTGTCAAAAATTTAAAAAGTTTAAGTTCCCTATCACTTCACTCCCAATAAGCAAAGGTGTAGTTTATTCAAAAACCCAATCCCCTCAATCCGATAACGAAATGTTTGAAATGTCTAAAATTCCATACAGAAGTGTTTTAGGATGTTTGTCGTTCCCATCTAATAGAACCAGGCCCGATATTGCTTATGCAGTAAATATATTTAGCCAATTTCAAAATAACCCTGGATTAGTACATTGGCATGGATTATTAAAGCTTTTGGGATATGTTTGTTTTACTAAATCTTTAAAATTGAATTTGAATTGTAAAAATGTACATGTAATTGCATATTCAGACGCCGATTTTGCCACAAACAGGGATGACAGAACTTCAATGGGAGGTCAGTTATTACTTTTAGATAAATCACCAATAATATGGAGGTCCTTTAAGGAAAAATGTATAAGTTTATCGACCATGGAATCGGAATTTATTGCGATGACAGAAGCTGCAAGAGAGCTCTTATGGTTCGATAGAATAATGGACGAATGCATTGGTCGAAGGATAATTTGTGATAGAAAGGAAAAATCTTTATTATTGGTTGATAATCAGGCCACCATTAGTTTTGTCAAATCCCCCATTGAAAACCACAGAACGAAGCACATAGATGTAAAGTTATTTTTTATTAGAGATTTGGTATATAAAAATATGTTTGAAGTAAAGTATGTTAAAAGTAAAGAAAATTACGCGGACATCTTCACCAAGCCCCTTAGTAAATTTGAATTATCAGGGTTTAAATTAAACGTTTTCTTGGATTGTTAAATTTTGTTAAATACCCCTCATTGCCTTAAAGTGTATTTATATAATATTTATTGTACTAGATAGTCCAGCTTCTGTATAAAAGATGTATTTTTAAGTTTTGACTATATAAGGTTATGTATAAGATCAATTTTATATGTGTAAAAATTGAATTTAGTTTAGCCTTGTGAACCAATTTAAAATCCCGCCGGAATGCAATAAGTACATTTTGCCCTTCCATACTCCGGGGCTCGAGCGGCCTTTCGTAACGTCTCGTGAAAGGTGAAAATGTAATCCGGCCACAGAGTCTACAGGGGATAGTGTCGGACGAAGGTGTAACTGTTGCAGGAAGGCCCCATTTGCGGGCATGTTAAAGTTTAATTCAGTAAGTCCTTCATTTTTATATTGGAAATGCCACTTTAGTATCCCGGCTCACTTGGTGAAACTTAAATATAAGAGTTTAATTATACATGAAGTCGACTTCATTACGTTAACATTGTTGTAAGTTTATTGAGATTAACCATGAACTTTATTATTTTAAGATTTTTTGAGCTAAATTTGAAATGAAAGTTTAATCTTGTTTCAGTTATTGAAATAGAAGTCTGAATGCGTAATTTGAATTATTGACATGTAAAAAATCTGCATTTATTATATACAGTGGAAATATGAAATTATGAGTTAAACATTTATAGAGTATGTTATGTGTTATGAAAGAGAATGGAATCATGGGCCCATGTATGATGAAGGATGAAAGATGATGGATGAATGTGATAATTAATAAAGTTTTGAATATGTATAATTTTTCAGAAATTTATATTGAAATATATTGATTGAAAATGTATTGAAACTATATTGAAACTGTTTTAAAATGAAATCACGTTAGATGTTGTATTAAAACGATTTGCTTTTCAGAAATATTTGAATTTATCTAGTAATGTATTAGGAATATTAATTGAAGTTGATGGACTGTTGAAGTTTAAACCAGAGTTAAACTTTAGATACGGTGGCTGGAAATATTGCATTTTAGATGCATGAGGGTAATTTGTTTCTTGTTATATAGTGTTATAAATCTTATCGATGTTTATAATGTTTAGTAATTGTATGTTACTGTTTAAAAGGCGACAAGTTATATTTGGATAAAAAATGTTGGATTTTATGAGAAGATTGAAGATGTAATGGTAAAAGTTCAGATTGAATTTTTGTTTGACCTTTGTAAATTCAGAGCGAATTTTGGAAATTCTAGGGATTTGTTAACTGTTTAAATTTTTCTTTCCCATGAGTGACAAGTGGGGGGCTTTGTTATCTATTCAACCGTTTTTACTTGTCACTTATGGCTAATATGGGTTTAAAACTTTACGTAAATTTATATTGATTTAATAGCTTTCCTTTTTACATTTTAATGCTTATAGAACTTCGTTATTTTAAAAGCAATACCTTCATCACCTGGAATATAATGTTAATTGTTTCCTATAACGTAAATTAATTTAAAAGAACTGACATTAAATTTAAAGGGTTTCATAGATGGCGTAAGCCGTTCCGTAGTTGACTATTCTCGGATATACCCTTTTTGTAAAATGGAATCGTCCAGTTCAAAGGTATAAATTGCGTTTCCCTAATCGATTGGGGCGCTCTCTCTTTTCTGTTCATTTCTTTAAAGTTATCATTATGATTTTAATATGTTTGAGTTTGAGTTACTATAAGATATTTAGTTTGAGTTTTACGATGTTTTTAGAAAACGGTTTTAGGTATGATTTAAATTTAAGCTGTTTTGAAAAGCTCCAGGTGTATTGAAGTTAATCCGGTTTTAACCAAAGTTATTTTTAATGATTCACTTAGCTATTTTAAACAAAGTTGGCTCTGAATATTTTTCAACTTAAATCTGTATTTTTATAAAGTAATTGAATGAAATAGAATTCAAATAAAGAACTTTCGTCAACAATATCTGACTTTTCTATAAATTCAACATACAGTTTTGTAACAGGTATCTTCCACAGCACATTTACAGTTCCTCTGCTGATAGCAGTATAAGTGTATATCAGACCTGTATTGATACAGGCTAAGAGTTTTGCCTATCTTTTATGAAACACACTGTGAACCGTAAAAACGATTTTCCGTATAACTGCACTTATGAATCTTCTTCTGTAGGCAGGCGCGCCTTTGACAGACCTTTTGATCTTTGGTCAAATAAAACGGCATACGATTTTTTACGAGATGTGTCACTTTGATTATTGTTGGTGAGAGTTATGTTAACGTCCATTTATTCCGCATTTAATTATTTATTACATAAGCAAAAATACTACCATATTATTGTTCCTACTGAAATAACATTTTCCGAATTAGAACAAAATGTAGAAGAATAATCTTCAATAGAAAACAGCGAAATTATAAATTATTTAGCTTTCAACTCCAATACTGTAGCGTTGAGAAAAAATACGTTTGCATTTGCTTGGCGTCTATGAATGACGACCGGCAAGGTACCTCACTTATAAAAGGCTTCATCGAAAAAAAAAATGATGCATTTATTTAAATATTACATGAGCATATATTATTGACTGCAATATTATTGACCCGAATGTAATAACCTTTTCAGAATTCAAAGAAAACGTAAAAAAATAACCTCCCATAGAACACAAAACAATTATAAATGATTTACTTTTCAATATCAATACTGTACCGTCTGGAACAGGGGTGGCTAACTGTGGCACGCCGGATACCACTAACCTTTTAAAGAAATAGACGACTTCTTGAATCGCAAAAGATTCGTTGATTAGATAATGCAATGACTATTATAAAATTTTAGTGTTGTCAATTTTGACACAGTTAGCACACCCTGGGATAAAACAGTCACCCGTATATAGACTGACAAGTCCCTTGATTATGAATGACTGCAGGAAGATACCTGAAGAACTCAACGGATATATGCATTTAATTAATTATTATATAAGCAGAAATACTGCTATATTGTTGATGGAAATGTAATAACATTATCAGAATTTGAAGAAAATGTAGAATAATAAAGTCCTATAGAAAACAAAGCTCGCGTAATAGTTGAAATATGCCACGTGATATTTGCATGACTATTTTTTATTAGAAGAACACTTTTTGGAATAATTAAAAAAATACAAATTAAGCCACAATATGACTAAACTCCATTATAAAAGTGCAATAGACAGAAATGAGATTTTAATTAATAAGAAGAACTAAAACGAATTTTAAATAAATGATAATTTAGAAAGTATTTTGAAACTTTTATGCTTATTTCATACGATCATTTCAGTATTCGTTTGAAGTTTTGAATTTTTTAGAAACCATCTTAACACATTTGCATCTTAAAATTAAACATCATGTCAAATTCCAAGGTTCTTGTCTAAGAGGCTACCACCTCTCTGGTGTTAGTGGCACCAACATGAAATGCCGAAACAGAGTTGAAATAGAATGTCTCAAAAATGTCGAAACAGACACTGTCACCATTAATTTGCCAACAACATTAACCTTGAAAGCGGATTCGCAACCAATAACTTCTATAATCGGTTTATTATTTCCTGAGATTCCAAAGAAATCGTAATTTAGGACTCTTTTAGAATGATTTTCGTCCTTCCCTTTGCTTCACCCCTTTTTAATTTCAAATTTATTTTCGACTGCTCATAGAGGAAATTTATATTTTATAAGTAACAACCGTGCTGCATTTAAAGTTTCTAGCCTCTTCAGTATCGCAGAAATCGCAATTTAGAAAGTTTTTTGATCCTGAAACCCTCTAGGGGTTGTGGCGCCGATATAAAAAAGTCCTTCCGGCCAGTGCCGGGAGGAAGAGGTAGCTTTCATAATCCTTATTTTTAAAAAAGCCAACTTATATCATGCAAACACACGAAGCTCAATTTAGTGGAAACCGAATATAGGAGATTTAATACTAATTTTTATCAATATAATGAATGAGAATTTCGCGAAATTAGTCAGCTTTATCCAAGCTGCTTTTCTTTAAATTAAGTTATATTTGGCTGCCAAATTCGGCAATTTCTTAAAGTGCCTGTCATTTTAAGACAACATGGTGCATGAGGCTAAGCAGTGAACTTGGTCGAGACCTTAGTAATTGCTGTGCACATGCTCACTCACATCGGAATCGGTTAATATATAGGAGTGCTGTCGCATGCAAAAAATCAGATTTTACAAAATGTCACCCACAATAGAAATTGAAACTGCTATATCTGAGCCATTTTTTAAGGTAAAGACAAACAAAAAATGCTCCTGAATCCTTATATCAAGATCAAATACTTAAGAAAGAAACCTTTTTCAATTTCTAATTTTTTGCACCTCACTTTAAATATATATATATATTTTAATTTAATGGCCGCCATTTTGAAACAAGATGGCTGATGAATCTGGCCAGCGAACGTGGTCGAGGTGTTGATGTATACTATCCACATGCCTTCTTACATCGAAATAGGCGAATACGCCTGTTATCGCGTGACAAATACAAGATCGTTTCAAAATGTTAGCCATGCTAGAAATTCAAAGAGCTATAAATCAACCATTTTTTAAGATATCAACAAAAGAACAAATTTTCAGAAACAAAAACTGCTCCGGAATCTTTGTATCAAAACCAAACACATAAAAAAAAATCTTTTTCATTTTCCAATTTTTTAATAACTCATTTTGAATTTTAAATTTAATTTTTTTTAAATGGCAACCCTTTTGAAACAAGATGGCGAATGAAGCTGGCCAACGAACTCGGTCGAGACATTGGTATGTACTATGTACAGACCAAGTTACATCCAAATATGTTCATAAATACGCCTGTTATCGCGTGACAAAAATCAGGTCGTTTTAAAATGTCAGCCACAAGCAAAATTCAAAATGCTATTACTCAGCCATTTTTTTTTAGATATAGACGAAAGAAAAACTGTTCCGGAATCTTTGTATTAAGGTCAAACACATACAAAAAAAATCTTTTTCATTTTCCAATTTTTTGGTATCTCATTTAAATTTTTTAATTTTTTAATTTTTTTAAATGGCCGCCATTTTGAAACAAGATGGCGGATGAAGCTGGCCAACGAACTCGGTCGAGATATTTGTATGTACTATGTACACACCAATGTACATCCAAGTCGGATCATAAATACGCCTGTTATTACGTGAGAAAAATCAGGACGTTTCAAAATGTCAGCTACGCTAGAAATTCAAAATGCTATAACTCAGCCATTTCTTAAGATATAGACGAAACAAAAACTGCTCCCGAATCTTTTTATCAAGGTCAAACACATAAGAAGAAAATATTTTTTCAATTTTCAATTTTTGGTACCACATTTCAAATTTAAATTTTTCTTAAAAATTTAAATGGCCGCCATTTTTAAACAAGATGGCGGGTGAAGCTGGCCAACGAATCCGGTCGAGACATTGGTGTGTACTATGTATAAACGAAGTTACATCCAAATCGGTTCATAAATACGCCTTTTATCGCGTGACAAAATTCAGGACGTTTCAAAATGTCAGCCACGCTAGAAATTCAAAATGCTATAACTCAGCCATTTTTTAAGATATAGACGAAACAAAAACTGCTCCGAAATCTTTGTATAAAGGTCAAATATATAAGAAAAAAATATTTTTCCATTTTCAATTTTTTGGTACCACATTTCAATTTTTACATTTTTAAAAAAATAAAAAATGGCCGCCATTTTGAAACAAAATGGCGGATGAAGCTGGCCAACGAACTCGGTCGAGAGATTGGTATGTACTATGTACACACCGAATTACATCCAAATCGGTTCATAAATACGCCTTTTATCGCGTGACAAAATTCAGGACGTTTCAAAATGTCAGCCACGCTAGAAATTCAAAATGCTATAACTCAGCCATTTTTTAAGATATAGACGAAACAAAAACTGCTCCGGAATCTTTGTATAAAGGTCAAATACATAAGAAAAAAATATTTTTCCATTTTTAATTTTTTGGTACCACATTTCAAGTTTTAAAGTTTTTTAAAAATTTTAAATGGCCGCCATTTTGAAACAAAACTGCGGATGAAGCTGGCCAACGAACTCGGTCGAGACATTGGTATGTACTATGTACACACCGAATTACATCGAAATCGGTTCATAATTACGGGAGTTACAGTGTGACATAGGTCAGATATATATATATATATATATATATATATATATATATATATAGATATATATATATATATATATATATATATCAATTTTGAACGGAGGGTGGTTTCGGGGTCTGGGGGTCATGATCGATGAAAATATACCAAAATTTTTTGAAATCGCTTTCCTCCGAACGGCTGCAATAGGTAGCTTTTTTGTAAAGAAAGCTACCTAATATAGCTTGTGTTTGAGCAGGTTCTGTCACCATCAATTTGCAACCATTATGTTTGAAATCGGTTTCTTATTTCATACGATTGCATAAAATTCGTAAATCAGAACGCTTATAGAACGCTGTTCGTTCACTTCATCCTTTTAAATTTGGATTTAAATTTTCTTTCGACAATTCTTAGAAAGCATTTGCATCTTTGAAGTAATTATCATTCCAAATTTAAAATGTTACACCCTCTCTTTAACACAGAAAACGTAATTTAGAATAGTTTTCGCTCCTGTAACCCCCAGGTGGTAGTGACAACAGCGTAAAATGTAGGCTATGTTGGAGCGGGGACTGTCACCATCAATTTGAAACCATTAATTTTGAAATCGGTTTATATTTCCTGAGATTGCATAGAAATCGCTATTTAGAACGTTTTTAGAACGCTTGTCGTTTATTTTCACCCCATTTAAATTTCAAATTTTTAAGAAACTCTTCTCAGAGAGCATTTACATCTCATAAGTAATTACCATGACAAATTTCAAGTTGCAAGCCCTTTCAGTATCACAAAAATCACAATTTAGAAAGTTTTTAAATGCAAACGCAAGGTGGTAGTGACGCCGACATGAAGTAGATCCTATATTGGAACAAGGGCTGGCATCATCAATTTCCAACCATTACTTTTGAAATCAGTTGGGTACTTTCTGAGATTGCGTAGAAATCTCCATTTAGAACGTTTTTTTAACTCTTTTCGCGCATTTTCAGCCTTTTGAAACTTTGAATGAATTAACAAATGTTCTTAGAGATACTTTATATCTTATAAGTAACTACCATTCCAAATTTCATGTTTCTAGGCCCTTCAGTAACACAAAAATCGCATTTTCTAACTGTTTTTTGTTTTTGCACCACCTTTGGGGGTAATGGCACCGACATAAAATGTAGCCTATGCTGGAACACGGGTTGTCACCATCATTTTGATACTATTATTTTTCAAATCGGTTTGGTACTTCTTGAGATAAAGTAAAAATCGCCATTTAGAACATTTTTTAGAACGCCTTTTGCGCATTTTCACCCTTTTAAATTTCGATTTTGTTTTTTTAAATGTTCTTAGCGATCATTTATATCTAAAAAGTAACTACCATGCCAAATTCCATGCAACTGGGCCCTTCAGTAACACAAAAATCGCAATTTCGAACTTTTTTTTTTTGCTCCTGCACCCTCTTTAGGGTCAGTGGCACCGACATAAAATGTAGCCTATGTTGGAGCAAGTGTTATGACCATCATTTTGACACCATTATTTTTTAAATCGGTTTGGCACTTCTTGAGATTGCGTAAAAATCGCCATTTAGAACATTTTTTAGAACGCGTTTTGTGCGTTTTCGCCACTTTTAAATATCGATTTTTTAACAAATGTTCTTAGAGGTCTTTTATATCTAATAAGTATCTACCATGCCAAATTCCATGTATCTGGGATTTCAGTAACGCCCACAATCACAATTTCGAACTTTTTTTTACTTTTTTGCACCCCCTTTTTACGGGTAGTGGCACCGACATAAAATGTAGCCTATGTTGGAGCAAGGTTTGTCACCATCATTTTGACACCATTATTTTTCAAATCAGTTTGGTACTTCCTGAAATTGCGTAAGAATCGCCATTTAGAACGTTTCTTAGAACGCTCTTCACGCATTTTCATCCATTTTTAATTTCGATTTTTTAAAGAAATGTCCTTGGAGATCATTAGTATCTTATAAGTAAAAGCCATTCCAGATTTCATGTTTCTAGGCTCTTCAATAACACAAACATCGCATTTTTAGAACGTTTTTTGCTCCTGCACACCCTTTTGGCCAGTGGTACGGACATAAGATATAGCCTATGTTCTAAGTTGGACTAACACCATCATTTTGATACCATTACTTTTGGAATCGGTTCGGTAGTTCAAGAGCTTACCTCCTACAAATAAACAGTTTTTACCTCCTTATAATATTAGTATAGTTTTAGCATTCAATGTTAATATTGTACAGTCTAGACAAAGCGCGCCCACATACGCTGGTATGTCCTTAATTATAAATGACAAACGGGAAGATACCTTAACCACGTAAGAACCCACCGAAAAAAAATAATTTATTACATAAACGGAAAGGCAGCAATATTATTCATCTTAATAAAATATTCTTTTGTCAGAAATTTTGGTAAATGTAAAAGAATAACCCTCCATAGAACAGAAAGCAGTTGTAAATTAATTAACTTATAATGTCGATAGTGTAGCGTCTAGAAGAAGCTCTCCTACATTCGCTCACGCGTCCCTTGAAAATGATGGACTACCGGGAATATATCTCAAAAACGGAGGAACTGATTGAAAAAAAAAAGTAAATTAGAGAACACTTCTATACATTTCTCAGTTTATGAGAAATCAATAAACCACAGAAAAGCATAACATTGACCTTTAATAAACCAGTCCATTTCATGGAATTTTGCATAAATTCGAAATTTGTATAGTGGGAATTGGCTGATGTTTCCCTTTCAGAACATCTTCTTTGTTTTATTTATACAACTGATATTTCCTTTTCAAAAATTATCAAATTTAATTTGTCATTCAACGCCGTTCAATCAAATGTAATTTAGTTCTATAATGTGCTTTTCGTAGTGTTTTTATCCTTTTTTTTTTCATTACAATTTTTCCGAAAAACTAGTTTTGTTCTCTTATTTCATAGATATTGTATGAACGTAATTCATAACAATCACATCGTTGAGGATTCGTCCGGCTTCGATAGGCCAGCAAACATGTTTAGACGTCTTTAACACTTTCAAAGTTTTGTAATTCACTTTCATATTTTGAAAATACAAGGTTTGAGCATACTATTCTTGATTCCATTTTTTGATAGAAATTTCTCATTTCTGACATCAGATTCGCATTACCCATTTTAACAACAAAGTTGCCAAATGTCATATAATATCCACTTCTGCACATATCTCCATGAAATCACGCCATTCGTCCAATACGCCGCACTCTGCGTGTTAAGATTTCGGATTTTACAGACCTCTGCTGAAGTGTATGAGTTAAATAACTACAAGTTCTGATATGAACTGTATGTAAAACTCTGAAACTGATTATAATTAATACGTTTTGTAAACATTACATTTTTCTTTGATAACTCTTCCTAATTTATATGCAATTTTTTAGATCAATTTAAAGAATAATATATTCAAACAAATCATATACGCCTTTAATTTTTTATATGATACTAATTAATTTAAATAACACAAAACTGAAAAAAAAATAATACAGATTTGATTTTCTTTCCCTGCGACTTTCACCGCCCTCCCGAGTCCCACGCATTCTCAAGCTGTGCCTATTTCCCCCCGCCCCTTTTTTTATTTCCTTGTTTCGTAATTTTTCTGGATTGTAAGATTTCTCTGAATTTATGCTCTGCAGGAAATATTAGTGCGATATTTTCAGAAGTCCTTCACCAAGTTCAGAATTCTACTATAAATATACTGGTGAGATTTAAAAAAAAAACACAAAAAAATAACTAAAATGTTTTAAGAGCTTTACAATTCTTTAAGAAAAGAATCTATAGTATTATAACTGCCTATGTTCGTTATATTAGAAGTTACCTTGCTTTTTAGAATACCACACATTAAAAATAACACAATTTTAATACAATCACTGTGCAACTTCTATTAATTTCATTCTTAAAAATGTATTTTTTTTTGTTTCGTTCATAGTTTTAGGACTATCGCTTATCTGGAAAGTAATTGTCTACAGCTATTTCAATAAAGAACACAATTAATGATAAAATATATCCAGAAAAGAGCATCAAAAATGGCCCTTTTAGACTTTTAATCTTCAAAGCTTTTATGTTATAAGACTCATTTGTTATAGACTTCAATGCTTGTAATTCCAGTTGCAGTTCTTCATTCTTGTTAATCTTCTGGAAAATTCCTGCTGCAAAAAGATGATGTATTATTTGACTTAAATGGGATTTCTTACAAGAAAACTTTTTTGAAATCGGAAACGCATACACAGTCGTTTAAAATGAATCTTCAGAAATGTAGTATTTTTGTTTGTACGGTTTCAAATAGATTCTTCCTGTTAAGAATGCTTTACCCGGAGGAACCTCTGCAAAGGATACTTCAGTTCCGTCAAATGCAATATCATTCCGTTGCAGGCATTTGCCTATAGTCTTCCACGAGTCAAATTCTGATTGAGAAAGTTCTCGTGAAACTCCTTGTTATTAAATGAGTAACAAGTTACCAAATTTTGCTCTGCAGCTTGTTTTAAATCGGGGATATCTCGTATTCCCATAAAATGTCGTAAGGTGAGAAAGGATATGAAAATAGCCTTATAACTGTTTGTTATTACAAAGGAAAAAATTAACCATGCACATGTTATCAGCCTATGACTAATTTTTGTGAATTTAATTAGAATCGATTTTTCAAGTACTGTTCCATAAAAATGAGAAATGAAAAAAGGAAAATGATTGCTATGAGGGCAATCCACAGTTTTAGTGGAAATGGATTTAATAAGGTTAACCTTTTAGAGACTGAATTTAGTTTATCCGTCATAAATGCACAATCTGTAAAAAGATAAGTATAGCTGAAATTGACGGCGTGATACTTGTCTTCGCTTAACGGAATACCGCCCACCACCAGATCAATTTCTGAACGTAAAACCATTCCGATAATTCCACTCCAGTTTCCATCAGGTGACTTGCTTCCGAATTCACTATCTTGCGGCACAAATACTCGATACGGTACTCGAAAAACCTCAGATAAAAGATGAATAACACGAGCATCATAAACATGAAGAGCTTTATCGTCATTTGTTATAGCGTACGTGTCCAGTTTAGGTGCAATTATTGAACGAACAGAAATAACATTTGAAGTACAATTTTCTTGCATTATTGTTTATTAGTTATTTTTTATTTTTAGTCCCTTTACGTTTATTCGATAACGTTCTCTCCTGCGGAAATATTTAGGTGTTTATTTTATATTGTTATGAACCTGCAAAGGCGTTACAAAATAAACTGAAACAGTTCAAAATTCAACAATTCGTTCTTATTCAAGAATCATTGTCGGATGCTCGCAGTTATAAGGTTTAGCTATACAAACATGATATTACATCTGTTGTTTAATTCGACAGATTATTTTGCATGTAAAGAAACAGTTTTTTTCTGTTATACAAGACAAACGTAAATCGTAGAGCTTAAAAACATATGTGGCTTGTATATAAAGAACAACAGAATTATTCTTGAAAATTTAAATATCTACCCATTTTAATGCTTAAAATGTCTTGGATTTTTCAAAAAAGATACATTTGCCTTTTTATAAAACAAATATTCTAAATATACTTACATTGATCAACAAATAAACACTCATATTCACAATGAACTAATATATACATTCGATTGCTTAAGCTTGTTTTCTAGTAACAACTGTTTGAAAAATGTCATCCTAGTCTATATTATAAAGTACAAACATATATGTGGGTAACGCATACGAATGGCAACGAAATGCTGCGAACGGCTGCGAATGGCAACAGTTTTAATTTTGAAATGAAATTTCGGTTTTGCAATTTTCGCTACTGCAAATTTTAAACTTCTAAACACCCCCACATTTTAAATGTTCACACCGTCGTATGCAGAAAATTGAAAGCTGTATCTCAATTTATTTTTGAGATATTATTTTTTTTATAGTTTTTAATACCAATTTTCTAATATTGTCAACTGAAGTACTTCATTTCTATTAAAAGTGTTTTAGTTATATTTATTGATTATATTCTTATTGATGCCATTTTCTCATTACAATTAAAAATATCTTTTTTAAAAGTTTGAACAGAAAATGACGTTACGCTTTAAAAAAAAAGCCACAATTTTCCTGATGATGTTGTTATATTTAACTATTTTTTTTATTTTGCTGATATTGAGTTTGAGACAATAGACAAAATATTTCAGCAACTGAAAATGACGTCATATGTAAAGGAAAACGATAATTTTACATGATAAAACGAGATATTTCCTCTTGAATAAGTCTAAAAGTTATAAATTTCTGGAATTTTTACACGCAGGTACAGAGATTATACTAAGACCACAAATCACGAGTGGGAATTTTAACATGGAAAGTTTTAATAGTTGACGAATGTGACTTCAAGCTTGAAAATATATTTATTAATGACCTACTGCGTGTTAAAATATTTTATAATGGTTAATATGGATGTGAAACGTGGAAAACGACTTTATTCGGTTTAGATTTAAAGAGGGGGGGATTGTATGATTATATCAAGGTGAAATCATTTTTGCTGATTTTTCATTCCGTAATACCAAGCATCAAATGATAACTTAATCAAAATTACTTATCTTGATCAACACTCCCTTATCATACAGGAGGCCTTGATCTTGATTATTTGTTACTGATTACGTATATGAATAAATAGTACTACTTAGTTATCCCGTCGGCCAATTTCGCCGAATTATATAAATCGCCAAATTATACAAATTGACATAATTTTTATTTTAAATAACGAAAGAACAAATAAATTAATATAACATTAACAAAAATACAGATAAAACGTCGAAATAAAAATCACTTGATGACGTAAACACGTGTAACTTGCTTAAAGTCAAGTGAATGTGACATTTACGCTCAACCATTATTTGCATTTAATCTTATATTTTGGCGATAGATTTTTGGTCGACGGGATAACGAAGTAGTACCGAATGAAGTTTAATTTTTCAATAATTTTAACAGTTGAAGTTTATGAAAAAAAGTATTTTGTTAATCTTAGTTTAAACTATGTCCTTGGGGAGTTAAACTAACAAGTGTAACATGGATTTTTTATTGTAATTATTGTTGTCGATGTATTATAAATTTCATGCAACAGTTCCTTCGTAAACATTTTCTTTCGTCGAAATTCGGCAGTTTCCACCTCGTTAAAAGAAAAATGAAACCGTTTGATTTGTTTGTAGAAAAATAACCATTGCAGACGGGAGAAAATGGGGAAAAGATGAAGTAAAACAATATATATATATGTATATGTATATATATATATATATATATAGGGGAAGTTGGCCTAAAATGATCCCCTTAAGGGGAAAATTTCTGTAAAATAACATAACCGTTTAAATAAATCTTTGGTCCTATGCTAATATGTTTTACACTATATTTCGCATCAGAAACATACTTTAATAATATTTAAACACAAATTGAGTAATAAAAAAAATTGATTTTTGAAAATGTGTCCAAAGGGTCATTTTACCCTCACCCAAGGTTAAAATGATCCTTCATTTAAAAATTATTGTAAATTGTTTTTTTATCGGCAAAAAAGAGGATATAAAAGTAATTATGACAATACATAATGAAATAAAATAAGCTTTACAATCAAATAGCATACTTAATTGATTTAATATAAATTTTAAAATAAAAAGTGTCACAAATAATTTCGAAAAAACATTAAAATGGAATATTCGAAAATTATGATCGAAAAATAACGCCTATTTCCGCCCCATCCGAAAACTAGGAATATTGCACATATCGCAAAGATACACACAATGCTCATTCTCATCAATCCCTGCTCATGCATTTTGCGCCCAATTACGACACTTGTGACACTGGATCGAGCCGTCACCTTCTGCAGAGGAGGCAAACAGTTCATCACAATAAATACACTTTTGTTCATCTGCTGAATCTGTTTCACTATATTCCAAATATTGTTTTTTAGACACCCTTTTCTTCTGTATGGGAATTAGTGTTGGCAACACTGATTCCCATAACATCATATCCAGTGTTGCCAGTGGGCTACTTTTTTCAAATTCAGATTTCTTGATTGGCACCACTTTTTTGAAATAGTAAAATTCGCATTATTTAATGACATATTAATTAAGGCGAAAACAAGAGCAGTTTTACCGTTTCAAAAAAGTGGTGGTAATCAAGATATCTGAATTTTAAAAAAGGAGGCCAGTGCAACACTGATGGAAATACGTCTTTGCTTTGACTTCATACTCTTTTCTTTGCTTGTTCTGGCTATTTCGATTTTAGATTTAGAATATTTTAATTGGATTTTCTTAGCTGCAGCCTCTTTTATCTTCTTTTTCTGTTCTCTATTTTTCGTTTCCAAGCACAGTTGATTCTTATAAGAACTTCTCGTTAAAAGGACACTTTTCATCGATTTCCTTTTTCTCGAAGTGCTTGATTCCATTTTCTTTGGAGACGCTAGGATAGCATGTGGACTCAAATAGAAAGTTTTCGGGCAGTCACACGTTTGGCTCCCATGATGACTAGGAAACGGTACCGGATTTTCTTCTGCCAATAAAATGGTAGTAAAACGATCCACATAACGGATCATTTTACCCGGCAACATGACCGTCCATTTTAAGTCATATAACTAGATGACGCCTAGAAACACAACAAATTTAGCATGTGCGATTCACATCTAAAAACATACTCTATTAAGTAAACCAAGTCATATTTCTGTACATGAAAAACTGTATATGTAAATCAATATGAAAGTTAGTGCTTATCTTATAGCAAATGTTATAAAACCCACTTTTTCAAAGATTTCTATTCAGACGCATTATACTTCGACCGTTTGAATCCCGCCATTGCTTCTTCTTTACTTGACACAACTACTTTATGTGTTACCCTGTAGATAGCGTGACCTGTCTGGGAGAAAACATATGTGGATCGTTTTGCCCGCTAGGATCATTTTAGGCCAACTTCCCCTATATACTGTCAGTATCGGCTATATGGTCACCCGCTTATAAGGTCACCCCGCTTATATGGTCAGTTTTCTAAAGTCCCGTCTAACTTAATAGGAAAAATGTGTTAAAACGCACCGCTTATATAGCCATTTTATTTTCCCGGTTATCGGATATATGGTCGTTTTCTTTAATCTTTTCAATAAGGTTTTCGGCTATTTAAGAAAAAAAAAGTAACTTTTGTAACATTTTTTTCAGATGGGGAGAAACAAAGGTCTGTGCGACGCCGGAGAGGCTTGAATTCATACTTTTACTTCCCTCCTCTTCCCCTCAGCCACATTTCTCTTTTGCGTTGAATCATAATCGGTGCCAAAGGATCCCCCTTCCCCCTCAATTCTCTTCCTCCACAAGACAACAGGTGGATTTCTATCTGTTTATTGATGGGAGTTATATCTCTTTGTTTGAAAAGTGTGTTGAAATTGAGACATAAAGAATAAATTAAAATTTTGTTTCATTTGGATCAAATGCTTCGAATAGGAACACTCATTTTTTATTATGGCTTCGAAAAGAAAGAATTTATCATTTGCTGAAAAAAATGAACTGATTGAAAAGTTTAAAAATTCTAATCTTTCAAAAGCTGCATTCGCCAAAGTAAATTCGATACCCCGGACTACATTAAACAACATTTTAGCAGCCAAACTTTACTCCCAAATGTTCAAATCTGTGATCAAGAAAGAAAACGTCAGCGCTTGGCACCTTATGAAAATGTGGATAAGGCTCTTTTGTCATGGATTAAGTATGCACGATCGCAAAATGCTCCTATATCCTGGAATGTTTTGAAAGAAAAATCCTTGGAAATTGCTAATGAATTTGGTGAGTCAAGTTTTGTTGTAGCAATGGCTGGCTACAGCGATTTAATTCAAGGCATAACCTATGCTTTAAAAAATTGTGTGGATAAGCTGCTGATTTTGACAGGAGTTCCTTAAATGAATGGAAAGATGTAGTGATGCGGGACATTTTCGAAAGATATGAACCTGCCAACATAATGAACACTGATGAATGTGGACTTTTTTATAGGATCTTGCCAGACAGAACTCTTTGTTTTAAAGGTGAAAAATGTGTAGGGGAAAAGAAAAGTAAGGAACGCTTAACCGTGTTGTTAGCTACAAATATGGATGGATCGGAAAAAATTATTCCTTTGGTGATTGGAAAATTTCTCAAGCCTCGATGTATGAAAAATTGCAAATCTTTGCCTCTATTCTACGATGCTAATTCAAAAGACTGGATGACAGAAGACATCTGGGAAAAAACTCTTAGGAGGTGGGATCTAAATTTTTCAAAACAGAACAGAAAAGTTGCACTAATTGCAGACAGTTGTGCTGTGCACTCCATTCTTGATGATTTGAAATCAATTGAGCTCGTTTTGCCTCCAAACAGCACATGTGTATCGCAGCCTTTAGAGCAAGGCATTATCCAGAACTTCAAGGCTACCTATAGAAAGCTTCTTCTGCGAGATATGATTTCTTCTATTGACCGAAAAGAACAATTCCAAGTGTCTGTATTAAATGCAATTTTTTATATCGACCAAAGTTGGAATATGGTGTCGCAGAAACAATTGAAAATTGCTTCCGACATGCTGGATTTCACAGTTCACCAAAGTCTGAAGAATTATCGGACGACGCGGATGAAGGTCTCCCCTTATCTGAAATAGTAGAAAAACTGCGGGATCGAGGTTATTCAATTCCAGACGAAAATCTGTATGCAAAGATTGATGAAGATCTCGCTACTAACAGTGAACCTTCAATACAAAATATTGTTTCTAATGTGTTAAATTTGTATGCCGAAGGAAGCGATGATGAGAATGACAGTGTACGTGAGAATAAGTCAGTATCAACATCAGACGCTCTAAAAGCCATAGATGACCACAGATGTTTTTTTTTTATTAATTCCGAATTAGCAGGTGAACATTTAAAAACTATTAGGGACTTGGAAAGAGTTGTATTAATAACCAAAAAAATGAGTCAATCTTCCATACGTGAATATTTTAAATAAGTGCATTGAATATGGGTACAGCGCACGTATGTATGCGTACTGTACTTGGATTGATAAGGTAAGCTAATAAAAGTCACTAAAAATATTGCATATTTGTTACTGTAGTTTTTACTTAAAAATTCATTTTTAAAATGTTTTTTAAAGTTTAATTATTTATTTATGAGCACAATACGCTGATAGTAGAATATAATCCTGCCATAATTCTGGGTTTGTAGGCTTCAAGGACTTTCAAGCACCTTTTACCAGAATTTTCGTAAAGTAATATTTGGCTTATTTAATGAAAAAAATTTATCTTCAGATATAGCGACCAGTACTCTACGAAATGTCTGGTACAAAAACGCTTAAAATCTCTTATAACCCGTGATGCGTACAAGCCCTGTAATTAAATAGTGTAATAATTTTAGTATTGTTCCGCATATATGGTCACCCCGCTTATATGGTCGAATTTTTCTGGACCGCTGAGCTGACCATATAACCGATACTGACAGTATATATATATATGTGTGTGTGTGTTTAAAATTTTAAGTTATGGAAATTATCCAAGCAGGCAATGCACAGTTTCACGAAATTCTCTTTCTTAATTGAGGTAATGAAAGTATTAGTTAGATGATTAATAACAGCTTAATAATCGATATTCTGAGTGACCATTTGAAACTAATTCATAAAATGTTTAATTTGCTTTCATAAACATATTTTGATTGACCAGTTAAAATGCCTTGAAAAAATACTGTATATTTTTGGTTTTAAAACACAATTTTATTTATCTTTTTTAGTTTGCAAATTGTTGTGTAATTGAAATAATAGGCATCAATATAAGAGACTATGGAAATAAAAAATTTGACTGTTGATGTTTTATTAATGCAACGGCAAGTAACTATGTGTTTTAAATAAAAATCTATGTTTATTTCAGATTTGAAATTTTTGCAAAATTATTTATATATAGTTTTTATTTTGTTATTATTTGTAATTTTTTGATATGACATCCGCTTTTAAGTTGTTTACAGGTAAATGAAATTTTTAGAAAAATTCCGCATAAAATATTTTTGCGGTATCTGTTTCGAAATCAATAAGTTTATTTCGAATGTTAACTATATAGTTATATGTTGGAGTTAGAACTATAATTAAAGTTATAATCGTTAGTTTATATTTTAACTTTTTTTTTCTTTAAATAACTCGGTATTCAATGTAATTACATTTTCAACAAAAAAAAACTTTCGTTGTTTTATTTAAAGAGAACTTATTTTAAGTTTTATTAAGGGGATTTTGATTGAATCGAAGGAATATTGCTAAAAAAAACATTTTGTGAAAATAAAAATCACTTTAAGAATATTTAAAAGCAGAAAACTGTGATCTGATTAAACAAAAAAAAAAAAAAATTCTTTACGTGCAATATATAGAGGATTTTTTTTTTTTTTTTTTTTTCTTTTTTTTTTTAACAGGTCTGTCTGTTTAATCTGTCAGGTGTTTGTTTAGGTGGTCAAAATGTGACTTAAATGCAGGTCCTGGCTATCGCGGAAGTAAGCATCGACCAGTAAAAATAGATTTCTGTTTTCGCCATAATTTATGAACTGGAATACTACTGCATTAATAATAATTTCGTAAAAGGAAAAAGAAATTCCATTTAAATTTACTTGCGGAAGTTGAACTCGTAGGTAATTAACACCTGCGAAAGCGGTTACAGTTGAAGCTTCACTATTTTTAGTCAATTCTCTTTATTCATATTTCTATGTGTACCATATATGTCGTTATTTTTTGGCATCGGCGCACAGGCAGAGTATTTAGGGGACGTAGGATAGAGAAACGTGATGTCTATGAAAATGCAGTAGAGGGGAACATGATGTCTATGAAAATGCAATAGAAGAAAGACGACATTGTCGTCAATGTAAAGCTTCATAACACGTTAAATATGAACAGCTTTTATAATTTTTTATTCTTTAACTTACATTCTTTAATGCTATAATTATTATTCCAAGGCTATTTTTGCCTATTAATATCACTGATTATTTGAAGTTATAAAAAAGAGTGTATTACATTAAAACAAATTAAACGTTTACATGGTAACCGTCCTCGACGGATCTCAAATGTTCTAAAAGGAATGCTTTATTTTAAATTAATGAAAAATGCATCACATTAAAAATACGATAATGGAAGCTTTTGCATGTACACCCATATATCGTTCAAAGGTCAGAAAAAATGGTGTTACTGTGACCCAATCATATTAAAATTAAACATTTTTATAAATGAAAATTAACTCTTTGTTTGGCGCGAAAATAAATTTTGTCTATTTATCTGAAAAAAGAAAAATATGCAATTACATCAAGTAACTACGTTCAGCAATTTTAGAGGATGAAATTAAAGCTGATTGAAGTTTATATACATTTTTCCCGATCAAATTGAGCTATGAAATAATATTCAAACAAACAATGTATACCTTTAAAATTTTAAATAATATTATGTAATAATATAAAATGAAATTTACAAGTATATATATATGTATACTAGCAAACCCCGCGGCTTTGCTCGCGTAATATTTAAAATATGCAAATGATATTTATATGTCTAATTTTTATTAAAGGTACTAACTAAATTTTTATTTTATTAAAAGTTAATATTTTATTTTATTAAAAGTTTTTTTCTATTAAAAGGTACTTATTACTTTTAGGAATAATTCAAAAATTACTATTTAAAACACAGTTTGATTAAACATCATTATTACACTGCAATGCAGAAATGAGTCTTAAGTTAATAAAATAAAATAAAACTAGATAAATGATAATTTAGAAAATATTTTGAAACTTTTATGCTCAATTAATACGCTCATTTCAGTATTCATTTGAAGTTTTCAATTTTTTAGAAACCATTCTCTTACATCTTAAAATTAACCATCATGTCAAATTCCAAGTCCTACCACCTCTCGCAACATAAAGGGCTATGCTGAAACTGGAACTGCCACCATTAATTTGCCAACATTCATTTTGAAATCGGTTTGTTATTTCCTAATATTCCACAGAAACGAAATTTTAAAAGCTTTTAAAGCCCTTTTTTAGAACTTTGTTGTTCCTGTAAACCCCAGGTGGTAGAATCACCGGCATAAAATATAGCCTGTGTAGGATCAGAGACTGTTACCATTGATTCGCAACTATTACTTTTATAATCGGTTTATATTCCCCGAAATTGCATAGAATCGTAATTTAGAAAATTTTTAGAATGCTTTTCGCACCTCCCCTTCGCTTTACCCCATTTTAATTCGAATTTATTTTCGACGTTTCTTCGAGGGCATTTATATTTTATAAGTAACTACCATGTCATATTTAAAGTTTCTAGCCTTTTCAGTATCACAGAAATCGCAATTTAGAAAGTTTTTAGCTCCTGCAACCCTCTGGTGGTAGTGGAACAGACATAAAATATAGCTTATGTTTGAGCAAGTTCTATCACCAAAATTTGCATCATTATTTTTTTTATCGGTTTGATAATTCTTAAGTTTGCTTAAAAATTGTAATTTATAACGCTTTTCACTCACTTCATTTTTTAAAATTTGAAATTTTCTTTCGACCGTTCTTAGAAAGCAGTTGCATCTTGTAAGTAAATACCATGCCATACTTCAAAGTGTTAGACCCCTCAGTTGTGCAAAAAACGCAAATTAGAACATGTTTTCCTTTTGCAACCCTCAGATGGTAGTGACAGCAACATAAAATATAATTTATGTTATAGCAGGGACTGTCACCATTGATTTGCAACCATTACTTTTGAAATAGCTTTGGTATTTCCTTAGATTGAGTAGAAATCGCAATTTCGAACGTTTTTAGGACGCTTTTCGCGCATTTTCACCCCTTTTTAAATTTCCAATTTTTTCGAAACTGTTCTTAAAGATCATTTATATCTAATAAATATGTAACTTGCCTAATTTTAAGTTGCTAGCCCCTACCGATCACAAAAATCGAAATTTAGAATGATTTTGCTCCTGCAACGTCTTGGTGATAGCGATACCGACATAAAATAGCGTCTATGTTAGAGCAGAGGCTGTCAGCATCAATTTCCTACCATTACGTTTGAAATCAGAGTAATTCTTCCTGAGATATTGCCGACAAATCGGCATTTAGAACGTTTTTAGAACGCTTTTCGCACATTTTGCTCATGTATCTCTTCTGGGGTAGTGGAAAGAGAAATAAAATATAGCCTATCTTGGAGCAACATCTGTCACAATCATTTTTACACCATTATATTTGAAATCGGTTCAGTACTTCCTGAGATTGCATAAAAATTGCAATTTAGAAAGATTTTCACAACGCTTTTTGCGCATTCTGACCCCCTTTTAAATTTCGATTTTTTTAGGAAATGTCCTTAGAGATCATTGATATCTTATAACTGACTACCATTCCAAATTTCACGATTCTAGGCCCTTCCGTAACGCAAAAGCAGCAATAGAACGTTTTTCTCCTGCAGCCCTTTGGGGTAGTGGCACCGACATAAAACATCGCCTATGTTGGAGCAAGGGTTGTCACCATCATATTGACGCCATGATTTTTTAGATCGGTTTGGTATTTCTTGAGATTGTGTAGAAACCACCATTAGAACGTTTTTTAGAATGCTTTTCGCGCATTTTCACCGCTTTAAATTTCGAATTGTTTACGAACTGTTCTTAGAAATCCTTTATGTCTAATAAGTAGCTAATATTTCAAATTTCATATTTCTAGGCCCTTCGGTAACGCAAAAATCGCATTTTTAAAACGTTTTTTGCTCCTGCACCCCCTTTCGGGTAGTGGCACCGACATAAAACATAGCCTATGTTGGAGCAAGGGTTGTCACCGTCATTTTGACAAAGTATTTTGACACCATTATTGTTTAAACCGGTTTGGTATTTCCTGAGATTGTGTAGAAACCACCATTTAGAACGTTTTTTAGAACAATTTTCGCGCCTTTTCACACCTTTCAAATTTCGAATTGTTTAAGAACTGTTCTTAGAAATCCTTTATATCTAATAAGTAGCTAATATTTCAAATTTCATATTTCTAGGACCTTCAGTAACACATAAATCGCATTTTTAGAAGGTTTTTTGCTCCTGCACCCCTTTTGGGGTTGTGACACCGACATAAAACATAGCCTATCTTGGAGCAAGCGTTGTCACCATCAGTTTGACACCAATATTTTTAAATCGGTTTGGTATTTCCTGAGATTGTGTAGAAACTACCATTTAGAACGCTTTTTGTGCATTTTCACCCCTTTTAAATTTCGAATTGTTTAAGAACTGTTCTTAGACATCATTTATGTCTTATAAGTAACTAATATTCAAAATGTTATATTTCTAGGCCCTTCAGTAATGCTAAAATCGCATTTTTAGAACGTTTTCTGCTCCTGCACCCCCTTTGTGGTAGTGACACCGACATAAAACATAGCCTAGCAAGCGTTGTCACCATCATTATGACACCAATATTTTTTAAATCGGTTTGGTATTTCCTGAGATTGTGTAGAAACTACCATTTAGAACGTTTTTAGAACGCTTTTTGTGCATTTTCATCCCTTTTAAATTTCGAATTGTTTAAGAACTGTTCTTAGACATCATTTATGTCTTATAAGTAACTAGTATTCAAAATGCCATATTTCTAGGCCCTTCAGTAACGCTAAAATCGCATTTTTAGAACGTTTTTTGCTCCTACACCCCCTTTGGGGTGGCACCGACAAAAGGTATAGCCTATGTTCTAAGTTGGGCTAACACCATCATTTTGATACCATTACTTTTGGATTCGGTTCGGTAGTTCCAGAGCTTACCTCCTACAAATAACCAATTTTTTCCTCTTTATAATAGGAGTATAGATATATATATATTGGCTTCATTCCACCTCGAAGTTTCTCGATTTACGAGGATCAGAGATTTCTTAGTGGGTAGAATTTTCTCCCTTTCGGCATTTATTTATGCTTCTGGATAGTAACTCAAAAGTGGTTGATTACTCTAAACTTAAGTTCTCAAAGGAATATTAGTGTGATATTTACTCAACTCCGGTTAAGATGGAGTAGAGTGTTGAGATTCCTTTTATAAATATTCTGGTGAAAAAAACAAATTAAAATGTTTTAAAAACATGCCAATCTGTTATGAAAAATCTCTGGCTTTTACTGCCATTAGAACACTGAGAAATCTGTAACATTAAATCATAGAGAAAGTTTTCTATACAATCTTCTGATAACAATTATTTTTTAGATGCACAGTATGATGGTGTTATTAAGGAAAGCATCTTTTCATACTAATACAATATTTTTATGCCTTCTAACGGTATTAATTAAAATGCTTCAGAAGTTTGAAAATATTAAAAATAAAATAGACTTTAGGCTTTTACTGAAATTGTGGACTAAATAAACTGACACGTCAAATCACAAGGAAACATTTCTGGGCAATGTTTTGATATTTTCATTTCTTTATTTCTACATTACTGATGTTGGTGTAAAAAATCATTTTTTCATATTAATACAATATTTTCATGGCTTTTCATGGCTTTTTAGGAAATCGTGGACTAAATAAACTGACACTTCAAATCACAAGGAAACATTTCTAGACAATGTTTTGATATTTTCAATTCTTTATTTCTACATTACAGATGTTGGTGTAAAAATATCATTTTTTCATATTAATACAATATTTTCATGAATTCGAAAATGATGAGGGATCAAGTCTCAGTTTTTTCTATAAATATTTCGATGAAACAAAACGGATAACAAAATTTTTTATAGTTAATTTCTAAAAATATTAAAATGTTGTATTATTGCCGGAAACAGTGTTGCAAGATGGGCTACTTTTTTTAAATTCAGATTATTGATTGGCACCGCTTTTCTAAAATGGTACAATGCGCCTTATTTAATGACATGTTAAATAAGGTGAAAACAAAAGTAATTTTACCGTTTCAAAAAAGTGGTGGCAATCAAGAAATCTGAATTTAAAAAAGTAGCCCACTGGCAACACTGGCCGGAAACACACTTGTTGAAGTAATACTTATAATTATACAGGTTTCGTACGGGCATCGTTATTTTCAAAGTCACATATCAGTATATTTGAATAGAAAAATAAATGTAGTTTAAACGCACGAAATTTCGCCGTATTTAAGGAAAGATTTTCTATAAGAAACTATTGGTACTGAAGAATTTCTTAGTCTGAAATTCAAGGATTCGTACGAACCCTGTTGAAGCATATCATGATGTTGGTTAACATTTATTGATGGTCAGAATGAATGATTTTACAATGGAGTTATGAATAAATAGGAGGTGGCATGTAATGTACAGTCTAAACAGTGTTGCCAAATTGGGGACTTTTTAAATTCAGATTATTTGACTGTCACCACTTTTTTAAAATAGCATAATTCGCCATATTTTTCTGAATTTTTAATCTATTTCTAAATAGGTTGAATATATCTATTTCAAAAATGCGGTGGCAGCCAACAATATGGGGACAAAAAAGCCCCCAATCTGGCAACACTGAGTCTACATGTTGCGAGTGAAGTTTCAAGTACGCTCTTGATTTTATGAATGCTTTACCAGGTGGGCCCTTGACAAAAGATTCTTCTGCTACATCATATAACTCATTCAGTTGCTGGTATTTCCAGATAGACTTCTACGAGTCAATGCTTGATTGGAAAAATATTTGTGGAACAAATTCGTTATGGAATGAGTAACAAGCCATCATATTTCGTTGTGCAGCTTGAGTTAAATCGGGAATATCTCGAATTCCACTAAAGTTTGGTAAGACAAGAAAGGATAGGAAAACATACTTGTAACTGTTACTTATTACAAACGAAATAAATAGTCATGCACATATTATAAGTCTATGACTGTTTTTTCTTTCAATTCAATTAGAATGGATTTTTCAAGTACCGTTTCATAGGTCAATAATAAGATATGTCGATATGTTCGAGATTTATTTGTTAGAAAGAAAATAAGATGTGAAAAAGATAATGGCTGCTATAAAGGCAATCCACACATTTATAGAAAATAGATTTAGAAAGGGAAAATTTCTATAAACTGGCTTTAACATATCCATGATAAGTGAAAAATCTGAAAAAAAAGATAAGCATAGCTGACATTGATAGGAAAGCATGTCTTCGTTTAACAAAGTACCACCAACCGCCAGATCAGCTTCTGAATGTATCACCATTTCGATAATTCCACTCTAGATTACATCAGGTAAATTTCTACCGAATTCACCATCTTCACGCAGAAATATTCGATATGGGACCAGTGTTGCCAGATGGGCTACTTTTTTTTAAATTTAGATTCTTGATTGGCACCACTTTTTTAAAATGGTAAAATGCGCCTTATTTAATGACATGTTAATTAAGGCGAAAACAAAGGTAATTTTACCGTTTCAAAAAAGTGGTGGAAATCAAGAAATCTGAATTAAAAAAAAGTAGCCCACTGGCAACACTGTCTGGGACTTGAATAATGTCTGATAACAGACAAATAAAACGAGCATCATAAACATGTAATCAAGCCTCTCTCGATGGGAAATATTTAAAGTATTTTTTTTTTTTTTTTTTTATGAAACTTGAAACGCAACACAAAATAAACTGAAATAGTGAAAAATACAACCATTCATGCTAAAGCAAGATTCATTGTCGGATATTCGCAGTCGTAAGTTTAACTTATACACGCATACAATTCGACTGTAATTTATTTCAACGGGCTGTTTTGCATGTAAAGAAGCAGTAGACTGTAATACAATTTGTGGAACTACACAAGAAAAATATTAAATTGCAGAGGGTAAAATCATATACTGGGGTGTGCTTAAAGAACAACAGAATCCTAATTGCGAATAGAAATATCTACATTACTAATTTTTATAAGCATTTTAATATTTAAAATTTCTTTGATAATTCGAAATGATTCATTTGCGTTTTTTGTGAAACAAATATTATAAATATACTTACATTAATTAACAAATATATCCACACTATTCATATTCAAAATGAACTAATGCAAACATTCTTTCGATTAGTTAATCTTATTTTATAGTAAGTTTTCTTCAAAATATATCGTCCTCATTTCAAAGAAAATGAAACCGTTTGATTTGTTTATAGAAAATAAAAAATCCTGCCATTAGAAAATGAAGACAAATAAAGTAAAAAAAAAATCTCAATATGTTTAAATTTTAAGTAAAGGAATTTATCCAAGCACGTAATGCACAGTTTCACGAAATTCCATTTGTTAATCGTGGTAATAACAACTACTAGTTATATGTTTCACAATATATTAGTAATCGATAATTGGACTCACAATTTCAAGTAATTAATAGTTTCCGTAATATTGTCCTATGCATAATCCATAAAATGTTTAATTTGCTTTGCTATACATATTTTGATTGAACAAATAAAATGTCTTGAAAACATACTGCATATTTTTGGTTTTAAAACTGAATTTTATTTACCTTTTAAAATTTGTATATTGTAATATAAATGAAATAATAGGCATCATTAGGAAAGAATATGGAAATAAGAAATTTGACTGTTGATATTTTATTAATACAACGGGCTAATAGGTGATTTAAATAAAAATTTATCTTTATTTCAGATTTGAATTTTCTACAAGATAATTTGTATAATAAACACTTTTGAATTTGTTGACATGGTTACATCCGCGTTTAAGTTGTTTACAGATAAATGAAATTGTTAGAAAAATTCTACGTAAAATATTTTTCCCGTATGTGTTTCAAAATGAATAAATTTATTTCGAGTGTTAATTCAATAGTTACGTGTTGGAGTTAGAATAATAATTAAAGTTATAATTGTCAGTTTATATTTTAACTTTTTTTCTAAAAATCAATGAATAATTCAAAGTAATTACATTCTCAACGAAAATGACATTCGTTCTTTTATTTAAAAGAGACTTATTTAAGTTTTATTAAAGTGATTTTGATTGAATCGATGGAGTGCTGATAAACTAGTTGGATGTGTCAATCCCAAAACTTTGTTCTATCTTATACTTCTTAATATTTCAAAAACTAGTTACATATGTTAACACTTCAATATTATTAGTTCAATACTATACCAACATTGATTTTCATCTTAAATTTCTGCTTCAGTCAATTAAACGGACTAAAAACGAGTTAATATATATTATGATATTTGTTGAAATTATTAGTTTTTCTTTTCTACAGTTATCAGCTGTTTGCGAATAGCCGGCTTAGCAGAAAGCGAGTTCCCGCCGCTGCACGAGCCGCCGATGGACAATAGAACTAAGAAAAATCAAGAAAGGTATACAAAATTCGCTATCACACAGCCCCTTTACCACGCAATATTTCCATATTCAAGGAGGACCTGTTGACCAAAGCCAAAAACATGCACAAAAAATTTGGTTCAATAGTTTGCATAATTTTATACACTTTTCAATGGTACAATAAAGAAAATGGCACAAACATCGCTATTACAGCGCCCACTTCCGTCAGATTTTTTTCAAATTCAGGGAGGACTTGCTTGCCATAGCCAGAAACATGCACAAAAAATTTGGTTCAAATATATGCATAACTTCATACACTTTTCGATGGTACAATAATGGAAATGGTGCAGACATAACAATTACAGCGCCCGCTTCCGGCGGAATTCCAAATTCAGGGATGACCTTCGTACCATGATCAAAAACAAACACAAAAAATTTGGTTCAATTCTATGCATAATTTCATACACTTTTCGATGGTACAATATTCAAAATAGCACGAAAATTGCTATTACAGCGCCCCTACCGGCGATTTTTTTTTCAAATTCAGGAAGGACCTGCTTGCCATCGCCAAGAACTTAAAACATTTTTTTGGTTCAATTCTATGCATAACTTCATACACTTTTCGATGGTACAATATTCAAAATCGCACAAAAACGCTATTACAGCGCCCCCTACCGACGATTTTTTTTCCAAATTCAGGGAGAACCTGCTTGCTGTAGCCAAAAACTTAAAATAAAAATTTGCTTCAATTCTATGCATAACTTCATACACTTTTTGATGGTACAATATTTAAAATCGCACAAAAATCGCTATTACAGCGCTCCCTACCGGCGAATTTTTTCTAAATACAGGGAGGACCTGCTTGCCATAGCCAAAAACTTAAAATAAAAATTTGGTTCAATACTATACATAACTTCATATACATTTTGATGGTACAATGGCAACAGACACACGGACTGACAGACATTTTCTATAAACATGTTTTTGGGGATTTCTGACCCCCAAAACGTGTAAATCCGTCGAAAACCGGAAGTAAAAAAAAATTCGATTACAGTACTTTCTTCTATTGAAGATAGAAGAAAGTAAAAAGATATATTTTGCAAAAAAAAAAAATCTTTGTAGGAATATTTTTAAGCAGGCAAATGAGTTCTGGTAAATCAAAAAAAAAAAATTATATCTTTACATATAATATATAGAGGAGGAGTTCGGTCTGTTTTGTGTTGTCAGGAGTTTGTTTAGGTTGTTATAATATGGCTTAAATGCCTGACTGCAGCTGAAGTAAACGGTATCCACAAAAAAGAATATCAGTCTTCGCTATTATTTATGAACTTATTTCTGCATTAATAATAATTCCATATACGGGGAAATTATATGTAACCCATTGAGAACCAGCATGTTTTACAGGAATTATATTCAGTTCACACCACTCTTTGTTAAATACATAATTTTTGTTTATGAATCACTGGACATCTTTCATATTTTAAACCTTTTTTTTTTTTTTTTCTTTTTACAAATTCCTATAAAATCAAATTACCTTCTATCTATATATTCTATATTCATTATAGCCTTAGTCCCAACTAAGCTATTACAAACTTCGATGGGATATAGAGTGCACGTTGCCGACTCAGAATCACATACGAATGCTGGATGGGAAAAGCCATCCTGATCCAATAAGGGCATTGACATTTGGTGCCAGTAGGGTACTTTTTTTTAAATTCAGATTTCTTGATATGCACCAGTTTTTTGAAATGGTAACCCTTGTTTTCAACATAATTATAATGCCATTAAACAAGGGGATTTTATCATTTAAAAATAGCGGTGCCAATCGCGAAATCGGAATTGAAAAAATGTAGACCACTGACAACTCTGCCAGAGCCAAAGATCATTTTCAGTGCTCAGTATTGCCAGTGGGATATTTTTTTTATTCAGATTTCTTGATTAGCACCTGTTTTTTGAATTAGTAAAATTCAGCTTATTCACGGACATCTTAATTCAGGTGAAAAGAAGGGGAAATTTACCATTTCAGAAAACTGGTGCCAATAAAGAAATCCAACAAAATAAAAGTAAAAGTAGTTTTAAAAGAAGTAGCCCATTGGCCACACTGTCAATGCCTTTGCTAGATCAGGAAGGGCTTTCCGACACGCATTCTTATGTGATTTAGAGTCTTCTAGGTATAACCTACCCCACCCCTCGAATATTGTAACATCTTCGCTGGGACACCCTGTATATAGGAACTGAAAAAAATGTATTGCCTGATAAGTGCATTTTTTGTTAAGTGGCTTTTGCTGCCTCCTTTACAGCTCTTCATGTCTGCTCTTCCTGCTTGGTGAGAGTAATCCTGAACAGTGCTAACTTTTCTTAATTTCTTTTTTAGATCTTTTTTTTTATTTTTTATAGTAGTTTTTTGTATATACAGCTATAGCTTTTATTAAGATCGCTATAAGCTAACTTACTTAAGTTAAGCTTAAACTTAATAGTTAACTTTAAAATTATGAATTTTTTTCCTTTTTTATTTTTCTTTAAATTTCTTCATTTATCCTTTAACCCATTCAGGGGCAAAGTACTTAGATTAATAAAATGTTGTAATCATTGAATGACACCGGTACTTAAGAACATTTTTATGTGAAAATAAGTAAAAGATTTACTTCGCATATAATTGTAAAAGCAAAATTTCAATTCAAAATTCCGGTGTCATTGTGGCGTTTTGTAATTGAAATTAAGTGGGATATATTACATCCCACCGCCATTCAAGGGGTTAAGTAGTTTTATACTACCTTTTTCTTATCCCAATGGCTCACATAAGCATAAGACATTTCATTTATTGTCCGGGTGTTAAGCTGGTCTCAGCTAGGAATCCTCGGAATGCGGGTCCCCTGTTCTGAACCTGTTGAATAGCTGCTGAATGGGTGAGCAGCATTGAAGGGGTTTTCTAGCTGATATAAGCTCAACACCCGGTCTTTAAATGAACTGTCTTATGTTCGTGCACCATCAGGATAAGTATAACTGTAGTTTAAATATGCTTAAAAATGAAAAAAAAAATATATGAAACTTAAAGAAAAATAGAAGTTCAAAAATAATGAAATATTAAAGTTAAAAGCTAAGTTAAAACTTAAGTCAAGTAAGTTAAATGGTAAAACGTTTAACCAATTGTATAGCTGTAGTTGTACAAATTTTACTTTTCTCTTTTACTGGTATCAGAAAAAAAATCACAAATATAATTTTTCAAAAGTGCAAAATCAGTCTTTAATGGGTTAAATTTACTTGTGGAAGTTTGCTCCGGAGATAATTAACCCCTGCGAAAGCGGTTACAGTTGAAGGTTACCTATTTTCAGTATATGTTAGTTTTCTTTAATCATAGTTTCATGTGTACAGCAGAAATCCTTATTTTTTGCTTCGGCGCATAGGATGAGTATTCAGGGTACGATAAGTAAACTTGATGTTTATGAAAAATTAATAGGCGAAAGACGGCATTGTCGTCAATGTAAAGCTTCATCACACCTTAAATATGAACAGCTTTTATTATTTTACTTGTCTTTAACTTACATCTTAAAAACTCTAAATATTATTTCAAGATTTTCTTTTGGCGTTTTCATATCACTGCTGATTTTGTATTATGATAAAAGATATTTTTTGATATAGGTTAGAAAAATTTGAAATGTTTTTGTGGTAACCGTGATCGAGGGACGTACAATTTTCTAAATGGGAGACATTATTTTAAATTAATGAAAAATGTATCATATTAAAGATACGATAATTGTAGCCTGTGAATTTCCACCCATATACCTTCCAAATGACAGTCAGAAAGAAATGACGTTACGTTAAAGCAATCACAGTAAAATCAATCCTCTTTATAAATGAAAATTAACGCTTTCTTTAGCACGAAATGAAAATTTTTCGATTTATCGGAAAATACAGAAAAGTATGTTTCTAAATGACATAGAAAGTTTATTACGTACGGTTAAAAAATAAAAGTCTTTACTCTATAGTTGTACTATAATGGACGTTAATTTCAGAAGTCCAGGGGTCCCTACAGATGAGAAACATCAGTTTTAAATTTAAATTAAAATTTACATTCACAAATAATAAATATTCAATAATAACATCAAAATGATGTAATTTTCTTTGCTTTTGTCTAGCTAAAGTAGATAATAAATTAAATACATATTGTGTTTCTTTCGTAGAAAAATACGTCGCATTTGATATATAATTATTTCTTTCGTATTAAAATTTCTGCAATACAGTAGCTATTATAATTCCAAACATTTTAATGGATGGTATACATAAGTTATCTTGTCTACATAAGTTAATGCACTTAAAATTATTTTATTTTATTTTATATGCTTTATATACCACAAGGGACGTCATACGGGACGAATGACGTCATTTTCACATGCGAAAAAAACAAGAACTCATTTGTAACTTCTTTTAAAAATAACGTACGTGTACTTAAATATGTTAGCCGTAGTGTAAAATGGGAATCGAGGAGATAAGATCAAAAAGTGAGAATAATTTTTCGCAGATTAAGATATAAAACAGGGCTGAGAGAAATGAAATTAAGTTAAAATTGATTTGCCAACAATAAAACATTGTTAAAATAGCATGTGTTTTTCGCCGCGTTCTAAATCATATGCATGCCGGTATTTTGTGCAAATATATCAAAAATTGTAGATTTACCTCTGGAACATAGAGGAACATTTTAGGAATAGAGATAAATATTATAATTCTTGGTAACTGACACAAATTTATAAAAGGTGTTAATCACACTTGACTCTTTAAAATAAATCTCATTTTGCGAGACCCGGAACTCGCTTTATTAGAAAGGAATTTTATTAATCCTTCGTAAATTTTAAAATATAATTCATCTTATGGAATACTATTAACAATTACTACACGTAATTACCACAAGTGATTTTAAAAGAGAAAATCATTTTTTTTATTTGATAACAGATTAAAATTTATATACAATTTTTCAGATCAAGTTATGCAATGAAATTATATTTAAACAAGTTATGTATGAATTGAAAATTTTAAATAATATTAAGTAATATTATAAAATGAAATTAAAAAGGGGATTCCAAGTGGGTAGAAGAAATTTTCCCTTTTGTCATTTATTTATGCTTCTACCTAGTAACTCAGAATTGGATGATTTCTAAAAAATAATGTTCTCAAAGAAATATTAGTGTGACACATTTAAAAGTCCAGTCAAGTTTGAGCATCATCTAGAGACTCCTGTTATAAATATTCTAGTGAAACACAGCGAACAGCAAAACAAACTAAAATGTTTTAAAAGCTTAGCGATCTTTTATGAAAATAGTCTAGCTTTTACTACCATTGGGGCACCAAGAAATTTGTAACTTGAAATCACAGAGAAACTGTTCCATATAATCTTATGATAACATTTAATTTTTAAATGTACAGTATGATGATACTACTGAGGAAATAATCTTTTCATACTAATACAAAATTTTCTAGAGATCTAATATGGTGAAGAAGCAATGATCACTTTCCAGTTATAAATATTACCATGAAACAGAACAGCCAAAAAAAAACTAAAATATTTCAAAAGTTTCAAAATATTTAAAATAAAATAGACCTTCAGACTTCCACTGCAATCGTACACTAAATAAACTCACACTTCATATCACAGGGATGCGTTTCTATGCAATGTACTGATAGTTTCAATACTTTATTAGTACATTAACGATGTTGGTGTAAAGAAAAATATTTTTTCATACTCATACGATATTTTCATGTGTTCTAACAGGATGTAGAAGAAATGTTGAGTTGCCTTTTATAAATATTCTAATGAAAGAAAACACTTTTTTTTTTGGTCAGCATTTAAAAAAATTATCTTTAGTTATTTACAACCATTAGTGATCAATGAAAATTGAAATTTCAAATAACATCAACAACAAAATAGATTTCTATCATCTATTTTTAGATATATAATACTGATATTGTAAATGAAAAAAGAATCTTTTCGTAGTAATACAAAATTTCCACGAGTACCAACAAGATGAAGAAGAAATGTTGAAATTCCTATTATAAGTATTCTGATGAAGCAAAACGTAGTTAAACCAAACTGAAATATTTCAAAAGTTTGACAATCTTTTATGAGCAGTTCTTTTGAAGTATTACTGACTTCCGTGCACAACAAAACTGAAGCTTGAAACACACAGAGAAATGTTTCCGTACAATCTTGATAATGTACGTTCTATATGTGTGTACTACTGATGTTTTTGAGATTTAAGAGTACAATAGTTATTATTTGATAATATTTAATGAAATGATTTTGTTTATCATTTACTTAATTTAATGTAAATTGTATCGACATTGTAGGAAAAACAGGTTTTGCTTGATTTATATAGAAATTTATTTAGTTACAACAAACTGAATTTGTATTGCAACTGAAGACAAAGCAGTGAAATATTCTATTATTTTCTACGTTTTTTAACTAATTATTTAGAGGGAAAATGGGGGTTCGTAACTGTCATATTATAACTAGGTAACTCCCTCATATTTGATAGTTTCTTTTTTTTTTCTTTTTCAAATAACCTGCATTATTTTTTTCAAGTTATATATAAACAACCACGATTTAACTTCGGTTTATTGTAATATCAAGAATTTAAGTTTGCATAAATATTTTGATTAGAACATTTCGCTTTCTAGGTCTCTAAGAAATGGTTCGGTCATTATTTTAGAAGAGTCTTTTATCAAAAGAATAATAGTTTACAGCTATTTCAATAAAGAACACAATTACAGATAATATATATCCAAAAAATAGAATCAAAAAGGCTCCTCTAAGGTCATTAATCTGCAATGCATTTATGACATTAGGTTCATTTGAGTTAGAGTGCAGTAACTTTAACTCGAGCTGCAGTTCTTCGTCTCGGTTAAGCTTATCAAATATACCTGCTGTAATCAGACGATGAATAATTTTATTTAAATAAGATATCTTACAAGAGAAATTCCTTGAAATTGGTAACCCATACATAATATTATAAAATGAATCTGCAGAAATTAAGTATTTTTCTTTGTATGGTTTCAAATAAGTTCTTCCACTTATGAATACTTTACCCGGCGGAGCCTTAATAAAGGATTCTTCAGCTCCATTAGAAATAAATTTATTTCGTTGCATGCATTTGCCTATAGACATCCACGATTCAATACCTGATTCTAAAAATTTCTGTGCGGCAAGTTTGTTATTGAATTCGTAACAAGTTACCAAATTTCGTTGTATAGCCTGGGTTAAATCCGGAATATCACGAATTCCAGTAAAGGTTGGTATGGTGAGAAAAGATAAAAAAAGAGCCTTGTAACTGTTAGTAATTATGAAGATAAATATTAACCATGCACCTATAAGCAGCCTATGACTATTATTTTGTAAATTAATTAGAATGGATTTTTCAAGTACTGTTCCATACGTCATTAATAAAATATATGGGTATGCTCGTATTTTATTTGTCAGAAAGTAAATGAGAAATGAAAATAAAAAAATCACTAATATGAGGATAATCCACAATTTTAGTGGAAATGGATTTAATAAAGCTACATTTTTAGAAACGGGCTTTGGTTTATCAGTGATAAATGTGTAATCAGTAAAAATATAAGGATAGCTGAAATTGAAATCATCAAACTTTGCGGGGCTTAATGAATTTCCACCCACTCCCAGATCAGCTTCTGAACGCATCACCATTCCATAGATTCCAGTCCAGTTTCCATCAGGTTGCTTGCTTCCGAATTCATCATCTAGAGGTGTAAGTAGTCTATATGGTACTCGAAAAACTTCAGATAAAAGACGGATAAGTTGAGCGTCATAAACATGAAGAATTTTATCATCATTTTGTATAGCGTATATGTCCAATTTAGGTGCAAGTACTGAAGCAACAGAAAGAACATCTGTGGTACAATTTTCTTCCATATTTGTGAATTAGAAATTATCTATATATTTAGTGTATAGTCTTCCCTTTATTTGATTGCATAATTTTGAATGACAAATTATTTTTTCTTTAGTGTATGCTCTTGCCAGTTATTCGATTAAGAAGTCTTTTCTGGATTTATTCAAACATTTGTTTAGTTTTTTTCTGAAACTGAAAGGCAGTACAAAATACACTGATATAGTTTAAAATATAAGCAATCGTGCTAAAGCGACAATTTTTTGTCGGATGATCGAATGGTAAGATTTACTTTTACTCGGAATTTATAAATCTATAAATCATTTCAACGTGCTATTTTCTCCGTATAGGTGGATTAAATTGAAATAATTTGAGCTACTACACACGAAATACGGAAACAACAGTGCATAAAATTATATACAAGTATATACATATTTGAAGGACATCACTATTATGCATGAACATTTAAATATCTAGGTTACAGTATTTGATGCGTATTGTTAGGCTTAACTTTATTTAATTACTCAAAATGATATTTTCTTTTTTAATAAAATGTATTCTAAATATACTCACATTCATAAACATGTAAATATTCATATTCAATATGAACCAATATTAACATTTGTTTGATGATGTTACATAAGTTTATACTGAAGTGAGATCTGAGAACTAAAAAAGAAACCTTTTGATTCATTTAAAGAAAAACAAAATATTCCAGTCTTTCGGACAATGCAAAGTTGAACAATACAAAGGATATTTAAAACAACAAACTGTCTCTACACATTTAACTTTTAAGCAAGGCGAATTATCCTAACACGCAATGTACATTAACATGGTATTTGTTTTCTTAACTGACATACTGTAAATAGATGTCAGATGTTTTATAATGCATTAATAGTGTATAGTTTGATTGTAATAGTCAAATAATTTGTTGTTGCTCTAATGTTTTCGGATACTTACCTCGTAAAACGCTAAATTTCCTTTGACAACAATATTTTGATTTAAAAGATAAAATATTTTGAAATAAGATATTATATATTTTTGGTTTTTAAATACATTAATAGTATGTATTTTCTAAAGTGCACATTGTTGTTTAAATGCAACATTATTATAATGGGATGCAGAAATAAAATAAATTAATGTGAATGTTTTATTAGCGCATTTGTATGAATTTTAAATGAATATACATGTCTATTTCTTATTTGAATTTTTTGCACGATAATTCTAAAAAGACGTATTTGTCATGGATACACACTCTCCTAGATGATATACAGATAACTCAGATTATTAATCTTCGTAAAAGGCGTCTGTCATTACATGTTTCGAAAATAGTAAACCCATCTACCATGTTTATTCAATAGGTGATTGTTGGAGTTAACATAATAATATCATTTTAAATTGTCTGTTATACTTTGACGCTTTAAAAGGTATTTAAAGAATATTTAATAAATATTTATCATACCAGTATTTCTTAAAAATTATTGGCTAAAAGTTTTTTTTCTTAAAAATAAATTTCATAATCATTGGGTTATTTTTTAAAAATTAAGATTGCTTGATTCCCACAACTTTTTTGAAGTAGAAGTAGTCACTTTACTTAATTACACATTAAATAATGCGAGAATAATCCGAATTATACGCTTTTAAACGAGTGCTGGGAATCAAGCAATCTGAAATTTTATAATTAGCCCACTGGAATGCGAAAATAGCGTTTCCCGTGGCAAGAGGGTTAATGCATTATAGAATACACCACTTATAATATACAGTTTTCATTTTTAATAAAATGTTAAAATTTGTTTTTGAGATAGTTTTAGTGTTATCAAATCCAGACATTAGTTGTCATGTTTTCAATAAGGAAATTAAACCGATTGCGTATGTATGTCACTAGCCAGCAGTTTTTTTCATATCTGACATTTTTTTTTTTTTAAGATATTTTTAAATCACACCTCAAAAACTTAGAAATTTTTTTTTATTAATTTTTATTTTATTTATTTATTTATTTATTTATTTATTTTTTACTAAACTATCATGACGTACGCTGTTTATGCAATACATCATAGGGAGTCAATCTTAACTTTATTCTTTTTATTTAAAAGATAAAAATACTTTCACTATGATTACAACATGTAAAATTATTGCAACGTTACAGAAATTACGCTGATGTAACGCTGCGCATATGTGCCATTCTATAAATTTAACATGGGAATTGTAATTGAGTACAGTAATAGTTGCCCCTTACGCAGAGCTAACAAGTCTCCGGCTTTTAGGATACCAGTATTTTAATATATAAATTGTTCTTTTATTTAATTAGATTATTTCGACGATTTAAAAGAACAACATTTTATACACTAAATAAGGTAACCATTATTGTTTGCATTTATTGGTGATAAACTGAAAACCGTTCATATCCTATTTATGCGCGACTACCCCCCCCCCCCCCTAGTTAAACGATTTTTTTTTTTTTTTCGAATGTTATTGTTAAAGCAATATAGTTTGATTAATATTACTTATTTACAGTACATATACATTTAATGTATGAATTTAGAAACCATTAAAACACCAAATAAAATAAATTAAGACAGACTTGAGCACAGTTAAAAATAAAATTTTATGAAAAATATACTTAAAAACAATTAAAAATACAATTTGTAAACGTTTCGCCTAGCGACACGCGAGGCATCATCAGTACAAAATATCCATTGCATAGCAAATGACGGAACAAATCAAGAAAAGTTAACGTTAGTTATTTCAAAAACAGACAATATTCACTAGGGACAGAACGAGCATCATTCATAGTCTGTGATCGCAATTTAGTGAACCAACCCTCAAGGAGCAATCCATTGTGGTAGCTGTTGCAACCCGATTTCAAAATACTGGCGTTCGCAATAAGCGGAATGTGATTCGTTTGAAGTGAATGCTGGACAATTTTTGAATTCAAATTACCTTTTTTTTTAAAGTACCAGTACGTTCGTTTAGGCAAATTTCCAATGATCTAGCTATTTCACCAATATAAACACTATTGCAATCTTTACATGGAATAATGTAAACAACACCGGGTAATTTACACTTATCATATTGAAATTTATGCTTATTGAAAAAGGAACTAAATTTATTAATCGGTTTAAAAGAAACCCCAATATTGAATGATTTTAGAATGCCAGAATTTTTTTTTCGGAAATGTTCTTATAATACGGGGCTTGGTTAAGTAAGATAAAACAGCTTGGTTTACTACGTTGAAAAGGGGGTGGAGTTGAATTTACAAAATTTAAAGTAATTTTAAAGATGTTTTTAACAAGACCGATAAGATAGCTATTTTTAACCAAATCGAGATATATTTTACGTTTCTCTATTTCAAAATCATTACTGGAACTGCAGTATTTTATGGCTCTGAAGGTTAAGGTCTTAATAAAGGCAATTTTATGGTTGAAAGGGCATATAGAATTGAAATTAGTATATTGACCAGTAGATGTAGGTTTTCTGTAAACAGTAGTAGTGACAGATTGAGAGATATCAGTCGTGTGTCTGCGGATTAGAATGTCGAGAAATGGTAATTCAGCATTATTTTCAATTTCAACAGTAAACCTTATAGGGTTACCAATAGAGTTAGAAATCCTGAGAATATCATTTAAAACTGCTTCTTTCACTATCAAAAGAATATCGTCGACATAACGTCTCCAAAAAAGAATACGTGGACCAAATTCAGAATTAATAGTATCTTCAATATTCTGCATTACAAGTTCAGCAATTACAACAGAGAGGGGGGACCCCATAGCGGTACCAGAAATTTGACTATAAAAGCAGTTATTAAATACAAAACAGTTTGATGTCAACCAAAACTTAACCAATTCAAAAATCTCTTTGACATTAAAATCAGTAGGGTGTGTAGGAGTGGGCCAGATATATTTAATAACTTTATAGACCAGATCGAAAGGAATTGAAGTAAACAGCGAAACAACATCGAAAGAAACTATGGTGTAACTGATAGGGAAAACAAAACTCTGTAAATCATCAAGAAATTTGTAAGGTTATTTCTTTTTGAAATTAAATAAGTGACATTAACGTTAAAAGACAATGGTTATGCCAAGTTACAGCTAAATATCTATGAGAACATCACTTAAAGAGTCTTTCATTTTTCAATCTGTGCCTTTAAAACAAACTTTCGTGGGAAAAAAATCATAAACACCACCTTCTAACTCTGCAACCCATTTTTGTAGAAGAAAGTTACTGGTATCAAACGATTGAAAATAAAGTCTACTTTTAAAAGAGGTATACAAAATTTGATGAAGGAGACATCTACTATCAAAACAAACCCAGACTTTGTGTTTTTCATCAGCAATACCCACGTTTGACACCATAACTATATTCTATACCGTTCAATTAGCCAAAATCCAAAATTTCATGACATTCGTAGGATTAGTTTCCGAGAGATTAATTATTTTAAAATGAGCATATTTTAGGGGCTGTATCCAAATTGATGTTCGGTACTCGATTGCTGAAATGCTACTAAATGACTGTATCTCTACTATTAATATATTATTTCTTGTTAATATAACCATTTCACTTGCTTAATATGTTTCGTTTATTGCCACCCCCAAATGTTTCATTAAAATGTGTAAAGTATATATTTTTCAAATTATGCTTTTCAGGACAACAGAGACTTAAACCGACAATTTTACAATTTTACCTCATAATTCGAAAACTACCTGGAAGAAAAATCCGAAATGGAGAATTTAGCATCAGGCAGGACATAAATATAAATCTATCAAAAAAAAAAATGTAGGTTGCAATTAATTTTTTTTTCCGAATGTCAATTTCATAATTCATAATTAACAATATAAATTTTTAAAATTACATATTGAATGTACTTCAGTTTGAGTTTTTTTAGTATTACAATTAAACAAAAAAATATCACATTAGGATTATAATTTCAGGAGATATTAATAAAAATGTGAAAATATAATTTAACATTAGAATTCCACTTGAATTCAACTCGTAACCGTCAAAAGAAGAAATCAGAAAACAATCTTTCGTAACCTTATCCCAGAAAGACAAAATTTGTTTCGATGGACACGTACCGAGCAAAATTTTAAAATTCCATTTGATGTCTATCCTTAACACGATCCATATCCGACAAAAAAGAAAATTTCATCGAACCGTAACACGAATTTTACAAGAGAAAATAACTTCCTACTAAAGGTAACCTCACCAGAACCTGAAAATTCCATTTGAAGTCAAAACAAAACCCGATTCGAACCCGAAAAATTATCCAAAGAACCGTAACCCGATACGAGAAAGACAAAATAATTTCCGCCGACACAGACTGACCAGAACAGAAAGATTCCAATTGAAGCCTACCCTAAACTCGACATTTTTCAACCTGAACCCGAGTCCTTCAACCCAAATACTAACTGAAATTAAATTAAATCATCCTTTAATGCAATTCTGGAAAGTATTTTACAGTTATATTACAAACAGTATTTTTTCTTTTATGTTTAAAAATGGACACGTTATATGCTAAGTATGAATAAAATCAGCAAGTGAGGCAGATTTTTAATGTTTTTCCAGAATTGTACGCAGTAGCAGATAGATGGCTACTAAAAAAAATTCTTGTGAAAAATGTATATGAAATTTTTTATATTAAATAAATTTGCAGTCGCGGCAGATATTTTTTTCAATGAATTACGCAGAGAAGGTAATTTACTAATGATAATAATTATGAAAAATATATATGAAATGTTTTTATGAATTAATTTTGCGGATGAGACAGATTTTTAATGATTTCCCAGCATTGAGCAGGGAAGATAGGTTGATAATGAAAATAATTATAAAAATGTATATGGAAATATCTGCAACAACGAAGCCTGCAGATAAGCAGATTTTAAATGTTTTACAGTATTACGGAGAGAAGTTCGGTTGCTAATGAAAACAATTAGAAAACTATATAAGAATATTTCTGCAATAATGAAATCTGCAGATGAGGCGAGTTTTTAGTTTTTTCCAAGAAATATGTAAAGAAAAGAAATTGCTAATTAAAATGGTTATGAAATTTATTCGAATTTTCTTATATTATTTAAATTTTCAGATGAGGCACGTTTTTATTGATTCCCCAGCATTGCGCTGGGAAGATGGGTTACTAAAGAAAATAATTATAAAAATGTATATGAAAATTTCAACAACAATTACATCTGCAGGTGAGGCAGTTTTTTAATGCTTTTCGCCATTACGAAGAGAAAGTCGATTGCAGAATTGATTAGAAAAATATATAAAGAACATTTCTGCAGTAATGAAATCTGCAGATGATGCAGATTTTTAAAGTTTTCTTACCATCAAGCAGAGTAGATAGGTATCTACTGAAAATTATGAAGTATATTTTTGAATTTTTTACATAATGATATTTGCGGATGAGGCAGATTTGTGTTGTTTTTCATCTTTATGTACTAGAAAGGTGGGTTGATCAATCAAAATAATATAAAAATTAGTAAGAAAACTGCTGTAACAATGACATCTGCAGATGAAGAATATATATATATATATATATATATATTTTTTTTTAAGAGTTGATTAGTTGCTGAATAAATTTGATTAAAAAAATAGAAAGAAAAGAAAAGAAAAGAAAACCGCTTAATTTGCAGATTTGATTTATGCAATTGGTTGATAATTAAGGTTATAAACACTTTTTTATTGGCAAAAAATTATTCCCGCCACCTGTACCTCTCCGGAAAGAATAAAAAAATGTGCAGTGAAGACAACGACTAAGAGTCTAAGTATAATTTCAAGAGGTTTGCCTTGAAATGAAATTTTCATATCTGTCGAGTTGTGTTTCGACGGAAATTATTTTGTCTTGCACAAATCGGGTTACAGCTCAGTGGAATTTTATGTTTTTCGGGTTTCTTTCGGGATAGACTTCAACTGAAATTTTTAGGTTCTGGTCGGTGCGTGTCGAACGGAAATTATTTTGTCTTTCTGGTATCGTGTTAAGATTAGGTGGATTTCTTTTCCGCTTCTAAACGGGTTCCGGTTGACTCCAAATGAAATTTTCAGGATTGTTGTGTAGTTGCGTTTTGACGGAAATTATTTTGTCTTGCACAGATCATGTTACGGTTGGGTGGAACCTTTTTTTTTCAGGTTCGGTTAAGGTTTAACCCCTTTAGGGGCAAAGTACTTGTACTCGTAAAATTTTGAAAAAAATGGATATATATCTACTTTATCTACTATAGGTGGAAGTTTTCTTATGCAGTAATCAGAAATTGTTGATCCAATGTTTTCTTCATTTGTGCTATAAAATATGTTCACAACTATATTTTTGAATGAATAGATAATTAAAAAAAAATGAATTCTTAACTAAAATAACACTCATTCTACAAAGAAAATTTAGCTTGTTCTATTTAAGGAAATTTTCATTCAATCTCGTGATTATAGGAGAAAATGACATAGTTTTGTGACACTAAATTTTTGTAAGAGTATTTAAAAGCAGAAAATGTGTTCTGATGTATCAAATAAATTGTTTCTTTCAATTTAATTTATTTCACATTTTATGTTACTAAAATGAATTACTGATACATCTATTTGTTGTTGTTGTTGTTGTTGTTGTTATTCAAACTAAACTGAAGAAATGCATTTCTTCATTTGTGCATTAAAATATTTTAAAACCTATATTTTTAAATGAACAGATAATTAAAAAATATATAATTTTTTAACTAAAATAACACTCACTCTAGAAAAAAAAAATAGCTGATTGTATTTAAGGCAATTTTGATTAAATTTCGTTATTCTTGAACAAAATGTCATACTTTTGTGACCAAAGGTTTTGTGACACCAAATTTTTGTAAGTGTATTTAAAAAAAGAAAATGTGTTCTGATATATCAAAGAAGGGGAGACATATAGTGTATTATCTACCAGTTGCGAGTGAAGTAACTGAGGAGGTTGTTACAAGATGGCGGCTGATTTTATACATCGGAGCAACAGTTTCTGATAACAGCCTGAGCAATTTCTACCAGTAAATTTTAAATAGAAAATTTTGCCTTATTTTAGTGGCCTTTTACGAAAAATTTCTCCCGTAAATATGTTTAAATTTTCTATATGTCTTTATTGGTGGCAGTCTTACCAGGTATTTTAATGTTTTGCTCTGACACTGACAGGAATTTGTATGGGTTATCAAAATATGGCGGAAACGCAGGGCTTGACTACCACCGAAGTAAACTTCCGCCAGTAAAAATGAATATCCGTTTTTGCCAATATTTATACATTTTGTAATAATAAGCCGGGCCTGATTACCAACGGGGCACATCCCCACCTGTAAAAATAAACAGAAAATTTTGAGTCATTCATGGCAGGAATCTTACATGCATACGAAGTTTAGATAAGGCGGACATTTCTTTTAAAATTTATTCGTGTAAGTGTGCCCCGTTAGTAATCAGGCCCTGATAATAAATCCCCTTATGTATATATAAGGGGCTTTATATATATATATATATATATGTATATATGTATATATATATATATATAAGGAGAAATTTTATTTAAATTTACTGGTAGAAGTTTGCACTGGCGGCTCTCAACTCCAATGAAAGTTGTTACAGTTGAAGTTTCACTAATTTAAGAACTTGTCAGTTCCTTATTATTAATAGTTCCATAAAAATTCATTACTGATAGCTCTTCCTTTTTTTCATTCAAATTAAACTAAAGGTATGCACGTCTTCATTTGTCCATTAAAATATTTCCACACCTATATTTTTAACTTAAATTTTCTTCAGTTTTGTCCAAACTACTTTTTTCGAATAAAAACAAATAATTTCTAAACGATTACATCATTACCATTTTGTATTTAGTGTAAGGTGGTGCAAGCGTACGTGGTGTACAAAAGTATGATGAGCTGTTATCTAATCACAGAACATACTTTTGCTTTTAGCTACAGTTGTAAACGATTTAATGACATGATATGTGTATGTCGAAAAGAAACTGCGTGTTTTCGTGAACATTTTAATGATTTAGAAAATAAAAAGTGATTTTGTCTTTCTTCTTATAATATTTATGGTTTTTGAAATCGTGATCAGAGTAAAGATTTCAAACTTTTTTTTTTTAAGTTTATCATTGGCCATCTATTACTTAAGTGATTTCAATTTGTTTACAACAGATGTGATTAATGATATTTGGAAGTTATATAGTATGATAGTGCAAGAGTCTACAGTACCATAGTGTCCATTGTGCGCAGTGCCAAAGTCTGCAAGAGTGCTCAGTGTTATCTAGTCTGCCGGCGTTACTTGTCACTTATGGCTAATATGGGTTTAAAACTTTACGTAAACTTATATTGATTTAATAGCTTTTCTTTCTACATTTTAATGCTTATAGAAATTCTTTATTTTAAAAGCAACAGCTTCATTACCTAGGATATATTGTTAATTCTTTTCTAAAACATAAATTAATTTAAAAGAACCAACATTAAACTTAAGTGCTTCATAGATGGCGTTAGCTGTTACGTAATCGTCTATTCACAGACCTACCATTTTATATAGTGGAATCATACGGTTCAATTTCTTCAAAGGTATAAATTGCCTTTCGATAATCAAACGCCACGCTCTCTCTTTTCTGTTCGTTTCTTTAAAGTTATCGTTAGGATTTTAATATGTTTGAGTTTAAGTTACAGTAAGATATTTAGTTTGAGTTTTACAATGTTTTTAAAGAACGGTATTAGTTATAATTTCAATTTAAGCTGTTTTGAAAAGCTCCAGGTGTATTGAAGTTTAATCCTGTTTTAACCAAGGTTATTTTTAATAATTTACTTAGATATTGTTTTAAATAAAGTTGGCTCTGAATACTTTTCAACTTAAAGCTGTTTTTTAAGTTTTTTTTTTTTTTTTTAAGCGTACATTAAATGAAATGTAATTTAAATAAAGAACTCTCGTCAACAATATTTGACTTTTCTATGGTTTATAAAGATTCAACACACAGTTTTTTTTATTACAGGTATCTTCCACCACACGATTATAGTTTCTCTGCTGATAGCAGTATAAGTGTATATCAGACCTGTATTGATACAGGTTAAGAGAAAAGGTTATGGGCAACCAATGCCATACCTGAAGAATGGAAACGTGTTGACTTTAAATAAAAAGAGTCATAAATTTTAGCCCCATTTCGAAGAAATTTGTATTTATTAAGAAGGGGTGTGGGTAATATTTTTTTTAAGATGACGAGTATACAAGTATAGATCGATAAGCTTGGAGCTTTAACCTGAAATTGGTGCCGAAAGGCAGTTACAGCAAAGGATGTGAAAGATTTTCATGCTAGGAAAAGGATTGCTTTGTCCAATATCTATTTAAATATGGGAAAGGACTTTAGAAAAATCATAGAGAACTAGTATGGGATATATTAAAGAAACATTTCGAGGCTGATAATAGATCACAGCATATATTCCTGCTTTCTGAGTTTATGTCCTGTAAAGTGAAGCCAGATGAAAAGATAGATTTATTTGCAGCCAGGTTAAATAGAATTGCCGATCAATTGAATGACCTTGGTGAACCTGTTGAAGAGGTGTATAAATCATTTCAACTCCTGCGTCATCTTCCAAGCCATTTCGACAGCATGGTTCAAGTTATATTACATTGGAAGGAGGAAAAGTTTATTTTCAACGATATCCTAATGGAATTAATCGCCGAAGGATCAAGATTAGCCCTGTGAGATTTGGACAAACGTAAAGAACTTTTCGTTGAAACTCAACATATACAGAAAAGTAAACGTAGATGCTTCCGATGTGGGAGCGCCAACCATCTACAACGGAATTGTCGACAACACCCAAGAGATTCTAGAAGTTATAACCGTCGTGTTCAATCTGTTTCCAGTGTGTCTGATGCCTCCGAATCCAATTCCGAACGTGCCCAGTCTCCAGTTAAGAAAAACAGGAATCGTAGAGACAAAGCGAAGGAATCACCATCAAACTCTAACAACGTTAAACAAAAAATTAAAAACAATCTTTTCTTGTTTTATATTCAGGCAAATTTTAGTGGTAGTGAAAGCGAAAATAGCTGGTTATTTGATACCGCAGCCTCCCACCACTGTTGTCCTGATAAGTGTTTGTTTTAAAATGTAAGCCTTTTGAAAGATTAAAAAATGTTTGTAGCTGTAAATGGTGTTACTTTTCGATAGAAGGAAAAGGAAATGTTAAGTTAAAGTTTGGCCAAAGGCTGTTTTAATTTTCTGATGTAATGTATTCCCCAAAACGAAGAAAAAAAGCTTATTTCATGTCCAAAATAGGATGTAAAAGGTGTAAAATTTGCTGGTGAATGTGGTAAGGTGGAGGTGTCCAAGGATGGTCAATATTTATTTACTGCTTTTCTTAGCGATGGTCCTTATCACTTGTATCCTAAAATTCCAGATTTAGTTCCTAAAAGGGTTAAGTTTGAAACGTCCCATGTATCTAAAGATGATTTCGGAATTTGGCATCGTAGGTTTGCGCACGTAAGTCCAGATTTGATAGAAAATACGGCCAAAAATGAAAGTTTTAGAGATTTTTCCCAGGTTAACTCAGGAATTTTTTTCGTGTGTGTGAAATATATAAACTTAGTAAACATAGACGTACATAATTTAAAACAATTACTAGGATTAGATCTAAACGTCCCCTCGAGTTGTTGTTTATGGACGTCTGGGGGCCTGTAAGAGAGACAGAAAGAAACGGAGAGACATATTTTCTCTAAATTATTGATGATTTTTCCACAGTTTTTCCCATAAAGGAAAAATCCAAGGTGTTTGGAATTGTTCGTAATCATGTGATCCGGGCGGAGAGATTTCTCGAACGTAAAGTAAAGTACATCCGATCTGATAATGGCGGGGAGTTTAAAAATGATAGTTTTAGGATTTTCTGTGAAGGGCCATTACATTATGACCACCATCCATCTATAAAAATGAGCTCGCCCAGAAACAAAATCACGGCGCGTGCGCGATTGATATTGTAGTATATAAAGCGCCTATGCATTGTATTTCAAACCATAGCATGATTAGCGACTTCATGGGAAAAGCAGCAGATTTATCAGACTTTCATAAAGGTCAAATCGTTATGGCTCGGCGTCTGGAAACGTCGATATCCGAAACGGCGCGTTTGGTGGGCTGTACACGTGCAGTCATTGTGAGAGCGTACCAAAAGCGGTGTATGGACGGTGAAACGACATGCCTCCGGTGAGCGGTGTGTCGCCTGCGGAGCATTGATTCCAGAGGAGAGCGGATATTTTTACGCATTATTCATCGGGACCGAAGAGTTCCAAAAACCGAAATCACCAACAGCTACAACAGTGGCGACCCAGAAAGTGTTTCTCAACACACAGTGCCGCGTGCACTATTGCCTATAGGTCTACGCAGCCGGAGGCATAAGCACGTTCCTGCGCTGACAGCACGTCATGGCCAGCAGTGCTTGCGACCGGCTCCTGAACGTCGGAATTGTACCATAGAATAATGGAAGAAAGTGGCATGGTCCGAAGATTCACGTTTTCTGGTTCATCACATTGACGGGCACGTGCGAATAAGCCGGATTCCAGCGGTAACCCTGGCTTCCGGACGCACATTTGATCGGAGACAAGCCTGTGGCGGCTATATTATCGTGTGGGTGATATTTTATGCAGCACATTAGAACTCATAATCCCCATAGAACAATCCCTGATGTCTGGCGACTAAGATTAAGGGCAAAACCGATTACGCGATTTTTGTTCTACAAATTCGTTAGTGCACGCGACATGTATGAGTTGAAGATCTGAAGAACAGATTCAGGCCTCAAAAGTTTTAAAAGATGTAACTGCAAGTCCAAAGCGAGCTATTAAATATCAAAATTCTTATACAAAATCTGTAAAATCACAACACAGCTTTTGTCAGGAGAAGATGCTCTGGCTGTATTAATAGACGCGAGATTAGCTCGTTAACAGTATAATGTCATAAGCAGAAGTGCCCCAGAATATTTTCCTTCTTAAAAAACTGTGCAAGAGCCAATAAAGAATGTTATCCTAAAAACATCACAGTAACAGAAATTAGTGCATCAGCTACATTACAGGTTCTTCTAGATCATACTTCAAAGCGCTTGTTTCAAATACTAGAACCTGTTACCGAAACACTTGAAAATAATAATGAAACCAGTTGTGACTTCTATCAAAGTGGGGTTATGATGGGTTGTCCGGATATAGCTCATACAAACAAGTTTTCTGTGACTCGGACTCCAGTAAATCAGTCGTATTTATTACATCTCTAGTTCCATTTTGAATTATATCTGAAACAAAAATGGAAAAATCCGCAATCTGCGTCAAATAGATACTGTAGGCCTATTAAAATAGAATTTGTAAAGGAATCTAACAAATTTTGCATTGCGGAAAAAAATAAAATAAATGAACAGATTAAAAATATCCATGATAGTGATCAGGCAACTAAATCAAGAAAAGTAAAAATAAATTATAATTTAATTTTTTCCATGGTAGACGGTAAAGTATGTATCGTTCTGACAGAATCAAGTTCAAATATGACATACTTCATATGTGGTTCAACGCAAAACAATTTAACAAAATTAATAAAATGATATCCAGAAATGTAAAAACTGAGAATTTAGAATTCGACCTATCAATTCTCCATGGATGGATACGTATATTCAAATGTCTTTTGCACATGTCTTATAAGCTACCCTTAAAAAATGGCAAGTTCGTGAAAAAAGAGAAAAATAAATCCTAGCTCAAAATTAAATTCGAATTCAAAAAGTATTTAGAAGCAAGTGTGGCTTAATTGTGTACAAACCTATGCCAGGGTTCGGTAACTCAAACGATCGCAACACTGGCAGGAGAATTTCTCAGAATGTAGAACCTCTTGCTCAGATCACAGGAATTGATGCAGATTTGATAAGAAAAATTACATATAATCTTAATAGTAATATCCAGTACATATGAGATAGGTGTAGTAAACTGTCGTATATTTGCGCATGATACAGCCAGATATTTTGTCTTGAAGTATCAATAGTACAACATGCCCCAAACATTACACAAGTATTTGATTTACGGACCAGAAATTATAAGTTCAGCTCTGTTGCCCATAGGACAGATGACTGAGGAAGCACAAGAAGCCAGGAATAAAAACTTTAAAAGATACAGAGAGTACTACTCGAGTAAGTGCAGCCGAGAAAAACTAACTGAGATATTTTCAATTTTTTATGAGTTCGGATCCAGTGATCCCTAGCAAACAAATCAAAAGAAAAAAAAAGTTAGAACATCTGCCACGAGAAGCCCTACATTTGTTGAAAATTTCTTCTCTCAATGTATCTGGTAATCAGGATAGTGACAGTAATGAGGACTCAGATGATAGTATGGATTATATATTCTAAAATTTTTAAAACACACTATAATATTAATACTAACGACATATTTCGAAGGTATAAGCGTTTCTTCCTCAGACAAAAAGTGTGTGCTTGCTTCTAAGACAGCAGAAACATTTTTGCTGCTATCTTGATAGTAATAGTAATACATACATTTTGCCTGAGAAACGGGGATTCACTCCGTCTGATATTCTCTTTAATGTGTGCTTCAGAACCATTAACATTATTAATTGGGTTTGCAACACTATTTTTTTTTTGCATTTTTAATGAGTATTATAGACTATTTATAAATGTTTAATTTGTATAAAACTATGTTAAACTCTTGTTTTTAATTTATTTTTGTCCAGGAAATATTTAAAAAAGCTTTGTAAATGAATTAATAAATTACTCAAAAGCTTATGTAAAAGATTTAAGTTTTACTACGTAAAGTCTATAAAAGAATGCATGGTGTGCTTTTTTTGTTCAAAGTAAATTTTATTTATTGCCAAGTTTGGTGGCTTCCTGCCCAACTGTGCGGCGGTGAGAACTTCATTTATTTTTATTTAATGAAATGGCTAACACGCGCACACCTGCACCGCCTTACCGTATTATATATCTAATTTTAGCGAAAATAATAATGCTACAATAATAATATTTGGAGTACAATTTTCTAACATTACTGTGAATCAGAAATTGCTTTTATGGATGGTGTGTTCACTTTATTGGATAACGATCTCTCTGGCGGAATTATGCGAAATATTAATTTCTTTTATGTGAAACTAGAGAAGCAGAAGATAATACGATTAGATAGCTCAAAATACAAGACAACGTGCTGAAGCGAGGTTTGCAGTTCGAATAATGGCAATTATCACATACATTATTTCTGTTGTATTAATTTATTTTATGTGAAGCTAGAGAAGCAGTAGAGGATACAATTAAATAGCTCAAAATACAACGCATCCTGCTGAAGCGAGGTTTGCTATTCCTATAATGGCAATCATCACATACATTATTTCTGTTGTCAATATCCCTTTTTTTTCGTGCATTTATAAAACGTCCAACAATAAATGGGGTATCATTCGAAATGTTTTTGAACCGGCTTCTGACATATTCACACACATTTCGTCAAAATGTGTTTTTTCATTAAAATTGCAGTTAATTTAAAATTAAATTAGCATTTTATCATAAATGAAATGTTATATAAATTGTATGCAATTAAACATTTTTCTATACACAAATTTTATCTGAAGCACTGCTACTTCTACTACGGTAGCGATACACATTTAAAAAGGAAATTGAAGTATGCGGACAAATTGAAGTACTAAAATGAATGGATCCGCAGTTAACTATTTTCTTTTCTTTGCGAATGTTTAAAACTCAGCACTAGTATGTCGACTTCCAGATACCCTTAGAATTATGGACTCTCCCATTTCAAGGGAAGTGACGTAATTGAAATGTATAGAACGGCAATTAATTAAAATATTCCCCGACTATGGAAGCGGGATTACAGACCGAATGTACTAGGAAATTTAAATAAAATGTGTATTTTAAACTTCTAACATCTGTATTATCATTATCTGTCACTTTTTATCTTAACAGAATATTTATTAAGTTCATATTGTGTAGTCTGTGAACTTCCATAATGTTTATTATTGTCAGCTTTATATTAATAGCACTTTTAAATTCTGTAATAAAGTTTTAAAAAATTCAAGGACAAGAGAAAATAAAGAAAAGGTAAGCAAAAAAAAAACAACATATAATTACTAGTCCAGGGTTCGCACGCTATTAAGCCACGCCCCATTTTGTAAGGACTCTACCACCAGTAATCGAATAAAACTATCTTCTACTAATAAATCGTAAAGAAAATGATCTTTATAATAATAACGATGGTAGAGTATTTACAAAATGGGGTGTGGCTTAATAGCGAGCGAACCCTGCTAGTCTATTTCGTTCTGTTTTCTCCTTCTTATTTTCAATTTATTTCAAGATTTCGAAATAAGAGTATTTTATTTTATTTTGATGCATTTTCAAAAATGCTTATTTGTTAATTTTTCTATAAAAAAAGGAATAATAGTCCAACCAATCGGGTATATTTCCTGGCAAAAGTAATGGTTGTTCTGGAAATCGACTTTACGTTCTTCGGGTTGCTGAATTCGAATTTGTAACTTCCCATCCATGGTCCGTATGGATACCGTTATTTCTCCAGGAAAACTACCAGTATTTTTGTATAGAAAAATAAATTTAGGTTAAACGCAAAGCGTTATAAGTAAGCGTCCTATCTTAAATGGGAGAAATAACTGCAAGATTAAAAGCGAGGTCACATCAATCAAGGTCATGCGCCGCGTAACGGATGGAGTGTGAACTACAGGTAGATACCTAACTGTTTTCTTACTCACACCACTAAAATTGTAAAGTTTTTGTCACCTTCATTAATAACTGAAATGCCTTCTATAAAGCGAAGAAAACTTCGTGACATCAAGTGCATCTGGATGGCCCTTTTGCTACGCCATTATTTTGCAATAAATGTGGCAAGTAAAATTCATTTCCATGAGTGACTAAAGATTTAGAAAACACGTACCACACTAAAAGCCCGCGTATGTGAATTATCACTCCGTCCACAAGGTTTGCGCAACTGTGTAAATTACGCCTGATTCCAGCATTAAGTTTGTTCGCTTACTTATAACGCTTTGGGTTAAACGAGCAAAATTTCGCCGTCTTTTTTAGTAGAGATTTTCTATAAGATAATACTGGTGCTGAAAAATTTTCTGGTCTGCAAAATTCAAGGAGGTGTACGAATCATGACATCAAAATTTCCCTAGGCAATCCCCCCCCCCCCCAAATATATTTTTATTAAAATTTTCCCTTTTTTATTGTTTACGGAAACGTATTTAGAAATTCAGAAAGTAGACAATATTTGGAATAAATAATATTAACATTGTGACATAGGATGAACGGGGACGCGGAGGGGGGGGGAAGGGGCTACCTCGGAACATGAGCCGTGGTGCGCGGTGCACTAAGTTGCACAATTCCGCTTAACCACACACATCATTTATGTTTGCCCTGTCGTCTCCCCTACAAACTTTCCCTATAAGGCTTACTTTATATTTTTGGGGTCTCTGAATTAAAATTTTTAACTTCCCACCAAAATTTCACCCGGAGCCCCACCCCCAATTTCTTTATGCAATTTTTTTTAAATTCTTTTAGGGGGAAAGTATTTAGAAACTGTGTTTTATATATATATACACTTTTATAAGTATTAAATGTTATTCTTGAGAATAAATCCTTATAGTTTGACAGCAATCCATGTTTGTTTGTTTTTTCGCAAAAAATTCTGTTACATTACAAAAAAATTGCGTCAGCACCGAACTTTATAATGAAAAATTCACTGTGTTTTTTAAAGCTTGGTAAAAAGAGCTAACAAGTAAATTTATAGGAAAAAAATATTTAAAAATAAAATTATCCCTTTCTCTTTTAACCCCTTAAATCTCTCTCCCGTAATTTTCACGGGCTGTGTTTTTATTCAGATTGTTTGATTCCCACAAGTTTTATAAAATAGTGTAATTGGCTTTATTATGGTTTCATTTTACCTGACATTAAATAAGGTGAATATTTCTTTTTCAAAAAAGTGGTACCAATAAGCAATTTCTATTTTTAAACAGTAATTAAATGCGACCGTTAATGGTTTAAGGAGGGTTGATAGAAAATAAAAAAGAAAAAGTTATTTTAACTATTTTTTTTTAAGCTTTCTAAATTGATTTGTTAGAGTCTAATCGTAAATGTTATTGATAAAAGAACTTTTATTAAATATTACACGTTTTATTTTAAATTTATTTTTGACTTTTTAACATTTAAAATATTTCATTGCTCTAATTTCAGAGATTTTTGGCATATTTTGGCGAGCCTTTACAGGCGGATCCTTAAATCCAATATTGTTTCAACAAGAAAACTATTGTACTAGTTATAGGTAATATTTTGATGCAAAATGCCTTTAAATTAATATATTATTATACAGCTAACTTCTAAAAATATTAAAATATTTTATTATCGCACATGTTAAAGTAATTCTTATAATTATAGCATGTCAAAGAATTAGTGATGAATTAAATGAAGTATTTTAGTAGCGCAAAAACATAGATTTCAACATTTGTATTTATGTTTATTAAATTACCACCAGAAATTTAGTTAAAAAAAGATAAACAAGATCATAGAGTTCAACCTTCGTAAACTTTTCTAACGAATTATCTTCTGAAATTTTAAAGATAAAATCAATTTACTTTTTTTATGGGTTTCTTAAGTTAATTGTAGTTAAAATAACAAAATTCTATTTCGATACAGCATTTCTGGTAGAAATTGAATATTAAAAAAACAAAAACAAGATTGGCAGCTGTGCTCTTGCGCATGCGCGAATAATTCATTCGACTAGTAAAATTATTCGTTTTGGCGACCACGATTAACACTAGAAAGACCGAGAATTTTAGTCAAATTTTAGAATAATATTTCACACCAGAATTTTATTTTCAAGTATTAACTTATGCATTTAACTCGTTTTTTTCTTTGTATCTTTTAAACTTGTTTTATAAGAAAATTTCTGGTTCGAACGGAGGTATGTTCATTTGGCAGCAGTCAAAATGACTGCTCGCGGGCTTTCTAGTGTTAAAAATGCATTAACCTTTCCGGTGCAGTGTGCCGAGTCTGGAACACCTAATTTTAATCCCAACCTTGCAAATGGCACCAAGAATATTTAACAAAATTTTGATTTTAGAGTAAAAACTTATTTTAAGGAGGTTTTATTTTCTAAAAGAAATCGTTTGCAATTTCCGGTGTCTGTCAATATTTTCTCATTTTGCGAATAGAATTTGTCTGCGCCGAAAAAGGTTAACCTATAAATGCATATTGATGCATATCTAAATCACTTTTTATTTGATTATCAGCAACCAGTATATTTATATAGAAATATTAATCGTGTGAAAGTTACAAAAAATAATATGCCACAAACAGAGTTAAAAATTTATCCTAACCCTTTCAGGACCGGCATCATTTTACACGAATTTTAATTCGTTTAAATAAAATCAATTTTACTTTCCTGTTTAACTGGTATCAAACTCAAGCGTTTTATGCTCTCTTTGAGGGTCCATATATATACACCCATGATCCCGAACAGGTTACAATTTCTGATGTATAATCTTTAATAAAAGTTAAAACATAATTCTAAAAAAAAACAATTTGTGCATTTAAGGTTAAAGTTTTACAAAATAAAAATATTCATAAAATAAGGTATTTAGATTCTTACTTATTAACCGTTTCCGGCACAGGCAAATTTTGTTGTAAAATGATGAAATTATCGGCTGACACCGGAATTTAAATAAGACTTTTTTTTTTTTTTAATTAAAAACTTGTAATTTTACACTTTCAGTGTTAAATCAAAATTTTATTAAAATAATCTTGTTGCCGTTCGTAAGTTTGGAATGAAAATTAGGTACCCCGCACACTGCGTCGGAAAGTGTCAAAATATTTATTAATTTGCAATATTTTAGTTTTTACTTGTATTGCAGATGCGGAACTTAAAAAAAGGGTTCACGTACTATACGAAAAATGTATCTCTGATTTTTTTAATTACTTTTCCTGTGAATTAAACCTTTCAGAGGATCATATACTTTTTTTTTCGGAAAAAAAAATAAAAAAAACATGCATTTGTGGGTTAAAAAAATTTCATGTTTACATACAAAAACCAGATTGAGAGTAATAAAAGAGTAAAAAAAAAAAAAAAAAAAAAAGCATGCTTAAAAATAATTTAGACTATCTCAAAATTCAGTAAATTGAATTGTAGCTCAGAAAAAAATTTGAAAAAAAAAACTAGAATAAGGATGGGTAATTTGGTGCTTATTTTGTTTTTAAACTTAAAGGGAATATATATATATATAGGTTTTATTTTAAAGAGTGAGATGTACCAGACAAAACATATCTTTTTCAAGCACACATTCATACAAGAAAGAAGGAGTTTTGGTCAGTTCTTAGTAAGTTAGAGCTACTTAACCCCTAAGTGGCTACTAAACTGTTTCACCCTATGAAGCACCAAATTAGCCGTCAAAGAGATGTTTCGTGTTACTTTTGTAACCACTGCCACACCACAATCATATATTTTGGGGTGATGAGGCGCATGCTAGTTTTTTTAACCTTTATCAATGTACTATTCATAACAATGATATTTTTTTAATCTGATAATAATTGAGAGAACTGTAAATTTACTTTGAGAGCCTATTTTTTTTTTTTTAAAGTGATAGTTTGAAATTGAAATTACATGAAGAATTTCGGTGGCTCTGTTGAAATTCATAATGTTATGACCTTTAATAGATGTTCTTTCTAACTAAATTAACCATGAAAAATTACAGCATTGTTATTTGAAACAAAACTTTTAATAAGGACTATTTTATATATCAGTGAACGCTTAAACGATAATAGGAGGATTTAATACAGTAACACAACTCAATATTATAGGAAAAAACTTTTTAGAATTGATCTTATGATATTTTAGATAAGAAATCCCCTGAATAATAATTAAATGAAACAAAGTTTTCAAACATTTTGTTAAGAAATAGCTAACAACATTGTTGTACGTACTATAGATTAGACGGGTTCAGTCCGAGCACGACACGGGCACGTGCTCCACTTTTATACCCGTTTTCGGGCTCATTCTTTCTGAAATTGACAATTTTATTTTTTCTCGTTTAGAAATGGAAAATAACTTTTTCTCCCCTTAAAAATTACTTATTTTATTTCAGGTTATTTTTATGGTAATTTGATGAGAATGAAAGAGAAAGAAATCGGTTTTTTGTAGTAGTAGTAGTAGTCGTAGAACGTTATTTGAAAGAGAATTTGTGATATTTGCTGTTTTATGCATGTCACTGATGGCGAGCAACGACCAGTTGATATGGCGCCAAGCAGAATAAAGTGACATTAGAAAATTGTTGAATGCAATGTTTATTTATTATTACACTTTTTTCTAGAAATCTAATGCGAAATTACTATTTTCTTTTAAGTAAATCTGCAGTAGCTTAAGGTTTGCAAATTTTCAGTCTTTTATTGTCTGCGAGTGCTAAACTCTGTTTTTATGAAAATAACGTTAATGATTCTATCCATTCATATTCATGAACTCTGCCCATGTTGTGGCTCTGCTCTTCCGATTCACGAAGTGATTTTCATCCGTGAGTAGATAAAATTGACATGTATTGTTATCCCGATAGAAAGCAATCGAACAGCGTTTTCTCTTTTCTTAAAAAAAAAGCATCGGGTATTTCAGGTAGCATTAGAAAATTGTTGAATGCAATGTTTATTTATTATTACATTTTTTCTAGAAATCTAATGCGAAATTACTATTTTCTTTTAAGTAAATCTGCAGTAGCTTAAGGTTTGCAAATTTTCAGTCTTTTATTGTCTGCGAGTACTAAACTTTGTTTTTATGATAATAATGTTAATGATTCTATTCATTTTAATTCATGAACTGTGCTCATGTTGTGGCTCTGCTCTTCACATTCACGAAGTCATTTTCATTCCTGAGTAGATAAAATTGGCATGTATTGTTATCCCCGATAGAAAGCAATTGAACAGTGTTTTCTCTTTTCCTAAAAAATTATCGGGTGTTTCAGGTAACAGTGCCAAATTTTTAAGTTAAGCTGATTTCCAAGGACACCGGATTTACGAAAGATTAATTTGAGGAAGAAATTGCTCGTTGTGGGTGAAACATGTGATAATTTTTTGGGGGGAAGTGTAATTATATTTGATACTAAACTTCATATTTCGTAAGAGCAAACTTAAATTTAATAAAATTAATTATGTCTAAGGATTAACTGATATTTTCAAGTAAGAAGTTGTTAAAAAATCAGATATTACATGTACAGTCGTGAAAAAAAAGTAAACACCCCTACTAATTCCTCAACAAATTACCGTAGAATAAAGTTACTGGTACCAAACGATTGGAAATAAAGTCTACTTTTAAACGATGTGCATAAAATTTTCTTAGGGGCCATTTACACATTAAAACGAGCCCAAACTTCAATTTTTCAAAGGTAATGCCCAATTTTAACAAGATATTTCAAATCTTGGTTTCAAACTATGTCTAGACACCAAAATTTCAAGTCATTTGAATGGTAAGTTTTTGAATTATAAACATTCAAAATTTATTGCTTTTAATGTTAAATTACATTTTCATATTTTTATTAATATATCCTAAAATTATACTCCGAATGTACTAATTTTTTGTGTAGCAATAATACTAAAATACCCAAACATAAATACGTTCAATTTGCAATTTTTATAATTTTATGATATGAATTATGGAATTAATACTTGAAAAAATTATGATTTGCAACCTACAATTTTTTGATGGATTTAGATTTATTAAGTCCTGCTTTATGGAAATCCAAAATTTCAAGTTTGTCTTCCAAGTAGTTTTCAAATTATGCTTAAAAAACTGCAAAATGATAGTTTAAGTCTATGATAGAAGTGACTAGATATTTTGTAATTTCTTATGCTATCCTGTAATCTATCAGTCTTCGAGAGGATACAATTAAGATTCCTTGAAGAAGGGTGCTCCTTGTCAACAATCGAGTACAGAACTTCAATTTGGATACAGCCTCTAAAACATGCTAGTTTTAAAATAATTAATTTCTTAGAAATGTATAGTACGAATTGCATAAAAATTTGTTTTTAGGCTAATTGAAGTGTGTGCAATTTATTTATGCTGTCAGAATTGTGTACTGCTATCGAAAAACAAGTTATTTTTCGTTTTAATATGTAGATGGCCCCATAAGAAAATTCTATACACATAATCTAAAAGTAGATATTACTACCAATCGTGTGACACCAGTAACTGTCTTCTACGATAATTTTTTGCAGAGTTAGTAAGGGGTGTTTACTTTTTTTTTCCACGACTGTACATATGCTTAAAGTTACAAACAAATCAAACTCGAATAAAGAAGTCAACTGTATAACTTATGAAAAAATATTAATAAACAAAATGTTAGTGACAATAACAGGGTTCGTACGGGTACTGTTATTTTCAAGGCCAGATATCAGAATTTTTTTATAGAAAAATAAATCTAGTTTAACCCTTAAATGCCTGATTTTTCATAAATCATTGTAATACTGTTCTTCGGCTTTCATTTTTTAAATAAATCATGGGAAATATTGTTAAAAAAATCATATTTTATTTTAAGTATGGTTTACGGCTAAAAAACAGTTTGTTACTAATAGGCAATACTGGTGTTTAATTGAAAAAAAAATTGCTTCATTAAATTGTATAACATTAAACACACAAGAATTTTAGGAACTATAATAAGAAATACTTTTTACTCGCTCACTGCAGACCAAAATAGGGTATTTTGAAAGCTTCCAAACAAATCAGAAAGAACAAGTAGCAACAATGAAAAAATAAATCTATCTTTATTCTTAAACAGCACAAGTGTTGCCATCTACATGTTGAAAATCGATTTACTAATATTTTCAGAATGTATTTTATTGGCAACATTAGGCATTATAGCTTCAATATTATTCTAATGGTATTTTTGAGCCTAAATTGGGTATGTTTGCGAAAAGCAACACCCGGCACTTAAGGGTTAAATAGATAATATTTCGCCTTATTTAAGCAGAGATTTGCCATAAGAAAATATCGGTACCGAAGAATTTCTTAGTGTGGAAATTCAAGCACCGTACGAACCCTGCACTAAACAAACATAACAACACTATAGTAAAAGTAAATCAATTTATATGTAAGATTCAGAGGCACCAGTTTACTTCGCTTTTCTTAAGTGGTGCAATTTGGTGCTTGCCCCAATATTATGTTTTCTATGGGCCATTTTCAAATATACAGAAAGAAAATATGCAATACTTGTTAGAATGGGCTTTCAAAATAGCAGTACAATTTCTTATTCAAACGTACATCATCTCTCTTCTCCCGTGGCTTCATTAAGTATAGAGATACTGAAACTCCTGAAGCGTGTCATTTTTTCAACAAAATTTTACTTTCGTACTGAAGGAAATAGCATTTATCGCTAATGAAACTTTAAACTATAATAGTTAAATTTTCAGCAATATCATTTTTTCTATGGGTCACTTTCAGATATGCAGAAAGAAGAAAGTCAGTACTTGTTAGAATGGATTTTCAAAATACCAATACAATGTCATAATAATCAACTCAATCATCAAACATACCTCATTTTGCTTTTCCTGTGCCTTTATTAAGTATATAAAGACTGAAACACCTGAAGCCTGTCATTTTTCAACGATATATTCGTGCGTACTGAAGAAAATAACATTCATCGCTAATGGAACTTTAAACAATAATAGTTAAATTTACAGCACCGCGATATTAACAAAATATATTTAAACTCATTTTTCTGCCTTGTAAGTTATAATAAATTATTTTTAAACCGAAACCAATCCATTTTATTTCATTGTTAAATAAATACATAACGTTATAACTGTCTACCTAAACCCAATATATAGTTTTGAACCACAGGTGTTATTCAATTCATTTCAGTATACTATAAAAACGCACTAAGTCAAATTAGTGTTTTAAAATTGGCAGTTATTTCATAGAAAATAATACTACTTTAAATATAAAATAATGTCAAGTCTTACATTAAAGTAAGAAAATGTTCTTGCTGTAACTATTTCCGTCATAGTGGGTTAAATCCTGTCCTACTTAATTTCAATTCCCAAATGCCACAACAACACTAGTATTTTGAAAGTAGTTATTCAAATTTAGATTGTACGTGAAGAAAGGGATTTACTTATTTTCAAATAAGTTTGTTGGCAAGTCCTAGTGTCATTCGATTACTCCAACAGAATTACTTTGAGCCGGAAGGGTTAACACTTTGATGGGAAGAATTCGACAGTTGCTAAAATGTTGAAATGTTTGAATGGCACCAGATTTTACGAACAAATTTGTGTCATAATAACTAAAAGCTTCTTCTTCATATACGTTATAAATGGTAAAATCTGTTTAAAATTTATGGCGCCATTGTTGCATTTGGAAATTTAAAATATGTGGGACATGTGTACTAGAACACATAAAATTCCCCGAATCCCTTGAGGCGTACGAAAACTTAATGTCTGTTAAATGTGCTATTTAATTTGATTCTTTGTTTACAACATACGTTTTGTCATAGTTAATGAAACAAGAATTGGTTATGTCCCGAATGTAAATGTTTTCAAGAAATACAATACTTCCCAAATTATTTGGGGCAAGGCTGATAAACATTGGATTTCAGCATTTTTTTTTCCTACGAAAGAATTAGAACCTGAGTTGCAAATTTGGCCACCATTTTTTTTTTTCGAGATTTCACATTTATACCCAAAATTTTGAAAGAAGTTCTACTTTATGTAACCTCAAAATTTTTGTCATTAAATAAATCAAGAAATACTAGTTTTAATTTCTTTCACGAATTCGGATTTTTTAAATACCATATATACTCGCGTATACGTCGATCCTGAATTCCTGAAAAAAATATATTGCATAACAGTATTTTCTTGCAGCCATCTTCAGCTTATTTAATATCAGCAAATTCTGCATTTAGATAAGACAAAGATAACTTTTTTTTAAAATAGTGGTATTCAGTCTGTTATTCCTCTCGAATTTTTGGTCGACTTATATGCGAGTATACGGTAAATGTGGTGGCCAAACTGGCAACCCTGATTAGAATAATTGTCTTTTGTTTTTGAATATTTAAATAAACTGATTGAATGTTCTACCGGAAATTCCATCTCAGATGTATTTACTAGACCAACAAAAAACTTTATATGAGACAACAATAAATTGTATTTCTCTTCTACATTTAACCCTTAAATGCATATCTGCATCAATTTTTATTTAACTCTTAGCAACCACTATGTTTATATAGAAATATTAATTCTATAAAAATTACAATGTTGTTAAATGCGCAGTTTGCTTGAGCTCTCCCCATTTATAGTTTTTATTACCGATTTTTATTAATCTTTAATATAAATAATTATATTTTTCAACTTGTAAATATGTATTTTTTTTTAAATTTTTCCTCTTTTTGCACTGATTTTAAGCATTTATATATTGAATCAAACTTAAATGTATGGTATCTGAAAGGAGTCATTTTATGCTGGGTCATCCCTATAGTAGTTTTTTCGCCTGTTTACGGACTGTTCAGGTTTTATTGTATCTAATGGACATTTTTTTTATATTGTTATTCTAACATTTCTATTGTAAGTTTTACTTACTCTTAAACTTTATTTTTTGTGGCCACCAGCCGTGTCTAAACATTCTTTTATGGTAATTGCATTGAAAAACGCACTACCCCTACATCAGATGTAAAGTTGCAAAGGAACTAGGGAATCCAGAAAATGACTACATTGTTCCATGGTAAATTGCGACTATATAAGGTTAAAAATCTATCTTTAAATTTCAGGTGTCTAATCTTTAGTATACGAATAAAAAACACATTTCTAAAAGAATAATTCATGCATTTAAGTGAGTTTTACAAAATAAAATTTATATCTGCATAAAAAATATGCATATCTAAATAAAAACATATATGCATTCAGATTATAAACAGAAGTATTTCTTTTAAAATGACGTTACAAAAACACAAATATGTATAATTAATTTATAGTTACTTTTTGCTTGTAGGTTAAAAAATGAGTGTTGTTAGAATTTAAAAATCAGGTTTAATTAAACTAACATTAAAGATTCTATCGACAACCAAAATATTTTTAATGAGGAAAACTTTGCGAAACAACAACAAAACAATATAAATAAGTCCCTTGGTGAAACTTTTAAATGATGGAAATAGACGAGTGAAAAAAGATAATATGTAGGATACTAAAATGGGTAAGAGGAAAGATTTCACGAGATGTTTAGAAAACATTTTTCTTTCTTTCATTTATTACTGTTTAAAGAGATTTAATCAGCAATTTTCGTTGTTTGTTCTAAGATCAGTTTTTAAATTATTTCATTTTTTTTTTTTACTTATTTTAACTATTTATTTTATTATTCAAACTTTTCGTATAGATTTATTTCTGATATATTATATTTATTTCGAATAAAACATATCTATTTTCTTAAAATTAAATCCTAGCTTTTAATTGTTTATCAAAAACTTCCTTAAACTTATAAGTTTCTACTACTTTTGCAAAAAAATATTTCTAAAAATATGCAATATAAAATTAAATGAAACATCAATGTTCTCAATTGGCTGCTTACTTTTATACTAAATAAGCACACTGGAATGAATGATACATATAAACGAATGATATAATTCAGCACTAAACATATACATACAGTGCATTTAAAAAGTTTATCTACAACGAGATTTTTGTTTATTTTTCAATTGGAAAGGAGACTAACAATTTCAAAACAATTTATAATTATAAATAATATCAAGACGATAATAATAATATAAAAACGTAATATTACACAATCACTGACTGAGTGAGAAAAAATTTAAATTAAATTTTACTACCCCAAAAGTTTATAGACAACTAATTGTTTTTCTAGAACGTTCAAAATTTTAAGCCGTTATTCCTAATTACTTAAAAATCTCGATCAGACATACTCGAAACAAGGGTTTGATGAAATTGTGGCTTTAAAGAAAACCCACTTCGTTCAGTTAGAAGCTTTAGATCTGGAACCTTTGAAAATTGACGCCGATAGCATATTTGTCTCTATGTAATCTACCCTGGAGGTTCTCTATTGTGTTTAGCTAGAGACTCCAAGCTGGACAGTCTATAACAGATACTTGCGTATTGGTCTAAACCACTGTTGGACACATGAATGAATGAATTGTTCTACTGGTATATCCATTTTTACCAACCTAGCAACTTTCCAAAAGAAAGTAACTCCACTTCACGCGTTTTTTTGGTAATCTTCGAAACACTGACGACCTTACAAAAAAAAAAAAAAAAAAAAAAGAAAAAAAAAAGAAAAAAAATACCGGATGTTCCATTATAAGAAAATGCTCTCCGCACCATGAGGTAGCCCCCTCCTTGTAGTCTGATAAAAATATTCGTGTTTCCTTGCGAATATCGTTCCAGGTATATGCCCAACCATCGGGACCGTCTAAAGTAAATTTCTTTTCGTCACTGAAAAGAGCACTGAACCATTATTCATCTGTCCCATTCATGTGATTTCGTGCCTACTGATCACGGGCTCCTTTATCTGTTTTGTAAATTTTGGTTAACGACGTATTTTGTGATAATCAAGATATGTACATGTACAGTCGTGGAAAAAAAAAAGTAAACACCCCCTACTAACTCCTCAACAAATCATCGTAGAAGAAAGTTACTGGTACCGAACGATTGGAAATAAAGTCTACTTTTAAATGATGTATATAAAATTTTCTTAGGGGGTCATCTACATATTAAAACGAATCCAAACTTTATTTTTTCAATGACAATACCCAATTTTAACGAGATATTTGAAATCTTCGGTTCAAACTATGCCTAGACACCAAATTTCAAGTCATTTGAATGGTAAGTTTTTGAATTATAAACATTCAAAATTTAGTGCTTCTAATGTTAAATTACATTTTCATATTTTTATCTATATCTCCCGAAATTATGCTCCTAATGTGCTAATTTTTTTATTAGTAATAATACTAATATACCCAAACATAAATAAGCTGAATTTGCATTTTTTTATAATTTTACGATATGAATTACGAATTATGGAATTAATAATCGAAAAAATTATGAATTGCAACCTACATTTTTTTTATTGATGGATTTAGATGTTTTTAGTTCTGCTTTATGGAAATTCAAAAATTTCACATTTTTCTTCCAAGTAGTTTTCAAATTATGTTTAAAAAAAAGGCAAAATGATGGTTAAAGGGGCCGTCTATGATGGAAGTGAGTAGACATTTTGAAATTTATTCTGCTGAAATGTAATCTAACACGCTTCATTGACTCCTTGAGAGGCGCTCAAGTTGCCTTGATCAAGGAAGGAGCTCTCTCGGTTAACAATCCAGTACGTAACTTCAATTTGGATACAGCCCTTAAAATACGCTCGTTTTGAAATAATTAATTTCTCGGAAACTTATGGTACGAATTGCATAAAAATTCGTTTTTAGGCTAATTGAAGGGTGTAAAGTTCATTTATGCTGTCAGAATTGGGTACTGCTATTGAAAAAAACAAAGTTATGGTTCGTTTATTATGTAGAATGCCCCCTAAGCAAATTTTATAATAATAAGCGACTTACCGATGACGAGGGGTTTTAATTTATCTGTTCCGCTCATATTTGAACCAACAAGAACAGTTATACGTTCTTTGCTAAGTTTGCCACCAGAACATTTCTCACCTTTAAACGCCATAGTTTTATCTGGCATTAATTTAAAAAAAAGACCCATCTCGTCGACATGTAAATATTGCATCTTGAGTACTTTTTCAATAGCGGCGCGAGCACGTTAGTTTTCCAACAATTGACATCATCTACATTCACAGCTGTCGACTCTCCGCATACCTTCCTATGAACTATGCCATATCTTTGTCTGAAGCGGTCTAGCCAACCATTGCTAGGGGTGAAATCCACCTCAAGACGTATAGCAATTTCGCAGGCCTTTTCCTTAATCAATGATCCATTAGTTGGGATGTTCATCGCTCGGGTTTGTGTGAACCACTGAAATAAAATCTTCTCCAATTCTTCAAATTTTGCCACCTTAATTTTATTTCTGTTAGAGCCTCCAGCTGATGCACTGCTTTCCAGTTTCTGTCTATTTTTTAACAGAGCTCGAAGAGTTGACTCGTGGATTCCCACAGATTTGGCAAAGACTGTCTTGTTTATCACATTCTCGGCGTCGTATTTCCTTAACACATCCAGTTTTTCAGTCAAAGAAAGTGGTTTTCTTTTTACTTTAAGTTGCTCATCCATTATTTACTCCTATTACTATTCAGCGGATAAACAAAAGACTAGATTTACGCAATGCCCTTTCGACAGCTTTGCCGGTACAGAGGTTTCGAAGGCACAGTGTTCTCAGATAGGTTTTCCCTTTTTCCCTAGACTACGGAATAAAAATTCCCTATATTCTAAAGTCACGTGAATGGAAAAAATTGGCTGTAACGGCCTGGCTGAATCACTTACGAGATTCATGAACACCGGTTTGTGTTATAGAAAAACAACCTCCCCCCACCCTCTGTTAGCGAAAGAATTGCTTAAAGACAATTTATCCCCCCTGCCCATCTCTTTACTTCCTCTTCCATCTATCATGTTCATTGCCAGAAAAACACAGAAGTCTAAAAAAAATCCTTTTTTATTTCCATTGGATTTCAAGAAAATATTGCTAGTCTTCTAAAAATTCCCTAGAAATAAGAAGGAATTCCCTAAATAGGCTTGAGTTTCCCTATATCTAGAGATTTTCCCCTAGATCGGAGTACGCTGCGAAGGCACGGTATGGAGCTGCGTCACATCACGTGATTATGACGTTAAGGAGAACTTTCCCGATCCTTCCACAGGGATTTCGAACTTAAAAGGGGAAGAAGAAACGGGGAGGGGGCAAGGCGCCAAGACAAAGACTCGAGCACAATTCAGTTGCTCTTTTGAGCTATTCTGTCCTAAAGACACGTGATAAACGGATTATATATGCACCATTTCGTATATTAAGCGGGTTTTTTTACATCAAGGGACAAATTTTCTTCGTATATTAAGCGGGATCGTATCTTATGCCTACGTATATTAAGCGGGTAATTTTAAACAGATTTAATAGGCATTTTTCAAGGGACCGAAGATAATTCGTATCTTAAGCGGGATCGTATCTTAAGCGGGCGTATCTTAAACGAGTTTCACTGTATAATGTATGCAAATAAAGTTATGAAATTTATTTAAAGCAATACTTTTGCATTGCTCGCATGCCAGTAGTTTAAAGTCGAAATATTACTCCATATACAGAAGACTTTTTGATTATGATAATTTTAGTGGTTTAAGCAGTATTGCTAGATAGGCTACTTTTTTTTATTCAGATTCTTGATTGGCACCACTGTTTTGAAATAGTAAAATGCAACTAATTTAATGACATATTAATTTCGATGGCGAAAACAAAGGGAATTTTAACGTTTCAAATAAGTGGTGAAAATCAAGAAATCTCAATTTAAAAAAAGTAGCCCATTGGCTACTTGGGGTTTAAATATTGTAAGAGGTATGGTTCAATTACATCTCTCTATGGTTCAATATGTGTGGTTTAATTACATGTATCGTTGAATTTCATGTCTCTTAATTTGTATTTTATTTATATTATTTTACTTATTCATTAATGAAGTTTCAATTTCGTTATAGAATATTAGACGGAATAATGCTTATAGTACAAATGGTTTAATCTTTCGTAATCTCCAGCACGCGATAGAGATAAATAAAATAAAATAAAATAATCTTCTGGAAAAGTATTTTTTAAACCATAAAAGTATTAGTCAATTGTAAAAGAGTTTTCAAAAAAATTGTATTTCAAAGAATATGTTTTTTCCTGTTCGCCGGTGTAAAAACTGAAAAATGTGAGATGTTTAGAAGTTTAAAAAATACATTAAAAGCGAAAGAGTATTGTCAACCTCAAACGTAAGAGTTACATATGGACATGTTCCTTTTTATATAATATAGATTATAAATTTTAACTAACATTAGAAAAGGGATTGGATACTATCTAGTACAGGCTTGTTACACAGTAAATATGACATATACCTTTTGAAATTTAATATCAGATATTATATTACAGTTAATTAACAAAAATTGGAAAGTGAAAACATATAAATGTGGTAATAATGGCTAATAAGATAATAATTGCTACACTTCAAGTTGATAAAGATGAGAATGTTGAAATGATTCTTCTGTATTGTGTTATCCTTAAAGAAAATTTAGTGTCCAAATCTTTTTCATCACTCTCAATAAGTTTAAAAAACGATCTATAAAATGTGTCAATGATATCAATTTTAAGGCTAAATGTGAGAGTTTTTTAAAGCAGTTTGTGAAGATAAAAGTACATACTATATAACACTTATATTTATCACCGAGGTAAGTTGGAAAGAAGCAGCCAAACTCCTTTTGAAATAGAAGCAAAGATGAATAATAGTCTCATTATACTTCTATAATTGGGTTAAAAACACATTTAAGGCTGAAATTTTACTTATTTGATTTAAGAAATGTGAAATGTACAGTTATTGTTTAGGCTTTCCTCCATGTGAGTGCAGTTCACTTTTTAAGAGTTATACGTTACAGAGTGAGAGTGAGAGTATGTTGGTGGAAGACACCGTGATTTAACAGATGCTTCGGTGAGGCGTCGGCAATAAACGGTTGGGAACCACAGGTCTAGATGCACTCTATCTGTCCTGAAATAGTGCTGATACACCCTGTATAGCTGATACACCCCGCTGTGCTGATACACCCTGTATATGCAAACGAATGCTAAATTCCTCGAACATTTAATAGAATATTAGCAGGTTGCAAAAAATTTTAGCACACTGATTTTACGGAATTTTTTATGCTTTCTAAACGCAGAAAAATATTACAAGTACTCAGACTACAATTAAACGAAGATAACAGAGATCCCGCTATTTAAATATAAATTAGAAAATGTCTAGTCAGAAATTGTAATACCAAACACGTTGGAATCCCCAAGAAACGTACGCACCTTGATTATGTAATATATATTATTTATAACTTTAATTTTTTTCAATAAATAAATAATTAAACGCGTCTTCCTCCCTAGCAAAGTTTCTGGGGTAATCCCAGTCTAGCGCAAGTGGATAGAAGTATTTTCCACTTTGTGGTTTTTAGTTACGTCTCCGTCTGGCGTTTTACGAGTGGGCGATTTGTTTAAATTTATATTCACAAATAAATATTGTATGTATATTTCGTTAGCTTTAAAATGATGTGGAAGCACTTTTGAGATATATACATTATAAATATTCTGATGAAACAAAGCTAAGTAAAGTCAATTGAAAATGTTTCAAAAGTTTAGCAATCTTTAAAGGAAACAGTCCTTATGCTTTTACTATCATTCTTGCACTAAAAAATTGTAAAATGAAATCAGAGAGAAAAGATTCTCTAGTGTGTTATCATAGCGTCTTTTCTTTACATATTTTCAGTACTGATGTTGTTACTGAGGACAACATCTTTTCATAATAATGCAATATTTTCATAATTTCCAAATGAAAATGTGTTTCAAAATCTATACAATCTTTTAAGGAAAGAGTCTTTGATTTTCTACTGATATTCGTGAACTAAGAAAAGTGAAACTTTAAATCCCAGAGAAAAATTGCGATACTAACTTCACATAAAGTTCATTCTTTATTTGTACAGTACAGGAATTGTTATGGAGGGAATCAGATTATCATTAACGTAAGACATTGAGTTTATTTGGCAATATTTGCTTTCTCTTTTTTTTAATGTTCACTGAAATCATAAGACAAAAAATATATATATATCAGTGGCGTGGCGTGAAAATTTTCGGTGGTCATCGCAATTATTTAAGTTTGTGGTGAAAAATTATTAACTCTAAAATTCAATGGTTGAATGTTCAAAAAAGAAACTTTAAAACTTACCTTCACATGAACTCCAAATGTTCTGCTAAAACTGGATCGTAGAGTTTTAAAAGCTTATTAAGAGTTTTAAAATATTACTTGGTCATCGCCGCATCCAGCGATGACCGGACGCCACGCCACTGATATATATATATATATATATATATGTGTGTGTGTGCTTCTTTTTCCGCAAACTTATGTCTTCAAGCTGCCCTATGTGTTTTCTCCTTTTGGTGTTTTGTAGTTTTTCTGGAGAGCAAATCACGAGTAGCTGATTTTTCTAAATTTATGTTATTAGAGTTATATTAGTTATTATATAGTATTTATATTATTTATTTTTCAGAAGTCCTGTCAAGATGATGCAGCATGGGGAGAGTCCTGATATAAATATTCAGATGAGAAAAACAAACAAACATCACAACAAATTAAAATGCTACAATAGCTTGATAAACTTTTGAGAAAAAAAGTTTTTAATCTTTTAATGCCATTGGTTCACAGCGAAAACTGTAATTTCAAATAAAAGAGGAAAGTTTCTACATAATATTGTGATGATGGTTATTCTTTAGATGTACCGTGCTGATGTTCTTATTGAGTATAGTTCTTTTTTAGGCTAATGCGATTTTTTTTACGAGTTCGAACAAGGTAACGAAACAATATTGAGATTCCCATTGTGAATATTCTCATAAAATAAAACATTGAGAAAAAAATATAAATGTTTCAGATAGTTCACAATTTTTTTAGATATGTGCTTTAAAAAAACTAAAATCACAGATAAAAGTATCTATACAGTCGTCTAATAATGTCCATTGTTTATTGTATAGTACTGGTATTATAATTTAAAAAATGATATTGGCATTAACTTACTGCTTTGAATTTTGTTGCTAATATTATATATATATATACATAATCAGTGAAAGCAAAATACAGTCATTTTTATCCGACATCAATTGTTTTTGATTAGCGAGTTCTAACGCTGTATAAATCCAGGTCTGCAGATTTTTTATTCACAACAATGTATTATCAAACATGTTCCATTGAATGTTTTATTACAGGCAAGTTAGATACAGGTTTTCATGATAATATCAACTCAACTCTTTCGTTGTATGTTGTGAATAATACTTGATTTTAATTACAAAATGTGAAATATTAGCCAAAAGTCTTAATAAAATGTTGTTTTTATAATGTATTTCAAGAAATGTATTTGTTTTCTGATAAATTACTTTATAAATTCCTGTGAACTACAATCATTTTATTATTTTTAATGCCGCATTTCCTTACTCTTGCAAGGGATAAACAATTAGAAAATGGTAAAAATAATTTAAAAAAAATTGAAATGCAAAAGTATGCAAAATTCATTTGTAAAACATAATCTTAATAAGAATAATTACAAGCAGAAAATATCGCTTAGAATAACTGCATAGTAAGTTTGTTCATGTGAAATGCTTTTTTAGGGAGGAGAGATAGAAATGAATGTGATGAATCAAAAATCCATTTTAACCACATAAGCGATTATTTTCTTTTGTTACTATAAATTGAAAATATGGGACAAATACCAATTTTTTTAAACTAAGATATTCGTAATATTTAGTGTAAAAACTTCTGTAATTAAATAGTATGAAAGTGTAAATTAAAAAAAAAAAGATTAGTGGTATCAAAAGGCTTTAAGGGATGCATCAAGCAAACTCTTCTTGCCCGCACGAGCATTCGGACAAATCAGTTAACTGGTTAATACGAATAGCATATTTTAAAATTTTGATGTAGCTAAAAGTAAATATTGATAATTCTCATCCCTTTTCTAAATATGCTACAGTCCTGATTTTATTTTTTAGTAAGCATTTTATTTTTATATATATACAAATATACATTCTATTTTCAAATATACAAAGAATATTTTGTTTTTAATAAAAAAATATTTTTAAAGCTATTTTAATTTTATTTTAAGTACAGGAACATATATTATTTTACAACAGATTTAAAAAAAAAGAATCTTTTGTTGTATTTACAGATTTTTTTAAGCGCAACAGTTTAATAAAAAAAAAAAAAAAAATACAAACATATTTTTGTTAGTAAAATGTAATTTTTATTTTTAAAATGTGAATCATAGAAAATTGTACATAATATTTCTACGCAAATTCATGAAAACTGCCTAAGAAATCATCTGATTGCAACTCAGACAGGAATAACTCAAATTCCTTTAAAAAAAATCCTTTCAGCGCAAGACGTCATTTCATTTTTATAGTAATTAAAAACTAAACAGTGCAGTGAATTAGTATTGTTTTTTTTTTTTCATTTTACAACAAATTAAGAAAAAGAGAAAAACTAGTTGAAACATACTTGTTGTTTAAATTTTTTCATTAACAGTAAAATGTTATTATTTAAAAAATGATTAGTGCGAGAAAATTTGTATCATCATAATTCAGTGCAAACGGCGCGGCGTCAGGATTACAGTAGAAATAGGTTTTTATAGAATTATGTAAAGATTTATTTAATCTCAACAAAATATCAATTTTGTAGTAGCTACAGGGTTCGCACAATTTAACCACTAAATTTTAACAGTATTTTTAAAGTATTTCATCGCAGAAAAATAGTGCAAAATCTGTGAATAAAGGTGGTGGTTGCGAATTCTGTGTTTTAAAAATTAAATGTAAATTTTCTTATCATTGATAGTGGTGTCAGATTCCTTGGAAATTCCAAGGAGTGTGCGAACCTTGTAGCTATTGTTACATGAGTGAAATATTCTATTATTTTAGAACTAATTACTGAAAGACATCACCACCTGTAACTATCGTAGCACAACAAGGTAAGTTCTATAAATAAGACTGTGCCTTGCATTTTAAAATAACCTGCATTAAAAATTATTTTAATTCATATATAAGAAAGAAATGCGATTACTTTCAGATCGTCAATGTCAAATATTTTAATTTTTTGAAATATTCTAAGCAAAACACTTATCTTTCTTTGTTTCTAATAGATGTTTGGGTCAAAATGTTTCGGTTTTTAAAAATAATTGGATAACAGTATAATGTTATTATTTTACATAATGAAAGAAAGTATTATATTATTTAATTTCATAATATCAAACAAAATGTCATCCGGTTTCCAGCAAAAACAATTTTTTCGATTTATGTAGAAATTTATTTAATTACAAAAAATGTCATTTTTATTGTAACTAAAGGGTATGCAGTGATATATCCCACTACTTTCTTCGGTTTGAAACTAATTATTAAAAGGACAAATCACCATTTGTAACTGATGTAATATAACTGCGTAAGTTACATATATTAGAAGTTACATTGCTTTTTTTAATAATAGACAGTAAAAATTATTTTAATTTATATAAGAAACAATCACGATGTAACTTCTATTAATTCCAATATCAAAAATGTAATTTTTCAGAAATATTATGATTAGAGCAACCCTTGTTCCATATTTGTTAGAGATTTTTCGTTCATAGTTTTAGGACTATCGTTTATCTGGAAAATAATAGTTTACAGCTATTTCAATAAAAAACACAATTGAAGATAAAATATATCCACAAAAGAGTACCAAAAATGCGCCTTTTAGATCTTTAATCTGCAAAGCTTTTATGTTATCAGGCTCATTTGTTATAGACTTCAATGATTGTAATTCCAGTTGCAGTTCTTCATCCTTGTTAATCTTCTCGAAAATTCCTGCTGCAAAAAGACGATGTATCATTTTATTTAAATAGGATTTCATACAAGAAAACTTTTTTGAAATCGGAAACGCATACATAGTAGTAAAAAAAGAATCTTGAGAAATAAAATATTTTTGTTTGTATGGTTTCAAGTAAATTCTCCCTGTGATGAATGCTTTACCAGATGGTGCCTTTAGAAAGGATTCTTCAGCTCCATCAGATGTAATATCATTCCGTTGCAGGCATTTGAAATAGACTTCCACGACTCAAAACCTGATTGAAAAAGTTTTTGTGAAAGCCGCTTGTTGCTGAATGAGTAACAAGTCACCGAATTCCGTCGTGCAGCTTCGGTTAAATCGGGAATATCTCGAATTCCTGTAAAATTTGGTAAGGTGAGAAAGGATAGGAAAATAGCCTTGTAGCTGTTTGTTATTACAAAGGAAAAAATTAACCATGCACATGTTATCAGCCTATGACTAGTTTTTTGTAGTTCAATTAGAAAGGATTTTTCAAGTACTGTTCCGTAGGTCATTAATAAGATATCTGTATATGTCCGTGTTTTATTTGTCACAAAAAAATGAGAAATGAAAAAAAGACTATGATTGCTATGAGGAGAATCCACAATTTTAGGGGAAATGGATTTAATAAGGCTAAATTTGTAGAAACAGGACTTTGTTTATCCGTCATAAATGTATAATCCGTAATAAGATAAGGATAGCTTAAATTCACAGTGTAAAACTTATCTTCGCTTAAAGCAGTACCTCCCACTGCAAGATCGGTTTCTGAACTTATCACCATTCCTATCATACCACTCCAGTTTCCATCAGGTAACTTACTTCCGATTTCACCATCTTGTGGTATAAATACTCGATATGGTACTCGAAAAACTTCAGATAAAAGACGAATAAGTTGAGCGTCATAAACATGAAGAATTGTATCATCATTTTGTATAGCGTATATGTCCAATTTAGGTGCATGTACTGCAGAAAAAGGAATAATATTTGGGGTAAAATTTTTTTGCATAATGGTGAATGACAAATTGTTTTTCCGTTAGTTTATGCTTTTGCCGGTTATTCGATTACGCGGTTTTTTGTGGATTCATTCAAAGCATTTATTTAGGTTTTTTTTTTTTTTTTTTTTTTTTTTTTTTTTTTAAACTGGAAAGGCAGTACAAAATACACTGAAATAGTTCAAAATATAAGCAATCGTGCTAATGATGATAGTAATGATAATATTTACTTTTACTTGGTATTTATTAATGTATACAATATTGTAATAATCTTTGCGCTACTACACAAGAAAAACGTAAATGACAGTGCATAAAATTATATACAAGCATATATATACATAAAGAATAGCGCTATTATACTTGAACTTCTATCTACTCTACTGTATTTTTTACGTATTATTATGTCTAAAGTTTCTTTAAATATTCAAAATGACACATTTTCCTTTCATTAAAATATATTCTAAATATACTCACATTCATAAACAAATAAATATTCTTATTCACTATGAATTAATACATATATTCTTTTGATGATGTTACTAAAGTTTATTTTAAAGTGAGACCTGTATGAAACACGTCATCCCCGTATATATAAAAATGAAACCGTTTGATTCATTTGTAAGAAAACAAAATATTCCAGACTATAGAAAATTCAGACAAAACAAATAAAATTTAAAACAACAAATTGTGTCTACATATTTAAATTTAAAGCAAGGCGAATTATTCTAACACGCAAAATAATGCATTATTAATCAGTAGTTTGATTGTAATAGCCAAGTAAATCATTGTTGCTCTAATGTGTTCGTATACTTAATTCATAAAACTCTCAATTTCCTTTCACAACAATATTTTGATTTAACAGTTAAAATATTTTGAAATAAGATATTACATACTTTTGGTTTTAAAACGCATTGATAATATGTCTTTTGTAAATCGCAGGTTGTTATATAAATGCCACATTAGGCATTATTACGATGGAATGCAGAAATAAAATAAATTACTGTGAATGTTTTATTAATGTATCTGTATGAGTTTTAAATGAATGTCTATGTTTATTTCAAAGTTGAATTTTTTGCAGTATAATTTGAATAGAAACATATTTAAGATTATTGATCTTCCTAAAAGATTTCTGTCATTACATGTTTCCAAATCAGTAAATCTATCTCCGATGTTTATTCAAATGATGATTGTTGGAGTTAACATAATATTTCATTTTTCAATGTCAGTTATACTTTGATACTTAACTCCTTAACGGTCGCCTTAAATTACAGTTTAAAAATTCAAATTGCTTATTGGCACCACTTTTTTGAAAAAGAAATATTCACTTATTTAATGACAGGTTAAATGACGCCATAATAAAGCCAGGTATAATATTTCATTAAACTGGTGGAACTTAAACAATCTGAATAAGAGACACAGACAGTGAATATCACGGGAGCGAGAATTAAGGGATTAAAAAGATCTATTAAAAATATTTAAAAAATATTTCGAATACCAGTGTTTTCTAAAAATAATTTGTTAAAAGTTTTTACTCAAAAATTAATTGCTAGTTCAGGAATTATAATTACAAGGTGATAATCCCTGACCTTATATACCTATTTAATCTTTTAGTGCGTCTTTTATATATATTTTAGTCTTATATATATATATATATCTAAATAATATTTATATAATTCTTAAACATGCAATTTTAGATACATATTTTATAATTTCTTTAATATCCTTAAACTTAATTTCATATTTTTTCTCTCAAATATATATTAAATTAGGCTGAGTAATACGGAGAACAAAGTGTCAAACAGAGAAGAAATTAAAAAATGTGACAGATCTTTTACTTGCAGTATCTAAATTGTTTTACAAATGAAGAGTAGAATTTTACGCATTCGTTCCCTAATGCTACTTGAAATAATGTCCCTACAAATATGTTTGTGCTAAAATAATTTGAAATAAAATTTCCTGTTTTATATTTTTTACAAATGAGATTGAATAAATTAATTTTCCCTATATGTGTTAGGTATTTTTAAGGTAATTTTTTAAAGAAAGTAAAGAAAAAAAGAGTGATCAAAATAACAGAAGAAAGCTATTTTCACAAAAATCGCAAAACTCAATACATATACATCGGTGACCCGGAAGAAAAGTGACATATCTCGCAAAAATTCATTTTGCGTTTTATTCCACTAATAGGCGTGTAATAGGTGCGTCATGACACACAAAAAGTTTCATAAGTGTAGCTATACGGAAAATAACTTTATTACGCTATATATCCATTTCTGACCACAGAAGAGGAGTGGAATGTGTGGGGAGGTAAAATTGCCTAACCCTCCAAACCTCATCCTGCGTCTTCATTTTTAAGAGTTTTATGCTTTTATGCACGATTTTATTCCTGCATGCAGAGCTAAGTGCTATAATTCCATGTTACAGTAAAATCATGCAAATTTTCTTTTGCCTCTCCTGTGAAATTTGCTTTTGTAGAGATGTGTCACTTTTCTTGCGGGTGAGCGATATATACTTAAACTTTTTTTTTTTTTTAATTTTTTAATCAGTAGACTTAATTTCATAAAAAAAAAAACCACCGGTATGATACCACCAGAAATGTTGTGAAATGAGAACATCCTTTATAATATTGATTCTATTTAACACTAGAACCGCGGAGCGGGTCAATTTGACCCAAATCGATATTTAATTTCTTGCCGCGCGAAAAATATTAAATGAAAAAACATTTCCTTTACTGATTTTTAATATTTTAAGGTAAACAACAACTTAACGAATTTAAAAACGTATAGCATAAATACATTTCCTGTTATAAATCGTTATACCTAGAACCGCGAAGCGGGTCAATTTGACCCGTAGTATGTTTTACGCATAAAAGACGAAAAAGAGATACATTTTCTAGGAAGTGACGAGAAAGTACACCTCCCTCACCCCGAATTCCTCTAATGGACAGATCTGGTAGGGGAAACAGTGAAGGTCTTCAGCCAAGGTCATATATGCACAGTGTGAAAAGAGGTCGAATGCAGACGAAAATTAGAAGTGATATTTAGGAAAATTCTTGAAGTTGCATTTTTTAGGTATTTAATTTAAGTTTAAATAAGATGTCACGACGACGTAATCTTACCGTTACAGAAGCTTTAGAATATTTGCAACAGTTATCTGAAAACGATTCAGAAAGTGATAATAATGATGACTGTCTTTCAATTTTGAGTAGCGAGGATGAATATCTGCCTCCAAATGAAGAAAATTCCCATTCTGATGAAGAAAATGAAAGTGATGACGACTCTACCAGTGACCTAAATATCGCTGAACCTTCTCATCGCAATGATGATGATGATTTACCAGTGTTACACGAAAGTGCATCGTATTTATCAGATAAAAAATACGAATTGAGATTTCGAACAAAAGGCACTTACACTCAGAGAAATTTGAAAAAGAAATCAGTTGTAACGTGCGAATTCAAACTTGGAAATGAAGAAGTTGGTAAAGATGGGACAGTTTGAGATGTTGTAGAAATAGGTACTAGCAACAAAGGAAGGAAGGCACAGCATAATGTTTTAAAGGAAGTTGGGGGCCCAACACCACATGCTAAACGCAATATTATGGATAACAGTCCGGCAAGTGCCTGGAGACTTCTTATAGACGAATGGATATTGAAGCATATAAAGAAATGTACCGAAGACGAAGCTCATCGACAGCTTCATGAACATGATTGGGTTATTACTTTGGATGAAACTGATGCATTTATATCAATTTTATATGAACGGGGCCATATATTGCGCAAAAGGGCTTGGACTGGATAGCCTATGGTCAGTGAACTGGGGACCGCCATTTTTCCGAAATACAATGCCAAGAGACAAATTTCGTGAAATAATGAGATTCTTGCGCTTCGATATAAAATCAACCAGATCATGTCGTCTAGAGACAGACAAATTTGCCCTCATTTCTGATATCTGGAATCGTTTCATTGAAAATTGCAAGACTAACTATACTCCAGGGCCCAACATAAGCGTAGATGAGCAATTATTTCCTACAAAAGCTAGGTGTAGGTTTACTTAATATATGCCTAACAAACCAGATAAATTCGGTATAAAGTTCTGGTTGGCTGCAGATGTTGATTCAAAATATCTGATTAATGGATTCCCATACCTTGGAAAAGATAACCAATGTCCATCTAACGTTTCTCTTTCTGAACATGTAGTACTGCGACTAATAAGTCCATATGAGAACAAAGGTAGGAATGTTACTATAGACAACTTTTTTACAACGTTGAAGCTAGCAGAGGCATTGAAATCTAAAAATACCAGCCTTGTAGGAACTGTAAAAAGATCAAGAAGAGAAATACCAACCTCTGAAAAAATGTCAAAATCAGAATTGCATGCGACAACTGCATTAGCTCATAAAGGTATCAGTTTAACTGTTTACCAGGGAAAAAGAAATAAAAATGTGTTGTTGCTCAGCAGTCTACACCCAACTGTTGAAATTTTAGATAATTCTAAAAAAATACCTGATACAGTTGCTTATTACAACGCAACTAAATTCGGTGTGGATGTGATTGACCAGATGACAAGAAAGTATACTGTCAAGTCTGCTTCACGTAGATGGCCAGTGCACGTATTCTATAATATTTTGGATCTTGCTGCAATCAATGCATGGGTTTTATACAAAGCCGTAACTGGGAAAGCTATTAGTAGACGACAATTCATTCAAGATTTAATTGAAGAATTGAGAGAAGAGTTTATTCGCCCCCGACAAAAAAGAGTGTTTGAGTGCGAAGCAACTACTAAAAATGATGGACAACCACAACCAAAGCGCAAATGAGTCCGATGTCACACTTCAAAATGTGAAAATAAAACTCAAGATATTTGTTCACAATGTAATGCCCCATTTGTGGTAAATGTACAAACCGTATTAGCAAGTTTTGCATACAATGCATACAATAAATTGGATTAAATAAACCTGTAAAACTAGTAAGTAACTGTTTTTATATTCAATTTTTATTTTTTGTTCTATTTTCCATTAAAGTTATGAAGTCTAAGTTTATTTTTGGTTAAAATATATGTGATTATATTTAAGGAAATATGAATTTGACTATCATTTTCTAAAATTTCTCCTGCATTATTTCTGAAATGTTATATAAATTATGATAAATATTGATTATTATACGAAAATATAATGTTTTAGTTAATTAAATTAAAACATTTGGGCATATTTATATATTTTTTAATATCTAGGGTCAAATTGACCCGCTCCGCGGTTCTAGGTATACCGAAAGTCCCGCGGTTCTAGGTATACCGAAAGTCCCGCGGTTCTAGTGTTAAATAAACAGTTCTTTCTCTTTCTTCTTTTTTTAAGAATATATTTTATCGTATAAAATTGCGCACTATAATATTTTTAATATAAATATATTCGCTGTATGTAAAATGAGATTATTAAGAGAAATTATCTGTTTTAAAACTTCTAACGGGCAAAAAGTGAGATTATGAGGATATAATCAAAATATCCCTAGATTCGGCAAACCGAATTAAGAAAAAAATTCAGACTTTTGGACGTAATTTTTTATACGTGCGCTGTACTATTTTTAAATAAACTCAGTGCTATTTTTTCCGCACGACCAGAGACGCCAATTTATATGACAAATCACCCAATAATTTCCTTTCCTATCAGGTTTAATATCCATTATTCTATTTCATTACATTTTTTAACTAGTTGGAACAAATATTTTTCATTTGACCTTCAGAAAATCCCTTTGTTTTTAAAATAGTGACCCTGATGTTCCGAGAGAGCGGGGGGGGGGGGGATCTCCTTTAAAAAGTAATAATTTTGTCCCTTTATAAAAAATTTTGGGTCAATTTATATTATTTAGCACATCCTTACTGAAAATTTTGCGTGCCCGAACATCAAACAAACATCAGCATAAAAGAATGTCTATTCACCAGACGTAGAATTAATTTTCTCTCAAAAGAGAAACCTATATATTTTACTTTTACTTTTGAATATGATTCTGTAACTCTCTATGTTAATCACGTACTATATGCATCCTTAAGAATTAGTTTTTTCTAGGAATGGGGGGGGGGGGGGCAGAATCATTAGACTTGTCAGAAATATTCTATTATAATCGTAATTGTTAGGCACCTTTCTGGTAGAACTCATATACATAAATATAAATCTTACTTTGGCAGACTGTTCTTATTTATTTGTTTACAATAGTATGGACTACGCCACACTGTAGCTACATACACAATAAAAGTAACAAATAAATAAAATACATTCAAAATAAGCTGACCAGATATCAGGGAACAAAAACAAGGGAGGGGGTGTAAAAGATACACGCTGCCTCCAGGCGGAATGTTAAACGGAATTGATCCACTGTCGGTGGATCAATTTATCTCATCAACATGTCCAGTTTAAACATTATCATCTCTGTATAATTAGGAACGGTAATGTTTAAATGTATTGGCGTTCTCTGTGAGAAATTATTTGTATATATATATATTGAAAGGCAGAGACCTGTGACCACCAGGTTTTAGTTCAGACCTTTCTATAATATCAATGAGTTAGAAGTGGATGCAAGCAAAAAAAAAAAAAAAAAAAAAAGACAGGTTGTCCTAAAATCTAAATTGGTTACATTTATGAGGCATTCATTAATTCATTTTTAAGCTTAAATTAACTAAATTTCAAGGTATCTTTATTTAGAAACAAAGTGATCGAACAGCATTTCCCTTTTTCTGTAGACAAAGGTATTTTCAAAAAAGGCTGTAAAAGAAACTGATTTTTGACATGCGCAAAAAAAGACATCAATTCATTAATTTTATAGTAAATTAAAAAAATCTCCAGGTATCTTTCAACTACCCTGTATTAGCGTACACAGCTCACCACTGTAAAAATATAGTTCTTCAAATAAAGCGAGTGTACCGCAGAAATCTTGAATTTAAACACTATATAAGTATTTATTTATTTATTTCTGATTGTTTACGCCATAAAAGTTTAACGATTAAACATAGTAGAAAGAAGTAGAAAAATCGCATGACAGTGACTCGCCAAACAGTTAGCACTATGCCACTTGATAAAAATTAAATGTTTTAAAAATATTTATTTATTTTTTGCTTTGTTTTTGTTGAATTTCTAAAATAGTACCTTGCCAATTTTGATGAAATTTAAAAAGGACCAATTCGAGAATATCCTCTTTCAATAATAATAATAATAATAAAAATCACTGGAATCGGTCGCGTAGTTCCTGAGTAATCGGTGAATATACATATAAAAATACATACGTATCAAAATGAGAACCTTACCCCTTTTTTATGCTTAAAAAATAGCTAAGGAATTGGAAATGCAATCTTTATTATGGCTTGCATAAATAAATATTATTTGATTTGAATCAGATGCCTGCTGAATAAATTATTTACAAATAATACTAGATATCGACTAATTGTTAATATTCTGAAACAGGCAATATACCGTTTCATCTCATTTTTGTTTGATTAATTATGCTATTAGAAAATGCTATAAAATTACTGCCTTTTAATTAGAATAGTAATATGTATAACCATTTGATTTTTCTTCAGTTCAAGGTATAAAATTGTTTACATAATTTAAGATATCTTGCGTGTTAGTGGGAAAAAAATAATGCTATATTTGACCTTCTAAGAACAGAAACTTAAGCAACATTAGCCGCACTGAACTACTAAAACATTTTACTGAAATAATCTATTCACTGTCATGTCTCACAAACAAGAACTATCTTCGAATAATTTGTAGCAAGTGGGAGTAGAAACTTCTTTAAGTCGCGTGCGTAAAAAAATTTTTCATTTCTTTACTGCAAAAAAAATCCCTGATTTTTTCCTAGGATAATTAATATATTCCCCACAGAATTTCCCTTCTCCGAGACGCAGTTCGACCCCTGCTGAGCAAAACGGTCTTAATGATTTCCTGCGCAGCATCTATGAGGGGTGGAAATCTTCGGGAAGACGGTAATCCCAACCCCGTATTTTTCGACTTTTTTTCTTGGGATTACGGTAATCCCCCCGTAAGCTAAAGGTTAAAAACAGCATTTAAAAGAGCGGGAAAACATACTTCGTATTCAACAGTAAGCTTATAATGGTGTGATGCAATAATACATATACATGTGAATTTCATTATGTTTTAAATAATGCAAGATCATTAAAATAGGTTGCAAAAAGTTTTCACGCGCTATTTTTACTGGCGCAGAAATATACACATTTTACAGTGCTCACCAAAAGTTTAGACGATGGTCGATTGTGCTTCTGTACTGAGAAGTATGTAACTGAAATGTTGCAATTCAACTGCCATACATTACTGGGGACCTATCTTTCATACACAAACAATAAATTTTATTTTATACACATTACATAATATATAATGACAAAAAAATAACATTATGGCAAAAGTATAGACAATTTGTCTGTCAACAGAAAAATATTCATAAATTAAAAGCGAACTGCACCTACATTGTCTGCTATTAATGCAAAATTGTGACTTCCCATCGAAGAAAATAAATCCTGCATCACTTGGGTGTCTATTTCGCACCAAATTCGTTCAACAGCAGATCGAAATTGATTTACAGAGGCGTATTGTCAAAAAATTGCATAAATCGTATGATATATGATGCCAGAAAAGTTTTCGATTGGGTTCGGATCAGGGCTACACACGAGCCAGTCGAGAACAAGTAATATTTTGAGAGTTAAACTAATTTTTTGATTTGTAGGCAACATGAATAGACGCATTATCTTGCTCAAATACATAATATGGAAGAGCTAAAAGTTGAACAGATAGCTGTAAATTGTTTTCCAATGTATTTATGTAGTCTTACGCTGCTTGGCGACAATTGAGAAACTGCAGAGATACTTGAGAATTAAAAGAAAGTGTGTCCCAAATCATTACCTCTTTCGAGGGCGGTGTCCTTAAAAAGGACACCTGATTTTAATTCCAAAAAGGAAAAATGGCACCAAGAAGATTTAATTAAAATTTTTCTTTTATAATGTACGTGAAAATAGCAAGTTCATATTTTCTAGTAAATTCGTTTATAAATTCTGGTTTAAGTCCATTATTTCCACAGCTTCATAAATAGAATTACTCTGGACGGAAAGGGGTCAATTTGTTGTGAGATTTCAAGGCTGGTTGTTTTATCATTTTCATGTAAACTAATGTACATCTTTCTATAATTCATCTACTAAAGTATCCGTTGGCACAGAAAGCTCTGACTCAGTTTTAAATCGATTAGCAGGGATCATTTGTCTAGATGCCAGTTTATGGGTCCTTCTATAATCTCGTTTTCTGGCCACACAAGACCTTCCAGATTTATGTTTTGCTTTGAAAGAGTCACCCTTAGACAGTACTTAATAGACAGATTTCTTTGGACGATTCAAAGTAGCTGAAATTTCTTCAACAGTCTTCCCTTTTTATTTCAGCTTCCATATGTTTTAATTACTGTATCTGACTGAAAATGTCTAGCTCGCGGCATCTTCACTAACCGATATTACCGCGAGGTGCACTTAAATACTTCATGCATGTGACGTCATAATTTTGAAAATTGCTTTTTTCCGTGAAAAGTTGCCTAAAAATCACAAAAGTATCTAAAGTTTTGCAATATGCAAATTTCATTTTTTAACTTAAATTAAGTAATGTCCCACATTAAATCCGTTATTTTTGTCCTAAAACGTTTAAACTATATTGAAAAATAAGTACAGCCATTTGTATAACCCAAGTGTTCGTATTTTGTATTTAAAGATTAAAAATCACCAGTGTCTGATCTTTTGCTGAGCACTGTATTTAGAGAGCTATAGATCATCTTAATTCATTCCGACGGACGTAGGTACAATTGACGCTTTAATATATATTGCATTTGGTGTTTCTAGCCAAGAAAATTTATCAAGAAAATTTTATTTATTCACCGTAACTAATTAGTTATCTTCATTTATCCCTTGCAATATTTTTCAAAAAATCTACAAGCTGCATAAGTAAAATGCTTTGTACGTGTATTCCGTTAAGTATTCTTTAACACCATAAAAACGGGGAATTTTCCTCAAATTTTATAAAATTATTTAACACCAGAATTTTTATTTCAAATTATTACCTTATTTATTTTACTTGTTTATTTTTATTTCTTTCTTTTAAACTAGTTTTATAAATGAATTTCTAGTACGAACCGAGATGGTCATTTTGACCGCTTGCCGTCTTTCTAATGTTAATATTCTTTTGTAATTTCCAGTTCAAATTGAAGTATAATTGAAAATACAGCGTGTATCATTACAGCGTTTACAAACTTTCAGGACAGATAGAGTGCACCTAGACAATAGGAAATCTCATAGCAATGCATGGTCGGAAACGCTTTCCTGGCGAGGTAGTGACGACACAAAACATTAGAAATGAAGGGAAAAAATGTTTATTATTCTTAGTACTGCAAAAATGCTGGAATACTGCTCGAAATTTATGAGGAACTTGTACTCGCATCGTAGCAACTAATGGTGGAAGTCCGGGACACCCCCGCTATTTTCGAGAACATTAGATCTTCAATGCGCCGGAGACGCACTTAAATGCATCACGACACGTGGTCGTAATTTCGAACACAAATTTTGATGACGAACGTTGTCTCTTTAATGCTCTTTGTTCTTAGTTTTTTTGCTGTACTAATGATAATAAATACGTTTTCTCCTGTTTTTCCTGTCCCGTCTTTCTTGTGTTTTGTTCTGCTATATGTTGCACGAAGAATCTTTTACATGAAACTGTCTAAATTTGACTGTCTTAAGCATTTTTAACATAAAAATATTTGAAATATCTAAAATAGGAACTACCAACCTTATAAAATCTATGTGATCCAACTCGGTCCTCCCGGGTTACAAAATAGTTTATTGAAACTGTTATAGTTTTTTCATTGAATATATATATATATATATATATATATATATATTATAAAGGACAAACATATCTGTGCGTAACGCATACGTCATTCTGCGAATGGCAACACTTTGAAATTTGAAATGAAATTTCTGTTTCGCAATTTTCGCTACTGCAGATTTTTAAACTTCTAAACATCGTACAGCTTCAATTTTTACACCGTCGTATAGGGGAAAAAATGTACTTTTAAATGCAATTTGTTTTTTATTTTTGAGTTATTAATTTTTTTATAGTTTTTAGCACCAATTTCGAAATTGTGGCAACTGAAGTACTCAATTTCTATTAAAAGTAAAGGGAAAATAGTCATGGTTTATTTCTTTTTAATTGATTATATCCTTGTTGATGCCATTTTTACATAACAAATAAAAGCAACTTTTTTCTAATTTTTGAACAGAAAATGAGGTCAGGCATTAAAAAAACATGCATTCTTCTTCATAAATCAAAAGACTGAAGAATATATTTCAATATTTTTACATTACGCTGATACTGAGTTTGAGACGCTAGGCAAAATGATTCAGTGAGTTAAAATGATGTCATATTTAGAACAAAACGATCATTTTCTTTGATAAAATTAAATATTTGACCAATACTAAATGGCCAATACTATGGCAACTAAAGGCAAATTTCTGAATGGTAAATTTTCGCGGGTACTGAGATTAGAACTTAAATTTTATGAGAATGTTCACATGAAAAGTTGTATCGGAGAAACGTGGCATTAAGTTTGGAAATACATTCATTAATAATGTATTTCGCGTTAAAATACTTTTAAATTGTGAATTTGAGTGGTGCGTATGTAAATTTTGAGAATGTGGAAATAACGTACGGTTTAGATTTTATGGGGGAAATCTTTATGATGTGACAAAGCGAAATCCTTTTTACTGATTTTTCATCCCGTAAAAACAAACGTAGAGCCTTAATCGATAACTTTAACATAATTACTCATCTTGATTACGTATTCTAATACAGTTTAATTTTTCAATAAATTAAGCAGTTGAAGTTTTTGGAGATAATATTTTGGTAGTTTTAGGTTATAAGCATTATTTGTTTTAAGAGTTAGAAAACCAATGCAAGATGAATTTTTCATTGTAATTTTTTTTGTAGATTTATTATAAATTCGTTCTAACAGTTCCATTCTAAACATTTTAATTCGTCGAATTTCGACGGGTTCAAACTCGTATATATAATGTATTCAAATAAAGTTATGAAATTTATTTAAAGCAATACTTTTGCATTGCTGGCATGCCAGTATTTTAAAGTCGAAATATTACTCCATATACAGAAGACTTTTTGATTATGATAATTTTAGTGGTTTAAGCAGTATTGCTAGATAGGCTACTTTTATTAATTCAGATTCTTGATTGGCACCACTGTTTTGAAATAGTAAAATGCAACTAATTTAATGGCATATTAATTTCGATGGCGAAAACAAAGAGAATTTTAACGTTTCAAATAAGTGGTGCAAATCAAGAAATCTGAATTTAAAAAAAATAGCCCGTTGGTTATTTGTGGTTTAACCCTCTGTCTACCAGAAGGGTCCAATGGACCCGACATGTATATTCAAAATATCTATTCAAACCAGAAATTTCTTCAAAACAAACTAAATGTATAAATCAGACAATAATAAGTTAAATAAACAAATTAAATAGTTTTAAGTAAAAATTCTGGTGTAGAATGTTTTTATAAAACTTGAGTAAAATTTCCGGTAGTTCTAGGGTTAAGTATTGTAAGAGGTATGGTTCAATTACATCTCTCTATGGTTCAATATGTGTGGATTAATTACATGTATCGTTGAATTTCATGTCTCTTAATTTGTATTTTATTTATATTATTTTACTTATTCATTAATGAAGTTTCAATTTCGTTATAGAATATTAGACGGAATAATGTTTATAGTACAAACGGTTTAATCTTTCGTAATCTCCAGCACGCGATAGAGATAAATAAAATATAATAAAATAATCTTCTGGAAAAGTATTTTTTAAACCATAAAAGTATTAGTCAATTGTAAAAGAGTTTTCAAACAAATTGTATTTCAAAGAATATGTTTTTTCCTGTTCGACGGTGTAAAAACTGAAAAATGTGAGATGTTTCGAAGTTTAAAAAATACATTAAAAGCGAAAGAGTATTGTCAACCTCAAACGTTAGAGTTACATATGGACATGTTCCTTTTTATATAATATAGATTATAAATTTTAACTAACATTAGAAAAGGAATTGGATACTATCTAGTACAGGCTTGTTACACAGTAAATATGACATATACCTTTTAAAATTTAATATCAGATATTATATTACAGTTAATTAACAAAAATTGGAAAGTGAAAACATATAAATGTGGTAATAATGGCTAATAAGATAATAATTGCTACACTTCAAGTTGATAAAGATGAGAATCTTGAAATGATTCTTCTGTATTGTGTTATCCTTAAAGAAAATTTAGTGTCCAAATCTTTTTCATCACTCTCAATAAGTCTAAAAAACGATCTATAAAATGTGTCAACGATATCAATTTTAAGGCTAAATGTGAGAGTTTTTTAAAGCAGTTTGTGAAGATAAAAGTACATACTACATAACACTTATATTTATCACCGAGGTAAGTTGGAAATAAGCAGCCAAACTCCTTTTGAAATAGAAGCAAAGATGAATAATAGTCTCATTATACTTCTATAATTGGGTTAAAAACACATTTAAGGCTGAAATTTTACTTATTTGATTTAAGAAATGTGAAATGTACAGTTATTGTATAGCCTTCCTCCATGTGAGTGCAGTTGACTTTTTAAGAGTTATACCTTACACAGTGAGAGTGAGAGTATGTTGGTGGAAGACACCGTGATTTTACAGATGCTTCGGTGAGGCGTCGGCAATAAACGGTTGGGAACCACAGGTCTAGATGCATCTGTCCTGAAATAGTGCTGATACACCCTGTATAGCTGATACACCCTGCTGTGCTGATACACCCTGTATATGCAAACGAATGCTGCATTCCTCGAACATTTAATAGAATATTAGCAGGCTGCAAAAAATTTTAGCACACTGATTTTACGGAATTTTTTATGCTACCTAAACGCAGAAAAATATTACAAGTACTCAGACTACAATTAAACGAAGATAACAGAGATCCCGCTATTTAAATATAAATTAGAAAATGTCTAGTCAGAAATTGTAATACCAAACACGTTGGAATCCCCAAGAAACGTACGTACCTTGATTATGTAATATATATTATTTATAACTTTAATTTTTTTTTCAATAAATAAATAATTAAACGCGTCTTCCTCCCTACCAAGTTTTCTGGGGTAATCCCAGTCTCGCGCAAGTGGATAGAAGTATTTTCCACTTTGTGGTTTTTAGTTACGTCTCCGTCTGGCGTTTTACGAGTGGGCGATTTGTTTAAATTTATATTCACAAATAAATATTGTATGTATATTTCGTTAGCTTTAAAATGATGTCGAAGCACTTTTGAGATATATACATTATAAATATTCTGATGAAACAAAACTAAGTAAAGTCAACTGAAAATGTTTCAAAAGTTTAGCAATCTTTAAAGGAAACAGTCTTTAAGCTTTTACTATCATTCTTGCACTAAAAAATTGTAAAATGAAATCAGAGAGAAAAGATTCTCTAGTGTGTTATCATAGCGTCTTTTCTTTACATATTTTCAGTACTGATGTTGTTACTGAGGACAACATCTTTTCATAATAATGCAATATTTTCATAATTTCCAAATGAAAATGTGTTTCAAAATCTATACAATCTTTTAAGGAAAGAGTCTTTGATTTTCTACTGATATTCGTGAACTAAGAAAAGTGAAACTTCAAATCCCAGAGAAAAATTTCGATACTAACTTCACATAAAGTTCATTCTTTATTTGTGCAGTACCGGAATTGTTATGGAGGAAAGCAGATTTTCATTAACGTAAGACTTTGAGTTATTTGGCAATATTTGCTTTCTCTTTTTTTTTAATGTTCACTGAAAGCATAAGACAAAATTCACATCAATCTTAAAAGCTTTTTATACTCTGCACGCAATTATGTGTAATATGTTTAGAAAAGGCATAACATTAAATTTATGTTTTCCTTAATAACTCTTTGTGATTTATATACTATTTTCCAGATCAAATTAAACAATAAATATATTTAAATAATTAATGCATGCCTTTAAATTTTTATATGATAGTAAGTAATCTTCATAAAATTAAATTAAATATATATATACATATAGCTCTATTAAAAGTGAATGATTATGAAAATGATTATGAAAAGATGGTGCAAAACAACAATAAAAATCCATGAAAATTTATAACGAAAAAACAATAAACAAACCACTCCCTGCTCTTCAGAAAGTGGAAGGAGTGAAAAAAGCAGGTATCAAAAACAGAAATTGGATCCTCACGGGTTTCGCAAGATATGGCCAACCCACATACTCCAAAAGTATAAAAATAGATTTAAGCTTCCAAAAACACAACATAACAAAGCTATTTTATAAAAAAAAAATTAACCAATCAAAACTGCTTTAAAAACAAATATAACCAACCAATTCAAAATCCAAGAAAAACGATTTAGCTTATAAAACGTAAATAAAAATTAATAAAAATTCAAGTAGAAACTGCGGTGACTTGGAAAGAAAATTAATGATTATGAGGATAATGGAAAGACAAGTCTTCAGGACGCTGGTCTAACTTGGATTATGGCCTTGCTTGCAACTCCTGCTGATGGAAAGAAGTGGAGCGTAGTGATTGTTTTAAAGGTAGCAAGTTTTTTTCAGGTCTTCATGGGTAAAGGTGGGGGTATGACCTTCTCACATGTTCAATACCTCTAATCGCTTAATGATTTAGTCATATTGGAATTTTTATTAATTTTTATTTACGTTTTATAAGCTAAATCGTTTTTCTTGGATTTTGAATTGGTTGGTTATATTTGTTTTTAAAGCAGTTTTGATTCGTTAATTTTTTTTTATAAAATAGCTTTGTTATGTTGTGTTTTTGAAAGTTTAAATCTATTTTTATACTTTTGGAGTATGTGGGTTGGCCATATCTTGCGCCCGTGAGGATCCAATTTCTGTTTTTGATACCTGCTTTTTTCACCCCTCCCACTTTCTGAAGAGCAGGGAGTGGTTTGTTTATTGTTTTTTCGTTATAAATTTTCATAGATTTTTTTGTTGTTTTGCACCCTCTTTTCCTAATCATTTTCATAATCATTCACTTTTAATAGAGCTATATTCACTTAGTGCATATAAGAAGCTACGTTGCGCCTGATGCACTGGGCTATTTGTTTTTTAAAAAAATTTTTGAAAGCATTATATATATATATATATATATATGTGTGTGTGTGTGTGTGTGTGTGTGTGCACTCTCCTACCCTCCCTTTTGAGTACCTAAAGTGGTTTAAACACCAACGTACGGAGTAACCAATTTCAATTCGAGTAACTTTTGCCGGTTACTCGATTTGTTTAAGCATACCACGACGTTCCTGAAGCATTTTTCTATACGTTGCACCACTTTTTCCGAAGTTACTCAGAAAAGCGTTATTCCACAGTCTTTCATACACACCGTGTGTTATGTAAAATCTAAAATCTGTATAACGCCATCTGGCGGTGTGTAAAAATGCAGCCTCAAACCCAGGGAGTTTCCTAATGATTACTCGGTAAAACGGTAATAGTCCAATAATGGCAACCCTTGTGTGTTTGGTTTCTTTGGTAATACAGGCTTGCTATATAAGATTTTCCTCTCTATTTAGCGGTTACTCAATAAAGCGGCAATAATCCAGGAATGGCAACTCTTGTGTGTTTAGCTTCTTCGATAATTCAGGTTTGCTATGTAAGTTTCTCCTCTTCATTTAACTAGTTTTTTGATAGAAGAATATCTGTCTATATAGTGTTTTAAATATAATGAAAAAATCAAATATGAAATTCACGATTTTATTAAACGTAGCTTTCGAGCGTGAATTTCTTAAGAAATAAAGACCTGAAATAACTTAAAATATTCAGTGAATGCAAAATATTAAAAAGAAATTGCAGGCCTAATTTTAATAGCGTAAATTGTCAATATTTCAATTAAATTCATTTTAAACATCCCCTCTCGGCGCCAGCCGAAACAATAGGTTATTTCTTCTTCTTCTTTTTTATTCTTTTAAAGATATAATGCATCAGATTTAATAAAATTTAAACAAATTGGTGTTATTCCCTCCAAATTCATTATTTTGTTAAGAAAGTTAATTTGTAGCGAAATTTTTAATTTTCTTACGTAATGTAATTAAATGCATATGAGATAGTTATAGCAAATTTGTTAAGCAATTATTTAAATTATAGAATAAAAAATACCAACTGGCTATAATATTTACCCTCTTTCATACAAGGTCCTAACCCAAATCATTCAACGAAAGCCATAAAAATTTTTAAATGTCTCGTCTAGCAAAATAAACAACTTTTATTGAAATCAAACGATTTTAACATAGTCTAATAATGAGTTGATGGATTGATAATCTAGTTCCCTTAACTGTAAATTTACTCAATTTTTCAAATAGCCATTATTTTTTAATTGAAATGCCCAAATTGGGTTCTAGTTTTTTTTTTTTTTTTTTTTTTTTTTTTTGACGATATTGTGACAATTTAAGGTTGTCACATATGATGATACTAAGCTATAATACGATTATGATACAAATGAAAAGTTATTTTAGTATGTCTGTCACCAAAGTAACAAATTCCCAATTATTTTAATGAAATCGTTAGAAATTCACCATGTATTTCTAAAGAACTGAACATATAGCTTCACTGACCATAGTGTTTGTTATTTAGATATTCAAAGGGTCGTTTTTTCCAAACAAATTTCCTAATTTTCTTAATTAATGAACGCACCCAAAATAATTTACTTTTAAAAAAGGAAAATATAATTATCTTTTCCGACTGAGCTAATACAACTTGTATATTGTAATAATTCCTTGGTCCGACTTAGACTACGTAGAGCCTAGAGCAGTGGGGCAAATATAATTTTGAAGGCCGATCTTCTGTCTATCCATAGAATTTGTTCATAAACAGTATGCGTAAGTGACTACTACTAATCTTCATGCCTTTTGTATACATACATAAATTTTAACATGTAGTATTCCCATCTGTTAATTTGATAACACAACAAAGATAGTCACAATTTAAAAAAAATATATCTAGTAGAAAAATAGGGAACTAATAAAAAAATTGTTAGATTGGTTTATGGGATAAAAGTTTGCGAACTTCACCTTTGTTTATATATGTATGTCATGAAATATCTAAAAGAACGCCCCCCCCCGCATTGATAATCATTAATTGTTTTAACTTACCGCGTTAAAAGGAAAACGCCATTAATTTCACTTGAAAACAATGTACTACTATGTTTTTATAATACAATTTTAATCATTAGTTTTTTGATGATGTAGCTCATTCTTTTTTGGGGGCGGGAGGGGGAGGGCATGAGCAACAGGAAGTAGAGGAGGAAAAAAGAGGAAACGCCCTTCCTTAATATTTGAAAGTCTCTTTGGCGAAAAGGAACATTGGTAATTTTTGGCCAATTTTACTCAATTTGGCATCCTAATTCCTGCCATCGTGAACCAGATCAAATGAAGTGGCAGGGGCTCCATTTGAGGGGGCTGGGGGGGCAGTACCCTCCCACCAAGGAATTTGATTTTTCAGAAAATTTATCAACTATCAATTGTCAAACTCAAACAAAAGTTTAAAAATTTCTCAAACGCTAAAGTAAATTATCAGATTTGATTGCAATAAAAACATATGCATTAAATAAATGCTTTATAAAGCATTAATTTCTATGCATATATGCATAGAAATTAATGATTATAAAAAGTATTTCCTATTCGAACTTTCTTAAGGTGAGACTTATATCGTACTTTGGCTAATTTAAAAAATACATTAGAGACATTTTCTTTTATCAATTCCTTCTCAGCTGTGTACAACTTGATCATAGGAAAACTAGTCCCCTCATTCTAGAAATTCAGCGGTACAGTTTTTTCTGATAGTTTTTTTTTTTTTTTTTTTTTTTTTTTTTTTTTTGGGGGGGGGGGGGTGAGGGGGATTGAAGGGGTGAGTACAATTCAAGTTCTTAATTATCCAACTTTATTACTTTTTTTGGATTATTAGTGTCACATTATATTTACTGCAATTACTGCAATGTTATCAAATTATTTAATTATTTGCCTTATTAAACAATATTATGTATGGAACGCTCTCAAAATTCTTCAACGCCTAGGAATGGAATCTGCGCGCACCCGTCAAATACAATTTCTTCAGCCCGAAACCCGACAGACTTCCACCAAATACCAAAGTAAAAAACACGTTTATAATAAAGTAGTCTATAATTTTATCCCCTATGTACAGAAATGAACACATGAGTTATTACTATCGGCAACCATTAATAGTCAAATATATAGTTTTTCATTTAAAAAATATTCAGGACTTCCTTATGAAAAACCAGGTCCTCTTGACTCCGACCGAGATAAAGCACAATCAGAAAAACTTAAACTGTACCTCAGTCGCAACGAAGAAAATACGTTAACATATCTTGGCGCAGGACTGTAATTTCATGTAAATACGAAAACCTCTAAAATGATTTCCATTGAAAGGCAACCCGATCCGAAATGAAAGAAAATTTAATTCTTATTTTAATACAATTATTGCAGAAGAAGTCTATAATTATATCTTTAATATAAATTATACATTTTATGTAGAAAAATGAAGATATAATACAGTATTCATTAATGTTCAAATATGTAGTTTTTTCATCTGAAAAATATTCAGGATTTCTTTGAAAAATAGTATCAGTAGAAACCCACCTCATAATAGTGAAAACGCAATCCGAAACAATTAACGCTTTACCTTACTTTTACTTGCAGAAAATCACTAAAGAAAATTTTCTTATCGCTGTAGATCAGAAAAGTTGCAAATTTCGTGACTTATTCATGACGTTCGTCTCAGGGTTGGGTTTTTGACGTCAAAAACTGGTTTTTGATATGACAAGCGTCAAAAACTGGTTTAAACTGTCATAAACTGGTTTAAACCGTCGAAAACTGTCATAAACTGGTTTAAACCGTCGAAAACTGTCATAAACTGGTTTAAACCGTCAAAAACTGCCAAATACATGTAACACGCTAAAACATTTTAACAATAGGTAAACATTAAATAAGTCAATGATTTATGTGATCTTTTATTGAAATTTAATAATTTAAAAAAATATATTATTTGCAATAAAATATTTTTTTCTTTTTTTGGATTTTTCAACCAGAAGAAAATAATTTTGTACAATTAAATAATCCGGATCAATTTTACCCCGCAGCATGCTGCAGCACACCACGTGTTTAGCACATTTATTTACACTCAAAATATTTTTTAGTTTAGAGTGTATGAAGCGTTAGAAAATAGTCTGTCTCTTAATTGATGCTGAGCTAGTAGGACTTGATAGCAAAAGCATTGCTAGATGAGCAAGTTTTGAAGCAGGCTCAAAAAGCTGTTGCATTTAATGATACCTTTCCACCAAGCAATGGAGTCCTCCCTATAGCACTGAAATAAGAAGACGGGAAAGGGGATTCTTTAGCTTCATACACAATCAGTATGGGTAAGCATCCATAAATTCTCTCTGTAGTTCAAGCGCGAGCTGAATCAACTGATACAGCAGTCAACCCTTGCCCCTGATGGTTGGGATGCAAAGTATAAGCCAAACAATGGTATGGTTTCATGATTTGATCCCTTCTATTATGCACTTTTTCAATATGGGCTTAAAGGAATTTTCTTTTAGATGATCGAGCCAATTTTGTTCAGTTTTAAAATCGAAAACATTTTTATATATTGAAGGAAAGCATGTTTTAAAAAGATTTTGACTTTAAGCTTTTTTTTTTAATTACTTCTCTTATTTTGTAAATGTTTAAAATTAATAATCCAATTTCAATTTTGAATAGAATGGTTATTGCCTAGACTAGAATAACATTGATGCACATTATCTTGTTATATATACAAAAAAAAATCTGCACTTTCCTAAGTTTTTTTTTCCCATAAAAAAAGCTAGCTAATGCTTTAAGCTCTCAAAAGTAAGTGAAATTAAAATGATTTTAAGTAAGAGAAAAAATGTACAGCTCACAGGTGAGCTTAATGTCTACTTTTTAGAAAAACACAATGTTACAAAAAATAAATAAATAAATAAAAATTTTACCTTGTTGAAAAGTTGTACTTAACAATAATACTTTTCTATGTACTAATTACTGATATCAGTATGAGTGAATTTAAAATATTACATGTAATGTTGTCATGTGTGACATTTAATTTCAATTTTTACAGATCAATTTAGTACTTGAGGTTTTTGACATGACGGTTTAAACTATGGTTTAAACCCGGCATAAACTGACACATGTCAAAAACCTGCCAACCCTGTAATTATTACTGATACTATATACTAATTATACAATTAAAGTAATAGTGAATTTTAAATATTACATCTAATGTGTGACATTTAATGTGAAATTTTACAGATCACTGTAATATTTGAGGATTTTGACGAGGTTTTTGACAAGGGGTTTTTGACATGACGGTTTAAACCACAGTTTAAACCGTCAAAAACTGACACGTGTCAAAAACCTGCCAACCCTGGTTCGTCTGCTGATTATCCCATGACTGATTGAATTTCATGATTCTTTTTTTCGCGATCATCTGACGAAATTTGCGATTTTTTCCGCGATCGTTTCACGGAATTCGCGATTTTTTTTTTTCTGCAACCGTGCTTGAAATTGCTTTTTTTTTTTTTCTCACGACCATTTGTCGAAATTTACAATACGAAATTCCATATTTGTTTCTGAGATCTTTAGACAAAATTCGCGGTTCTTTTCCATGATCATTTGCTGAAATTCGTGATTTTTTTTCTACCACCGATTAATAATATTTGTAATTTTTGGCGCGATTGTTAGACGAAATTATGTATCTTATTTCACGATCGTTTGACGAAATTCCCCTCGATTGTTTGAGTAAGTTTTCGGGATTTTTTGTACAATCTTTTTTTGAAATTAGCGATTTTTTTCGCAATCCTTTTACAAAATTCGAGATTTTAGTTTGTACAATCATTTGTCGAAATCTGCATTTCTTTTCGCGATCTCTGGTGAAATTAGAAATATTTTCCACGGTCGTTTGGAGAAATTAGCGATTTTTTTCCGCAAAGATTTGTGGATTTTTTTTTCAAAATTTTGCAAAATTCGCGATTTTTTTCTGTGCCCCTTGATGAATTGATTTTCGGAATTCGAAAAAAAAAAATCGTGGACTTTCACGAACACTGAAAAAAGTCGCAGAATATTCACATGTCCGTTAAAGAAATTAAAGAGACAAAATCACACAGAACTTTTTTTATTGTGCGGGGTTTCCCCATTTTCAGTGAGATTTGTGCAGTTCTGCACAATGGCAATTCTGACCGTTCCCAGTTCCACGAACAAAATTTTTCATTGTCCTTTGCCAGGAAACTTTTGAAATGGCGCCCTGTAGTAAAACCTGAAAAAAAAAAGTGCGAAAAACACTAGAAAAAAGTTTCATTTTAGAGAGGTCTCTGTCTTAGCAAGTATAATTGTATGATCTTTTTTTCCCCCATTGAGAAATAATTCTGTTATAGACAGGCTTCGTTTTCGTAAGTTTTACTATAATACACCTTTTTTTCAGAGCTATACTATAGAGTGGATGGTTTAACAGTCTTTGGGGATACTTGTAAAAATGTAACCTATAATAGAATCCAGTCTAAAAAGAAAAATTTTCATATGCAATATATTGAAATTTTACCTGTTAAGACGGAAACCTGTTTAAAACGAAATATTTAATTGGCTCTTAAGTTTTTGTATTCAAAGTTTTTACTGTTTACGTGTCTCGTTCGGTGGTGGGGGGGGGGGGGGGTAGACGCCCGGATCCTAGCCTTTGCCCCGCCCCAAGAAAGTCCTGAAATGGCGGACCTGTGAGGTGGCTCTGCATGTCCGTGCAATAGTCAGGCTCATAACGATAATTCTTAAGAGCTCTTTTCTAAAGACATGTATATTATCAGCAGAATTCATAAACACTCCGCAATAAACATAAGTTTAGCTAATATTAGAAACGCATACAATAGATAAAAATCCACTTTTAGTTATGTAAGTGTCGCTCATAGACAGTAATGAAACCGAATTACCGTATAGTGCTCTAAATGAGTTACTGTTGCCATCTTTTAATGTATCCTTGTAAAAGATTTAGAAATACTACACACTCTATGTTTTACAGAAAACATTTTGTAATACACCTCAGTAACTGGATGTGATTAAAGCACTGCCCAACTGATCCGTTACCCTATAGTCTCTGACTTTCGGGGCTCTGGAATTTAGTATGCAACGTTTATAAAGCTGATATTTTAAATCTATTTTGATCTAATAGTAATTATGATTGATATTTTGTGCTTTTACAGTAAGATAAGATTAAAATATGTATGTATGTATATATATATATATATATATATATATATATATATATATATACATATGCATTTAAATATTTATATCTGTATTCTAAAGCATATAAAATATAAAATTTTCTGTGACAGTATAGGAAGGCGAGAAGGAGGCGAATTAATACCAGGCCTGCACCTCTTTTTAACTTGATCGAATCCTACTCGATAATGCATATCGATTTCATTATGTTTGAAATAACTAAAATACGCTGTAACTTAATTATCTCTATACATCTTAGTGTAACAGATTTTTTGTGTATCAATGTAAACGAACAACAAATGTTATAACAAACTCATTCAATATAATTCTAAGTTCCATACATAGTAACAATTAGTTTCGAATATTCTCAGTAGTTAAAGCCTTACTATGATGACACATTTTACATAAATTTTTTCAGTGACAGATTTCGTTTTAATAATGGTATCACTACAGATAAAAAAAAAAAAGTTTATCTGTCACATTTTCCTGTAATTTTCCTCAAATTATTCGAAATAAGACGAAAATTTACCTGTTTCACATATTTTAAAAATAGTCTTTCTTACTTATGTATCTTATATTTTCTGTAGATGCATATTAAATAAATAAAAGTAAAATTAGTTCCTAAAACAAATACCTTTTATAAGTTTCATTTTTTTTTCTTAAAAATCACGCCTGAACCTGATTATTAAAAAATAACGCTTTTTTACGCTTCATAAAAAGAGCGAAAAAGTGAATTTATTAAATATAAATATATATATATAATTACTTTTTTTTTCATTTTTAAGATATAGCAACCGGAACATTTGATAATTTAATTTATATTAAACTGTTAAATAGTAAAAGAGTATTTTTTTAAATATTACAATTTTATTTTTTACTTTCATTTATTTCTCCTTTTTAATTTTTGAAGTATGTCTTTGTTGCAGTTTCATACCCAGTTGACCTATTTAAGCAAAAGTAATTGGACGCATTATGGTCTCCATTGTTCTTGTGATTCATATAAAGACATAAGTGTCTGATTGTAACTTCTAATGAAAGGGGTCACTGGAAATACCCCTAAAATAACAGTGAAGATTTAAAAAAATCTTGTTTCTTATTAAAAAAAATTAAACATTTTATAATGTTAAAAACAGTTTTATAAACTAGTTAATAATGCAGCGCTCAGTCCGAAACCTGATTAATGTAAGGAAGTTTTAAAGTTTCATTACTGCGTCAAAGTAGAAGGTAATTTAATAGGTTTAAAACTTCTTGCAAAACCTTTAAAAACTGATGCATTTAACAATAATTTCTTTTGGATAAATACATGATACAAAAAATAAATAAATAGAAAGAAAAGTAACCAGTTAAACTGATTGCATTGAGCTCACACCCTATTCACACTAATTGTATATTACACTCTTATTTCAAAGAATAATTCTGCATGAAATACTCACTTAACTAAATTAAGAGGGGATTAGTCCACACCCCCCCCCCCTTTATACTTAACCAATGAACCTCTATAACTAGTCAGGGAAGTGCCTTATCTGAATAAACCTTTATACCAAATTCGAAGCAAATCTGATAATTCTGCATGAAAAACACATTTAGCTAAATTAAGGGGGGATTAGCTGCCCCATTTCCCACCTTTTATACTTAACCAATGAACCTCCAAATATAATCAGTGAAGCGTCTTATAAGAATAAACCGGTATACCAAATTAGGAGCAAATCGGATAATTCTGCATGAAAAACCAATTTATCTAAATTAAAGGGGGATTAGCCCCCGCTCCCCCTTTATACTTAAGGAATGTATTCCCAAAACTCATTAGGGAAGCGCCTTTTCAAAATGAACATATTTACAATTTGAAGTAAATTGGATATTTCTGCATGAAAAATCCATTTATTTAAATTAAGGGAGTATTAGTCCCGTTCCCACCCTTTATACTTAACCAATTAATCCTCATAACTAATCTGCATCATCTGGTGTTTTTCACTCCTGTTCTTTTATTTTGATAGAAAGCCTTACGAAAGGGCTCCATTATGCAACTTTAAAGAAAGTTTATTTTAGATATTTGTGCTTTAAATTGCGATAATTTTTTACATGCCATGTACAGATTAAACATAACGTTCTAAACATTGGTTTTCAAAAAAAAAAAAAAAAAAAATCCAATAATAACTCGAAACTTTCGGGCACATTTTCTGACTAATTTTTAAATATAAAAGCATGCTACTTGCAGACATAGTTATGGCATTAATTTGTAATCGATCAGTTTTTCCTTTTTCAATAAATGTATCACTTCTTTAGTTATAAACGATTGTAGTCTTTGGAAACACTTTTTCCTTTTCTGTATTGTGGACTTCGAAAATCGACCAAACACGATATCGAATTAAATTCTACATTTCATGCAGCGATATGTGCATAAGAGCGCATTGTACCTAAAATAGATTATTCTTCATTTATATATTACTAGCAGCCTTTGCCCGTTTCGCTGGTAGGTTTCGTCTAACTAACTTTGAAGCAAATGAAAACTTTTAGTGAATTTGACCATCTGTTTTAAAGTAATATGGAACGTTATCTGTCTTTCTGTATTGCTGAAAACGATACGAACGGCATTACGTTGTTATATTTTAGAATGTTTTAGGTAAAATTTGGGCTGTTAAGAAGCGACTCCTTTTGTTGATCATTTATTGTAAGATTTGATGTAAAACGATATGCAAAATGCTAAAAACACACCTAAAAATTGCATAATTAGCAGTGCAAATCCCATCAGAATCCATTTAGCAGAATCAACAGCCCGAACGAAATTTCCAGTTTCATTTTATAAACCCCAAATCCTTCACAGATGCAATGATTTTCTGTCAAGTAAGCTGAGGTTACTCGACTATGCGATATTTTACCAATTCCTACACACAGGTCTTTCAGTTACTCGATGATGCAATCTTCTGCCGTGTGTTACGCAGCAATATAAGTTACTAGATGACACTGTAATTTACCAATTACTATACACAACTATCTCACTTACTCGATAATGCGATCTTCTGTTGATTTATACACACAGCTATCTAAGTTACTTAATAGTACGGTTTTTTTAGTTTTTTTTTGTTTGTTTTTTTTTCCCCAATTCATACATATTCTCATTTACTCAATAAAGCGATCTTCTTCCATCTACATTCACCGCATCTTAAGTTACTTGATGATATGGTACTTTATCCCATCATAAAGACACAGAGATTTTACCTTAAAAAGGTGAGTGAAGGCGGGGAACTCATTTAAGAGAATTTGGACGAGTATTTTGACAAATCGCTGCATAGTCTGAGTAATTATTTTAAAAATTTAAGTTTAAAAACCTTAAATATGAAAACCGGTACTTTTATTCTTTTTGCCAAGGTACATGGCACAATAATGTTTCAAAAAAGATTAAAATTGATGTTTTATTAGCAATTAATCTTAAAAGACCTTTCTGTGAAAAATAAAAACTATATATTTATAAATATGGACTTTCTTTAACTACCAAATCTTGTCGATTCGTCAATACCAACATTCTAAACCATTGAAATATCAACTTTCTCTCCTGACGGGCCAGAGGTAAATTAATAAACGTTACCGCCAAGCAATCGACGACAGTTGATAAAGGAAAACTGTAATTTCCATAAGCTTTTATTAAGATCTCACCTAATTTTAAAAATCAGCATTTTTAATTATATCTATGTGATGTTTTATACAAACGCGTTTATATTTCATTAGTTACAATCATCGATTTATTAAAGTAATAATAAATCGTTATTCTACATTAGACGTACAATATCCTTTAATTATTTTGAGCAGTCTGTTTGTTTACGTGAAAATACTTTTGTTGTTAGAAAGGAAATATTATTATTTGCGTTGACTTAGAATTGGCAACAATAGTTAAAAATATCATCTCGAAATATGAAATAAATGTCTCGTGTAAATATATTTTTGATTTTAAACTGCTTGACAATATTATTATTTGGCCATTTTTAAATATTATGAAGTAATTTCCCCCATTTACTGCGTTTAAATTTACGTATATTAATGAATTTACTATTTTAAAGTTTTCTTTCATTTTTATTATTCACGTGTAAATACAATTTTTTTGACGCAATTTTCAATATTTTCCTCCCTTTAATATATAATTATTTAATTCTAATTTTAAGGTTACTCGAAGATGCGGCATTTTACTAATTCTTACACACTATCTATGTTACTCGATAACGCAAACTTCTGCCGCCTGTAACTATCTGCTGCCGTTCTGCCGTCACGGCAATTTAAGTTACTCGGCTATATGGTATTTTGCAAATTACTACACACAACTACTTCAGTTACTCGATAATGCGACCTTCTGCCCATCTATGACATAAAGCAATCTAAGTTACTCGATCATATGGTATTATACCGATTCTTACACTCAATTATTCATTTACTCGATAATGCGATCTTCTGCCTTTCTGATCACACAATAAGCAAAGTTATTCGACGATATTGTACTTTATCTAGTCATAAGAGCACTTTGATAATATCATAAAAAGGAAAAGAGGAAGTAAGATAAGGGGGAACTCACTGACAAGAATTCGGTCTATTGTTTTGTGAAATTTTTGCATGGACTGCAGACCTACGTCGATAAATGTTTTAAATCGAAATTAAAGGATAAAGCAAATATGAACTATATATATAACCGATATAGTATTTTAAATAGTTGGTTGTAGTGTAAGCGTGGTTTATCTCTCAGAAGAACGAAAAAAAAAGGCTGTTTTTAGCTTTTTTTTAAGGATAAGAATGAAAATTTGTGTTCCGTGTTTTTTTTTGCAAATTATTTATAATCATTTGAAGGATATTGCATTTTTTAAAATCAAAAATTGATTATGTGGATTCAGTTGCGTAGGTGATGCGCGTCGTGCACTTCCGACTGGGCGGGATCCGATAGATTACCAGAGGCGTCTACATTTAATTTTCGTTAAATATTATGAAAGTAGATAAGATTGTCTGGGCGCTTCAAGTATTTTGAATTCAAAAAATTGAAAATAACAAAATGGGGGTCATTTGAAAAAAAGTCTCTTTTTGGCATCCTTTTACGCACTTTGGCGTTATTTTAAAAATGTTTTTTTAATATGAAAAAGGCTGAAAAAGGTTCAAGCCCCATTGAATTAAGTCCCCTTTAAGTAAAAGCCTGCAAGATCTGTTTAATAGAATTTGGGTTCTAATCCCGCCCACTTTAAAAAAAGTCATTTTACGTAAAATGCGTTTGTAGGGCTCTAAAACAGTAAAAGCCTATGGACGTGTTGCGCTAAAGCACAAAATAACTACGAAAGGTCTTCGAATTCGGCCAAATAATTTTATAAGGATTATAAATAGACTGTAAGGAATAGAAAAATGTAAAAAGAAAAAATCGATTTTTTGAATCGAAAAAAAGCAAATCTCCTCTTAATGAAAAATGTATAATAACAATAAAATGAAGCTCTTTTAAAAAGTTAAATGAAAAGATAAATATTAATGCATAAAATAGTTTCATTCTAAACATCTTTTCATATTTTTCTCATAAAAATGTTTTACTTCTTTGACTGGCTGGTATAATGTATATATTATTACATTTAACATACTTTCTAGGATTCTGCTGAAAATCTTTATAATGCAACTATCTATAAAATTTATTTCTGAGATGTAAATAATGTATTTTGCACTTACAAATCACCTGTATTTCACATACATATAGTTGAAATATCTGCTATTTTCCGAAACATTAAGTTTTACACATTTTGATCTTTAACCTTTTCGAGACGGCATCCCTTACACAAATTTTACTTGGTTGGCACCGCTTTTTTTAAACAGTTCCCTTTATTGGTGAAATTCCAAAAAATGCTCTAATTAAAAAAGACAAATATTACATTTATTATTTATTTGTATTTCACTATGTAATTAATTCTCTGTAATATGACTGAACTCATGGTTTTTCAGGAAGGAAGTACAATTTATTTCTGAAAAAAAAATCAAGATTTTGGTAATCACACTCTTTTTTTTATCAAATCTTTTTATGTATTAAAATACAGATTTTTTGGTTATTAAGACTGGCTAAACCTGAAATAAAACTGCCTTAATTTATGATTTTGATGTGAATTAATAGGTACCATTAGAAGGTAAGTTTCATTCAATAATTCAAGGAAAATGTATCTTATCTTTATTATGCAAATTTAATTATACATTATTAATTATTTACTTGATCTTTACTTTTAATAGTTTAATCATTTTTTAAATTATCTTACTTCTTATCATTTTAGCTTATTACTGTACTTAATTATTTTAATATTTTACTATATTGCAAGGATTTTTTATAATTTTGATTGCATAAATATATTCAAATGACTGTTTAAAAACTGTAAACAAAGCAATGATCAGAAATCTGTAAAATTCTAAAATCTGCACAGCCTCTGGTTCCAAGTTGTGCGGATTTGAGGGAGTCAATTGTATAATGATTTTGTCCAGATGTACTGTCTGTTTTCATAAAGCGAAACTTTCCGCGCTTTTGCGCATGTGTCAGATCTGTTTTGATTGTATCAAAATAGGGATGATTGGAGGTTGTTTAGCTGAGTGACAACAAACAACTGGAACTTCGGAAAATACCTATCTCAGCGTTACCACCCCTTTGGATCGTAAAATCTTCTCAGAATGTTAGGCGCGGCTTTCGAAAACGAACTGTATTTTTTATGTGTTTATAAGGCATCATTTTGTTTACATTTTAAAACTTCATCAAAATAATTGTAATTTTTATAATAAATATGTTACATATAATATATGGCAGTAATAATTAGAATATATGATGAAAATTCAAGTAATTTTTTAAAATAAATTATTTATTTAATGATTTTTTTATCCCTATTACTGTATTTTATTGATAGTAGTTCAAGAGCCATAATTTTATAAAATTATTTAAGCATTCTGGAAGCAGTCCTTGTTCAATTCCAAAAGCCTGCCACTAAAAAATTTTAATACAGAAAATGCATATAATGTTTTTCTCAGATGTAAACAATAAATTTTGCAGTTAAGAAGCTCATGTATTTCACAAATATTACTATTTCTGGGAACACTAAATTTGATACATTGTCGTCTTTAACTCATTACTTTGGAGTAATGAAAACATTGTTATTACATTAACATTTTTTGTAAATGAGTGTTATCACAAAAGCCTGCCACTAAAAAAATTTAATACAGAAGATGTATCTAATGTATTTCTCAGATGTAAACAATGAATTTTGCAGTTGAAAAGGACATGTATTTCACAGATATTGCTAATTGCTTGGAACACTAAATTTCATACATTGTCTTCTTTAACGCATTGTTTTGGAGTAATGAAAACATTATATTGATTTTTTTTTGTAAATGAGTGTTATAATCGGTGGCAGCTCATGACGTTTTTTTTTCTTTTGAGGCACTAAATGCATGCCTTCTAAAAGTAATATTTTTTTTAAAGAAATTTTTGCCTAATTTAAAGTAAGAAACTTCTGCCAAAAATAAGCGAAAGATTTCATTTTTAAAAATAGTGAAAAAGGAATAAATTTGCCAGCCATGCATTTAGTGCCCCCAAAACTGTTAGTCACGAGCTACCACTGTTTATAATGATTTTGCCTAGGCATATTTGGATCATGCTTTAAGGTAATTTAATAATGTGTGACATGATTTATACCTATTATGTATAGGTGCAGATTCAGTCGCCATGTGAAGACTAAATTTTTTCTTTGGCCACTAACTTCCAATGTCTCAGTCGCGATGCGTTATACAGGGATGCTCCTTTTCTGCAAATGGTAGATTTCTACCTTTTTAAAAAAATGAAATTCGTGTATTCTCCTTCATAATTCCTACAGTCCAGAATGATCTGTTTAACACAGAAAACTATTTTATTACATAGAAAAAAAAACGTCTGAAGTGTGTTTTGATTTTTATAGCTCTAAATAATTTTACACATTCACAATTTTTTTAATGTAATGTTATACGATAAAATCAAAATTAGAAATATTGTTGTCCTAATATTTCCCCCTACCATGATTGCTTAGCTTTACATTTTTTTAAAATGTATCTTGTCCAACTATATCTTCTGAATATGAACATAGTTTAACATTTGTATTACACTTAATAATCAAATTTAAAGAATTTTGTGATTAAATTAAACATACTCATTTGATGTAATTAGTCTGTGTTTTCTTGTACATAGACATATGTATATAATCAAATAAATTATTTTCTACTTTGAATTTAGTCCCCCCCCCCCACGCACCTTTATAAACACAAAATTGTTTTTATGTGTTTGTTTCACAATGTGGCCACTGGATGTTTTGGGTTTAGGAGCCACTTTCTCCTTCCAGATATTGCGAATCTACACCTATACTATTATGTAAAATGCTATCATTTTCATTATTTCTGGTTCCAAGGAATGCAATTTAAAGCACGTTTACAAGGTAAATTTAATGATGAAAGAAATATGATCAATGTAATGCAAAATTCTGTAATACGCAGAACGTCTCATCCCAATTTGTGTGTTACAAAGATCTATCGTATTTATCTTCATATGTAATTCACTCATCAAAAACCCTAAAGATTTAGTACCTGTGAGTGCTCTGAAGAAGGCATTATTACAACTTTATAATTTTTTCATTCTGTGGCACAAATTACTCAGCTTACAATTCACCAATCAAAGCATTGCCATCTTGATTTTTTTCCACTTACTTTATTTACCTCAGAAGTGGTTAAGATTTTTGTATATTGTAAATCCTAAAGGTATTAATAGCAAAAAAAGCATCTTTAACCCCTTGGGGACGAGCAACCGGTATACTTGTCAATTAAGGTGTTCAGAATATTTCATTATTCTCACCACTTATTTTTAATTGTAAAATTTACCTTATTTAATCAGAGCATTTTTACGATTCAATTGCAGAAAATTTTCTGTTTTGAAAAACCGGTGGTAAAAGATTAAAAATTAAGCAAAGGACTCATATCGCAAAGGGGTTGAACATCTTGAATTAAAGTGAACTTTAATAACCTTTCGCTTTAATTGCCAGTGCTCTTCCAATTGAGCTATCTGGACAACCCAGCCAACACAATATTTGCTCACAACAACTACTATGATATCAATTGCTTGTGTGGAAAATAATTTAAAGTGTACATGATTTTATATTTTATTTTATTATTATTAAGCGACAGACACTGCAGATTAGTTTTTCTAAAAAGTTCTAAAGATTCAAATCTCCAGGCTGGAGGGGGAAAGTGGTAAATTTCAGGAAAAGGAGGATAATTTATTTTAATTGGTTTTTATTGTCACTAATAATCTTTAAAAAGACAGTAGAATTTTCTTTATAAATAGCTTTAAAGATTCAAATCGCTAGGCTGGAGGGGGAAAGTAGTATTTTTCAGGAATAGGAGGATAATTTATATAGAATTTTCTGTATAAAAGTAATGATTTTTGCTGGAGAGTAGGGTGAGGGAGGAGAGGAAAATGTACATTTGGGAAGTTAGGACTTAATTTATTTATTTATGTAAGTGAGCAACAAAAGTTGCAGATTTTTTTTTTTCAAATTAAGTTTGAAAGATTTTAATTATTTATTAAGCTGGAATTATTATTTATTTGTTTAATTATTTATTAAAATGGATGCAAAGGGTTAAATTAAAGGGCAAAAATTAAAAATAAAACTTATGTAAATAGTATTTTTTGCGTCATTGTATCCGAACTAAGTGAAATGTATTCAAATGGATACTATGAGGCAAAAAAATTATTTACATAAATTTTATTTTTAATTTTTAATAGCATGATACGAAGATAAATCAATTTATTCAAATAAATACATTTCAATGCATTATATAAGTTCAGTGAAAGTGACATATTTAACAGTGTATTGGAAAATTAAAAATATTCTTTACATGTGTGAATATATCTTAGCCAAACTAAAAATAATTTAAATCGAATTTTAAAACAAATCGTTTAATGCCACATCAAGGTGTCACTTATATTTTGATATCATATCTTATAAAACTCATGCTTTGAATTTATGAGTGATATGAATGATAAAGGATCAATGAATAAACTTTTATACATCTTTTTAAATTGAACATAATTTTTACACATGCAATTATAACAAAATAAAATGATTAAATAAATATGTATAGAGATTATAATTAATAGCATAGCGTTACTCAAAATTTGATATCATTATTTTTAAGTTCCATATTTAAAATTTTTCGAGCATAAGATAAAGCGCTGCGTCACAAACTTTTAACCCGTTAAGGGTTTTTGTATTGATATAAAATACAAGAATTGCAAAAATTACAAATTTTGTACGCTTTTTTTTTCTCATTTGATATTTTTTTATTAGTTATCGTTATAACGCGTGAACATTCACGACACGCCTTAGACTTTTGGAGGCCCTGGGTACAAACACGATTTTGAGCTACATTCTTATGTTGTGTATTAAGTTGAAATCTCGGAGTAAATATCATATATGATTACTCTGAGGTTGAAATATGTTGTAAACGTATTATATTTTATAGTTCTAATAGGCTGACACAAGTAAAACTTGATACTTTATGGCTTCACGTAGTCAATGTTAGTCATAAGTGCACAAAATTTGAATTTCGTTTTATTGAAATAACAAAAAATGGAATTGCATTTCCAATTTTTCTATTAAAAAAAAAGGTGTTCTTAAAGTTAGCAATGTCTGTTGTTACAGGGCATACAGAAAAAGCATGTTTTCGGTTAGGAATCAGTTTTAATTCAAGATGCTTAAGGCTTCAGACCCTGCAGGCGAAGACACTCACGAGCTAATGCTAATCCGATGGGGATGGATTTTCTAATATCTCGTTTGCATTTCGACATTTTTTTTTATTATTTATTTATTTATTTATTTATTTATTTATTTATTTATTTTTTTTTTGTATTGGATAGCCGAGATCCGTCTCTACATCGCACCCTTCTTACTTTTTTGATTTTGGTTGCAGATATTTTTTAAAATGACACTTTCTTTTTTAGAACCGGTTTTGAAATTGAAAGTAACTTTATAAAAAAAAATATCTGCAACCCAAATCGAAAAAGTAAAAATGTTGCGATGTAGAAACGGACTTCGGCTATCCAGTGAAAAAAAAAATAAATAAATAAAAGATTAAAAATGTCGAAATGCAAACGAGATATTAGAAAAATCTATCTCCATAGGATTAGAATCAGCTCGTGAGTGTCTTTGCTGGCAGGGACAAGAGTCTTAAGTTAATAGGAAAAACACTATTTGATTCCACAACATCCGAAAAACTAATGTAAAAAAATTTTCATTTTTACGAACAAAAAATGTCTTAGTGAATGTGTAGAAAGATGTGATTTTCTGATTGCAGTGCAAAAATAAAAAACACGAGAATACGCTTATATAACTTTCAAATGCGTGCTTTAGACCTTTTTTAGACATGATTTTTATGATGTAGTATTAACCCGTAATTTGCTTTATCAATGTTTTGTGCATTACGAAGTTTGTTGTTACGAAGTTTGTTACAATGTTTTGTGCATTGCGAAACTATGCATTGGAGTTACTGGGACCTATTGTACGGTAAAAACTATATAAATAATGAAACTCAACACCTATTATTTTTTGTTCTACCTACTGACAACCCCCCCCCCCCTCCTATACACACACAACCTTATACGGACATGGAACTATGCCCTGTGCATCAATCTTTGGCTAATATTGCCTTGTGAACATTTAAGCACAGTTTAATTGTTCTAGCCCGTGGTCGACGAACCTTTTTACACCCGCGTACCAATTTTTTTTTATGAAAATGACGTGCAATTAAAATATAAATTTAATGAAAAATAATAAATTAAAATTACTTGAAAATTATTTATTAGTATTAAAATGTTTTTAAGTAATATGCATGAATTAAATACCTTTTAGAAAGTAATAAAAGATTAAATGCGATTTTTGTAGTGACATCGAGGATGAAAAATAATAAGTATCAGATTCATACTAAGATCATTTTAATAGAAGATAAATTGAACTAGAAATACCTATGTTTCTATTTGAGTTTTTTTCTTTTTTATCTATATTATTTGTTTGTGAAAATAATAGCAGGCATGAATAGACGGGGAAATTCGTAAACGACAAATGGCCGCTTTTACAAACAGCTCTGTAATTAAGTTCCAAGTTGTCATATTTCAGCATCGGCATTTTTACTTATAATATTTAATAATTTTTCCTTTTCAATAGTTTCCAAATATTATATTTGTTTGATAATTTTTTCAGTCCATATTGAGCTGCGATTTGACATTAATAAAGCAGAATAAAAAATCCTCCCATTTTCAATCGATTGAATTTAGACAAGATTTGATAATCTAAATTTATGTATCTTGTCTAATGTTATCGCATCTTGATTAGAGTCCCAAACAATCCCGTGCCAAAATTATTCTGTTACGTGTCAAAAATGGCACGCGTACGATAGGTTTAACGACCCTGTGTACCATAGGTTTAACCCTGCCAACACAGGCAGGGTTAAAAGGGCAAAAGATAAATAAATACTCTTTTGCAATCACATTACATTTATTTGAAAATAGCACTAAATTTTCACTTAAAATTGACTGAAAATTCTTTAAACAAAATGTAATATTTTAGTAAATTATACTTTGTACTGTACATGTAAAAAAGTTTTTAGTACGCTAATTTTTGCAGAATAAAAGAATTAATACTTTGAAACTATTAAAAAACTATTTCGGTTGCAAAACATAGTGTATATTTCAGGAAAAGACTTAATTTGTTTCATTTCCTTTCATCTGATTTTTTCCCCACTCTCTTGAAAACTCCAAAGCTTATATAAAACATTAATGTATTCTTATTTATATCAATTTTCCACGTTGTTTATATTATATATATATATATATATATATATATATATATATTGACAACTGATTTAAGATATATTTAAATTATTTTTTATGATAGTTAATTACTGTTATAGATAAATATTAATATTAATAAATCTTCAGTTGTGTGGAATCTGAATTAAAACATCTGAAATTTTTATGATTGTGTTGGAAAATTATTTCGTGATTTTAAGTCCAAGTTTAAACGTTCGATACATATTTATACAATATTGTTGATATTGGCTGTTAAATAAATTGGGGATTATTATCTGAATAATTATTGTAAAATTTACATGCATTTTATAAAAAAATACAAGATTATGAATATTATTTTTTTTCTTTCTTTAAAACAAACCAAAGAATACATTCTGTAAAGTTGAAAATGCACTATCATTTTTCCAGAACCCTTTACAAGCATGTGTCCCAGCTAAACTAATCGCTTTTACCCCGAGCGATTTCTCACCCTCCTCTGTTAGATAATTGACAACAACTGGATAGAGTGATAAAGTGTGCCAAACAGCTGTATTTTCAAAAGAAAAGGAAAAAAAACACACTTTTAGCATATTGTTTAAGTTCTCATGTCATGTGCAATATGTTTTATTTTATAATTTATATTATGCTTGAAAATATTTATTATCAGCAGTAAGTTGACTATTTTGAAAATATTGGATATATATCGAAAATATCGGATACATGTCAAAATATCGGATATTTTCGAAAATATCGTGATATTTACAAACCCTGAGTATTACATTTTTTAGTAACATACATTTATTTTTTCTACAAATAATATTTGAGTTATTTTACTATGCTTTTTATGGTTGATATAGCTAAATTGATAGGATAACAAGAGTTTATTTTTGTTATTTTGTAATAAGTTTTATATTAATTTATGTGCAAAATGTTTTAGGATTGTCGTTTTTCGGAACTCAAACTGCTCCATGGATAGATTACTTTGTTTTCTGTATCTCTCCTCCCTTTTTACTGTATAAATTTACCATTGAAAAAACGAAGGAAAGAGGAAAAAGAAGCACACCGAAATGACTGGTAATCTGCCGTCAAAATGCAGGGGGGAGTGTTGACTGGATAATATGAAAAGCATTTGTAAGTAGACAGGCAGTGGCAAAAATGTTTAAAAACCTCAGAATAAATCCCAAAATTTTAGGAGAAGATTTTGCGGAAACACGGAAATTATATTATTACGAAATAGGGAATCAAGAGCATCAATCATTGTTTTATTTTTCTACTTTTGAACTATCGTAAAGTACCGAAAGTAAGCCCCCTTACAAATATAAGACCCCCCGCCCATCGCCAACATATATGATTTTTTTTCTTTTTTGAAAAAGTTCCATTTATAAGGTCTCCCTCTTGAAGTTTTATTTTTTGACGCTCTCAATCCTCCTGTGTTTTTCAGGAAATTCCTTCAGATTTTTGTTTCCATATCTTCTAAATGAATAGATCTTATGCAATTTATTTTTATTTAATCTCTTTACATATCATTGTATCACGATGGCATATGTTGAATATATTATACTATTAATGTTTACATTGACTTTTATGCACTAATAAGATTTAATAGATATTTATATTGAGTTAAAGTTTTATAATATTTGTTCATATTTCTTTCATATCTAAATTAACTATTTTATGTAAACTTGCTTCATTAATTTAATATTTTTATTAATGGAAACTACTTAGCTTCTATGGAAGAGAGTTTAATTTGATCTGATTTTATTTTTTAAATTGTTCAAATCCTGAGGAACTTCAGAAATTCGAAATACCCCCCCCCCCCCTACCCTCCCAATTTTCCTACCCTTTTTACAAAAGTTCCAATTATAAACACCCCTTAAAATCATTAGAATTTCCTGTTTGCTAAAGAGGGGCTTACTTTCGGCACTTTACAGTACTTGATTTAAATTATTTTAGGAGCATCCTGATTCATTTACTTTTAAAATTTAAGAGAAAACTATAATAGCTCTGTCATTTTTGTAATTTTTAGTTTTTATTTCCAATCTTAAGGCGATTCTCTAACTCTCTTCTCAAAAATAGGAAAATTTTTGACACATTTTCTGACTCATTTTCAAACGTAAAAGCATAAAATTGACAGGCCAGGCTATTAACGTAATTTGGAATCGAATGGCGTTTTGAATTTTCTGATAAATAAATTACTAAAGGAGTTATAAGCAATTGTTGATACGTGACGGCAGATTTCCCCCTTTTCTGTGCTGTCGCATCCGGAAATTCTGTTCAAATTGCAAACGTGCGCAAGATTTTCTGAAAGATCCTCTGCTTTTACCAAAAAGATGAAAAATACATTAAAATACATAATTGCATAATCATAACACTTGCCAATTCCATGCGTTTCCGAACAAAAATGAATTCAGAAAGGTGACATAAAGTATCTTCTTTTGATTTGAGAACAACCGTAATGCTATAAAATCATAGGTTCGTTTGTAAAATAAGTAAATAATAAAAGATAATTTCGAGATGAAGATTCGAGCTTTTTAAAGAAAAGTATACTATCCTCTCGTGAACTATCGTGATTGTTTCCTCTAAAACAGCTAATGTGTTAAATACTGTATTCTCAACATCCTCAGTTGCACTTATGTACCACACATTTTGTATGATTCATTTTATTTTATTGGATTTATATAAAGAAGTCTTCTTTTCTAAAATTTATATATAAAATTTATGGCATAACTTTTGAAACTCGTATCTAATATTATGACATATATGATTTAAAAAGAAAACTTGTACATTTAAAAAGATGGTAGGATGTAGTTAACGGCTTTACAGGAGAATAATAATAATAATAATAAATCACAGTTAACATTTTTTTTTACGCCCAAATCCTTCATACATGTTCGTATGTAGTCAGTGCATTGAATATTTCTCTGAAGTTATTGCCACTGCTCAGTTAGTTCAAAGTAATAGATTTAGAGCTTGCAGCTTATGTTAGAAGGATTTCGTTAATAAATATGTAAAGTAGTATACGTTACAAGTCCGATATGTTGATTTTATCTAGTTTTATTCAGTCTAATATACTTAATTTTTAACGCTTTTAAGCGGTAGTTTCATAGCTCCCAACTTTTACACTTTTTTCTTACCGCTATTTTTTAAAAAGCATTTTTTGCCTTATCTATCGCCAAATTTTGAGGATTAAATAACGGGAAGATTGTATTAAAGTAGAGTAGCAGAAAAGCACAAAAGTTGGCAGTTTTATCGCTACCATATCTACTTTATCAAACTACTTTTTTTATATTAAATTTGAAATGCATATTAACTTAAATCATTCAACATTTAAATTAGCATTTATTAATATCCGAATAATTAATTATAGGAATACGTTAGAAATTTATAATTGATTTGATTCCGTTACAAAGTAATAGATTCGCTTCAAATCTCTCAGTGTACTCCTAGATTTTTTGAGTAATTTTCGGTTTTTTTATTTTCCTGGTAAATATTTTATTACGAAGTATTTGGATTAGTGATGTTTGACAACATTCATTTCTTTATCTGGCCATGTCATTTTATTTCTTACTTATTTATTCATTTATTTGGCGTGAGGGGGGGGGGGATGCTTTTCTTGCTTTTTTTTTATTTTATTTTATTTTTTCAATGCCAATAGCATGCCGATTCTTGAAGCTGTTTTCAGTCAAAGTACCCATACCAATAGGGGAAAAACAACAACAAAAATAAAGAAAAAAAACAAAAAAAAACACATGTGTTTATTGTTTTTGTTATTTTTCTTTTATTGATGAATATGTTCGTTTTTTATAAATCCTTGAAACATCTGAATGCTAAAGTTTTGCTGCTGGTGCTTACTTATTATGTCGATTTTTACAAGTCAAGTATTTAATAAAAACTACGTTATAAAAATATAAAACAGTGACCTTTGGAACTGAATATCATTCCTGGGAAATTATTATCCAACGCTTACAATTACTGTTATATTGCTATAGAAAAATACTTTCAAAAGGCTCTGCAGAAAAAGACCTGATTTTTTCCCCTGCTTTTTTTTTTTTTTTTTTTTTTTTTTTTTTTGTGCAGGATAGATGGAAGAAATCACCATATACATAGAGGGTAACGCTTGTACAAAATTCTATGAGAATAATACTAATATTGCATTAATATAATGTTGAAGGTTGATTTATACCATAACTAAGCTATATTAAATATAACGTTTGTATCAAAATAAGTCTAATTTTTGCTAAAAAAACACTTCCGTTATGAATATTAAAGGCATAATTTAACAATGCAATATGAGTTACATTATACAAAAGTGTTAGCTGATTTCCAGCTCATTATATTTTTTTCAAGCATGAAACATGCCAATTTGATTTTGAGTTAAAACGGCAATCGTTAATTTTTAATAAATTTGATAGAAATTCGAGAGAAAAATATTGGAGAAAGATCTAATGAAATGACGAATTTGCTGCTTTTATTTCTTACGTACTATTTCTTTTGCATTCATGAATTTAAAAAAAAAAAAAAAAAAAAAAAAAAAAAAAAAAAAAGCTACTGTATATTTTATGAAAGGGCACTTCCTAAAGTGTAGTTAAAAAAATAAAAAATAAAAATATAATATTGAGAACCAATACATATTTTTTAATAACACATACATGGGTCCACATCTGTAAGTAGAAATATAATGTTAGGAAAGCTGTATTGACAACATAACTTTTTCATTGGAGATGGAGAAGCCTGATTTATTTGAAACAATTGTTATACGAATCGCTTTACCAATCACGTCTGCCTATAGAGAAAGTATCGAAATATTATTTTGGTCTACATTTTCTTAAATAAATTAGGTAAAGAAAGGGCTTATACTTATAGTTGTAAAGCTATCGAAAGAACTAGATCTAAAATTTTTGATATCACGATATTTTCATTAATTACGTTGAGGTTGAAATAAAACCCTGATCTCTTAAAGTATGATTTCGCGAAAACGATGCGAAACGAAAAAAACCATATGTATGCATTCTAAATTTCCCTATACCAACATAATTCTGGTAACTCTTCAACTATAAGAAGAGTTTACTATGCTTTTCAAGTTCAAAAGACAAGTTTTCTTATCTTGGAATTGGAGAAGAGACAGAAAGTATGCTGTTATCTATTATGTTCCGGAACGGGTTTGCAAAAAAACATCTGCAAATCATTATTCAAAGATGCTTTAGGAAAAAAAGTGTTGTGTGTGGGGGGGGGGGGGGGGAGGGTGTATGCGCATATTTGAAAATTATCACAGGTTCTGTAGAGAGGATACTTTATGGTTTGAAATTTTAAAAGCCTTCCTGTTTTGAAAATTAAAGCTATCTGGATTTCTAATTTATGGTTGCTTCAAAGAAGTAATATTTGAAGCGTATCTCATACAGTCAATGGCATATCTAATAATTATAATTTCGTGTTTTTTGGTTACATAATCTTTTAATTTTTTTTTTCAATGACATTTTAATTTCATTATAATTATCACGCAAGATTTACTCATAATAAAAAAAAAATTGAAAGTATTTTAAATTCGAAAAATAAAGCTATAAATTACTTTATTATTATTATTATTATCCTGATATTACTTCAAAATTGAAATTAATTGCATTACAGATAATTTCGCATGATTATAATTCAAACAATGTGTGTTGATTTTATGTGGAATTACTCAATTTATGTATGTATGCTCTTACCATCAAATTAAATTTGTTGAATTCATGAATTTGATTTGTTTAAGATTAATCTTTTATTTACAATATCTCTGTAATAACGGAAAATGAACTTCGCTAAATGTGTAGTTACCTAAATATATAATTGAAAGTAAGCTGTAATTAAATTTGAACGTAAGCGTTTGATGAAAGTAAAATAATTTAATTTAGAATGCTTGACATTCAATAAAGAACTTTTTGAAAACTAACACGAAGTCACTCTTTCAGTTTGAGAAGAAAAAAAATTTTCTATTAGTAAAATATACATTTGAATTAATATTTCATATTTATTTATTTTTTCGAATTTTGTCTATAATTTGATTAAGTGTCAAATAAAATAAATAAATAAATAAAAGAGAGAGGGGGGGGGGGGGTGGAAGAAGACAAAGAAAGAAAAAAGGAAAGAAAGGAAATTTTGAATACGTCAATAGATTATATCATGGCGAAGGTCAAAGAACATTTTTTAAGTGCGAAGGAGGATGGGGGGGGGGGGGGGTAATATTTCTTTTCTTTCAGTGTACATAAAAATGATTTCATTTAATTTTCCATTTTAATTTTTTTAATACTTTTTCCCATACAAGAGATTCTCCAAAATAATTTGTTTGTTGCGCAAATGATTTTCGTTTGCTTTCTTTCTATCGCTGTGTGTTTTTATTCAATTTGTGTCTCTTCGAGGAATAAATCAAGGGGCATCGTTAACGAAAAAGAACATGTGCACTAGTAAGACAGAAAAGAAATACAACATTTTGCATTTCATAAATAGCACATAATTTTGCTGTCCTAAATTAGTCTTTGGTTACACATTACTATAATGCGTGGCGAAAAAAAAATGCTAAAATGAATGACGAATTTACAAAATTACAAAGTTTATAATGTTCATATTCTGTGGGGGGGTGGGAGGGGAGAGTTTACCAAAAGTTTATACGCAATTTATTTTTCATCTAATAAGACAAAGTTAAGTTAATCTATAAATGTGTATAGATTAATGATCAAATACACGCTATTTTATCTTTATTTTAATACAAATTTAGTTAGTGGTTCTTTGACAGATATGATAAAGTTAAAAATATTACAAAATTTAATAATGTTCATATTATACGAAAAAAAAAAATGTTTACCAAAAGTTTATACGCAGATTTTTTATTTTTTTTTTTACTTCTAATAAGACGGAGTTAAGTTAATCTATAAATGTGTATAGATTCATAAACAATTATACGTGATTTTATATTTTGTTATATTAATACTGATTTAGTTAGTGGTGTTATTTGACAAATATGACAAAGCTACAAAATTTCTAATGTTCCTATTCTCCTCTCAAAAAAAATAAGTTTACCAAAAGTTTATACGCATTTTTTTTTCATCTAATAAGACAAATATAATCTTTAAATGTGTATAGATTAATAAACATACGTGATTTTATCTTTTGTTTTAATACCGATTGAGTTAATGGTATGTCATTTATACAGGTCATTTAGGCGAATATTCTAATATTCAGTTTCTGAACAATTTTAAAATTCTGCCTCTCCCATAATTTATATGTGGACGTGAGTTTCAAAACTCACGTTATTCAAAATTTTAAATAACGCGTTTTCCCTTTCAATCTATTTTAATGGGAATCTGCACCGAAGAAACACAACAATCTGCAAAAAAGATGGCTTTATCCCGCATTTTTGGTATTGAAAATCTTGGTTTACCATGAAAACCAATGAACATAGAGGTTTTTCGCGATTTCCCGAAATTTGATTTTCTGGATAAGGCGATTTTTGAAACTCACCTCCTCTCATATATATATACATACCTTTTGTCTTTTGTTTTATACTTACGATGACCATATTTCATTGAAAGAAATACGGGTAAAAAAAGTGTTGAGAAATCATCACCCTCCCTTCATAGAATACGTAGTAAAACCTTCATAATAGAACCTTTATTTAGCAAACAATCTTTTTTTTTTTTTTTTTTTTTTTTTTTTTTTTAATCTACGGCGCATATGCACTTTTTCTTTATAGCAGATTTTAAATTTTGAAGCAAATTTTGAATGTATAATTTATATATATATATAAATATATATATACTATTGCAAAAAAAAAAAAAAAATGTTACCATTATTAATTGCTATTTTAATTTATGCATTTTAATGCTGTACCTTTTTCAAATTTAAAATCGCTATATAATTATGTAAATATTTCACAAAGATAATTGCGTATTATGTGTTTGCTTCTCGATAATGCTTTCTCTTCATTTAACATTTACTGTAGAAAAAGGAAAAAAAATCAGACTCTGAAGAAATTTGCACATATTGGAAAGTACATTTATATTATAAGCAAAGATAAAAACTAACTAATTTTTAAGACTTACATAATACAATTTTATACCATTATTAATAATTATAATACCATTAATTTTCAATTGAATTATTACTTTTTTTTTTCAGAAGTGCTTCAAATAAACAACAAATTTCTAAAGCAATATTTTTGTAGCTCATGAGTAATAGAAATGTGCATTTAATCAACAAATTTTATGATTTTCTTTGTGTTACACACATTTATGATGGTGGGAATAATAAAAATATTGCTATGGAAGTAAAATAAAAATAGCAAAACGTATAGCAATATTAAATATAGCTTTCAGAAGACATAGCGCAAGCTTTTTCAAAGTTTTAAGCTTTTTGTATTTTAATTAATGCTAACCGTTTATAATACTCAATGAGCTACTTTTTAAAATTTGCAAATAATTTGCTTTTCCATTTAAATTATCTGTGTAATAAAACTAATTTCAATTGCAATTTTTAAGAGTAGCGTTCTTTAATTATGTAACAAAAATGTGAAATGTGTCATTTCTTATGGAAAGATTTATAGACTAATTATTCATTAATATCAACTATATGCAGCAACTTTTTTTCAGCGTACTAGTATGAAAGTACTTTAAACAGGCGGAAATGCAGTTAAATTAATTTAACGTTGTTCTTTAATAATAATAATGATTTCTTTATTTCTTACTGATTTTATAACCTTTTAATTTATTATTATAATTATTTAAAGCAAATAATGATCTAATCGCATTGAAAAGTCCTTTTTTCTGCTCAAGTGATTTCTGTTTTGAATGAAATACAATATACTGTCGATATTTTGAAGTCGAAGGGACGCTAACAAAATTTCGATATAGCGAGTTTTCGAGATAACAAGATCATAACTAAAACATAAAAATTCACGTAAAATCACAAGATACGGAATAATATTATAAAAATTAGAGTCATGATAAATGAGAATAAGTATAAATACGTAATGAATGTTGACAATAAGTCTAAATACAAGATGATAATTTTAATTTTTTAAATAGTAGAAAATAATTTACGTTAAGTTGGAAAGAATTAGTAAATACATAAATGAATTTACAGCGCTAGAATTTCTTAAAGGCTGTCGTGGCCTGGGGACTTCTCTTTTGATATTGTTCTTCAACCAATTTTTCTGTTCGAAAAATAGCGGTAAAGCCACCTTTTTCCACGTTTTCCGAGCATTACATACAAAAATGCCATCCATATGACAAGGAAACACTTGTTTTTCACCTTTGTTTGCCGTTCAAGTGACCAGATGGCAATATCGGAATCGTCCCTGACCCTTTAGAGAGGTAACGAGGAGATTCTTGGAAACAACTCTATTTTCTTGCAGGGCCGAAACTAAGGGGGGGGGGCAGAGGGGGCACGCGCCCCGGGCGTCAGAACGAAGGGGCGCATAATGAAGGATTATACCTTTGGAATGGATCATTTTCCTTTAATGGACTGATGGCTTCCATTATTATGAAAAAGCCATTATAAATGAAGTTTAAGGTGAAGATGAAAGAGCAACCATAAAAAGTTAGAACTCTAATTTTCTGGTCAGAATGGGGAATAAAACGGCAACTTTTTACGACTGCTCTTTCATCTTCACCTAACACTTAGTTTATAATGGCTGTTTCATAATAATGGAAGCCATCAGTCCATCAAAAGAAAATAACTCGGTTAAAGTGGAAACTCTGTTAAGCGGGACTCTACTGTACATTAAAATGAGCTTTAGAATATTTTTGTTCGTGTTCAGAGGGAAGTCATGACCCCCCCCCCCCCCCGTGACCTTCCCCTTGGATCCGCCGTTGTAGATTACGTAGTTCAGTATTACATATTTTAAATTATTTTAAAATAAGTCGGCTATTAGAAAATTAGTGAAATTTTCTTTGTAAATATACTTTGCTGAAGGGGGGGGGGGGGGCGCCAAAATCCATGTTTGCCCCGGGCGCAAAAAAGGCTAATTTCGGCCCTTTCTTCGACACAAATGGACGGCGATTTTTAGCCGGAAAAATTCATTTTTTACTTCGAATTCGACATAACAAGGTTTTGAGAGAACTCTTCGAGATAAGAATTAAAATCAACATTAGAGGAATATGTAATATCAAGGGGGAAAATAATTTTTCGACATATCAAGGTTTTCGAGATATCGAAAATACACTGTATTTGAAAACTGTACAGAATTTAAAAATGATACGTCTTTCCGTTGCAGCAACAACTAAAATTATAAAGTTTACTTCCGTTTTGTTTTTAGAGATAAATTATAGGCATGAAAATCTCCAGATATTCTTTATTTAAATTCAATTTACACCAATCACGATTTTGCTCAGATATTTAACTCAGAGGAATGTATTGTTAAAATCATTTATACGAGTATAAAACAACAATCAAGGTTCGTTTTATATGTTTTAATTAACATTTTTTAACCTATGTATTATTTATTTGTACGCATCATTATACATATATAAAGATCTTCTTTTAAATAATATTATAAAAGTGGGGCATATTACCACTTACTTTGAATGGAAAGGGGGAGGGGGTTCTCATGTTTATCGGGAATTTTGGTCAATAGTTTACAGAGAACAGTGTTTAAAAGGGGGGAAGATACTTTTTGGACATTGCCGTTACGCTTTTTGAACACAGTAATTTCTTTCTTTCTTACTTTTTTTTTTTTTTTCTAGCTTTATCTTTGACTCTTAAACATGACTATGAAAAATATGTTGAATTTTGTATTTTTAAGGTTTAATGAAGTATTATTGATGCTTTCCACATTTTCATAAAGTAGAAAAAAATACCAGATTTAAAATATACAGTCGAACCTCGTTAACGTGAACACGCTTAACGTGAATTACTTTTAACATGAACAGTTCCCACTGTCCCCATGAAAATAAATACTGATTCTAGTGTTTTTTCTCCTTTTAAGATGAACACGGTTAACGTGAAATTTCGCTTAATATGAACAATTCTCGATGTCCCCATGACAGATTTTGACGCTTAACGTGAACGAAAATTCCTAGAAAACTGTGAAAGCTTCCTTTCCCTGGGGAACAATGGGATATACTTTAGAGCTTCGTGAAAATTATTATTCTTTAGAGCGATGGAAACGTGTACTGTTGCCATTAGAATGTTCTCAATTTTGGACAATACAATACGTGTCACCAACTACTTGTCGCCAGTATCAGGGAAGGTTGCGACCTTAAAGGAGTATTTTTATGTATTGTTTCTTTCTTCACACGTGGAAAATTTACAGTTTAGTATTGCAACTTTCATATGAAATGTAGCATGCGTTCTATTAATGAATAAAAAATAAAATAATTTAATTATTAAAATAGAAATAAGCCTCAATTCTAAAACAAAGTTTTCTCCCGTTAGACCCTAAGTGAAATCCACATTTGTCCATGAATATTTTACCACTGCAATTAAGCTTATTGTAAATTAACTGTTTATCTCTGGTACGAAATATGATTAAAAATGAACATTGTATAAAAGCTTCATTATAAAAGGTATTATTATTAAAAACAGGTTTAATCTTTGATCAAAACATATATTTATTAAACATAAAAAAACACATCTTGATGCTGAAATATATCTTGTTTCCTGCTTTGCAAATAGCTAATGAAAAAAAAAAATGGTTCAATGCATGTTCTTGTATAATACTAAAAATGACATTTAATGATAAATTTTGACTGTTATATTTTACGAAAAAACCCTGTTGTCCCGTTAGCTCCCATATCCCATTAGCCCCCAGTCTTCTCTATATGTATTTCTCTCTTTTTTTTTTTTTTTTTTTTTTTTTTTTTTCTTTTTCATCAGGAATTTTTGTTACTGATAGCATGAACTACGGATAACATGAACAAAAATTTCATTCCCCTTGAGGTTCATGTTAACGAGGTTTCACTGTATTTAATGTTATAAAATCCAAAACAAATTTGCATGCTCTTTTCAGAACGAAATGTATTCTAGATGTTTATTTGTAGTTTTGAAAAAATAGTCTAGTTAGTTTTATTTAAATGGTTGTGATTTCTATTGCATGAAATACCATAGTAGTACATGTTTATTATTGAATCCCAGCTCAAGTAACAGGAATGTTTCTGATGCATACACAAAGCAATTTTTACACGTAAGCATTTCACGCATAAAAATTCAGAGTTAAAAACTGGATCTAATGGTTTTATATTCCCATAATATTTTTAATATCTTGAATGATACCTAATGACTATTATCGTGTCATTGCTGCATCTCAAAAATATGTTACAAACTCCTTCTTTCAAGGCATTTTCTGAACGATTGCTTTTTTTTTTTTTTCGCATTGCTTTTTTCGATTTTTGCTTTTTTTCGGAAAACGGAAAACGCTGCTCGATTTATTTTTATGTGAATATGAGTACTTACAAATTCCATGTCATATTTAAATTTATTTTATTTTATTTATTTATTTATTTATTTTTACGTTTACGAATTAAAATAATTTCGATTTGAGACCATCTTTAAATGATATGATAGCCACTAAATCGAATGCCAAATTTTCCTTTATTATATTATCTGCAAACTATGCTACTTATTTGTAAAATGCATAAGCTTTGAGAATACATTAAAAAATTCAAAATACTTTAGTATTTTTCAAATATTTTTAAAAACGGTCTTAAATTTTATTGAAATTTTCAACAAAAAATTAATGAAAAGAATTCAAAATATTTTCTTTAGTATTGAAATTTTTGGAAAGGTTGAAAACTTGTACTACAAACATAAAAAACAGCAAGATTTCACCTTTTCTACGCTTTTACTTATTTATTTATTTGTTTCTGTGCATGAGTGTGTATGACACTTTCAGTTTTTTCTATTTAAGAGTGTTCTAAAATACACCCCTCCACTCCATTTTGACAAATTTACGGATTTTTTTAAGCGAAAAAGCATCACCCTGGAAAGTATATATTTTTTGAAGTGTTTTGGAGTCGAACAGATTTTTTATTTTTCGATAAATGAATTACACATTGAGTTATGAGCAATTGTTTTCTCATGGTGACTTTTCGCTCAGCTGACCCCTCCCCCACCCCCCACCCCGAAAAAAAAATAAATATAAATAAATAAAAAATAAAATACAATCCATGTAGAAATATCGGATTGAATGTCGATTGCGGAATGCTTACATGATTTACAAAATTACATGTTTACAAAATTTATCTTTTTGGTTCGATACTTGTTACATGGGGCGGGGATTTTAGATATTTTATTAAAGCTTAACCTTTCCGGTATTAGACTGAGTATTTCAAAAATCTTAAAGGCAATATTTTTTATAGAAAGCTAAATAAACTTTTTAAAATAAACTTTTATAACTAATGCTTAATGAAACCGATCTGGTTTATATTCACATAAACAGGTGAAGTGTCTTTAATGCATATTTTCCATTCTGATAATCTTTTAATTTCTGAACTTAAGAGAATATGATAAAGCTAAAGATATTCTTACTTTTTTTTCAAATAAAATAACATAAACCCTTTAAGTTTATTAATAAAAATAATAATAATTAAAAATGTCTTGTTTCTTTATCATAATGTTTCGCTTTACCTGTAACACATGTCATATTTAAACATTCATTTGATAATCAACGCATTTTTTTTTTTTTCACAAATTTTAAGATACAGCCGAATATTTTTTCAAAAAAAAAAAAGGGGGGGGGGTAAGAAGGAATGAGAAACGAGAAAAAACTGTCAATTTTCTAATATTTATTTTTAAAGCAGAAATTTATCTGAATGCAAAATAAAAATTATCATTTTAATAAGAAGTTTCTTTAAAATGTGAATCTTTATTTTGTGTTTCTGTCCTAGTTGGATTCGAAAATCCACTACAACAAACAATTTTTGTATTGGAAACTAAAGTCGAAAAAAAAAATTCTGAGAAAAATACAGGGTGTCTCACTCCAGACTGAACACAGATTTTCTCAAACGTTTAACAGTAATTGAGGCATATTGTACTAAATTTTGACCGGACTTTATTTCCATCGTGTGAAATTTAAATATAAAACGCGAATTTGTGGAAGTTACCCTTCTGTTCCTCCAAACAGTTTTGAACTAGATGCCCCGTAATTTAAAATGTAGTGCATTACATGAGGTATCACTGACAAAATTACAGCTCACTTCTAGAACTTTCTATAGCGCCATTACATTTCACATAAGAGATATAAAAAAATAAAAAAAATTCTAAAAATTTTCAGCATTCACAGTTTTCCATTTCTTCAGGCGGTAAAATATACAAGTGTATGAATGCTATTTTTTTTTTTTCTTTCTTTGAACGAATTTCGTCTGTGAAGGCAAAACATTGACGAAAGAGGCACAATATCATTTTCTTCATTCCAGAAACTTTAATAAGCATGTGATAGAGCTTAAACTAATCACTATTTCCGAATTCCCACCCTCCTTTGCAAACATCTGGTGTGTAGATAAGTGCTAAAAGAACACGCTACACTTGAAATTTCGTAGAAATGATTGTAAATAGCTATAATGAGTCGAGTCTTGTATCCTTTACTCCGAGTTAAAGATGCAGTTTTTTAAACAGATTAAATAAAAGAACTTTCTAATAACATTAATGTATTTTATTATGAGTTAGAAGCATTAACATTTCTGTTAAACATTTTTTTTTCCTTTCATAACAAATTCATATATTCCATTGCACTACATATAAATGATTTCAGAAGGTGTTTCCCTTTTTTTTTTTAAATATGCATCAATAACAGCTTTAAATGTTGATTTCATAACATTCTGTGTTAAAACTTAAACAAATGATTAAAATCAGTCTTAAATTTTTCTAATTAACGTCTTATAACATCTATTTTTGTAAAAGATTTAATTTTTAACACTTTCCAACATGGTTGAAAAGTGGTTATGAATTGGTTTTGTCTGTCCGTGCTCTAACTCTTGTAAATATACTCGGATTGCCATGAAATTTATCTGCATAATTAATGTTTACTAAGGCATGTTCGGTATTGAAAATGGAGTGTGTACCATTCATAGTTCATTTACAGGGCACTCAAAAACATTCCGCTACATTAAGGTCTATGAGGAATATTAAAGTGTTACAATGTGCTAAACATAATGAAATTTATATACATTATTGAGGAGCATTAGAAGATGATTACTATATAATTACAGTACGTGTGCTGGGGAGCTGTAAGTATTTAGTTATATTATGATCTATGAAGAAAAATAGTTTGCGACGTATTTTAATTATGTTTCTCTGTTACAAACATATTGAAATTGATATGAATTTATGAAGTGCACAAATACATGCTTTCTGTAGAATATGGAGTGAAAAGCGTTTATCATTCATTTACAGGGTCATACAAAGTGTTTGACTATATAATTATCTGCAAGGAAATACTGCTCGCAGCATATGGAAATTATCTTGCACTATTTCAAAAGTGACGACATTGATATGCTTTTCTGAGGTTTACTACAAAATGATTTTTCGAAGAATATGATGTGCATTCCATTTATCACGCATTGACAGGGACACATAAAAGATTTCGGAGACAATACTGGATCGAATGTGTTATCTATTAGGGATGATTGCTGAAAGTGTGTACTCAATTATGATATGCGTTGCTAAGTTTAGCTAAATTTTTGCATAAATTTTCCGTAAATTCCAAAGATCATACACAGGTGTAAGCAAAAGAATTCGTAAGCGTTACTGAGAATGAGCGGGAATTGCTTGAAGTTTTGTTTGCTTTTTCTTTATGTTATGCATTTTCAATCTCAACTACATTTAGTATACTAAGCATATTGTAGCATATAAATAAAATCACATACAAGGCTATCCAAAAATGTAATAGTATTTACAATTTTTCTATAAATAAAAAATATGTTCTTATACTTAACAAAATTTTCGAGACAGGTTAGGGAGAAAAAGGTTGCTTTTCGTTAGGCATTAACTCAGCATTACAAGGTATAGGGAAAACACTGTTTGATATGTAAAACATCGCACAAATATCTTATTTGTTAGAAAGATGAGTTGCCAATTGCAGAAAAAAAAGATGAAAACACGAGAACACCCTTACATGACTTTTAATGCATATATGATAGGGTATTCCTTTAGATATAATTTTCATAGTCCAGCCTTAACCGTAAATCGCGCTGACCTTTTTTTTTTTTTTTTTTTTTTTTTTTTTTTTAATGAAAATCAGAGGCACATCCGTCCGTGATACGTAACAACGGGAATAACTGGTTAATTATCTTTGTATTTTACGATATAAAACTATGTAAATAATGAAACTAAACAACCGATTTTTAAAAATTTCATCTATTGATTTCCGTCTATTCACCCTGATCACTCAGATACAGTTCAACAGCCTATGTTTATAGGGTTAAAGCATATAGATTTGAGAGACCTGAAGTTTATGATGACTTTCACCAAGGCCCCGATTGCCTAGGCCTTAATCTACCCCTCCTTGTGAATACTTATGATCAGTTTAATTTTCCTAGCCTATATTGATATCGTTAAGAGGCTGCTTCGCTTAAGTGAAAACACACTCTCGCTAATCATATTTTTATGATAGAAAAATTTTTTAATATCTCGTTTGCATTTCAACATTTTAAATTTTTTTTTTTTTTTTTTTGCATTGGATAGCTGAGTTTGAACTCTATAAAGCCCGTTTTTTTTTTTTTTTTTTTTTTTTTTTTTTTTTTTTTTTTAAGGATAATTTTACTTTCGGAACTGGTTTGAAATGCAAAGGTTAAATAAATAAATAAATAAATAAATAAAAATAACTTATCCAGTGCTATACAAACTTATACAGCTATCAAATGAAAAAAAAAAAATCATTTAAAAACATTGACATGCAAGTGAGGTAAATAAATAAATAAAAAAAAAAAAAAAAAAAAAAAAAAAAAAAAAAAAAAAAAAAAGAATAACATTAGCGAGCGTGTGGGGTTCCGCGTCAGAGAAGTAGCCACGTACTGCCGTCGTAGTGCGACGTAACAAATTAATTCTTTTCTGTTTTTACATAATATGTTTTCGAAAATGTCATTAGATATTTATATTTCGATTACCGAATTTCTATAACAAATGTAATACATTTGAAAACTTTACTTTGCACCTGCAAAAAAGATTTTGGCAAGCTAAATTTTCCACAGAATGAGAGATTTAACACTCTGATATTAATTTTTTTTTTTTTTTTTTTTTTTTTTTTTTATCGGTTGTTAAAAATACTATATAGTTCGGGATTTTTTTCATTTGCTATCATCTTAAAAGCGTATTTGACCTCACGTTTGAATACTTTGAAATACTTTTTAACACATGTCTTCTTTTTCAGATCTTTTTTTTTTTTCTGTCTGTTTATAAATTAGATATATCTTTGATTATACAGCTATCTGACGGTCATCATATTTTTTTGCTAGCTCGTTTGACGACTAAATTAAGAGATATTTAATGAATTTTATAAAACAGATAATTCTTGTATATGTAAATAATAATACTAAAACAAAATCTTCAGTTCTTAAAAAATCTGAATATGAATATCTGGAACTTTTATAACTGTGTTCGAAAATTATTTTGTGATTGTGACTGTTTATAAATAACCAATGCATACTTATGCAGTATTGTTGATATTAGCAATTAAACACAAAACGTTATAAAGTATTACTATTATTATTATTATTATTAATCTGAGTAATTGTAGTAAAATTTACATGCATTTTGAAAAGTAAATAAAAGATTACGATTCCTAATTTTTTTTATCTTTAAAAAATGTTAAAGAATATATGCTGTAAAAGTAAAGAAAAAAAATTCTTTATTTGAAACACCTTTTTAAGAAGCATTTGTTGTTCGCTGCCTGGAAATATCACCGAATTTTAGCAGATGTCTTTAGTACCCTAAAGGGATTTTCACCCTTTCGCACCCCTTTGTCTAAGACCTCTACTGATAACTGGTAAGGCCAGTGGGAGGTTGTAAAAAGAATGTGAGACGCTCGAATTCCACTGAAATGAATAAAAGATAAAGTAAAAGATACAGATATGTTCTTAGGCTTGTTTAAAATTCAGTTATGTTTTTAACATTATTAAGCAATAGAATTTTTCTAATAACATTAAAGCATTTTATTTTTAATTGGATGCATTAACGTTTCTCTTCTTCTAATAGTCCATTGCAGGAATAACTAATTTCGTAATTTCCCCCCCTTAAATATGCATTACTGATAGTTTATAGAATCTTTTCTAATAAACGTCTCAGACATTCATTTTTATAAAAGATTTAATTTTTATATATAGTAATATGTATTTCATCTGAACAATGTAATATTTTAACAACAGCTATATATTGTTTTAAGTATTATATACATTATTCCAGCGTGAATTTCTTTAACGCATTTTTGTATATATAGAGAAACGCAATAAACGCAATGAAAATAATAACATCACGAAACCTTTTAAATACATTTTTAAAACAAAGGAAAAAAGCTTCTTAATATGATTTCTTACTTGAAAAATGTCATATGAGATCGTATTATGCTGGTAAAACTCCAATGATAAGCTTTTAAAAATATCAGTATTAAACCAACGATATTTACTTGTCAGCATCAGAAAAATAAAATAAAATAATAAAAATAATAACAAATATTTTGTCTTAATAACACATAAATGGATGATATTAAAAAATGAAATTCTGAAATACAAATGACTTCAAATTTGATTTTAGGCTATAAGTTTCGATTGTATTTTTCTCAATAGATAAGGAAGTAAACACCTTTAGAATTTAACAACACAGATTTAAGTGAGAAAAAAGGGTGTTGGGGGGGGGGGGGGGAGATAATAATGATAACTGTGAACGCCGTAAAAGTCTAACCTAAATGTTAAATGACGGCGCCTGGTGCGGGGCATCGCCCGCGCCATCCTTGATGCGGCGTTGTGTCCCTCCAGTCTAAACCCAGATTTTGCGCATGACTTGGGCATAGTAAAATAAAATTTCACTAGGCTTAACTTGAACTGCGTGAAATGTAAATGTAATATGCGAAGTGGTGAAAAGTTCTGCTAGTGGAAGTCGTGCTAGTATCTAACACCAAATAGCATTGAGTTGGACGCTTGGTTTTGGGAAATGTAATTCGAAATACACATGATGTCACTGACAGAATTTCAGCTTACGTCCAGAGTTATAAACAAAAAAGTAATAAAAAAAAAGATAACAAAATAAAGATGAAAATGGAGTAAAAAATAAAGCGATTTTTGTTTATATGACACTGGTTTCTATAAGAAAATTGTAGTGTGCTGTACTAAATTTGTCTTTTTTTTTGTGGGTAGGGGGGGGGGGGATCACCAAATACTGATACAGTGAAAAGTTCGAGTACTGCAACATATCAGCTAGCAACCCCCTTCCCCAAATTATGAAAATTTGTTTCACGCTACTTTAAGACTTTTCTACAAGTAACTCACCGAATTAAACAAGCAACTGTGAACGAAAGACTTGGGTAAACGATCATTCTGTTAAAGCTAATGACATATATTTTGCTAATTTGAACGCAATTGTATATAAACGTTTGTCAATTATTTACTATTTATCAATTAAAAATATTTCCCAATTAATTACCTTTAATTAATAATAAAATCAATTAAGTGCTATTTTAATTTGCTATGGCAAATCATTGAGAATGAACAATCATAACACTTTCCATTGCAAAAAATAAAATATATTTTCGAAAAATTTTCACCAGCAGATACTCTCCTCACGCCCCCCCCCCCCCCCCCCCCACGTCACCCCTCTTCCCCCAGGGACTGCACTAAAATTCTAAAGCATTTGCTGGGTTTTCCTGGGTGGCCATCCTCATCCTCCTCGCCCCTCCCCTCCCCTCCAGCCCCCAATACGAAACATGTTTTAACGTTGTGTAAAAAGATATATTTCTACAACTAACGCACCGAATTGAACAAGCAACTGTTTTCAAAAGATCTTAGCTAAAGAACTACTTAGTTACCGCTAATGAAACATATTTTAATATTTTTAACAAAATTAAATATTTTTCACAAAATTTACATAAAGAAATAGATTTTAATTTGCAGAGGACAATAATTAAATAATATTTATAAATGTTTAAATAACCGCAATCAATTATTCAATGGTTTACTATTTGTAAATAATAGTCATCAATTAATGTTCATCAACTAATAATAGCGTCAGTTAAGTACTATTTTAATTAGCATTAGCAAATGATTAAGCATTAACATCGCTAATCGTAACGCTTTCATCTCCATTGCTTAAAATATCTTTTCGAAAAATTGTCATTGTCCTTAAAATGCATCAATAACATTATACACTTTGTCGGGCAATTCATTGAATAATAGAGTAACCACCCAGAACATCTTAGTTCGAGATTAAGTTACTCGTGTTGAGTGTGTAAAATTTCAAAACGAGTAACACCCGAGTTACTCTAAATAATGGTACTGTACTCCCACAAACTTTTTGTTCTAAAAAATACAAATTTTCTTCGATTGAAATTTTTTTGGTGTTCATATATATATATTGCATATCTTGACATTCTATAACAATATTTAAATGATATTAATAAAATTTCGATGGGTATTCCAAACGTCGGTAAAAAGTTTGGTTACTGATGAGGGCGGGTAGGACGGTATTGGTGTGTGTGTGTGTGTGCTTCTTTTTCCGCAAACTTATGTCTTCAAGCTGCCCTATGTGTATTCTCCTTTTGGTGTTTTGTAGTTTTTCTGGAGAGCAAATCACGAGTAGCTGATTTCTCTAATTTTATGTTATTAGAGTTATATTTGTTATTATATAGTTATTATATTATTTATTTTTCAGAAGTCCTGTCAAGCTGATGCAGCATGGGGAGAGTCCTCATATAAATATTCAGATGAGAAAAACAAACAAACATCACAACAAATTAAAATGCTACAATAGCTTGATAAACTTTTGAGAAAAAGTTTTTAATCTTTTAATGTCATTGGTTCACAGCGAAAACTGTAACTTCAAATAAAAGAGGAAAGTTTCTACATAATATTGTGATGATGATTATTCTTTAGATGTACCGTACTGATGTTCTTATTGAGTATAGTTCTTTTTTATGCTAATGCGATATTTTTTACGAGTTCGAACAAGGTAACGAAACAATATTGAGATTCCCATTGTGAATATTCTCATAAAATAAAACATTGAGAAAAAAATTTAAATGTTTCAGATAGTTCACAATTTTTTTAGATATGTGCACTAAAAAAACTAAAATCACAGATAAAAGTATCTATACAGTCGTGTAATAATGTCCATTGTTTATTGTATAGTACTGGTATTATAATTTAAAAAATGATATTGGCATTAACTTACTGCTTTGAATTTATTTGCTAATATTATATATATATATACATATATATATATATATATATATATATACATAATCAGTAAAAGCAAAATACAGTCAATTTTATCCGGCATCAATTGTTTTTTATTAGCGAGTTCTAACGCTGTATAAATCCAGGTCTGAAGATTTTTTATTCACAACAATGTATTATCAAACATGTTTCATTGAATGTTTTATGTACAGGCAAGTTAGATACAGGTTTTCATGATAATATCAACTCAACTCATTCGTTGTATGTTGTGAATAATACTTGATTTTAATTACAAAATGTGAAATAGTAGCCAAAAGTCTTAATAAAATGTTGTTTTTATATTGTATTTCAAGAAATGTATTTGTTTTCTGATAAATTACTTTATAAATTCCTGTGAACTACAATCATTTTATTATTTGTAATGCCGAATTTCCTTACTCTTGCAAGGGATAAACAATTAGAAAATGGTAAAAATAATTTAAAAAAAATTGAAATGCAAAAGTATGCAAAATTCATTTGTAAAACATAATCTTAATAAGAATAATTACAAGCAGAAAATATCGCTTAGAATACTGCATAGTAAGTTTGTTCATGTGAAATGCCTTTGTGAGGGAGGAGAGATAGAAATGAATGTGATGAATCAAAAATCCATTTTAACCACATAAGCGATTATTTTCTTTTGTTACTATACATTGAAAATATGGGACAAATACCAATTTTTTAAAACTAAGATATTCGTAATATTTAGTCTAAAAATTTCTGTAATTAAATAGTATGAAAGTGTAAATTTATAAAAAAAGATTTGTGGTATCAAAAGGCTTTAAGGGATGCATCAAGCAAACTCTTCTTGCCCGCACGAGAATACGGACAAATCAGTTAACTGGTTAATACGAATAGCATATTTTAAAAAATTTGATGTAGCTAAAAGTAAATATTGATAATTCTCATCTCTCAAATGAAAATCAAATTTCAAATTATTTTTGCTTAAAAGGCGCACAGACCAACTTAGTGAAAAATATTCCATGCCGGGAATCGAACCCGGGTCATCAGTATAGCGCACTGACGTTCTACCGCTAAATCACATGGAACGATACCCAGCGTGGAACTTCTCACTATTACAAGTTGGCAAGGCTACAAACGCAGCACAAGATGAAATATTTTCCGTGAGCCACCAACACGGGACAAACACAGACACTTAATTAAATCCAGCATCGATGAATCTATATTAATATTTGGAAATTTTTCCAGAGAGAAACATTCGCCTTGAATACAATATTTCAAATGAAAATAAAATTTCAAATTATCTTTGCTTAAATTATTTTTTAAGCAAAAATAATTTGAAATTTGATTTTCATTTGAAATATTGTATTCAAGGCGAAAATTTAAGCAAAAATAATTTGAAATTTGATTTTCATTTGAAATATTGTATTCAAGGCGAATGTTTCTCTCAGGAAAAATTTCCAAATATTAATATAGATTCATCGATGCTGGATTTAATTAAGTGTCTGTGTTTGCCCCGTGTTGGTGGCTCACGGAAAATATTCCATCTTGTGCTGCGTTTGTAGCCTTGCCAACTTGTAATAGTGAGAAGTTCCAGGCTGGGTATCGTTCCATGTGGTTTAGCGGTAGAACGTCAGTGCGCTATACTGATGACCCGGGTTCGATTCCCGGCATGGAATATTTTTCACTAAGTTGGTCTGTGCGCCTTTTAAGCAAAAATAATTTGAAATTTGATTTTCATTTGAAATATTGTATTCAAGGCGAATGTTTCTCTCTGGAAAAATTTCCAAATATTAATTCTCATCTCTTTTCTAACTATGCTACAGTCCTGATTTTATTTTTTAGTAAGCATTTTATTTATATATATATATACAAATATACATTCTATTTTCAAATATATAAAGAATATTTTGTTTTTAATAAAAAAATATTTTTAAAGCAAATTTAATTTTATTTTAAGTACAGGAACATATATTTTTTTACCACAGATTTAAAAAAAAAAGAATTTTTTGTTGTATTTACAGATTTTTTTTTAAGCGCAACAGTTTAATAAAAAATAATACAAACATATTTCTGTTAGTAAAATGTAATTTTTATTTTTAAAATGTGAATCATAGAAAATTGTACATAATATTTCTACGCAATTTCATGAAAACTGCCTAAGAAATCATCTGATTGCAACTCAGACAGGAATAACTCAAATTCCTTTTAAAAAAATCCTTTCAGCGCAAGACGTCATTTCATTTTTATTGTAATTAAAAACTAAACAGTGCAGTGAATTAGTAGGTTTTTTTTTTTTTCATTTTACAACAAACTAAGAAAAAGAGAAAAACTACTAGTTGAAACATACTTGTTGTTTAAAATTTTTCATTAACAGTAAAATGTTATTATTTAAAAAATGATTAATGGGAGAAAATTTGTATCCTCATAATTCAGTGCAAACGGCGCGGCGTCAGGATTACAGTAGAAATAGGTTTTTATAGAATTATGTAAAGATTTATTTAATCTCAACAAAATATCAATTTTGTAGTAGCTATTGTTACATGAGTGAAATATTCTATTATTTTAGAACTAATTACTGAAAGACATCACCACCTGTAACTATCAGCACAACAAGGTAAGTTCTATAAATAAGACTGTGCCTTGCACTTTAAAATAACCTGCATTAAAGATTATTTTAATTCATATATAAGAAAGAAATTCGATTACTTTCAGTTCGTCAAAGTCAAATATATATTTTTTGAAATATTCTAAGCAAAACACTTATCTTTCTTTGTTTCTAACAGATGTTTGGGTCAAAATATTTCTGTTTTTAAAAAGAATTGGTTAACAGTATAATGTTATTATTTTACATAATGAAAGAAAGTTTTATATTATTTAATTTCATAATATCAAAAAAAAAATGTCATCCGGTTTCCAGCAAAAACAATTTTTTCGATTTATGCATAAATTTATTTAATTACAAAAAATGTCATTTTTATTGTAACTAAAGGGTATGCAGTGATATATCCCACTACTTTCTTCGGTTTGAAACTAATTATTAAAAGGACAAATCACCATTTGTAACTGATGTAATATAACTGCGTAAGTTACATATATTAGAAGTTACATTGCTTTTTTTAATAATAGACAGTAAAAATTATTTTAATTTATATAAGATACAATCACGATGTAACTTCTATTAATTCCAATATCAAAAATGTAATTTTTCAGAAATATTATGATTAGAGCAACCCTTGTTCCATATTTGATAGAGATTTTTCGTTCATAGTTTTAGGACTATCGTTTATCTGGAAAATAATAGTTTACAGCTATTTCAATAAAAAACACAATTGAAGATAAAATATATCCCCAAAAGAGTACCAAAAATGCGCCTTTTAGATCTTTAATCTGCAAAGCTTTTATGTTATCAGGCTCATTTGTTATAGACTTCAATGATTGTAATTCCAGTTGCAGTTCTTCATCCTTGTTAATCTTCTCGAAAATTCCTCCTGCAAAAAGACGATGTATCATTTTATTTAAATAGCATTTCATACAAGGAAACTTTTTTGAAATCGGAAACGCATACATAGTAGTAAAAAAAGAATCTTGAGAAATAAAGTATTTTTGTTTGTATGGTTTCAAGTAAATTCTCCCTGTGATGAATGCTTTACAAGATGGTGCCTTTAGAAAGGATTCTTCAGCTCCATCAGATGTAATATCATTCCGTTGCAGGCATTTGCCAATAGACTTCCACGACTCAAAACCTGATTGAAAAAGTTTTTGTGAAAGCCGCTTGTCACTGAATGAGTAACAAGTCACCGAATTCCGTCGTGCAGCTTCGGTTAAATCGGGAATATCTCGAATTCCTGTAAAATTTGGTAAGGTGAGAAAGGATAGGAAAATAGCCTTGTAGCTGTTTGTTATTACAAAGGAAAAAATTAGCCATGCACATGTTATCAGCCTATGACTAGTTTTTTGCAGTTCAATTAGAAAGGATTTTTCAAGTACTGCTCCGTAGATCATTAATAAGATATCTTTATATGTCTGTGTTTTATTTGTCACCATAAAAATGAGAAATGAAAAAAAGACTATGACTGCTATGAGGAGAATCCACAATTTTAGGGGAAATGGATTTAATAAGGCTAAATTTGTAGAAACAGGCCTTTGTTTATCCGTCATAAATGTATAATCCGTAATAAGATAAGGATAGCTTAAGTTCACAGTGTAAAATTTATCTTCGCTTAAAGCGTTACCTGCCACTGCAAGATCAGTTTCTGAACTTATCACCATTCCTATCATACCACTCCAGTTTCCATCAGGTAACTTACTTCCGATTTCACCATCTTGTGGTATAAATACTCGATATGGTACTCGAAAAACTTCAGATAAAAGACGAATAAGTTGAGCGTCATAAACATGAAGAATTGTATCATCATTTTGTATAGCGTATATGTCCAATTTAGGTGCATGTACTGCAGAAAAAGGAATAACATTTGGGGTACAATTTTTTTGCATAATTGTGAATGACAAATTATTTTTCCGTTAGTTTATGCTTTTGCCGGTTATTCGATTACGCGGTTTTTTGTGGATTCATTCAAATCACTTATTTAGTTTTTTTTTTTTTTTTTTTTTTTTTTTTTTTTTTTTTTTTTTTTTTTTAATAATGGAAAGGCAGTACAATATGCACTGAAATAGTTCAAAATATAAGCAATCGTGTTAATGATAATAGTAATGATAATATTTACCATTAATTGGCATTTATTAATATATACAATATTTCAACGTGCTAATTTCACCGCATATATTCAGTAAATTGTAATAATCTTTGCGCTACTACACAAGAAAAACGTAAATAACAGTGCATAAAATTATATACAAGCATATATATATATATATAAATAGTGCTATTATACTTGAACTTCTATCTACTCTACTGTATTTTTTACGTATTATTATGCCTAAAATTTCTTTAAATATTCAAAATGACACATTTTCCTTTCATTAAAATATATTCTAAATATACTCACATTCATAAACAAATAAATATTCTTATTCATTATGAACTAATACAAATATTCTTTTGATGATGTTACTAAAGTTTATTTTAAAGTGAGACCTGTATGAAACACGTCATCCCCGAATATATAAAAATGAAACCGCTTGATTCATTTGTAAGAAAACAAAATATTCCAGACTATAGAAAATTCAGACAAAACAAATGAAATTTAAAACAACAAATTGTGTCTACATATTTAAATTTAAAGCAAGGCGAATTATTCTAACACGCAAAATAATGCATTATTAATCAGTAGTTTGATTGTAATAGCCAAGTAATTCATTGTTGCACTAATGTGTTCGTATACTTAATTCATAAAACTCTCCATTTCCTTTCACAACATTATTTTGATTTAACAGTTAAAATATTTTGAAATAAGATATTACAGACTTTTGGTTTTAAAACGCATTGATAATATGTCTTTTGTAAATCGCAGGTTGTTATATAAATGCCACATTAGGCATTATTACGATGGAATGCAGAAATAAAATAAATTACTCTGAATGTTTTATTAATGTATCTGTATGAGTTTTAAATGAATGTCTATGTTTATTTCAAAGTTGAATTTTTTTCAGTATAATTTGAATAAAAACATATTTAAGATTATTGATCTTCCTAAAAGGTTTCTGTCATTACATGTTTCCAAATCAGTAAATCTATCTCCGATGTTTATTCAAATGATGATTGTTGGAGTTAACATAATATTTGCATTTTTAAATGTCAGTTATACTTTGATACTTAACACCTTAACGTCGCATTAAATTACAGTTTAAAAATTCAAATTGCTTATTGGCACCACTTTTTTGAAAAAGAAATATTCACTTATTTAATGACAGGTTAAATGACGCCATAATAAAGCCAGGTATAATATTTCATAAAACTGGTGGAACTTGAACAATCTGAATAAGAGACACAGACAGTAAATATCACGGGAGCGAGAATTAAGGGATTAAAAAGATCTATTAAAAATATTTAAAAAATATTTTGAATACCAATGTTTTCTAAAAATAATTTGTTAAAAGTTTTTACTCAAAAATTAATTGCTAGTTCAGGAATAATAATTACAAGGTGATAATCCCTGACCTTATATACCTATTTAATCTTTTAGTGCGCAACTTTGCAAAGAACTGACTATAGGCTGATGTTTTTTTTTTTTTTTTACCGTGTTATGTAGCAACAGCAAAACGTTTTAAAACTGTAAAGCGCTTTGTTAATTAAAAATATCTGTTTTAAAAACTACGTTAAAAACCAGACAAGATTGTTATAAATAAAGAAGTAAGTTTTAATACTATGCCAGGGATGGCGAAACTTTTTGAATATGCGTGCCAAAAATTTCATAATTATTATGTACCGACATTCTAACGTGCCAGAAACGTTTAAACTTAGATAAAATCGAACAATTCATTTTTATAGAAATTTTACTTAAATATTTTTACACTTATACTAAATTCGAGTCCTAACTTATTTTATTATGCTGTATTTACTCACTAATACAGCCATGTTTTATCAAATTCCGTATTAATAATCTATAAATGAGTTTTACTTTTATTGTATACTTCCGAATATGATAATTTTTAGTTTTTCAGATAGACGCAGGTTATATAGATACATAATTATTTACACTAACAGTTAAAATTCAATTTTCAAAGTTAAAACCTAAATATAATAAAACCTAAAATAACTTAAAACCTTAAACCTAAATAAAATAAAACCTAATCTGAAGTAGACTAGTAGAATCAGTTACTTATATTACACTGTTAAAAATTTTGCAGCATTCTGGCAGGTCATTCGACCGTTTTTTTTTTGAAAAAAAGGTGTCATAACCATAATTTAACTGTATTCTGACCATAAAATGGCCAATAATATGGTCAGAATAGTGTTAAATTACCGGTTGTGTAACCGTTTTCGGAGAAAACGGTCAAATTACCTGCCAGAATGCTGCAAATTTTTAACAGTGTACTATACAAACTATCTCTTAAAATTCAATTTTCAAAATTAAATTTTTTGATATTCTATAGAAAGCAAAACGATTTGGAAAACACTACAATGTTAAATGGTTTGGAGAGAAAATGACCCTACAGGGCGCTTTCAATGAAATTTATAATACCTGAATTAATTCAAAAGTAACGGATTATTTTAATGAAAATTATATACCTGATATACAAAACTATTTTTTTTTTTTGTAAAAAAAAAAGAAAAAAAAAACATAAAATGGATTGCATTCTCCATAAACTGAGTATAATCTATATTTTTTACGCGTGCCAGAGAAGTTTTCTTACGTGCCAAGATCGGCACGCGTGTCATAGGTTCGCCGTCCCTGTACTATGCTATATAACTCATAAAAAACCAAAAAATATACCTTTTCTTTTATAAATTATACTTTTATGGGGTTTTCTGTACATTATTTTACTAATATCTAATATATCGTTAAATGATTATTGTCTATAGTAGAAGTACTGGTTACAAATCGTATGTGTAATATACACTGAAACAACAATAAAATTATTTTACCTAAACTCGAGCCACGCAGCCACAAAAAACAATAACCAACTTCCAGTGATCCATAATCTGTCCATGCTCGTTCCATGTCTGTTGTCGCACAATTGCAGACATCCTTGTAAAACCGCCCAAAAAAGGGCTTTAAATAATACAAATCATTAACTGTCAATCGTGTATCAACTATTCAAAAATGAAGACTGTCTGTAAAACTAGTATGTCTATTAATGAAATTCAAAGTTATGTGTTTTTTATAATACAAAACGCTGGTTAAACTAAAACGTTCTTTAAAAAATAAATTTTTATTCGAACAGAGTTTATAGTAGCGAAAAATCTGACCTATGATAATACTGATGTAAAAGCGCTTACGCATATTTGAACTCCAGTTAACTAATTAGTTAACTTCAAAATTAAAGTTTAATTTTTAATCAGCTGCATCTTCGAGATGAGCAGTTTTTTGGGGCGTCGAGTCCGGTTGGGGGAATTCTCGCGATATGCTTTCAATTGTTTTTATGCATTTGATTTATGATTTGCGACACTCTGGACGATACCCACCGCCACTACCGAATAATAGTTTGTTATGTATCGTAATTAGTCTGAAACATTGCTATTATTTTTTTTAAATGCGCACTCCTGGCGAGGCCACAGCTTTTGGTTGTTTTTTCTTGTTCATTTTATATCTGTTGAAATTTTTTAGATGTTTGTTGTTTATTCTTAGTTTAATTATGGTGTGAGATTCTGGGTCTGCCGAATGCATTTCATACATAATGTGATATACAGGGTGTTCCGTTAAAGGGGTCCAATATTAATAGGGGTAATAGAGGAGATCACACGGAGCATAAATCAGTATATAATGCCTGGCCGGATCTCAATAATTTTCAAGTTACAGCAAATAGGATGAAAAATCGGAAATTTGTAAAAAAAACCCTCATTGCTAAACTATCGATAATGCTACATAAAAACGAAGCACATATTTAGAAAGAGCAGAAAAAATCCTACGAAATGACATAAGTTGTTTTAGAATATTGAGAATTAATGGCGAGTTACAAGCTCTGAAACAGTGAAAAAATACAAAATCAAATATTTAGCAAAATAGTTAATCGTTAATTCCAAAAATGCAACTCTACCTACATCAAGGAAAATGTTATAAAATTTGGTCCATTCCGAAAGCTTTCGAAGAAGCTGACAATAAACCATATCAGTTTAATTGTATGGGAGAAATCAAGCAGTTCCCTAGTTACAACTCTGTACTGTTGCACGCTCGGAAAGGGCGAAACTCCGCCCATGACGATTATAAACACCCCGTTTTAATATCTTTCAATTATACATTTCTGATCAACCTCTATCAATACCCTTTCATTATTCAGTCTGGTCAAGTGAATGACATATTGTGCAGCTCTCGCCTTGTCTTAAAGCAAACTCCGTGACTGCTGCGTTTCCTCCATGAACTTTCAGGATGATGAAGAAGAAGTACCTTTTATGCAAATTTTCTATGTGTATAAGAAGAAAAGTGTAATAAAACAGCAGTCATCAGTGGGCGTTATGTTAAAGGGAGGCTGTTGTAATTGGGATTGTAGTAAGTTGATGTATAATAATTATGCCGGAATACTCTAACGAAGAATATGCGGACATGCATCTGATGTACGGGCAAGCTCATGGAAATGCATGTCTAGCACAGCCAATGTACCGTGAGCAATTTCCAAGGAGACGTTGCCCAAGTTCGAAACTCTTCATAAAAATCGATAGACGATTACGGGAGACTGGATCGTTTAATACAGCAAGCATTGATGCAGGGAAACCTCGACATGTACGAACACCTGCAATGGAAGAAGATGTACTGAATATTTTTACAGATAACCCCTCCACGAGTACACGAGCTGCTGCGTCTGAAGTCGGTGTTTCTCACTGCTGGGCAACATATAACTATGATATGTTCCCGCACCATGTTGGTTAAATCAAAGTAAAATTGCGTAATTTGTTATTTCTGTTTGTATAAATATTTTTTATAAAATATAATTATGAGTGTAAAATTATAATGTTTATATATTTAAGTAAAATAAGAGTGTAAGTTCATACAAAAATTATTAAGTTGATTTTAAATAGTAAATATATATTTTTTAAAAATTGTTGTATTGTAAAATGAATGTATAATGTTGAATTGAGTTCGGATCTCAGACAACAACAATAGCCAGACGCCATGGTGTCGTTTTATGACAAGCCAATGGAAAGTGGTGTATAATTAGAAATCGTAAAATCATAAAAACGTTGGAATCAATTTATGGCCTCAATAAAAGTGTTGGGATAAATTTATGACTTTTCAGACCACCCAAACTTTAAGGCAGATAATAATATTAAAGTATATGTAAGGGGCCATTTGCAGACTGTTAGCTAATAGGCCTATCGAAGTATAATAAAAAATCTTCTCACATCCAATAACAGTGGACTAGACAAAAATAGTTACACCCACTGCAAGAGCTGGTGTGCAAGAAGAATAAGTTTTGAAAAAGATAGTCTGAAAAAAGATGTAGAGGACGCAGGAGCTCTCCTGAAAGCCCGTGCAATGAGTCCCGTAAGCCCTAGTAAAGCCCAGGCGAGATGGACATATCGGAGCGAGCCTACTCGAGCATAATCAAGCCTAATTGAGGATGTCTTCCTGAGGTACCTATCGGAGTGAGCCTAATCAAGCCAAATTGAGGATGTCTTCCTGATGTACATATCGGAGTGATCCTAATCAAGCCAAATTGAGGATGCGTTCCTGATGACACATTGCCATGATCCTAAGCAACGCAACAACTCGGAATTTGATGAATAAAGGCCACCATCCCGTATATTAAAAGAAGGTACTATTTTAAACATTTTCTTTTACCACTTAAGATCATATGAAAAATCTTAAAAAATACTTTTCTGATATTTTACGGTAGAGAGTAATCTGAGATCCGACAAAACCAATAATTAAATAAGATTAAGGTAATTTTAAAAATGAAAGAGAGTTATTCTTTTAGCAAAAAGAAACAATTATAATAATTAGAGTACGTGAAAATATTGTCTTTTTTTTTCTAAAAGATTAAACATACTTAAAATAAGGAGAAGCAAACAAAAGTGTTGCTTTCTATTTTTTGAATTAATATTATGTTTTTCTGTATATAGTTATGTTCAATGTAAATAAAATATTTAATCAAGTTTTAAAAAGTTTCTGTAATTATTTAATTAATAATATGTAAAGTGTGTCAATTCATTTTTTTACAGCTTAAATTTTAGTTTAATTCATAAGTGGAAGAGTTCGTCTAAATAATTCACAACGCAAACTCTTAATTTTATTCGTAATTATTCAAATATAATAATTACATTTTGACGCGAATTATAATTTAATTTTATTAATGCTTCGCGTTGCTCTTCTACTAGAATTTAGGTAAATACGATCACTTATATTATTTGAATTTATCTAAGGTATATAAAATTATATACCAATTTGCTATGAGGTTGCTTGGATGATTTGGACCAATTAACAATTTTGGATATAAATTTGATAGAAAATAAACAGGTGTAATTATCTGTCCAGCATCCCCCCTTCATAGTAAAATGGTGCTATGACTCAGGAACGATCATCTGAGGTAATTAGATAGTAAAATGGTGCTATGACTCAGGAACGATCATCTGAGGTAATTAGATAGTAAAGTGGTGCTATGACTCAGGAACGTTCATCTGAGGTCATTAGAAATAATAATAATAATAATAATAATAATAATAATAATAAAGGAAAATAAATTTAAGTATTATTTTAATGTCACAATTTTAAAGATATTGTAGGTATGTAAGTTTAATTGATTAAAATTTTATTAAAATTAATTTTATTATTGTAACAATAATGACACACATATAATAATTTTATATAAATAAAATGAATAATATATGTTAGTAAAAAACAAAAAGGAAATGAAAAAATAATTCTGGGATTTATAATAGGTAAATTTAGGAATTACAATTTTGTTTTTTTTTCTCTCTTTTCTCTTGTGGTTGGATCTCAGTTACCACTGAAAAATAATGGCATTCACATCACAGATGACACATTTGTAAAAATAATTTTTTTTTATATACTGTATAAATAATAATAATAAGAATAATGAGTAAAATTTGATAATATGTCTGGTATAAAAATGATTGAAATGTCAATAGATCATGATTTTTGAAATTGTATCACCTTGATACAAAAGAAAATTTATGAGTCGTACTACGAAGTAGTAGTACAATATTTACAAAAAAAAAAAAAAAATAAGATTGTTTTTTCTGTAGAAAAATACAGATATTTTTCTGTTAAATGAAATTATGTTGTTTTTTATATATACGTGTATTATAAATATTTTAGGGGTATTTATGTGTGTAAAAGAATAATCTACAAAACAACTTCATCTCCTAAGAAATTTTTTTAAATTTTAGTGTTGTTGTTTTTATGTATTTATGCAATTTAGAATATTTTCATACATATGTTGTAATATAGAGAAAATAGTATGAGATGCAAAATATTCTTTTAAGAGGTATAGGATCTATTTTGAATTGATATTTTGAAAAAGTATACATTGATTACTAATACTTGTTAAAAATGACTCAGACGCTGGATATAGATACACGTATTAAGTTAGTGTCACCATTTGACAATAAAAAGAACAAAAACATTATATTTTTCTTAGAGGAATTTGATAATATTTTGAATTCGACAGATATACAGGAAGAAACTAAATTATTAATTTTAAAGGCTAAAATTACTGGGGACGCAAAACATATTTTAAGTAAACAGATTGAAACATATAACGAGACCAATTATAATTTATTTAAAAATAATTTGGTGGAGTTATTTGGTACAAAACTAAGCTTCCTTAATGCTCAGAGCAATTTCCTAAATTTAAAACAGGCCGCAAGTCAAACGATAGAGGATTTCATTTTGGAGTTTAAAAAGGGTGTAAAATCTTATATCGAAAGTGCAGGCGAAAATGTGAATAATAAGGAAGAGAATTTTATCGAAATCTTAAAAATGTCGAATTTTTTAAATTCAATTAGACAGGATATTGCACTAGATGTGCGTAAAAATGCGCCCAGGTCCTTCAAGGAGGCATGCGAGTTAGCAAAACTTATGGAAAGTGCGTATAATGAATCAAAGTTTGAGGAAATTAACGCAATAAATAAAGAAAACAAAGATCTTTATGAGAACATTATAGAATCAAGTAAGCAAAACAAAGAGCTAATCGAGAAATTAAAAGGGGAGATTGAAAAACTAAAAAAATCAAAGAAAAAAAACCATGCAATTAGAGATGATAGTGTTCCGCGGAATAAGAAACTCTTTAATAAACACAATGATTATCAGGGTCCCCATTTCAATAACAATTTTCATTATAATGATTATGAACGATATTATAATGATTACTACAATTCCTTTAATTACCCGACGCATTATGGGATGTATGATTATTCACAATATAACTGGAATTCGGGAAATAGGGATTTTGGATATATTTCTGAGAATTATGAGCAAAATGGTTATCAATTTGAAAAGCGCAAAAAGAAAAAAAAATGGGCAAAGAAAACAGCGAAATCGGATCAAGATTCGGGATTTTCAGAGACGGAAATCGATAAAATAAATAAAACAATCGCAAATATAACAAATGCAGACAAAGATAGTCTGCCAATTATATCACTAAGTATACAGGGCGTCGAAATACAAGCGTTACTGGATACCGGAGCTGCTGTATCCCTTTTATCACCTTCCTTATTCAAAAAAATTAAAGATACAAACGTCAAAATCAAATATTTGGGCAATCAGATCCAAATTAAAACTTTAACAAATTCAAAGATTTTTTTTAAACAATGTGTAAAATTAACTTTTCGATTAAACGGTATATTCACAACAGGCACATTTTATGTCACTAATGATGATTTTGATAGGCAGTACCAAATGTTATTAGGGTACGATTATCTCAAAGAAAATCATATGATTTTGGATTTATGCAATAAAACATTAAAATTTAAAAATCAACAAATTAAATTAAACGTTGCAAGTGAAGTAAATAATTATGAAGTGAATAACATTACGCCATGTAATTCAGGGGAACATTCAAATAAAAGTATGTTTGCCATTACTAAAAATAGAATTTTTCTCCAACCTGAAGAATCGAAAATTGTAAAATTAAAATGCCCAGAGGATATAAATATGTCAGATATAATTATTTTTGACCCCATTCAAGAAAATAGTAAGTTTTCATGCGAGACTTCGTTACACGAAGTTCAAAAAAATAATAACATAAATATTATAATAAAGAATAAACTGTTAGAAAAGTTAATTATTCAGAAAGGAACTAAAATAGGGGAAATTATAACGAACTTTGAGTGCAAGCAAAATGACTCAACTGATAATATAGAGAAAGGGACATTTTATGAAATAAATAATTTAAATACAGAAGATGTAAGAAAATTGCGAGAAGCAGAAATTAAAGAGACGGATTTCGATTTAAGCCATTTATCAGAGGAAGTACAACAAAAATTTCGAAAAATTTTAATGGGCAATATTCATGCATTTTCAAAAAGTTATCAAACATTGGGGCAATCAGCGTTTGTCGCACCAAGTTTTCAATTGAATCATGAATTCCCGGTACAAGCTAAGCCATATAAATTGCCTCAGGCAGTAAGACAGTATGCGAAAAGGGAAATTGAGCAATTGTTACAGGCTAAAATTATAGAGAAGACTGACTCCGAGTATGCTTTTCCAGTTATTTTCGTTAGAAAGAAAAATCCGAGTAATAACCCGAATGCAGAACCCAAGTTTAGAATGGCAACGGACCTAAGACTATTAAACCAAATTTTACAACCTTATACTTATCCGATGCCGGACGTAAAAGACTTATTACAAAAAATAAGCGGTAAAAAATACTATACGGTGCTAGACTTACATAGTGCCTTTTTCCAAATAAATTTAAAACCAGAAGATTGCAAAAAATTAGCGTTTATTACGGAATTTGGAAAACATATGCCACTTCGTTTAGCTTTTGGCACACGAAATTCTAGCGCAATTTTTGCAGAAGTAATCGATAAAATTCTGGGACATTTTGACAAAAGCAAAGTATCATACTACATTGATGATGTGTTGATATCTGCAAATACAATAGCAGAGATGACGAAAACCTTAGAAGAAGTTCTACAGGTATTAATAAATCACAACATGACAATCGAAACTTCAAAAATGCAAATTTGCAAAGCAGAAATAGAATTCCTGGGATTTAGGGTGAATCAAATGGGTTATTCTCCATCTCAAAAGAATATTGAAAAAGTAAAAAATTTAGTCAGACCAAAATCGAAAAAGGGGGTCAGATCTTTATTGGGCTTAGCGAATTATTTTCGGACGCTAATACCCAACTATTCCGACAAAGTTAACCCTTTAATAGAGCTGACTAAAGATAAAGTTAAATTTAAGTGGAGTCCAGAAGCAGAAAAAGCTTTCCTGATAATTCAGGAAGAAATTGTACAAAAACCAACACTCAGACTCCCCGATTTTAACAAGGAATTTTTCTTATTCACGGATGGGAGCAAAGTTGCAATTTCAGGTGTTCTAGCTCAAGAAAAGGATGGTCATTTGCTACCTGTTGAATTTTTCGGGAGAAAACTTAGAGAACCGGAAAAAAATTATCCGAGTATTAAATTTGAGTTATTAGCAGTGCATGAAGCAATTATGCATTTTAAATATATGCTTTCAGGTAGAAGATTTACTGTGTTAACTGATTCGAAAGCACTAACTCAGCATTTACATTTACAAGATAAATCGGAAATTATAAACAGATGGGTAGCAGATTTACAAGACTTTAATTTCGACTTCGAATTCGTCGAAGGGATTAACAATCCAGCAGACTATTTGAGCAGGCATTTAGATAATCTTACAACAGACAGAGAACTCCAAAATAATTTGTTTGCAAGTAACATAGCACTTACAGACGAAAATATTAAATCGGAGCAATATGCAGACGAAAAATTAAAAATTATAATAAATAAAATCGAAAAAGACAAAAATAATAGAAGCACGAAGAGATTTGCTTTAAATCAAAATAAATTATTAATTTTGAAACCTGGTTCAGATAAAAAGGAGCTTTTAATTACCCCGGATTCATTAAAAATTGCAGCCATAGAAGAAGCTCATAAAGCGCATTTCGGATTTCAAAAAACTTATGATAATGTGAAAACAAGGCTCTTTTGGCACGGAATGTACAAAGACATTAAACAGTATTGTGCAAATTGTGTGCAGTGCCTCACATCTAAACAACACACGACAATAAAAGTCCCTGTTAAAAAAATGGTGAAAGATCACGAAGTCGGTACAGTCCTGCATGCTGACGTCATTGGACCTTTAAACCTCACGTTAAGGAAAAACAGATACATTTTAATTATAATTGATTCGACATCGAGATTCCTGGAAGCTGTTCCCCTACGAAACGTAGAGTCACAGACTATATTAAATGTACTAAATAAATATTTTGCAAATTATGGGATGTGTAAAGAAATTATCTTTGATAATGCAAAATATTTAAGAAGCGAAATTATGAAAGAATATTTGGAATCTTTAAACATACAAAGGAAATTTGTGAGTGTATACCGTGCGCAAGGAAATGGACTTTGTGAAGTTACCAATAAAATATTAAAAACATCAATTGTAGCTATGTCGAAACGCACTACGGAATGGGACATAAGACTGGATTTTTTTAAACTAGCGTATAATTCCTCGAAACACCGCGCTACGGGATATAGTCCCTCACTGCTATTTTTCGCAAGGGAAATAAAAAATCCCTTTACAGCCCATATTCCTTCTGAGGAAATATATACCCACTCTTATGTTAAAAGCAGAATACAGCATATGAAGGAAATCAAAATTCAATCCCTTGCAAACCAGGAGAAAATAATGCAAGAATATATAGATGAAGAGGATTACGAAAAAGTAAAGGATTTAAATTTGGGTCAAACAGTATATTTAAAATGTATTGGAAAACCAGGCGCATTAGAGCCAAAATTTCAAGGACCCTACGAAGTTACTAAAAAGTTTAGAAACTTTAATTATTTATTACAATATGTTCCAGATAAATCAATAGAGCCGATCAAACGACATATGGATCAGCTGTACGCTCCGAAATATGCAACAGGTCATACAGAGGCGGAAATTACGAATTTACAAGGGTCTCAGAAAAAAATTAAGGGTGATAAAAATTACAAAACTAAATGTGACATTTGTCAAAGAAAATCACACCCAACTGAAAATTGTTGGTTCAAATTGAACAAAAATACGAGTCAAAAGGGTGACAAACTTACTAAGAATTATTATAAAAAAAATAATAAATATTCTGAGAATGTAGACCCATATTTAAAGTATCAAATAGATCATTATGATCAAAATATGTCGTTATATGGTTATACACCATATACAAACTTATACGGGGATGTTATACAAGATCATTACCCTTTCCCCCCTCCCCGATATTATCCATGGGATATGAATTGGTATTAAAAATAAATCAAAATACATAATTAATCGAATTTCAAAATTTAAAAATTTTCAAAATTTAAAAATAATTTTTTTTCTTTTAGGTAAAAAAAAATTGAAACAAAATTAATAACTTGCCTTTTTAAAATTCAAAATAATAATAAGAAAGGATAGGAACATGGGAACGCCAATTTGTCTCAGGGTTACAATATTGAGCAAATGTGCAGGGCGCACCCGAAAACATACTTATAAAATTATGAAATGTGCTTCACAAAACTTCAATGGAGCAGTGAAATATTTCTCTCCAGGCGAAAGTATATATTTTTTTTTCTTTTCGAATATGAATTAGAAAATAGAAAATCTTAACAAAGCCAAATAACATTAAAACTTAATTAATTTAATAGTAAATAATGTTGGAGTAATTTTCAAAAAAAAAAAAAAGAGAATTTTTTCTGTCTTCTATAAGGGTAGCCTTTGCTAATAGCCTTACAATTTAGATGACAGAATTTCAGAATTACTCTTTAAAATGAGTAGGTGTAAGCTATAGGTTCAGGGTAGTTAGAACAGCTTTATAGCATACTCATATATATATTTTTTTCTTATATAAATATATGGTTGACAAGGAATAAATTATTAGTGCACTCTATATTAGGATAGCGGTCAGCTATAAGCCTAAATATAATAAAATATACAAAAAGTGCTAAGATTTATTCCGGTAGTTCAAGTACAACTTATATGCTAAAGTCTAGAATTTAGACAGCAGGGATAAGTTTTATGAACAAAAGTGTTATAAAAAAAAATTAAAAAAAGGATTTTGGTGTAGCACACTGGTTTTTAAAAAAACATATATATGTATAACAATGGACAAGGCAAGTTATTTCAACATGATTGCACACAAGAATTATAGTAAAAAAAAAAAAAAAAATACACAAATAAATAATTGAAGTAAAATTAAAATTTTCTCACCAAAGGCTTTCTGTATAGGGTGCAATTTTGGCCTACGGCTGGGTATGCAACAACACCAACAAAATATTTGTAGAAAAATTATTCACAGATACATCAATATATAGTCATCACCTAGGCATAAATTTCAGGATTCTTGGCTGAAAAAGGAATCGAAGAAAAAATTAAGTATGGTATAATTACTAGATGTTATGCTCAGAAACAATAAAATTAGTAATATTATATTGTAAATAGCAGCATTTTGAGTTTTATTTAGGAAAACTTTTGATTTTTAGGTTTTACACATTTATGGAGTGTCTAGCTCAGTGTTTAGTTCCTAGATTTAATAAAAAAAATAATAAATAAAAATACAAGTTCGTGTTGTTTTCAAAATAAATAACAAAAGGTATAGCAATTAGCATTTACAGTTAAAATTTATGGAATTTTCAGCAAAATTAACATTAGACAAACATAGCTTATATTATATTTAACTTGATAAGCTAATTTACTTTTATTAACGGTAGTCAATTAGAATTAAAGTAGGCTTAAATTCAAGTTAAATTAATTAATAACATTGTTGTAGTGTAAAATTTTATGTAAGACTATTATATTTTTATTGTATATATAAAAATATGCAAATTTAATAATTAATAAAATGTATTAGCAAAATTATTTAATATAAATATTAAATGACATCTTGCTGAAATCAGCTAGAAATTAGATTTTTTTTTTTTTTAAATGAAATATTTATAAATTTATGTTATTTTAGAATTTAAGCATTTTTTTTTTGTTCTCTTTACTTTCCCTTAGAATTAAATGCAATTCTAAATTAAACACATATAAATATACATAGTATTGATAAATTTGAGTGTGTGAGTTCATAATTTTTTTTTTTATATAATTTGGCCAATTTAACATAAGAAAACAAAATAAATAAATAAATATATTTATATATATTGGCCTTATTTTTATTAAAATATGTAGTATGGCTTAATAAATTTATTTACTTAATTTTTTTTATAGTACGTACAGTAATTATTTTAAAAACTTGATCTTTAAAAAAATTGGAGGCGGTTGTTTGTGAGTATACAAAGATTTTTTCTGCTGGCAGAAGTTCTTTGGTACGGCCGGGTACTCATAGATGGCTGCATACGATGTTACGTAGTAATTATCATTTACTTTTGTTTTTTTTTTTAAATTATACAAGTGTATTAAGTACATTTTTTTATAATTAAATAATAATTATTAATGTTGGATTAATAATAATAATCTAGTATCTTTTACTTTTTAAACATATCATTAAAGTTTAGACAGTAGAATTCACATACGGAATGTTAATGATAAATAAAATTTTGAATAAATAAATTTTTATTTCATTCAGTAAAAAAATAAATAAATAGGAAAATTTAACAATCTTTTAAGATAGAATTGTTGGCTAAATAAATAATAATTTAAGACAAAAAAATTGTTCTCTTCTTAGTCAATGGCATTTTCTGACAACACTATTTAACAGTATTAAATGAAGGTGCATTTTTAAGATCAGCGTAATGCATATTTTGCATTTTTGAGAGGCCGTAGAAGTCATTTTTCCGTGTTGTTTACATTTTAATAGTAAACAATATCATGAATCAATATTTGTGTTTGTTAGAAAGGTCTAAAAATATACAATGTAATCAGTTAAAGAAAATTATATGCATTTTTTTTTTAATCCTGAAAGGAAATTTGGTTTAGATTTAAACCTGAATGCATAAAAAGCCACCCTCGCTTCAGTTCCAGTATGAGGCAGGAGAATTCAGATGCTAGAATCGCCATTTTTCCCCTGCAAAATAATAAAAAAAAAGCAGAAGGTTTACATTAGATACGATACAAATACATACACTGTTTATGCATAGATTATGTTTAAAATTACATACAGGCATGCACAGTGAGTTAAGAAGAAAGTATATCAAGAAATTATACTAATTAATACGGTAATTACAAGCATGAAATGGTTTTAAATACATACCTTTGGGAAGTCGTAAAATTTTGTCACAGCACAATTCACCTCGCAGAAAGGAATTAGTAGCTTGACCACCCCCCACTTTTCGGGAGAATCGGGGACGTTCAATAACTGGTTTTATTCTCCTCTCTCCTTCTTCTTACTTTTTTTTTTCTCGTATCGGGTAAAGTTGGAAAGCATTGCGTAATGATATATTAAAGGAGATGAATTAGCTTGTACATTTTGACAGATCATACATGTTAGAAGTAACAAATAAATAAAATAATGTAACAAGTTTGTATACAATATTTTTCTGATTATAATTTGAATACATCAGATTAATTATGTGAAAATATAACATGTCATATTACAAGCATTGTATTTACTTTTATTCAGTATAAAATGTGTTTTAGATAAAACACTGTGTCATAAGGTTGTATGTGATGAAATAATATGTCAAATGCGTATGCCATTATTTTTCTTATAATGAGGTTTATTTCGGCATATTAGTTTCAGACAAAATTATAGCTTTGAATGTATTTTGGGCACTTAAACTGTAAAGTTACAAAATTATTAAACATGTGTGTGGTAAAGAAAAAAGGCTTCGAGAAAAACGTCTGATTTTCAGTACAGAGGTCTTCTATAAATGTGAATGTCAACAGACAACTATACTATCATGTGTTGAACTTTCTGTTATGAAAAATAGAAGAACTTCTTATAAAATATACCAGAACCATTGATAATTGAACTTTACAGTCTTCGCTCAAAGACTGTGTAGATACACAGTCATATGGACACGGACATTCTTTTAAGCTTTACAAAAAAATAAAACCAGCAATCAGTTTTTATTTTTTTTTTCTGACACCGGGAGAGATGCTGGGCAACATATAACTATGATATGTTCCCGCACCATGTTGGTTAAATCAAAGTAAAATTGCGTAATTTGTTATTTCTGTTTGTATAAATATTTTTTATAAAATATAATTATGAGTGTAAAATTATAATGTTTATATATTTAAGTAAAATAAGAGTGTAAGTTCATACAAAAATTATTAAGTTGATTTTAAATAGTAAATATATATTTTTTAAAAATTGTTGTATTGTAAAATGAATGTATAATGTTGAATTGAGTTCGGATCTCAGACAACAACAATAGCCAGACGCCATGGTGTCGTTTTATGACAAGCCAATGGAAAGTGGTGTATAATTAGAAATCGTAAAATCATAAAAACGTTGGAATCAATTTATGGCCTCAATAAAAGTGTTGGGATAAATTTATGACTTTTCAGACCACCCAAACTTTAAGGCAGATAATAATATTAAAGTATATGTAAGGGGCCATTTGCAGACTGTTAGCTAATAGGCCTATCGAAGTATAATAAAAAATCTTCTCACATCCAATAACAGTGGACTAGACAAAAATAGTTACACCCACTGCAAGAGCTGGTGTGCAAGAAGAATAAGTTTTGAAAAAGATAGTCTGAAAAAAGATGTAGAGGACGCAGGAGCTCTCCTGAAAGCCCGTGCAATGAGTCCCGTAAGCCCTAGTAAAGCCCAGGCGAGATGGACATATCGGAGCGAGCCTACTCGAGCCTAATCAAGCCTAATTGAGGATGTCTTCCTGAGGTACCTATCGGAGTGAGCCTAATCAAGCCAAATTGAGGATGTCTTCCTGATGTACATATCGGAGTGATCCTAATCAAGCCAAATTGAGGATGCGTTCCTGATGACACATTGCCATGATCCTAAGCAACGCAACAACTCGGAATTTGATGAATAAAGGCCACCATCCCGTATATTAAAAGAAGGTACTATTTTAAACATTTTCTTTTACCACTTAAGATCATATGAAAAATCTTAAAAAATACTTTTCTGATATTTTACGGTAGAGAGTAATCTGAGATCCGACAAAACCAATAATTAAATAAGATTAAGGTAATTTTAAAAATGAAAGAGAGTTATTCTTTTAGCAAAAAGAAACAATTATAATAATTAGAGTACGTGAAAATATTGTCTTTTTTTTTCTAAAATATTAAACATACTTAAAATAAGGAGAAGCAAACAAAAGTGTTGCTTTCTATTTTTTGAATTAATATTATGTTTTTCTGTATATAGTTATGTTCAATGTAAATAAAATATTTAATCAAGTTTTAAAAAGTTTCTGTAATTATTTAATTAATAATATGTAAAGTGTGTCAATTCATTTTTTTACAGCTTAAATTTTAGTTTAATTCATAAGTGGAAGAGTTCGTCTAAATAATTCACAACGCAAACTCTTAATTTTATTCGTAATTATTCAAATATAATAATTACATTTTGACGCGAATTATAATTTAATTTTATTAATGCTTCGCGTTGCTCTTCTACTAGAATTTAGGTAAATACGATCACTTATATTATTTGAATTTATCTAAGGTATATAAAATTATATACCAATTTGCTATGAGGTTGCTTGGATGATTTGGACCAATTAACAATTTTGGATATAAATTTGATAGAAAATAAACAGGTGTAATTATCTGTCCAGCATCCCCCCTTCATAGTAAAATGGTGCTATGACTCAGGAACGATCATCTGAGGTAATTAGATAGTAAAATGGTGCTATGACTCAGGAACGATCATCTGAGGTAATTAGATAGTAAAATGGTGCTATTACTCAGGAACGTTCATCTGAGGTCATTAGAAATAATAATAATAATAATAATAATAATAATAAAGGAAAATAAATTTAAGTATTATTTTAATGTCACAATTTTAAAGATATTGCAGGTATGTAAGTTTAATTGATTAAAATTTTATTAAAATTAATTTTATTATTGTAACAATAATGACACACATATAATAATTTTATATAAATAAAATGAATAATATATGTTAGTAAAAAACAAAAAGGAAATGAAAAAATAATTCTGGGATTTATAATAGGTAAATTTAGGAATTACAATTTTGTTTTTTTTTCTCTCTTTTCTCTTGTGGTTGGATCTCAGTTACCATTGAAAAATAATGGCATTCACATCACAGATGACACATTTGTAAAAATAATTTTTTTTATATACTGTATAAATAATAATAATAAGAATAATGAGTAAAATTATAATATGTCTGGTATAAAAATGATTGAAATGTCAATAGATCATGATTTTTGAAATTGTATCACCTTGATACAAAAGAAAATTTATGAGTCGTACTACGAAGTAGTAGTACAATATTTACAAAAAAAAAAAATAAGATTGTTTTTTCTGTAGAAAAAGACAGATATTTTTCTGTTAAATGAAATTATGTTGTTTTTTATATATACGTGTATTATAAATATTTTAGGGGTATTTATGTGTGTAAAAGAATAATCTACAAAACAACTTAATCTCCTAAGAAATTTTTTTAAATTTTAGTGTTGTTGTTTTTATGTATTTATGCAATTTAGAATATTTTCATACATATGTTGTAATATAGAGAAAATAGTATGAGATGCAAAATATTCTTTTAAGAGGTATAGGATCTATTTTGAATTGATATTTTGAAAAAGTATACATTGATTACTAATACTTGTTAAAAATGACTCAGACGCTGGATATAGATACACGTATTAAGTTAGTGTCACCATTTGACAATAAAAAGAACAAAAACATTATATTTTTCTTAGAGGAATTTGATAATATTTTGAATTCGACAGATATACAGGAAGAAACTAAATTATTAATTTTAAAGGCTAAAATTACTGGGGACGCAAAACATATTTTAAGTAAACAGATTGAAACATATAACGAGACCAATTATAATTTATTTAAAAATAATTTGGTGGAGTTATTTGGTACAAAACTAAGCTTCCTTAATGCTCAGAGCAATTTCCTAAATTTAAAACAGGCCGCAAGTCAAACGATAGAGGATTTCATTTTGGAGTTTAAAAAGGGTGTAAAATCTTATATCGAAAGTGCAGGCGAAAATGTGAATAATAAGGAAGAGAATTTTATCGAAATCTTAAAAATGTCGAATTTTTTAAATTCAATTAGACAGGATATTGCACTAGATGTGCGTAAAAATGCGCCCAGGTCCTTCAAGGAGGCATGCGAGTTAGCAAAGCTTATGGAAAGTGCGTATAATGAATCAAAGTTTGAGGAAATTAACGCAATAAATAAAGAAAACAAAGATCTTTATGAGAACATTATAGAATCAAGTAAGCAAAACAAAGAGCTAATCGAGAAATTAAAAGGGGAGATTGAAAAACTAAAAAAATCAAAGAAAAAAAAACCATGCAATTAGAGATGATAGTGTTCCGCGGAATAAGAAACTCTTTAATAAACACAATGATTATCAGGGTCCCCATTTCAATAACAATTTTCATTATAATGATTATGAACGATATTATAATGATTACTACAATTCCTTTAATTACCCGACGCATTATGGGATGTATGATTATTCACAACCTAACTGGAATTCGGGAAATAGGGATTTTGGATATATTTCTGAGAATTATGAGCAAAATGGTTATCAATTTGAAAAGCGCAAAAAGAAAAAAAAATGGGCAAAGAAAACAGCGAAATCGGATCAAGATTCGGGATTTTCAGAGACGGAAATCGATAAAATAAATAAAACAACCGCAAATATAACAAATGCAGACAAAGATAGTCTGCCAATTATATCACTAAGTATACAGGGCGTCGAAATACAAGCGTTACTGGATACCGGAGCTGCTGTATCCCTTTTATCACCTTCCTTATTCAAAAAAATTAAAGATACAAACGTCAAAATCAAATATTTGGGCAATCAGATCCAAATTAAAACTTTAACAAATTCAAAGATTTTTTTTAAACAATGTGTAAAATTAACTTTTCGATTAAACGGTATATTCACAACAGGCACATTTTATGTCACTAATGATGATTTTGATAGGCAGTACCAAATGTTATTAGGGTACGATTATCTCAAAGAAAATCATATGATTTTGGATTTATGCAATAAAACATTAAAATTTAAAAATCAACAAATTAAATTAAACGTTGCAAGTGAAGTAAATAATTATGAAGTGAATAACATTACGCCATGTAATTCAGGGGAACATTCAAATAAAAGTATGTTTGCCATTACTAAAAATAGAATTTTTCTCCAACCTGAAGAATCGAAAATTGTAAAATTAAAATGCCCAGAGGATATAAATATGTCAGATATAATTATTTTTGACCCCATTCAAGAAAATAGTAAGTTTTCATGCGAGACTTCGTTACACGAAGTTCAAAAAAATAATAACATAAATATTATAATAAAGAATAAACTGTTAGAAAAGTTAATTATTCAGAAAGGAACTAAAATAGGGGAAATTATAACGAACTTTGAGTGCAAGCAAAATGACTCAACTGATAATATAGAGAAAGGGACATTTTATGAAATAAATAATTTAAATATAGAAGATGTAAGAAAATTGTGAGAAGCAGAAATTAAAGAGACGGATTTCGATTTAAGCCATTTATCAGAGGAAGTACAACAAAAATTTCGAAAAATTTTAATGGGCAATATTCATGCATTTTCAAAAAGTTATCAAACATTGGGGCAATCAGCGTTTGTCGCACCAAGTTTTCAATTGAATCATGAATTCCCGGTACAAGCTAAGCCATATAAATTGCCTCAGGCAGTAAGACAGTATGCGAAAAGGGAAATTGAGCAATTGTTACAGGCTAAAATTATAGAGAAGACTGACTCCGAGTATGCTTTTCCAGTTATTTTCGTTAGAAAAAAAAATCCGAGTAATAACCCGAATGCAGAACCCAAGTTTAGAATGGCAACGGACCTAAGACTATTAAACCAAATTTTACAACCTTATACTTATCCGATGCCGGACGTAAAAGACTTATTACAAAAAATAAGCGGTAAAAAATACTATACGGTGCTAGACTTACATAGTGCCTTTTTCCAAATAAATTTAAAACCAGAAGATTGCAAAAAATTAGCGTTTATTACGGAATTTGGAAAACATATGCCACTTCGTTTAGCTTTTGGCACACGAAATTCTAGCGCAATTTTTGCAGAAGTAATCGATAAAATTCTGGGACATTTTGACAAAAGCAAAGTATCATACTACATTGATGATGTGTTGATATCTGCAAATACAATAGCAGAGATGACGAAAACCTTAGAAGAAGTTCTACAGGTATTAATAAATCACAACATGACAATCGAAACTTCAAAAATGCAAATTTGCAAAGCAGAAATAGAATTCCTGGGATTTAGGGTGAATCAAATGGGTTATTCTCCATCTCAAAAGAATATTGAAAAAGTAAAAAATTTAGTCAGACCAAAATCGAAAAAGGGGGTCAGATCTTTATTGGGCTTAGCGAATTATTTTCGGACGCTAATACCCAACTATTCCGACAAAGTTAACCCTTTAATAGAGCTGACTAAAGATAAAGTTAAATTTAAGTGGAGTCCAGAAGCAGAAAAAGCTTTCCTGATAATTCAGGAAGAAATTGTACAAAAACCAACACTCAGACCCCCCGATTTTAACAAGGAATTTTTCTTATTCACGGATGGGAGCAAAGTTGCAATTTCAGGTGTTCTAGCTCAAGAAAAGGATGGTCATTTGCTACCTGTTGAATTTTTCGGGAGAAAACTTAGAGAACCGGAAAAAAATTATCCGAGTATTAAATTTGAGTTATTAGCAGTGCATGAAGCAATTATGCATTTTAAATATATGCTTTCAGGTAGAAGATTTACTGTGTTAACTGATTCGAAAGCACTAACTCAGCATTTACATTTACAAGATAAATCGGAAATTATAAACAGATGGGTAGCAGATTTACAAGACTTTAATTTCGACTTCGAATTCGTCGAAGGGATTAACAATCCAGCAGACTATTTGAGCAGGCATTTAGATAATCTTACAACAGACAGAGAACTCCAAAATAATTTGTTTGCAAGTAACATAGCACTTACAGACGAAAATATTAAATCGGAGCAATATGCAGACGAAAAATTAAAAATTATAATAAATAAAATCGAAAAAGACAAAAATAATAGAAGCACGAAGAGATTTGCTTTAAATAAAAATAAATTATTAATTTTGAAACCTGGTTCAGATAAAAAGGAGCTTTTAATTACCCCGGATTCATTAAAAATTGCAGCCATAGAAGAAGCTCATAAAGCGCATTTCGGATTTCAAAAAACTTATGATAATGTGAAAACAAGGCTCTTTTGGCACGGAATGTACAAAGACATTAAACAGTATTGTGCAAATTGTGTGCAGTGCCTCACATCTAAACAACACACGACAATAAAAGTCCCTGTTAAAAAAATGGTGAAAGATCACGAAGTCGGTACAGTCCTGCATGCTGACGTCATTGGACCTTTAAACCTCACGTTAAGGAAAAACAGATACATTTTAATTATAATTGATTCGACATCGAGATTCCTGGAAGCTGTACCCCTACGAAACGTAGAGTCACAGACTATATTAAATGTACTAAATAAATATTTTGCAAATTATGGGATGTGTAAAGAAATTATCTTTGATAATGCAAAATATTTAAGAAGCGAAATTATGAAAGAATATTTGGAATCTTTAAACATACACAGGAAATTTGTGAGTGTATACCGTGCGCAAGGAAATGGACTTTGTGAAGTTACCAATAAAATATTAAAAACATCAATTGTAGCTATGTCGAAACGCACTACGGAATGGGACATAAGACTGGATTTTTTTAAACTAGCGTATAATTCCTCGAAACACCGCGCTACGGGATATAGTCCCTCACTGCTATTTTTCGCAAGGGAAATAAAAAATCCCTTTACAGCCCATATTCCTTCTGAGGAAATATATACCCACTCTTATGTTAAAAGCAGAATACAGCATATGAAGGAAATCAAAATTCAATCCCTTGCAAACCAGGAGAAAATAATGCAAGAATATATAGATGAAGAGGATTACGAAAAAGTAAAGGATTTAAATTTGGGTCAAACAGTATATTTAAAATGTATTGGAAAACCAGGCGCATTAGAGCCAAAATTTCAAGGACCCTACGAAGTTACTAAAAAGTTTAGAAACTTTAATTATTTATTACAATATGTTCCAGATAAATCAATAGAGCCGATCAAACGACATATGGATCAGCTGTACGCTCCGAAATATGCAACAGGTCATACAGAGGCGGAAATTACGAATTTACAAGGGTCTCAGAAAAAAATTAAGGGTGATAAAAATTACAAAACTAAATGTGACATTTGTCAAAGAAAATCACACCCAACTGAAAATTGTTGGTTCAAATTGAACAAAAATACGAGTCAAAAGGGTGACAAACTTACTAAGAATTATTATAAAAAAAATAATAAATATTCTGAGAATGTAGACCCATATTTAAAGTATCAAATAGATCATTATGATCAAAATATGTCGTTATATGGTTATACACCATATACAAACTTATACGGGGATGTTATACAAGATCATTACCCTTTCCCCCTCCCCGATATTATCCATGGGATATGAATTGGTATTAAAAATAAATCAAAATACATAATTAATCGAATTTCAAAATTTAAAAATTTTCAAAATTTAAAAATAAATTTTTTTCTTTTAGGTAAAAAAAAATTGAAACAAAATTAATAACTTGCCTTTTTAAAATTCAAAATAATAATAAGAAAGGATAGGAACATGGGAACGCCAATTTGTCTCAGGGTTACAATATTGAGCAAATGTGCAGGGCGCACCCGAAAACATACTTATAAAATTATGAAATGTGCTTCACAAAACTTCAATGGAGCAGTGAAATATTTCTCTCCAGGCGAAAGTATATATTTTTTTTTTCTTTTCGAATATGAATTAGAAAATAGAAAATCTTAACAAAGCCAAATAACATTAAAACTTAATTAATTTAATAGTAAATAATGTTGGAGTAATTTTCAAAAAAAAAAAGAGAATTTTTTCTGTCTTCTATAAGGGTAGCCTTTGCTAATAGCCTTACAATTTAGATGACAGAATTTCAGAATTACTCTTTAAAATGAGTAGGTGTAAGCTATAGGTTCAGGGTAGTTAGAACAGCTTTATAGCATACTCATATATATATTTTTTTCTTATATAAATATATGGTTGACAAGGAATAAATTATTAGTGCACTCTATATTAGGATAGCGGTCAGCTATAACCCTAAATATAATAAAATATACAAAAAGTGCTAAGATTTATTCCGGTAGTTCAAGTACAACTTATATGCTAAAGTCTAGAATTTAGACCGCAGGGATAAGTTTTATGAACAAAAGTGTTATAAAAAAAAATTAAAAAAAGGATTTTGGTGTAGCACACTGGTTTTTAAAAAAACATATATATGTATAACAATGGACAAGGCAAGTTATTTCAACATGATTGCACACAAGAATTATAGTAAAAAAAAAAAATACACAAATAAATAATTGAAGTAAAATTAAAATTTTCTCACCAAAGGCTTTCTGTATAGGGTGCAATTTTGGCCTACGGCTGGGTATGCAACAACACCAACAAAATATTTGTAGAAAAATTATTCACAGATACATCAATATATAGTCATCACCTAGGCATAAATTTCAGGATTCTTGGCTGAAAAAGGAATCGAAGAAAAAATTAAGTATGGTATAATTACTAGATGTTATGCTCAGAAACAATAAAATTAGTAATATTATATTGTAAATAGCAGCATTTTGAGTTTTATTTAGGAAAACTTTTGATTTTTAGGTTTTACACATTTATGGAGTGTCTAGCTCAGTGTTTAGTTCCTAGATTTAATTAAAAAAAAATAATAAATAAAAATATAAGTTCGTGTTGTTTTCAAAATAAATAACAAAAGGTATAGCAATTAGCATTTACAGTTAAAATTTATGGAATTTTCAGCAAAATTAACATTAGACAAACATAGCTTATATTATATTTAACTTGATAAGCTAATTTACTTTTATTAACGGTAGTCAATTAGAATTAAAGTAGGCTTAAATTCAAGTTAAATTAATTAATAACATTGTTGTAGTGTAAAATTTTATGTAAGACTATTATATTTTTATTGTATATATAAAAATATGCAAATTTAATAATTAATAAAATGTATTAGCAAAATTATTTAATATAAATATTAAATGACATCTTGCTGAAATCAGCTAGAAATTAGATTTTTTTTTTTTTTAAATGAAATATTTATAAATTTATGTTATTTTAGAATTTAAGCATTTTTTTTTTTTGTTCTCTTTACTTTCCCTTAGAATTAAATGCAATTCTAAATTAAACACATATAAATATACATAGTATTGATAAATTTGAGTGTGTGAGTTCATAATTTTTTTTTTTTATATAATTTGGCCAATTTAACATAAGAAAACAAAATAAATAAATAAATATATTTATATATATTGGCCTTATTTTTATTAAAATATGTAGTATGGCTTAATAAATTTATTTACTTAATTTTTTTTATAGTACGTACAGTAATTATTTTAAAAACTTGATCTTTAAAAAAATTGGAGGCGGTTGTTTGTGAGTATACAAAGATTTTTTCTGCTGGCAGAAGTTCTTTGGTCCGGCCGGGTACTCATAGGTGGCTGCATACGATGTTACGTAGTAATTATCATTTACTTTTGTTTTTTTTAAATTATACAAGTGTATTAAGTACATTTTTTTTATAATTAAATAATAATTATTAATGTTGGATTAATAATAATAATCTAGTATCTTTTACTTTTTAAACATATCATTAAAGTTTAGACAGTAGAATTCACATACGGAATGTTAATGATAAATAAAATTTTGAATAAATAAATTTTTATTTCATTCAGTAAAAAAATAAATAAATAGGAAAATTTAACAATCTTTTAAGATAGAATTGTTGGCTAAATAAATAATAATTTAAGACAAAAAAATTGTTCTCTTCTTAGTCAATGGCATTTTCTGACAACACTATTTAACAGTATTAAATGAAGGTGCATTTTTAAGATCAGCGTAATGCATATTTTGCATTTTTGAGAGGCCGTAGAAGTCATTTTTCCGTGTTGTTTACATTTTAATAGTAAACAATATCATGAATCAATATTTGTGTTTGTTAGAAAGGTCTAAAAATATACAATGTAATCAGTTAAAGAAAATTATATGCATTTTTTTTTTAATCCTGAAAGGAAATTTGGTTTAGATTTAAACCTGAATGCATAAAAAGCCACCCTCGCTTCAGTTCCAGTATGAGGCAGGAGAATTCAGATGCTAGAATCGCCATTTTTCCCCTGCAAAATAATAAAAAAAAAGCAGAAGGTTTACATTAGATACGATACAAATACATACACTGTTTATGCATAGATTATGTTTAAAATTACATACAGGCATGCACAGTGAGTTAAGAAGAAAGTATATCAAGAAATTATACTAATTAATACGGTAATTACAAGCATGAAATGGTTTTAAATACATACCTTTGGGAAGTCGCAAAATTTTGTCACAGCACAATTCACCTCGCAGAAAGGAATTAGTAGCTTGACCACCCCCCACTTTTCGGGAGAATCGGGGACGTTCAATAACTGGTTTTATTCTCCTCTCTCCTTCTTCTTACTTTTTTTTTTCTCGTATCGGGTAAAGTTGGAAAGCATTGCGTAATGATATATTAAAGGAGATGAATTAGCTTGTACATTTTGACAGATCATACATGTTAGAAGTAACAAATAAATAAAATAATGTAACAAGTTTGTATACAATATTTTTCTGATTATAATTTGAATACATCAGATTAATTATGTGAAAATATAACATGTCATATTACAAGCATTGTATTTACTTTTATTCAGTATAAAATGTGTTTTAGATAAAACACTGTGTCATAAGGTTGTATGTGATGAAATAATATGTCAAATGCGTATGCCATTATTTTTCTTATAATGAGGTTTATTTCGGCATATTAGTTTCAGACAAAATTATAGCTTTGAATGTATTTTGGGCACTTAAACTGTAAAGTTACAAAATTATTAAACATGTGTGTGGTAAAGAAAAAAGGCTTCGAGAAAAACGTCTGATTTTCAGTACAGAGGTCTTCTATAAATGTGAATGTCAACAGACAACTATACTATCATGTGTTGAACTTTCTGTTATGAAAAATAGAAGAACTTCTTATAAAATATACCAGAACCATTGATAATTGAACTTTACAGTCTTCGCTCAAAGACTGTGTAGATACACAGTCATATGGACACGGACATTCTTTTAAGCTTTACAAAAAAAAATAAAACCAGCAATCAGTTTTTATTTTTTTTTTCTGACACCGGGAGAGATGCTGGGCAACATATAACTATGATATGTTCCCGCACCATGTTGGTTAAATCAAAGTAAAATTGCGTAATTTGTTATTTCTGTTTGTATAAATCTTTTTTATAAAATATAATTATGAGTGTAAAATTATAATGTTTATATATTTAAGTAAAATAAGAGTGTAAGTTCATACAAAAATTATTAAGTTGATTTTAAATAGTAAATATATATTTTTTAAAAATTGTTGTATTGTAAAATGAATGTATAATGTTGAATTGAGTTCGGATCTCAGACAACAACAATAGCCAGACGCCATGGTGTCGTTTTATGACAAGCCAATGGAAAGTGGTGTATAATTAGAAATCGTAAAATCATAAAAACGTTGGAATCAATTTATGGCCTCAATAAAAGTGTTGGGATAAATTTATGACTTTTCAGACCACCCAAACTTTAAGGCAGATAATAATATTAAAGTATATGTTAGGGGCCATTTGCAGACTGTTAGCTAATAGGCCTATCGAAGTATAATAAAAAATCTTCTCACATCCAATAACAGTGGACTAGACAAAAATAGTTACACCCACTGCAAGAGCTGGTGTGCAAGAAGAATAAGTTTTGAAAAAGATAGTCTGAAAAAAGATGTAGAGGACGCAGGAGCTCTCCTGAAAGCCCGTGCAATGAGTCCCGTAAGCCCTAGTAAAGCCCAGGCGAGATGGACATATCGGAGCGAGCCTACTCGAGCCTAATCAAGCCTAATTGAGGATGTCTTCCTGAGGTACCTATCGGAGTGAGCCTAATCAAGCCAAATTGAGGATGTCTTCCTGATGTACATATCGGAGTGATCCTAATCAAGCCAAATTGAGGATGCGTTCCTGATGACACATTGCCATGATCCTAAGCAACGCAACAACTCGGAATTTGATGAATAAAGGCCACCATCCCGTATATTAAAAGAAGGTACTATTTTAAACATTTTCTTTTACCACTTAAGATCATATGAAAAATCTTAAAAAATACTTTTCTGATATTTTACGGTAGAGAGTAATCTGAGATCCGACAAAACCAATAATTAAATAAGATTAAGGTAATTTTAAAAATGAAAGAGAGTTATTCTTTTAGCAAAAAGAAACAATTATAATAATTAGAGTACGTGAAAATATTGTCTTTTTTTTTCTAAAATATTAAACATACTTAAAATAAGGAGAAGCAAACAAAAGTGTTGCTTTCTATTTTTTGAATTAATATTATGTTTTTCTGTATATAGTTATGTTCAATGTAAATAAAATATTTAATCAAGTTTTAAAAAGTTTCTGTAATTATTTAATTAATAATATGTAAAGTGTGTCAATTCATTTTTTTACAGCTTAAATTTTAGTTTAATTCATAAGTGGAAGAGTTCGTCTAAATAATTCACAACGCAAACTCTTAATTTTATTCGTAATTATTCAAATATAATAATTACATTTTGACGCGAATTATAATTTAATTTTATTAATGCTTCGCGTTGCTCTTCTACTAGAATTTAGGTAAATACGATCACTTATATTATTTGAATTTATCTAAGGTATATAAAATTATATACCAATTTGCTATGAGGTTGCTTGGATGATTTGGACCAATTAACAATTTTGGATATAAATTTGATAGAAAATAAACAGGTGTAATTATCTGTCCAGCACTCACCAAAGTGTGTGGAGTGTTCTGCGTGCAGAAAACATGCACCCCTTTCATGTGCAGCGGGTACAACTGTTATCAGTAACAGATTGTGCTCAGCGGACAGAATTCGTACGCTGGTTGCTTAATTTAACAGAAAATAATCCACAATTTCTGGAAAATATTTTATTTACTGATGAAGCAACATTTACGAGAGAGGGCGTGGTAAACACACACAATATGCACACATGGTCATATACAAATCCGCACACTGTTTTCCCGTCGAACGCACAACAAAAGTTCAGTGTGAACATATGGGCAGGTGTCCTCGGCGATTATCTCATAGGACCATATTTACTCCCAGATGTACTCAATGCAGTACGTACTTGGTTTTCCTACGGGATATCTTACCGCAGTTACTGCAAAATGTGACAGCAACATTGCGCCACAATATGTGGTTTATGCACGATGGCGCACCGGCACATTTTTTCATAGGTGTTCGCAATCACCTCAATTCAACATATCCTGGGAAATGGATTGGACGCAGTGGACCTGTTGCTTGGCCTGCACGCTCTCCAGACCTCAATCCGTTAGACTTTTTTGTTTGGGGACACCTTAAATCGCTGGTGTATGAAACGCCTGTGGATACACCGGAGGATTTACTAGCGCGAATCGTTGTCGCTGCAGGAGACATTCCCAACTCCGTCGGAGTTTTTCGGCGTCTTCGCCAATCTTTACGACGTCGCTGTCGGCTGTGCGATTCTGTTAATGGGCGCAACTTCGAACACCTATTATAATAATGTCCGTTCGTCTGCCTTCCGACGTTGAACTGTGCAGCGCAGGCCAGAAGACTATGCTTCACATATGTCATAAAGTACGTGGAATGTAATTCTTTATTTGTCATTTTTCTTTTATTTTCAACACTTTTTGGCACAGTATTTTGTAAGTCACAGACTGTGGTGTACTCAAATTGTAAATTACAAAGTTTGTATGAATTAATTTAAAATTTAGTGTCTTTTTTAAATTTATAATTAATAAAATTATTATGCTATTTGTTATTATTATTTCCTATCATAAATTATGATGCACATATACATACAATAATTGTCCATGTAAAACATGTACTGAAACTTCTTGCATAGTTACAAATCGCAATATTTTTAATTATTTCCAAATTTTCACCACAAGTTTAATTTTAAAGAATTTAACTTAAGCTTTATATCAATAAAAGACCACTTTAAAATGTAGACTATTATTGTAAAGTTATTTTGGTTCATCAACTCTTGAATATTTAAAAATGTTGCATCTCAGAAGAAGCATGATCGAAAATGTATAGTTGAGAGTAATTAAAAAGGCGGTGTTTCCAATCGTGATGGGCGGAGTTTAACCTTTGCTAGTGTCAAAGAAAGCGGAGTTGTAACTAAGAAACTGATTAATTTCTCTCACACAATTAAACCGATATGGTTCATTGTAAGCTTTTTCGAAAGTTTTCGGAATGGACCAAATTTTACTACATTTTCCTTGTTGTAGCTAGAGTTGTCTTTTTGGAATTAACGATTAACTATTTTGATGTATATTGGATTTCGTACTTTTTTCACTGTTTCAGGGCTTGTAACTCGTCAATAAATATTGCTATTTTAATACAATTGATGTCATTTTGTAGGTTTTTTTCTGCTCTTTCTAAATATGTGCTTCGTTTTTATGTAGCATTATCGATAGTTTAGCAATGAGGGTACTTTTACAATTTTCCGAATTTTCATTCTATTTGCTGTAACTTGAAAACTATTGAGATCCGACCAGGCTTTATATACTGATTTATGCTCCATGTGATCTCCTCTATTACCCCTAATAATATTGGACTCCTTTAACGGAACACCCTGTATATAATATGTGCGGTTATTTGCTGTAGCGCTTATCGCATGGATTTTATTTTTTATTTTTATTTTTATTTTTAACCTTTTTTGAGCTTATATATATATATATATATATATATTCGTATACCGGATGTCCCAAAAATGACTGATGATTTTAAAATTCAATAACTTGCAAACAGTGGCAGGTATTACAAAAATACTTACAGGAGGGTTGCGTATGATGTCAGGAGTTTTTTACTGTGATTCTTTATTTTATTTCGACGTTAAACAATAGATGGCGCTGAGAGCAATATGTGCTCAGTCCAGACCACGATTTTTTGTGCTTCGGGATACATTCAATACAATTTAATCTCCTTGTTTCGCATAGAAGAAGAGATATGCCGAAACATCGAGCATAGATTTAGCGGTTATTGCTTGCATTGCCATCAGGCGATGCTATTTGTAACTAAAGCTCAGAATAGCAGCATACAAACGCCTGACATTTTGCATAATATTCCTGCAAGAATTTTTTAAATACCTTTCACAGTTTTCAAGTTATTGAATTTTAAAATCATCGGTCATTTTTGGGTCACCCGGTATATAAAACAAATATTCATAAACTAGATATGATTATATATACTGATTATATACAGAGTGTCCCAAAAGCCCTTACGTCTGCTTTTATTAGTTACATATTGATTATAGACATATATTATAAATTACAAAGCTACGTAGGAAAGATACTGGATTTTAATAAATTGATTAAAATTTTCAGCGGATTAAATTTGTCAAATACGAAATTTGAACTTTTATACGTCCCTAGTTCAAAACATTTCCCACTGATTAAAATGTGGCACATACAATCTAAAGATCATGTACAAATTTTCAGCCTTTTATCATAAAAAGTAGCAGAGATATGGAAATACATAAAACACATACTTAACACGTTCACGCTGGCGCTATGGGTCACACTCGACTGTCTCAGAGTTGTCAAGTCTCCGGCTTTTTACACACCACTATTACTTTATTGAAAACGTTTTTCCTTTAAATCGCCCAATTGTTCTAATTAAATAAAACAACATTTTCTGTATTAAAATACTGGTATCCAAAAACCCGGAGACTTTGCAGATCTGAGACAGTCGAGTGTGACCCACGCGCAGGCGTGAACGTGTTAAACTAATTTTATGCCTGGATAATGCCTGGATATGAGTTCGCTAAGGGTAAAAATCATTCTGGTTTATCGTGTTTCAGAAGGCATATAGAAATTACGAAAAAAGAAGAATGATTGCATAAATGAATAATGATTGCGCTATTTATTGCTACAAAACTATTTAAACTGTTTAGAAATAATAACTTTATTCTAAGATTACAATGTATTTTTAAAATATTTTTGGTTCATGCCTATACATTTGTATGATAACATTTCTCTGATACTCGACAAAGTTCTTGTTCGGTGATTTCACGACAACGATGTTGAATGCGTTGTGGTAATTCTTCTTTATATAAGGTAGGTGGGAAATAAACAGATGTGCGTAAACGCCCACTCAAGAAAAAATTCATAACCGTTACATCAGGCGTCATAGGGGGGATTCGACTGGCACATGCAAGCTAACCCACTTGCCTGGGAACTCGTTATTTAACCAGTGTTTCGTTTCTGCAGTTTAGTGACCTTAAGATACGTCCTGTTGAAACCAAACATCTGGAAGTACCGTAATTTCCGGTGTATAGCCGGCGGATCAAACAATCGTGTTTCAACCCAGAATTTTTTTAAAATAAAATGTAACTTTTTATATCACGGTAAATATTGGTCTTCAAATACTGAATAAAATGTCTGGGTCCAAACTGAATTGTTTGATCTGCGGGCTATACACCAGAAATTACGGTACTGTTAGGGGTATTTCATACAAAGAGATCAGGATTAACAACCTTCAGAATCTGTTTCCGGTCAACATACCTGTTTCCCGTCAACGTACCATCATGCAGTGTGGGTCCAAAGAAGCGGTTTCCGAAAATAACACAATATACATTTAAAAAAAAATGATGTCTGATGATGAATATAACACACCGTATATGTATTTGTTTTTGACCAAAAATGCTCCTTTTGAGGATTTATGCATACACCTGGTTTAAAACAGAATTCGGCAGTCCAAATTATGTATTTCAGTAAAGATGGATTTGCACCTTCAAGATTAAGAGCGCAATTACAAAAATCTAGACAAATGCGACGTTTGAGTGTTTAAAATATGGCATTTATTCCGTCTCAGTATTGTCCACACTGTGCACGTGGTCTTCTTTTCGGAATTCCACATCAACTCTAAAGCGTTTGCTAAGTTCCCGAGGTGGTCATCCGTATCGCTGTTGTACCTGTTACCAGTGTTGCCAGACGAATACTAACATTTTATTTTGAAAGCCACCATTTTCATACAGAGATAGTTGACAGACGAATACTAACATTTTATTTAGAAAGCCACTATTTTCATACACAGATAGTTGCCAGACGAATACTAACATTTTATTTTGAATGTCACTATTTCCATACAGAGATAGTCGCCTTATTTATTTACAAAAAATTTGCAATTAAAGGAAGGGAATAATACCGTAAAAAAAAGTGGTATTCAACATAAAATTTTAGTATTCGTCTGACAACACTGCGTGGTACGCTTATTTTTGAAACAGCGATAAGAAAACTAAAATGAGGATTACTGCTAAATGAAGCCAAAATATAAATTTCTTCATTAGTTGAATGATGTCTGGTCCACCTAGTCCACCTATAGTGTGTACTCTTTCTCTCTGACACATTCGTTAAAAAAATCGTAGAAGAACGTTTATAACTGGGAAAAATGTATGCTTAAATTCAGTTTCGTCAGCATTCCAATTGCATTAACTGTACAGCTTTAGCATTTAAAAAAAGGTTATTCGATACTTTATTGCAACGTACTGTTTGTAGAGGCTAATTACACTCTCAAAATGTTGTCGAAATGTGAAATAATTACGAACTTAGACTATCTGGCTGCGCGCATTGCGCTCACATAAGCAATGGTTTTGATCAATGGCAGAGCACAAACAATTTTCTCATGTAATGACACGTCAGTTGCGATTACGTGACGCACAGAACAGAGGCAGATATTTGTGTATGCAGTGGTGGAAAATTGGCGCAGAGGAGGAGCCTATTGACACCACAAACATTTTATAGTATTCTTTAGCTTAATAAAAACGCAGAAATTATGTCATTAGATAAGCCGAAAAATACTTCTAAAATTTAGTGGTGTCAATAGGCTCCTCCTCTGCGCCAATTTTCCACCACTGGTGTATGCAAACATTTGTAAGCTGTTTTAATGTTCATTGTCTGTGCCATTTTCAGGTTTTATTCGCTAATTCATCATGCAAAATTTTAATGTTATTTTCAGAAAGCATGGTTTTAGGTGTGTAAATAACACTAAAAATAAGAGCCATATTTTACTTACTTAAAGGGAATTTTTGCGTCGAGTCATCCCCACTCTAACTGTTAACATTTACTTTGTAATTTATGATTAACATCTCACGAACTTTGTTTAACACCCCCGGGACTGGCGGATTTTGCACGAATTTAATTCGGTTAGAACCACTTCCCTTAGCAAAAAATGACATAGAATTACCATAAAAAAACCATAAGTGAAATCTTATGGTTTTTTGCCTAAGGTAAAAAATATTCTATGGCGAACCATATAAACATTAAGTGTATGGTAATTTTTATGGCACCGTGCGGTAAACGTCTAAGTAGTTTTTGGGGTGAAATCTTATGGCATTTATATATTAAATTCCTTTCTTACCGCAAGAGACTGCGAATAAGAGGTGTGGTGAACACAAACTCCTCCTTCTATGAATAGAGTGAATTATGCTCTAGGGAAGTCCAGTCTCGGTAAACGACAAGACGAACGATCTCCCTGGCTTATCTTCAGTATGTCAGCTGAACAGTGAAGCAGCGGTTAAGGGGTTACCTAGTTGAATCAACTTTACACCCGGTCTGATAATTGTGATGTCTTACATTATAGTAGAGCCATTGGGAAAAAATATAGGTGTAGTTGTTTACAACTACTTAAAAAAGGAAAAACTAAAGATTTTACTAGCATAGATGCTTTAAATATTTAAGAGAAATGAGTTAGAGAGAGTTTAAGAATATGAATTTTAAGATAAGTTATATTAAAATATAGGTATAGCTGCAGTACTTGACTGCTGTAAAGAGTAGATAATTAAGTAAAAAAAAATAAAAGTTAGCACTAGTTCAAAGGTTACTCTCACCAAGCTTCGGCAAGGAAAGGCGGTTAAGGATGGCAGCAAGGCTGCTTACATTTAACAAAAAGGCACTAATCAGGGCAATATATCTTTTTTTTTTCTATATAGTTATATATAGAGTTTTTTTATATAAAAAAGTAAAAAAGAAAGAAAAATGAAAAAGTGAAAAATTTACTAGAGCAATCAATGCGGTGAACACAAATCTCACGGGGATTCCATTATAGAGGAATATCTAGGGCGCTTACGATGGTGGGGCTCGAAAGCGTCGTAGTCTGGGAGCTCTGCCACAATATCATTTGAAAGGTCGTATAAAGCAGTGTAGAAATTGCAAGGTCTTTAATTCTTTTCCTAAGGGTGATGTTATCCAGGTCCCTTCGGACAGTGGAGTTACGTAAGTATCTTGAGGCGACTCGGACGGTGCGAAGATTTTTATTATGCAATTTGCTAAGGTTATCCATAGTGGTCTTGCAGGTAAAGCCCCAGACAGGACTGGCATAAGTGATGATGGGGAGAATACGGGAGTTATAGAGGAGGAGTTTATTGTAGACGGAAAGGGTTTTACTATTAACCCCTTAGGGACGGGAGCCTTTTACGAAATTTTTAATCTTTTGTCACCGTTTTTTAAAAACAGAAATTTGTGTCTTCTTGAATCGAGAAAATGCGCTGATTAAATAAGGCAAATTTTACAGTAAAATTTTACTGGTGAGGAAAAACAAGGATTTTGAGAGCTTCATGCGGCACGTATACGTGTCGCTCTTCCCCAAGGGGTTAAGAAGTGATTTAAGGGCAAGAGAAGCTCCGGCGACTTTCCCCCTGATGGAGAGAATATGTTTCCTCCAAGTGAGACTACGATGAAGGATGACACCCAGGTACTTGGCCTCGTCGGTCCAAGGAATAGTAGTGTTATTTATTGTTAGTCTTTGATGATAAATAAATTTACGAGAGAAATAAACAGCTTTAGTTTTATTTTCATTGATTAGAACGCGCCATAGGTCGTATACATGTATCGTCTGCATACAGAGCTAAATAAGTAAGTAATGAACGTGGGATGTCATTGAAAAATATGTTGAATAACATTGGGCCCAACACGCTCCCCTGAAGAATGCCCGCTAGTATAAAAAGAATTATGGATAAGATGTTATTGATGCGGACTCTAAAAGTACGACCACAAAGGTATGAGTATATTAAGTGCATTAGACTGGCACGGAATTTTAGCTTAATTAATTTGTATATAAGGCCTTCGTGCCAGACTTTGTCAACAGCCTTTGCGACGTCAAGGAACATGGCTGCAGCTGGGATCTTCGCGTTGAGCCTTTCGCTGAGAAACTCAACAACGCGAAGGAGCTGGTGTTGGGTTGAATGTTTTGAGCGAAAGCCAAATTGTTCAGACATAAGGATGTTGTTTTGCTGAATGAAGTCCTGCAACTGGGCCCTAATGACACGTTCGATGACTTTACTGAGAGAAGGAAGGAGAGAGATAGGTCGATAGTTACTAGGATCAGAGAGATCAGTTCCAGGTTTGGGTATGGGTGATATGATAGAAAGTTTCCAAGGTTTCGGGAAGTAATTAAATTTAAAGATAGCATTAGTAAGTTTGGTGATATAGATAATACAGTTAGGAGGAAGATTTTTGAGAGCAGTGTTCGAAATTTTGTCGTAACCTGGGGTCTTGCGTTTTTTCATTTTTTAAATAATATTATGGATAACAATAGGTTGAATAGTAGGGGGGGTCATCAGGAGGACGGCTAGGAAATTGCGAACAGTTTCACTAACCTCATCAAGATGTACCTGGCTAGCGAGTTTTGGGTTCGGAGAAAATTGTAATGCGTAGGAGTTGGCAAGTAGGTTTGCTTTATCCTGGTTAGTATAAGCATAATTAACATTATTGTCCGAAAGAGGGGGAATGGGAGAGTATTTTTTATTAATTTTTCGTTTGATTAGCCAAAGAGAATTATCCTTGCTAGCAAGATTTTTGAGGAAATTATTCCAACTTTTTTGCTTTTCCTTATAAAGGCAATTTTTGATCCTACTATTAGCTCTATTGATTAAGGGTTTAAGGGAGGGGTCTCTAGAATTTTGAAACTGTCGCCGGAGTTGGTTACGATTTTTAATCAAGTTATAAATATAACGGGGAGGAATGAATGAGTTATTATTTTTGAAGGTATTGAAGGTAGCATGGTTTTGGGCTTCAATAATTTTGGAATTTAGAGAATCCACAGCGTCATCAATATCAGTAGTAGAGTTTATAATGAGAAAAGTAATATCTTGGCTAGCAAGATGGTTAGTAATTTTTTTTCGAATCAATGGACACGGAAAGAGGAGGAGAAATAGGGTTAATAATATCAATTTTGAAACAGACAGGGTAATGGTCAGAGGAGAGATCTTTAATGACAGTAGAGGTGATAGGTTAGGGAAGTTTTTTAGAGATAGCAAGATCAATTATGGAATCATGGGTGTTAGGAGCCGTGCTTATGTGTGTAGGGGTATTAGGTGCGTGTAGGCTTATTTTAAGGTGTTGGACTAGATTATGGAGAGAGGTACCCCGGTGAGAATTGCCGTGACAATTCCAACGCCTGCTCTTGGCATTATAATAGCCAACAAAGAAGCAGTGTTGGTAATTGGAGAAGAGTTGAGTTAAACTATTTACATGAAAGTATGTCAGCGGAAGTAAACAAAAATTTATATTTATAAGAATATTTTAGCGAAAGTGGTGGGATTTGAATTTTTTGTTAGTGACTAAAAAATGCTGAGAAAATTATTATTTAATTCTTTCATACTTTTTCCATCACAATGAACTTATTTTTTTAGTTTCCCACACAACACAGATTCGTAAACAGATTCGTTGCGTCACAAGTACGTAATTTGGATGAATGGACGTGTCTAGTTGAAGTCTAAAAGTCCTCCGGACTTCACCTAAATTTCGTCAAATTACGTCCAAATGTCACCCCCCTTTACGTAAGAAGTACGTCTTTTGGGCCATGAAATGAGCATAAAATGAACGAAATTTGGATCGGCCGAAATGTGTCCATATTACGTCCAAAAAATACCCCCATCCGGACGAAATACACACGAATTTTGGCTGTAATATAGGCGTCCAAAATTTGTCCATATTACATCCGAAAACACCACCCACATTTGGACGAAATATAGACCCCTTTTAGCCTTAATATGAATGTGTTTATTGATCCAAAATACGTAGTTTGTACCAAAATGAGACGAGTCTGTTATCTTCCCTAGGCAAGGATGACGTTATATTAAAAAACTGAAATAACAAAAACTTTTAATATAAATAATTTTGATAGAAATTTACTTAGAATTTTTTTCCCCAAAATCATATTAAATACTTAAATATTTTAAATTAATTCCTTGCCAGGACTCATTCATATAAATCTGTAAAAGCATATATATTTTATACATATTGCTAATAAACTTTTTTTTATGATACTTTTAATTTTCTAAGATCTTTAAAGAAAATACATTAATTCCTAAAGTATATGTTATAGCTTGATTTGAAAAACAGTGGCTATACGAGACTTTAATTCGCTACATTCGGCACAAACACAACTACGTTCTTTCACGAAAAAAGAAGAAAATTTTTAGTAATACAGTTTTTAATTCATAATACAATTAAATGCTACATCAGAATGCTTTAACATAAGCCGTAAATTTTTTAAACTTAAATAAAAATTTTGCACTACTGGAAAGAAATGAATATAATGGATAATGAATACAAAGACATTTAATCATTGTTTTGACGTTAAGTACAGCCAAACATTTTCAAGCTTCCACATTTATAATATTATTAGGATCAGTATACTATCATTACTACATGGACATAATAACAAAACTAATCGTTAAGATAACACTCTATGAATTCAACAACACTCAATGAAAAGTATATTCTTTTAATAGGACGCTAGCGTCCTATTAAAAGAATTATGTTTTGTGCATTGCTAGATTCTAGAAATCTATGCATTTCTGCTATTCTTCACATTTTTATTTTATATACTATTTCTCGTGGAAAAATATATATATATTTCTTGGTTTTCTTTTATATTATCATTGGTGATGATAATGCTTCTAAAAAGGTCCTATATTTGCACAGCTGCCAACTGCTACAATTTTTAACTAGCACTAATTTTTAATGGAAATCTTCGCTTTACTTAATAACATATATCTATAATTAAATCAGATGAAGATTTTTTAAAGAAATTAGTGATGGCTAGAACTCATAGCATTTTGCTGTTGTATTTAGAAATTTTATTATATTATTCATTAGCATACAATATCGTCAACTGCAAAGTTTTACTTTTGTGAACAATGGATTTTTTCTTTTAAATTCTTTGTAAAATCAGTGTTATTCAACTACTCCACTTTTTTTTTTCACTTGAATTAAAATAGCTCTAACAGGGAATATGATTTTCCTTTTAAGGATGGTTGCACTTGAGAATGGAATGTATCAAAGAAATTGAAAATTTTGAGTTTTTCAAATGCTACTAATTCATGGAAGAAAATGTGATATTCCCTAACAACTTATGTATTGTGAATAAAATTTTACACACTGAAATTTGCATTTGTTGCCAGGTGTGCAAAAAAAAAATATTTTACATTTTTAATAATAATAACAAACAATATTTTGAAATATCATTAAAGAAATTTAAAATGTAATACGAGCGTGAACTTTGTTTTTCATAAGCACACCTACTCCCTACTGCACCATCATAATATGTAAAAAAAAAAAAATATCCCTGGACTCCAAGATTAACCTTCCATTACTCATGCATGGATTATTAAAAAATAGTTCCATTTCATTCATTTTAGTAATTGACTTTTCACTGATTAATGTAAAAATACATACTGTATATTCTGGTATGTAACAATAATTTTTGATAGAAGAAAAATTATCAAAATTTATAGGTGCATATTATGAATCAATTTTAAAAATAAATTATAAAAAATATGATCATAAGAACTAAGACTTTTGATTTAATAAACCTGCAATTTATATTTAAAAAATGTTGCTATTAGAGTGTATGAAAAATAGTAGTATTGTACTTTAAAATAATTTACATCTTATTTTTCACTATGTATCTCATGAAAGTTTTTGCGAACAATCAAACAACAATCTGCACAACATATGGCAATTATAATAAAAAATACAAAAATTAAATCTAAAAGTATATGTATGTGTTACATGCAAGAATACAATATCAGTAAAATGGATTTGTATACATGATAAATATCTTTCAAAAAATATTTTTTCAAGTATATCAATCAGTTTAAGCTAATTTTGTGAAATAGTGATAGGGAGTTAGTGTTTACAAGACTCACTAAAAGGAAAATTCTTTTGAAAAGCCATTGGGAGGGGGTGGGGGTGGGAGGGGGGGTAAACTTAAAATATTATTGCATATTGTTATACACTATATATTATTGTAAAGCAAAGATAAGAGTACTAGTACAAAATTTAGTATATCATCAAAACTTATTCATTTAAATACTGATTTTTATTTATGTTATCACCAAACTAAGTCTTAAAAAATTAATCTGTGCTCTTAATTAAATATATATTCAATTAAATATTGAATAATCATTTATAAATGAATTTACATTTTGTACAATTAAATATGTAAATTATCAAATGTATTTCAGATTAACCTGATTATTTGTAGTATATTATAAAATAACAAAAACAATACATTCAGTGTATTTAAGTAATGTTTTGAAATCAAAGTTTATTTAAACATTGCTTAAGCATTAAAAATGAAATTTATCAAATATTTTTATGCATAAAATATGGTTAAAAATTATGTACAAACTTTTAGTTTAAAATTATTCAAAATCTTTAGTGAACAGTGTACATATATTATCATTTTTATAAAGGAATATACAATAAAGATGCAAGAAATATTTTCAAAAATGAAGTTTTATTTATTTATTTTACAATCTGGCTCTTGTTGATAACAATATTTTCTTTTTACAATTCATATATAAAATATATTTTTCACTGAAAGGCAAAAAGGGCCCTATATTTCATTACTATAAAGTAGACAGGATGATCCTGCGGAAACTGTTTGGGGAAAACTCTGTTCTATGTTAATGCTTCTCAGATTTATTTTCATTATATTTAACAGACAGCAGCTTCAAAACCTATAAATAAAAAGAATAAAATTCATTAAATAGCACATATCAATAATTCATAACGTTAGATGCAAATTAAAAATAATTTAATTTTAGTTTTAATTTTTCCTTACAGATAGCATCATCAGACATCTTGTATTATTTCATAATAAAATGAAGTTTTTTCATCCAGCTTTGAATGATATAAAAAAAAAAAAACATTTATATATTTTTAAAAATTACAAGCCGGTGTTTGATTTAATTAATTTATCAAATTTTTATGATTATTTTTTAAACAAACAACTACTGATGCAATGTTTACAAAATATATAAAAGTCAAGTACTTTATAATGTTCAATTGTGTTCTTTATTTTGAATATTTAAAGATCTATATTTATATAAAGTAAGAATAAAAAAAGAAAAATCATATAAAATTTGGTGCTTTCTCGTTATAGCAGCCTCCTCAATTACAATTATGTCAAGGTAGCAGTTTCAAATTTGCAAAAGATCAACACCAAGCTTATACAGTACAACCTCGATATCTCGAATCTGTGGGGAACTGAAAATAATTCGAGATATAGAGGTTTTTATTTATCAAGGTTTTGACAAAATTTAATCTCACAAACTGCTTTTTGCTGTAAAAAAACAGGATTCATCAAAAACTACGCATAATCTGTTAATAATTAACAAATTACACTTCTCAAAGCCTTAATAATTTCAAAATTGTGTTACACACAAACTTGTTTCGATTAAATAATATCCAATTTGTCATTAAGAAATGCAAGCAGTTGTTGCGGAAGAAAAAGTTCTTAATTGAAGTCTGCCGTCTCGCAGAATCTTTTTGCAATCGCAGTCTCCTCTCACATAGCAATGGTACCAAATGCTGATGTTCTGATATTTCCATTTGATTCAAGAAATCTTTGCAGCAATTCAACTTCCGTCTCAGCTTCTTTCACTGTAATTTTTTCATGCTGTTGTTGATCATGTAGGTCTGTAATTTCTTCATCAGAAATTTCTCCATTAATACTCGAAACAATCTCCGCATCCGTCATAGTGTCGCATGTTTCAAGCTCATTGTCTACATTCAAGAATTCTTCGAATGAAATCTCAGTGTGACACTTTTTTTTATCGATTCCCACTGTTCTGGATTCAGTTCTCCTTCTTCAGTTGCTTGCTTAATGGAATCAACTTCCTCAGTTTCACTGGAAGTTACATATTCTAAAAATTCTGCTATTATGAAACAATTTCTTATTGTTGTTTCTGTAACATTTTTCCATGCATAGTCAGCCATTCGCATTGACTGTAAGATGGTGATAGGTGTGCTAGAAAGTTTACCTTCACCGGTATTATTCAGAAATTTCTCACGCTCGATAATCAACTTTGAAGCTAAGAATTATCTCCTGGTTGAATGGTTGTCCTGGTCGAAGCTTCGAAATCTTGTTTGGCAGCAAAAATTTAAGTGATATTTTTTAGCGTTGGAAGATTAGAGTGGGCTTTACAATTGTCTATGAAGAGGAGAATGCATATTTTACTTTTAGCCATTGTTTTACGGATTCCTATCAGCCAATCAGCAAAAATTACGTTTGCCATACAAGACTTTATATTTGACCTGTACAGCATTAGAAATTAATTTTAGCAAAGCACCTCAGATTTTAGATCGTCCCATCATAAGAGAAGGAAGCTTTCCTTTACCACTCTGATTTGCTGCCAAAAGCACAGCTACATGAAGTTTACTGTTTTCCATGTCGGATTTCTTCACCTTTAAATGCAGCCATTTTGTTGGGAAAACATTGGTACAATAATACAGTTTCATCTACGTTAAAAACACATAATCTGCTTTATAGTCTTTTAAAAGAGAAGGAAGATCTGAAAGTCACTCTTCACAGGTAGCTAAAAAACCTGATTCACTTTCACAGCAAAGTTTCCAAAAAACGATGTTGTCCAGGCCTCCCACTGGTCCGTTTTTTGAAAATTAATAATATTTTAGAAAGAAATTCATGGAGGGTTTCTGCAACAATTGCATGAAAAACGGGCTTCCCGGTAGGTTGCTGTTAAATTTATAAAGAAGATTTTTCTTTAAATAAAAGTGGTGTTCAAAAAACGGACTGAGTGGGAACCCTGTGTTGTCCCTTTTTTCGGTTTCAAAAGCCTTCCATTCTTACACTTTAAGTTCTTTGTATCAACAAAGCGATAAAAGAATGTGAAACCAGCATCCAGATCAAATTCTACAGCTGACAATAGCCAAAAGTAAAAAGTAGAACTAATTTCGGTGGAAAAAATTTCGACATATCAAGGGTTTTGAAAAATATATTTTTCGAGATAAATATGGAAAATACATAAGAATTTAGATGAAAATGCAGGGGAAATTTCTTTTTTCGATATATCGAGATAAGGAGGTTCGAGATATCGAGATAAGGAGGTTTGAGATATCGAGATAAGGAGGTTTGAGATATCGAGGTCCGACTGCATATACATCATACAAACATCATGCACAATATGTATAAGCCAAATGCTCATATAAGAGCCATATAAGTAATATTTATATCATATATCAGTCATATATATCATTAAACAAAAACATAATTTGCAGAAAAATGAATTATTTTACACATTTAAAAATACATACATAATTACGTCTGGTTTACTTAATAATTAAACACAATTTGCATAACTACAGACATACACACATTAAAATTTTTATTAAAAACAATTAAAATATAGTTAAAAATACATATAAACGTTTCGGCTATTTTCATAGCCCTCATCAGTAAACGAACAGAGTCACAAAACAGCAAGAGCCACAGTAAACGAAAAAACAGTTAAAATCACGGTCTAAGTAGGATAAAATAATCAGTAGGAACTTGGGTTGCTTCGTTGATTGGCGATTCAGCTAAAACGTTTCTCCAACCCTCTAGAAAGACACGGCTAAAATAGACGGGGCAATTGGATTCCACAATTCGTGCACTCTCAAAATCGGGGACATGATCGAACTCAAGTGCATGTGCCACCAATCTTGAATTCAGAGTACCTTTCTTAAAAGAAATTTTATGCTCCTTGAGTCTAGCATTAAATGAACGTCCAGTCTCACCAATGTAAATCGAGCTGCAACCTTTACAAGGAATTTCATAAACGACACCATTCAGGTCAAACTTCGAATATTTATGTTTAAAACTACTGAAAAAATTACCAATGCAGTTCAAGGGAACACGAGCTGTCCTAACATTAACATTCTTGAGTACGGCTGAAATTTTCTCGGAAATATTACTGTAATAAGGCAAAGATATAGTTCCTATGGGATTGACATTGGAAAACATTGTTTATGCTCGAGAAGGAATAGATACAGCAGATTCGCTCAAATCCGCACAGCTTGGGACCAGAGGTTGTGTAGATTTTAGAATTTTGTGGATTTCTGGTTTGTTTACATTTTTTAGACAATAATTTGAATGTAATAATGCAATCAAATGTATAATGAATGTTTGCAATACAGCAAAATATTAAAATAATTAAGTAATAAACTAAAATGATAAAAAGTAAGATAATTTAAAAAATGATTAAATTATTAAAAGTAAAAGTCAAATAAATAATTAATATTGTATAATTAAATATGCATAATAAAAATGAGATACATTTTCCTTGAATCATTCAATGATACTTCCCTCATAAAGGTACCCTATTAATTCGCATCAAAATCAAAAAGTAAGGAAGTTTTATTTCAGGTTTGCCAATGTTAATAACTATAGAAAAAAATTGATTAATACATATATATATTTGGTAAAAAGGCTGATTAGCAGTGATATCAGCAATATCCTTTTTTTTCAGTAATAAATTGATATTTCCTTCATGAAAAACAACGAGTTTAGTCTCATCATGTTATCGAGAATTACATATTAAAATACATACGAAATGATATAAAACTAAAAAATCCTGTTACTTTGCCTCTACAGCTTAACTGAAATTTTCATTTTTTACATCTGCAATGATGTGCGGATTTTAGGCGGTCGCAGATTTGAAAGAGTCCTGTATTATAATTTTTCTTCAGCTGCTTCTACAGTTAATGTTAAAGTCTTGCAAAAAAATATGTTTAAACCAAATGAATCTTTAAAAATAAAATTCGAACAATAGGATACTTAAACTACCCTAAAAACTTAAATTACAAAGATACATGGAAAATGCAAACCTTTAAAAAAGTCTCAGCTTTATTTCCATTTCATTCGAATGGAATATAAGTTTTTAGATTAGTTTAAGTATCATATTGTTCGAATTTCATTTTTATTTCTTTAAGATCAATTGGTTTAAACGTATTTGTTGCAAAACTTTAACATTTACTGTAGAAGCAGCTGAAGAAAAATTCTAAAATCTATCCCTTCTTGGGACTATACAATGCATGAAATAAGGTGTTTGTTGTTGTTGTTGTTCTGCAAATTGTTTTATTTTTAATATGTCAAGTTTTATAACTACTGCAATTCAGAGAAACTCATTACAAAATTAACAGAGGATGGTATAATTAGGGTTGGATATATAGGGTATTGCATCCCAATTTGTGATGTAACTAAAATCCATAATAAAAACAAAAAATTCAAATTTACTTAAATTTGGTTATCTAATTTTCCACTGGTAGTGGTTTCTATGAATGCAAAAGTAAATTGTGTTGCATGTTTGCTGGTTATTTATGCTACTATGAACGGCAATTCTGCAGCATTGAAACATTTCACTTCTGAACTGGGAAGGCCGGTGAGTGAATCAATTTCTTTTCACCAGTCTTTGACAGAGGAGTTAATTAATGGTAATATTAAAGAAAGTTGAAATCTTTTTGAACTGCTTAAAAAAATAAATTAATTAATTAAAATAAATAAATTTTACTTGTAATCAACACCATTACATTTTAAGTTGTCCTATCAGAGCCTAACACCATTTGTCAGTTTACTGGTTCATAAATGTCAGTTATTGAACACTTGCATTATTAATAATTTAAAACATGAAAAGAGAGACACATCTATAGTATGGTATCATATATAAATAAGGTTTAAGTAATTTGTTTTTATAATAAATATTTAAACTATTTTTAAAGCATATATTTTTTTTTCCCCGTTGCAAGTAAAGTGTCAAACACTGGTTCATTTTGTGTCAGTTATTGGTTTTTCAAAATGGGGTAGTGTCAGTTACTGAAGTTATTGAAGATATTTATGAAAAACATTTATTTTTAATAATACAATATATAATTTTTCAAAATTTTGTCATCAGTAATTTTTAAATGTATCTCTACCACACATTCAAAAAAAAAAGAAAGCGTAGAATGGATTTAAAATTTTGTAATAGTCATTTGAACAATAATTTTTAATGTGTCAGTTACTGGGGGTTTCACCCTAAATCAAGTAATAAAGAAATTTAAACAAATTATTAAATAGAACATAAATTTGTTTTTAATTCTTTTTTCCATTTTAAAATTTTAAACAATGTATGCATTGCATATATAATCAAAAGTTATTTTCTTTATTGAAAAAAAAACTTGGTATTCGGCTGCCGAATATCCGGTATTCGGTTATTTGGCCAAATCACTATTTGTCCCATCCCTAATTACAAGTAACTTTGATTCATTACTGTTTATTGATTATTTTTTGATAAGGCAGGGGGGGGGGAGGTGTTGGCATGTTACAGTTACATAAAATATATTTTTGGAAACCTTTGGCATGCGAATGTGAAAAGGTTTGCCATCCCTGAACTATTCATTATTTATAATTGCATTACATTTAACTATTCAATGTCACAATTTTAAACAATTATTTTTAATATCAACATTTTTATTAGTTTTTGGGCTAAAACTTAAAATTCAGACACGCTACACCTGCTGAAATCCCAACCCCCAGGCATGTAAAATTGTTTTATGTTTTTAAATTTACGTATCCAAGGACTACATAGGATTGTTACGCAATTCTGATAAAAAAAATCCCTGACTTTTCCAGGTTTTCCCTGACTTTATTTAAAAATTTCCCTGACTTTTCTCAGTAAAAATTCAGCTTGTAGTAATGTATTGTAGTTGTATTGCTAGTATTGCTTGTAGTAAAACATATTGTTGTAAAACCCTCCACAATGGACTTTAATTTAGATAAATGCTAAAAAAAAGTATGTGCTGTATGAATTTCTGATTTTTTAATTATTTTTCATATTGTTATATAGTTTGCACAAATTTCATATAAAATTTTTTGATTGGATGAATAATTAATTCAAAATTTCTTCAATTACGATGATAATAGAAATTCCAATGTAAGTAGTACATAAAAAATTCCCTGACTTTTCCCTGACCTTTTCAAATATTTCAAAAATTCCCTGACATTTCCCTGACTTTTTGCTTAAATTTTCGAATTACCTGACTTTTCCCTGTTTTCCCTGACCCGTAAGAACCCTGATAAAATATAGGCATTAAAATATTATTCAAAAATGGAAATACTTGCAATTTTTTTTTTATATACTACCTTCCAATACATTTCAATTTAACCTTAAAAAATATATGTTGTTTATTCTCCAAACAGAAATTTTTATGAGTTATAAATATATGTTTTCCGAAACTGAGATTATACACTGTGCTGTAAGCGGGTGATGCTGCCCGCCACAAAATTGAATAATTTGAATTTAAATAGTTCTTTCTTTAGGTATCTCAATCAAAAAACTTAAACATAATATCACATTAGAATTGATAGTAGATAGATAGACACATTCACACACAGATGGTGTTATATAGTAACAGAATATAAGAAAAGAGATTAGGGATAGAAAATAATAGTTGTAAATAGAGTTGTAAATAATAAATAAAATAAAACAAAAGGGTTTTTTATTTTTTTCACCCATCATTACAGTTGAAGTACAAAGGTTTAATAAGAAACAATAACAAAAACCAAAACATTTTATTTCAATTTCTAATCGTTGTTTCTAATATTTACTATGTGGAAAAAAAAGTTGCTACTGGCAAAGAAAAAAAAATCTGTTAACATAATTTGCACCTGGCAAACATAAAAGTACCACATTATTCATTTTTTATGCAAGCTGACAATTGTAAAATCAAATACCCACAGACATATAAATTGAAAATTTTATTTAATAACAGCCTTTATGGACTTTAACTGAAAATTTACCTTACTCAAAGTTAAATCCTGTTTGAAAAGAGTTGAGTCCTGCTGAGTCCAACTTTTATTCAACCAATAATGATATCTATACACAAAACAGTTGTTTTTCCAAAGACAAGAAGCTTGTATCTACTGGGAGAAAAAGAAGGGAAAGAAATGAGTGGATCCAGTATAATCTTATTTTAAAGCAATTTTAAAATGCATGAATTTTGCACATATTGTGATTACTTTAAATCATGCACACACACATAAAAAAAATAACAACATTAGATTAATTTGTCTAATTCACCATTTTTTCTTCTCTGATCGAGAATCAAGCATTCTCTATTGTCTTGTTCACAAAAGAAATTAGCACCGGATAAGTGTGCTTTCCACAACCAATGTTTTATGTGCATTGTACTATAAAAGAACGTAAAGCTACTCAGTAATGTAATGATTGTGTTGACTCTAGGCCAATTTGGCAAGGGTCGGAAGCCCTTTTTGCACCTAGTGGCCCATTTTATTTATTTTATATCTATTGATTATAAGAAATATTAATTTAATTATTTGTTTGCAGGGAAGTAACGTGAAATATATCAGATGCATGAAAAAAAATCAAGATACTCATCCATCGATCTATCGCATAAAAAAAAAAAAAACCTTGATAGTTTTGCCAGTACTAAGTCAAAGGGAAAATTCAGAAATTCGCCAACTGTTCATGTAAAAGAAAATCATGAAATTTGTGGATTAGTCGCAAGAAAGATCTGCAAAATTCTACAAAAATGAAAAAAAAACTGAATTTCCCCAATCGGTCATAAGGAAATTAAAAAAAAAATGTCAACTGTTAGAGATAAAATATTGTGAAATTCATCAACTGGTTGCAAAAAAAAAAAAAAAAAAAAAAAAAAAAAAAAAAAAAAAAAGCGAAAATTGTCATTTACTGGTCAGAAAAAATCACAAGATTTGCCAGTCGATCCCCAGAAAAAAATTGAGAAATATTTCAGTTGGTTGCTTTAAAATATTGCGAAATTTGCCAATCTGTCACAGGAAAAAAATCATGAAATTCATCTGTCTATCGTTAGAAATATTGAAAAATCAGGGGTCGATCCAGACAAAATTTGGGGGCCTATTTAGGGCCCCTTCACAAAAATAAATTTAATAAAATGGGCCCCTTCACAAAAATAAATTTAATAAAATGGGCCCCTTCACAAAAATAAATTTAATAAAATGGTCCCCTTCACAAAAATTAATTTAATAAAATGGGCCCCTTCACAAAAATAAACTTAATAAAACAGGTCCCTCCACAAAATTCCTTTTAATAAAATACACTCTCTATGCAGAGTTGCATAATATAGACGCACATGCGCACGCCATGCGCGGAAAGTTTTCGGCAAAATTCGGAACTTCGCGGAAAATTTTTCTAAAAAAAAAAAAAAAAAAAAAAAGGTAATTTTTGTTTTTGTAACTTTATTTATTTATTTTTTTTAAATACCGAAATATTAGAAATATTTCCCAATTTTATGTATGATTTATTTATTGTTTGCCAGGGGTAATTCTGTTCTGAATTTTCCGAAAATTTAAGGCATTCGGTTCCGAAAATTTAAAAAAAATCGGCCATCAGCCTGAAAATTCAGGCATAAAAAAATATCACATAAAAATATTGCGAATTTCAACAAACGGTCGCCGGAAAAAAAAAACAATTTTGTCAATCGCTCGCAGAAAAAAATCACCACTTTCGTCAAAGCATCGCGGCAAAAACATGAATTTCGTCAAAGGACCGTGAAATGACAACTGGTCGCATGAAAAACTCGTGCAATTCGTCAGTTTATCATGGAGAACAAATCATGAAATTCTTCAGCCTGTTGTGGGAAAACACAAAATTTAACAAACAATTGCGGGAAAAAAATGCACAATTTTCGCCAATCAGTTGCAGATAAAAAACCGTGAAATTTGTCAGTGCTCCAAGGAAGAAACCTGTGAAAAAAAACACGATTTTCTATAATCGATCTCAAGAAAAAGCCTCAAAATTTGCCTATGATACAGGGAAAAAAATCGTGAAATTTTCAATTCGGTCGGGGTTTAAAAAATCGCGAAATTCGCCAGTAGATCGTTGGAAGAAACTGCGAAATTCATAGATCAGTAGCGGAAAAAACTCATGATTTTCTCTAAGTGGTCTCAAGAAAAAGCCACAAAAATTTGCCTATTGGTTCAAGAAAAATATTGCGAAATTTAAAAATTGGTCACAGGTAAAAAAAAAAAAAAAAAAAATCGTCAGCTGATTGTTAGGAAAAATCGGAAATTCATTGATCAATCGTGCAACCCCCCCCCCCCCTTCGAAATTTGGTCGATGAATCGCAAAAAAAGCGACGAAGTTTTCCAATCGACTGAAAGAAAATATTGCGGAATTCACTGATTTGTCGTGAGTAGAATGCAAAATTAGTCGATCAGTTGCACTAACAAAAAAAAAAAAAAAAAAAAAAAAAAAAACGTGATTTTTACCAATCGTTCGCAAGAAAAAGCGGAAAAAATTGCTAATCAGTAGAAAGAAACTATTGTGAAATTCATCAGTGCCTCGTCATAAAAGCTGCAAAATTCATTGCTCTATCGTTGCTCATTCGTCTATTAAAATTCGTTGTTAGGGAAAATGTACGATTTTCTAAAATTGGTCGCAAGAAGCTGCTGCAAAATTTGCTTATCGGTACAAGGTAAATTTTTCAAAATTCCCCAATCTGTCGTGAAAACGGCCTGTGAAAATCGTCAAAAATTGGAAATTCATCGACCAATCATGGAAAAATCCACAATTTTTGCCAATCGGTCGCAAAAAACCCGACAAAGTTTGCCAATAAGTAGAAAGTAAATATCACAAAATTTGCCAATCGGTCGCGGCTAAAAAATTGCAAAATCCTTTTGTTGATCTCTTAAACAAATCGGAAAATCGTTGATTCAATCAGTCGCAAGAAAAAGAGAAAAAATTTACCTATCGATTAAAAGAAAATATAATGAAATTCGAATCAGTCACGTGTAAAAAAAAAAAAAAATGTCAGAAAAATCACAAAATTCTTTGATCAGTCATGAAAAAAGCCATGATTGTTTCCAATTTGTAGCAATGAAAAGTTGAAACATTTGCCAATCAGTTGTTGGTAAAAAAAACAAAATTCATGGATCAGTCATGTGAAAAAAAATACGATTTTCACCAAACGGTCAAAGAATATCGCAAAATTCACCTACTAGTTGCAGTTAAAAACGCAAAATTTGTCAGTGAAATGTAGAAAATTTCTCGAAATTCTTCAACCAGTTGCAGGAAAAAAAGTCTCATAATTTGATGATTGGGTCCGAGAAAAAAACGTCAAATTCGCCAGTTGACAGAGAGAAAATTCTGAAATATTGCGAAAATCAATTGATTGTCAGAAAAAACAGTGAAATTCATCATTTGACCACAGTAAAATCACAAAATTTACCAATGGTTTCTTTCTGTTGAGTATGTCAGCGTTTTACAAAATGTATTTTGCAATCCTATAAAAGATGCCATTGCACTTCTTCATGTATTAAGAAAATCTCCCTGCAGCTTTCTTTTTTTAAATTCCCACAGAACATTTTTGTTCAGATGAAGTTCGTTGCAGAACATTGTAAAGTATTCTGCTTTGGGGATATATACATTTTTGTATGAAACGACAAACAAAATCTTCACTTGGTGCCCCCCTTCGCCTTTCATTCTGGCACCCGGAGCGCATACCCCCCTGCTTCTCTGTACCCGCCTAGTTTCAGCCCTATATAATATAAAATGATATAAGATGTATAAATGACATCCAAGAAGTAAATAATATGCATATAATGATACATATGAGACACATATTATGAGCATTAGTAGTACTGTTTCTTTTAGGCCATCATTTAAGGCACAGCACTCTGCTTATTCTAAAATTGGCAAAATGCATCCTGTCCTTTATAAAAATTGTGAAATGAATCTCTAGTTGTATCTAGAACATACTAGTAAAAATTTTCCTCATACATTTTTCATGCACACAATAATATAACACTTCATGTTGTTCAGCAAAATAATTCAGACTTTTTTTTTTAATTTTTAGTATTAAGTAAATAAGTTCACATTACAATATGATAATGAATGAATAACATTTGAGTAATGATCTTTCCTTGGAGCACTAGAAAATTTAAAATATAAAACGTTTGGTGTCTTAGTAAGAACTAGATATTACATAAATTTAAATCAGTCAAAAAAAGAAGTTGCTATCAAATGGGAAGTTTTTAGAAATTGCGTACTTGCAACACATAATATATTAATTGTCAAAGAATTTTTTTTTTTTTAATTTGCCCCTAAATCAATGTAAAATTCGTTTCAACCCAATAAATTTTTGTTTACTTTTTTATAAAACGGCATTATGACCGAGAAAAATCATGTAAACAAAGCATTCTTATTTGCGTAATCAAACGCTGATTTCTCCTATCAAAAAGTCCAAACTAAAGTCCAAACTATTGATAAATCAAATAAATAACAACACACAGAATCGTGACAGAAATGTTTTATGTAAAGTATGCACACAAACACAATAAATCTAGAAAACAAAGTCAATTTACTTACCAGCATTCACACTCATTTTCCCTATTTCCGCATGGCTTTCATTACCGCGATGAGATAAACAAATCTTCCACACGTTGATTGATTGATGCGGAGCGTAACTCCACAATGTGATATTCTGATAAAATTAAATAATGCATTAAATTCCTTACTTGTTGAAAGCTGTATAAAAAATTAATAAAACAAACAAAAATAAATAATACAAGTTTCGGTCAATTAGGCCTAAGTCTGTATATGCCGCCATTTTAAGATGGCGGTTGATAGGTTAAGTTTTTGTCCAGATTATGTCCGTACATGGCGAGGTCAGGTTTTTGTCCCGGAATTAACGAAAATTAGATTAGTACTGTTTCCATCCAGTTTAAGTTATCAAAACAGAAAATTGGACAAACAGGTGAAGGTTTAGTTTGGGAGTTGACGAAAATTGGATTAGTTGCGTTTTCATCCAATTTATGTTCTTAAACTGATGTCCATATTTTGTAGTTATTTCGTAGTTACGTCTATGTCAAACATTCAACAAATTCTGAACGTATTTTAGCTGGCTGTATACGTCCAAATTACATATATAGACGTATTTCGGAAATGGTAGATGAAAACTGAATATAATCTGGACGTATGTGTTGTGTGGGTTGTTCGAAATTTATAACGTATTATTTTAAAGCTGTTAGGAAATTTAGAGCAAGTAAGAAGTTTTAAAGCTTCCTATCTTAAGGATAATGTAATCCACTGGCACAAAACTGTAAAGAAAGGTTTTAAAAGTTAATTTAAATTTTGATTAAATTTTGATAGTTGATCAAAATTTTGAAATTTTGATAGTTTTTTTTTTTTTTTTTTTTTTTTTTTGGTAAAGAAATTATTATTTTTTTTTTTTATTGAATTTAAGCCAGCAATATGTACGCATTTCTGCAAAAATTGACGCACTACAAACACGTTAACACGAATACTTAGCTATATAAGCTTAGTATTTTGTATATAATATGTACATACAAGGCTGCCACAGGCGACTGTTTTTTTATTCTATTTTGCACTAAATTTTCAAAACAAAAATCTTTTGCTTTCGCTTTAAAAATATTTACAGGGCATAGTTGCCAACCTCCGGCATTTTTAAAATTAAGAAAACGAGCTTTGAACCAGAAAATTAATTTAATTAAATGCGTCTGGCATTTAATGAGTTAGTCGTTAGAAATTTATTTAATTCCGTTAAGTAAATTAATTTCTAGTTAGAGTATAATTGTTTGATTTTAAAAAAGCCGGTGGTTGACATGTATGCAAGGGAGATACACTATAAAATCAAACCTGTATGTATATGTGTGTGTGTGTAATTAAAAACGAATGACCTACTTTTGACGATCAAGTACTTGAAAACAACATTTCAAACGGTGTGTACAACATTCTGGGTGTGCAGACTGCTTCGTTAAACATCTTGAAATAAAAAATCTTTGAACATAAATTAAAAAAATATATATATATATATATATTTTGTTTTTTAAGAAATTTTTGCATAAGCTAAAATGTGACACTTTTTGTTGCATTGAAAAAAAATTATGCAAAAGATGAATTTAAAATTTATTAGAAATTTTGCGATGGAAATAATTAGTTCTACTTGTGCTTTTTCCGATTTTTTGGATCAATATACATATTTTATGAACAAGAAAAATTGTTAAACACATAGTTTGTGAAATTTCCCCTTGTTAAAATCTTAAAAGAAATATTTTGAATAAAAGGTATTATTAGCTATGTACTAGTAATTTCCATATGATTTTATCATACATCATGCTATGGAGCACCATTGAATGTATGGTACATTTCATTACCCTATAATTTTACCATACACCTTGATATGGAATCCCATATAATATATGGTACATGCCATTACCCTATTATTTTACCATACACTTTGCTATGAATACCATAAAAAGCAGAATGTTTACCATATGAATACAGTAGGTTTACATATAATGACATAATTTTTTTATGATTTTCCAAATAAAACCATATGTTTCCATAAAAAATCCTACTTCATTTTTTGCTAAGGGTTCTTTTTTTAAAGTTACCTTTCATTAAACATTCACAGTGATTCTCTAATTAAAGAAACTATATATTACTTTTGTTTTTTACTGGTGACTAAAACAAATTATTTATCCTCTTTTTGAGGGTGCATATATGCATTCATGGTTCCGAACGGGTTAAACATATCTCTTCTACATTTTATAACAAGATGTTTAAATTTTGTTCATGACCTTATGAGTATATGGTACGGTACATCTATTATTCATTGAGAATTTTTTTTTTTGCACTGGAGTCGTAGAAAAATTTAAATTTTACATTTCTTTAACTTTAAAATATCAGTATTGAAAATTTGTATCATTCAAAATTTTAATCGATTTCATAATATTTTGTAACTTTTTTCATGTAAATTTGTAATGTATAATATATGGTCCATGATCAATATTTAAGGAAAACAGGCCGCGTTCAATGCTTTTGGGACAGTTATTTGAAAGTATGTGTGTGTATGAAAAAATAAACTAATATACTAATTTAATTCTGCGAAAGACAACATTTGTGTAATTGACTTCAAATAAAATTTGTGATATTTTCAATAAGAAATTAGTCGTCATTTTGTTTAATATGAATGTTAAAAATGCTTTCGTTATCAAATATTTAATCTTTACTGTATTTGTATAACTAGGGGATAAAATTTGGTCTTCCTGGGTTAATGAATATTAGGGTGTATCGATTTTTAACTTTTTTTTTTTGTTTCCAAATTCCAAGTTGATAAAAAGTTGCTACTAGACACCCCAACTTACCACAACACATTTTGGATTTGAAAAAAAAAATGTTTAGTTCTCGCGCACAACAGGCCTGCCACAGGCGACTATTTTTTAATTCTATTTCGCACCACTTTTTCAAAACAAAAATCTTTTACATACGCTTTGACAACATTTTCCAGTGAAATATACTAAAAGATGAATTTTTAAAACATAGTGGTGCAAACAGAATATAAAAATAGTCGCCTGTGGCAGCCCTGCACAAGGCGTAAAGTTTAGAAATTTTACTTAAAAAGAAATTTTTTACCAAATTTTTAAATAAACCTAAAACACTTTTTTTTTTATTGCAAGTTCAATTCCACTAACAATAAGCATGAAAAACGATAGAAAATGTATTTCAAAAACTTAGCACAACATTTAGGTCTCCGCACAAGAACTAAAGTTTGTTAATTTTGACGAAACTTTCGTAATTTTTAGTGTAAATGAACCATTTTTTTTTCGTTAAAAACACCAGACTTAAGTGTATTTTTGTTACAGGAGGCATAAAATGACACAATATATATATATATATATATATATATATATATTTCAAAATTAATGAAAAATTACCGCATTTGCATAAAAAAATTTACATAAATATTATAATTAATCAATTAATACGTTTCAATAAAATTTGTGGCAGAGATAATAATTTTTATAAACATATTTTTAAGTTATTGGCTAATTTATTTTACAATAATAAATACCCTATAAAGTTTTTGAAATATTATTTAAAGACAGTTTTAAAAAGTGATTGGCAACGATGTGGACTAGCGGCATGAACATGTGATTGCAGCCTTCCAGAACTTTCTATATGGCGTATGCATCCTAAAGTTTTCTAAAAGAACGGGTGTGTATTGATGAATTGAAACGAAGGAACGTTGCAGACTTGGAACTCTAGTATTTGACAATGCCTTTGGAAGAAAAATTATTTGTTTGTTGTTGACGGGTGAGGAACATTATACAGGTATTACTGTTTTTCATGTTTTGAGAAATTTTATTTTGCAGGTTTGGGGGGGGGGGGGGGCGCACGTTTCTTCTGCATTAATACATGTCAAGTAAATTTCTTTTGTTTATATTTTAATGGTAATTTTTAAGTATTTTTCTAAAAGACATTTTTATTAAAGCTTTTTTGTTTATGTGTAATAATTTTTGTATTGTTAATATTATGCTTTTTGTTTTAATGTGTGTTATTTTAGTTTTTTATGGAATTTGGATAATGAAATGACAATAGTTTTTCAGTATTGAATGCGGGATGGACGTGTGTTCAGAAACCTGCAAATTTTAAAAGTGTGGGTGGAGTTTTTGTCTGTCCTCCCACTGAAGAAGAACAGACTGTTTTTGTTTTTTACCTGTCATTCTTGTTTTTTAAGTATTTTGTGGTTGAGAATTGTTGCAAAAATACACCTTCCTTTTGGAGTTGTGGTGTTTTGGCATTTTGAAATGGTGAAGTATATATATATATATATATATATATACATACATACATATATATATATATATATATATATATATACTACATAAATAATATATAAATGTTGTATACCTTAAAAAAGATAGTTTAACGATGTAAATTGTTTGATAAAGGTGTTGAAATAAACTCCATCGTTATTTGTGATTAGTATTGTTTATTACAAATGTATAAAATATTATAACGTGGAATAAAATGTAGTATATAAGTACAAAATGTTGCTGATGTATTTTCATACAACATGAGCGCAGTTTTCTTGTTCTATTTCAAATTAACTGACTTGTTTTAAATATTCTTCCTTTCATTTTGTCTTCAAAGCCTGAAACGAAAGTTATATACAGTATTTACGTAGGCCTACAGATTTTTACAAAATTATAGAAATGATCCCCAATGAATTTTAAATATTATATGGAAGACAGTAAGATAAAGATGTTATTTAAAAACATTAAAAATCAAAGTAGTACAAAAAAACACTTACTTACATTTTAATCCTTCACTGAGGTTTTGTACTGGCTCTTGGTCTCGAACGCAGGTAGCTCTTTAAAGTCTTCCAGTCTGGCACGAATGAAACCATCTCTTTCGATCATCCCACACACTCGCTTTGAAGCTTCTGTGACTTCTTTCACAATTCGTTCCACAGGTTGAGTGTGAGAAGGAATTGTAAATTCAACCCTTCCACTTTTTCCCGTTTTCGCAATTAACTGTAACTCTTCTAGGCTCATATCGGTAACAAGAGGGGGTTCGGTTACTGAAGTGGTTTGCCAGTCAATCATATCTATATAGTCTTTAGCATTAAAATTGATCTGTGGGGGTTTAAATATACTTACCCCTTTCTTTTCTGTTCCACGAGCTTTCTGGATTCTCTTATAAGTCAAGACTCTAATATGTTTTCGTTCATCAAACAACATAGCTATTAAAACATGCTCTGGGTGAGCCATGAATGCGTTTCCCTGTAACGTTGCATGGACGACATGTTTTAGCTCATCTTCCAAGTAATTGCTGTAATGAATCATTTAAAAAAAAATTAATGGAACCCTGCGGGATTTTGGGATTGCACTTAATTGAGAACCATGATGGTATGTAGACTTTCATTATGAACTTTGCAAGCTTTCTCAGCTCAGGGGTCATATCATACATGACTACATACAAACGAAGGATTCGATTTGCCAGGGTAAGCCACCTGGCGTACGAGATGTTTCCGGGGTTTCGTCTGGCCAACTCTTCTGTACATGTACCTGTTGATACGGCTTTGGATATTTCGTACAGATACTTTTGGTCTGTGCTCAACTCTTTAAGATCAACTTCTGGTATATCGCTTTCAAATGCAAGAAAATTGTCAACATGCAGATTTTGGCAGTTTAGAAGTTGTTTACCAATACGTCCGCTAAATGTGTTTTGTCCAGAAGTTGGACCATCAAGAGCAACCATAATTTTTCTGAATGGTAATTCATTCAAATGTAGTAGACACACAACTGCCTGAAGTGGCTATTGTATTTTATTTTCAAATAAGGTGATAACTCCATTTGAAGTGCCTGTGTTTTCTGCCGTACCATCACAACCAATAGCTTTTAGTTTTTTAAGATCGAAAGTTTTTTCTTCACAATACTTTACAAGTGATGTAACTATTTCCTTTCCTGTTCCATTTATGGGAGTTACATGACCGAAATACTTGGATCTAGGTTCTTCAACAATAGATATGTGTTCTTTCATTAAAGATTTTTGGATACTTTTACAAGCTACAATTTCTTTTCTTATGGTTTCATCTTTACGACCATTAAAGTAAATGGCCAACAAATCGGAGGTTCGAGTTGAGCTTACTTCTTTACGAGACTTAAGTCTTTCACGTGCTAATTTTGATTTGTCGATTACTGTTTCTTGGTTCTCCGCAGTAACGACATTTAAGTCTCGCAAAAGTGCAGTAGGTAACTGAGCTCCAGCTCTACTAGAAATGCCCCTGCGGTAACAATCTCGTGAAAACAAAGACGAGCGCTGTGGCAGTTCTTGTTTCACTTCTACACTTGAAACACTTTTTTGACTCGTATTAAGTACATTTATTTCAAAATCACTATCTTGACATCATGTGTGTGACATTGGATCATCTGTACTATCACCAGAATCAATGTTATCAACAGATTTTAAGTTTTCATCCTTAGTCTTTTTTACAACTATCTGCATTAAAGCTTGTGACCTAGATTTTCTTTCTAATCGTTCTTTAAGCTTTTTAATCTCGTTTTTGTCAAACTCTGCAATTGACATCAATCTAGGACCGCGTTGGTCGAGCAAAAACTCGTGTTCTAGTGCCGGGACTTTTTTGTCAATAGAGCAAATACAGTTACTGAGGTTACATTTGCAAGTACAAGTATCAAACAATGCAGTTTCAGTTTTTGGCTGAAAGCTAGTTAGCGCATCTTTGTAGGAGTTAGGATAGTTCCTTTTAGGCCCTGAACACTTTTTAACCTTCTCAAGCTGCTCATGCAGTTTTAAAACCATAAATATCGTGTTTTTGGTGCCACAAACTGGAATTGGAGCTCTTTTCCATATTTCCTCAAGTTTTAAAGCAACTCTTAACGCAATTACCTTCTTTGCAGGCTGATGTATTCCCTCTTGTTTCATTTCAATGCGTACCCACACAAAATACTTCAAAACATCCATCTTGGTTGGCAGAACATTAAACTCACTCACATCAATAGGTTGCCGGATAACCGGCCTGTCGGTAGTTTGTCGAGTTAGATGCGGTTTTTTACTCATAATGAACAACAACAACACTCACTCAATTGATTCTCACAACAAGACTATCGCACTAAAACACAACCGTAATGCTTGCTCGCGGGCAGACGACTACTGACAAGTCTGCGCGGTGATTCATAGGTGTCGCGTCACCGCGGCGCGACAGTCTGGCCTTCCCCCACCCAATCGCTTCAAGTTGACGCTTGACGTATTGAAATGTGATTTATTATTTGGCTTATTTCAACAATTCCAATCAAGCTTAACTTGGCTTTAGTTACATTTAATTTTTAAACCAGCAACAACACAAATATCAAAACACTGAAAAATGTTCAAAAATTGGCTGAAATTTACGACTTTTAGGCCTTGTGAGGGAGACCTAAATGTTGTGCTGTGAATAGAATCACCATCATGTTTGGCTATCTCGTCTTGCTTTACTTGCAAACACGGCAGCTGTCTCGGACGAGATTAGTTTCTTCACGCAATTATCTCTGGGATACTGTAACAAGAACCAAATCGCGATACAGACAAAAGAATTTTTCAACTTTTATCTAAAGACGCTTAACAAAATAACATCACAATTTCAAAATAATTTTCCCCCATTCATGAATAAAAGCTTTAGATATTTTTGTTTACATTCCAAACAGCAGAACTGCCTTCTGTTATCCTATATATTTTATCTTAGTTGATAACAGCGGATGGATTAAGGGAATGGGTTGGTAAGAAATTCCCCTTCAGGAAGATTTCTAATTTTCTATTCAATTATTCCCATGGGAAGTCCCCTTTCCTTCAGGAAATTTCGCAACTTTCTCTACTAACGCAAAATCCCCCTTTATAATAATGTAACTTTCAACAATAATACATTTAATCAGATTTGTGGAATTGGAATGGCGACAAATTATTCTAGTACAACAGCTAATTTATTTTTGTTTTATTATGAATTTAAGTATACAATGAAATATAATAAATCTTTAAAAGTCTTTAGGTATATTGATGATATTTTGATTTTACTAACGAATATGAAAATATATATCATAAATGTTTAACGTTGAATAGGGCAAACTGTGATGATTATAATGCAGAATTTTTGGATATTTCCTTTAAAATTATTGATAATAAGTTAACTTTGGATTTGTATGATAAAAGAAATACTTTTCATTTTTTTACAAGAAGTACGCCACATTGGTTTTCTAATTTGCATAAAAATTTACATAAATATTCTAATTATTCATTTAGTTCGTTTTAATAAAATTTGTGGCAGAGATAGCAATTTTTATATGCAGATTTTTAAGTTTTTGGCTAATCTTTTCTACAAAAATAATTATCCTAAACAGTTTTTGAAATATTATTTAAAGAAAGTTTTAAAAAGTGAATGGCAACATTGTGGATTGGCGGCGTGAGCAACTTATGGCATCATCCTTCCAGAACATTCGATATTAAATGTAAAATCTAAAGTCTTGTTTAAAGAACGGATTTACGAAGTTCCTTTGAATAAATGGAAGTATTCAGGCTTGGATTTCTAGATTTGACAATGGACACGGAGAAAAAAATAATAGTTTGTTATAGACAGGTAAAGAACTTTATACAGGTACTGTCTTCAGGTTTTTGAAATTTTTTCTTGCAGATTTGGGAGGGTGCACGTTCTTCTGCATTCATACATGTTAAGTTAATTTTATTTGTTTATATTTCAATTGTAAAGTTTAAAGTAATTTTCTAAAAGATCATTTTATTAAAGAATTTTGTTTTTGTATTTTAAATTATACTTTGTTTACATTATTTGTTTTTGTTTAAATTTGGTTTATTTTAGCCTTTTTTAATTTAGTTTCTAAAATGACAATAGTTTTTTTCTGTATTGAGTACAGGATGGACGTGTGTTCAGAAACCTGCAAACGTTTAACGGGGGGGGGGGGGGGGTGGGGGGGGTAGAGTTAGGTATGTCTGTCCTCCCACTGATGAAGAACATACTGTTATCTGCGCATGCTTTTGTTTTTTACCTGTATTTTTGAAAGGCTTTGAGGGGTTTTTTATATTTAAATATTGCAGATATACACTTTCTTTTCGGAGTTATGATGTTTTTGCATTTAAAAATAGTGATGAAATATATATATATATATATATCTGTATTATCTCAGTGTTATTTTGAAATATGTACAACAGGTAAAAGAAAAGGAAATACTTTTTTTTTACAACTATCATTTTACCGTTGATAGAAATTATGTATATAGCTATCGAAAATTATATATCATTTACATGCAAAATATATATATATAAAAAAAATGACCTATCAAATTCTGTCATTGGATTGCAATAGAAACAGAAATAGCTCGTATTGAATAAAAAATAATTTCATGGCATGAAGTCATTTCAAATTTATTATAATTAAAATAAAACTAAACAGTGAAATAATATATAATACTTTTTTTTTCGAAAATAAAATACAAGAAAGGAGAAAAATTAATAGTTATCACTTGCTTCTTGGTTAAAACTCGTATTTACCAGTGTAATGTTATTATTTTATCAAATTTGATGAATGAATATTTTCTGTTATATAATTTATTAGATAATATGACATGAAGACTGCAGCAGAAGGTTTACTCGATTTATATGTAAATTTATTTAGTTGCAACAAGCTTATATTATATTGCTACTGAAGACAACACAGTGAATAATTCGAATATTTTCTTCTATTTATAACTAATTAATCAATTCTCCAGCCGCGGGAAACGATTTTTTAGCGTTCCAGTGGATTAATTTTTAAAATTCCAGATTGCTTGATCCACACCACTTTTATAAAAGCGTATATTTCTCCGTATTCTCGCATTATTTAATCTTACTTCAAAAAAGTGATGGGAATCAGACAATCTTAATTTTAAAAAGTAACCCACGGTAAAAGCCGCCCGCGACTGGAGGGTTGAAGAACAAATCACCATTTGTAACTGTACAGTCGTAATAAAACAACGTAAGTTCCTTGGTTTAGATTATACAGTGCGTTCGAGAAGAACCTGCATTAAAAATAATTTTAATTCATGTACGGAACAAATACAATTTAACTTCGGTTAATTTTAATGTAAATAATTTCTGATTTCAGATATATTCTCATCAGAACAGCCCTATATCTATGTATCTAAGACATGTTTTGGTCATGTTTTTGAACAGTCGTTTATCTAGAGAATAATAGTTTACAGCTATCTCAAAAAAGAACACTATTGAAGATAATATATATCCAGAAAACAGAACCAAAAAGGCTCCTTTAAGGTCATGAAATTGCAACGCCTTTACGGCATCAGGCGCATTTGAGTCAAAGTGCAATAACTTTCATTCGTGCTGCAGCTCTTCGTTTCTGTTAAGCTTATCAAATATACCTGTTGTAATCAGACGATGAATCATTTTATTTAAATAAGATTTCTTACAAGAGAAATTCCTTGAAATTGATAACGCATACATAGTAGTATAAAATGAATATTCAGAAATTAAATATTTTTGCTTATAGGGTTTCAAATAAATCCTTCCTGTTATGAATGCTTTACCAGGTGGAGCCTTAATAAAAGATTCTTCAGCTCTATCAGAAAAATATTCAGTTCGTTCCAGGCATTTTCCAATAGCTTTCCACGAATCTGTTTGTAAAAATGTTTGGGAATCAAATTTTTTATTATATGCGTAACAAGTTACCAAATTTTGCTGTGCGGCCTGGGATAAATCGGGGATATCTCGGATTCCAGCAAAGTTTGGTAAGGTGAGAAAAGATAAAAACAGAGCTTTGTAACTGTTAGTAATTACGAATGTAAATATTAACCATGCATCTATTAGCAGCCTATGACTAGTATTTTGCAATTTAAGTAGAATGGATGTTTCAAGTACTGATCCATATGTCATTAATAAAATGTATGGATATGTTTGTGTTTTATTTGTAAGAAAGAAAACGAGAAATGAAAATAAGAAAGTTACTACTATGAGGAGAATCCACAATTTTAGTTGAAATGGATGTAACAATGCTAAGTTTTTAGAAACTGGCTTTAGTTTATCCGTCATAAATGTATAATCCGTAAAAGTAGACGGAAAGCTAAAATTGAAGTCACTAAACTTATCAGGGCTTAATAAAGTAGACACTCCTATATCAGCTTCTGAACGTATCACCATTCCCATTATTCCACTCCAGTTTCCATCAGGTTGTCTGCTTCCGAATTCACCATCTAGAGGTGTAAGTACTCTATATGGTACTTGAAAAACATCAGATAAAAGGCGAATAAGTTGAGCGTCATAAACATGAAGAATTTTATCATCATTTTCTATAGCGTATATGTCCAATTTAGGTGCAAGTACTGACGCAACAGAAATAACATCTCTGGTACAATTTTCTTCCATATTTGTGAATTAAAAATTATCTTTATCTTTTGTGTATAGCTTTCCCTTTATTCGATTTCTCTTTCATTGGGGGAAATATTTAATGCATTTATTTTATTATTTATAAAACTGGAAGAAATAACATTTGCATTAGAATTTTCTAGCATAATTGTGAATGACAAATAACTTTTTCGAGAGTGTGTGGCTCTTGCCGGTTATTCGATTACGCAGTCTTTTGTGAATTTATTCAAACATTGATTTAGTTTTTTGTTATGAAACTCAAAATGCAGCAGAAAATACACTGGAATAGTTCAAAATATGAGCAGTCGTGCTAAAGCGACGATTTATATTCCGATGATCAGAATGATAAGATTTAGTTTTACTGTCTATTTGTCAATCTATAAATCATTACAATGTGTTATTTTCTCCGTGTACTTGCAGTAAATTGTAAAAATATTTGATTCACTACAGCAGAACGTAAATAACAGTGTATAAAATTATATACAATTATATATATGAAGAACAGTGCTATTGAACATGAACATTTAAATATCTACGTTACTGTATTTCATGTATATTATTATGTTTAAATTTTTATTAATTATTGAAAATGAAAGATTTTCCTTTTGTTAAAATATATATTAAGTATACTCACATTCATAAACACATCAATATTCATATTCACTATGAACCAATACAAACGTTTGTTCGATGATGTTCCTTAAGTTTATATTGAAGTGAAATCGTTATGAAAAAGTTTAACTAAAAATGAAACCGTTTGTTTCATTCGTAGGAAGACAAAATATCCCAGTCTTTCGGACAAGACAGGGGAAATTTAAAACAACAAACTGTCTCTACATATTTAAATGTTAAGCAAGGCGAATTATTCTAACACGCAATGTACATTATCATGGAATTTGTTCTCTTAACTGCTATAGTGTAAATACTAGTTAGATGTTTTATAATGCATTAATCATGTATAGTCTGATTGTATTAGCCAAGTAATTCATTGTTGCTCTAAAGTTTTTTTTTATGTAATTACCTTGTAAAACGTTCAATTTCCTTTTACAACCATATTTTGATTTAAAAATTAAAATATTTTTAAATAAGATATTAAACATTTTTGGTTTTAAAAAGTAATGATAATATTACTTTTGTAAAGTGCATGTTGATGTATAAATGTAACATTAGACTTTATTATGATCAAATCCAGAAAAAAATTTCATTACTGCGAATGTTATATGAATGTACCTGCATTGGTTTTAAATGAATATTCATGTTTATTTCAGATTTGAATACTTTTCAGGATAATTTCACAAAAACATATTTGTTGGTGTGGATACATACTCTGCTAGATGATAGTTAAGATCATTAATCTTCGTAAAAGGTTTCTGATGTTTCACGTTTCCAAATCATTAAGTATATTTCCGATGTTTATTCAACAGGCGATTATTGGGTTATTATAATAATTGCGGTTTTAACTCTTTATCGACCAATGCCGCCATTTACGTTCCATTAGCATTATTAACGAAATTTATTCGCTTTGCACCACTATTTTTAGGGAACACTTTTACTTTACTCTGGCAGCATGTGCAAGAGGAATTTACTAAAAAATGTACCTTTAAAACATAATGGCATATAAAAATATGATCAAGTATTTAAAGCATCCGTCTCTTATAGGTTAATTATCAGTTATTCTTTTATACTTAAAAACATTTTCAAAAATATCTAAGAAAAATTAAAGATACCAGTATTTCCTAAAAATAATTTATAAAAGTCTTTACTAAAAAGCTAATTCATAATCGAGGAATCCTAATCATAGTTAGGCTTCTTTTATTAACCGAAGCATGAAAAATATTATCACCCGAAATGTGTTACATTTTTCTTCGGTCGCAGCATTGATTATTTTAACGACTTCATATGAGTAACTCTTTACAATATTTTTTCACCATGTGAATAGGTAATTTAATAAATAACATTTGAAACTAACGTAATTTCTTTTTACAATGAAAAATAAATTTACTTATTTTAAAACGATTTTGATTAAATCTTTTGTGTATAGGGGATAACACATAATTTGCGTGCCAGTTCTTGGTAATATCGTTTAAAAACAAAATGATGTACATATACTAATCTACAGTGGTCAGCAAAAAAGTAAATACCCCCTATTAACTCTTCAATAATTTATTGTACAAGAAAGTACTGGTACCGAACGATTGGAAGTAAAGCCTAATTTTAATTGGTGCATATAAATTTTGCTTAAGGGTTTAACTATCAAAACGAACACAAATTTTATTTTGTAATGTTTTGTTTTTACACTCACCAATACTGACTCCTTAAATAAATTTTACACCCTTCAATTAGCCTAAAAACAATTTTTTATAAAATTCCTACGATTACTTTCAGAGAAACTGATTATTTTTAAATGAGCATATTTTAAGAGTGTTATCCAAATTGAACTTCTGTACTGGATTGTTGAAATTCTACAGAATGACTACATCACTTCCATTAATATGTTATTTGTTGCCATTTCACTCGCTATGTATGGTTCGACAATTGTCTGCCCAAATGCTTAAATAAATTGCGTCAAATATATTTTTTTTTCGAATTATGCTTTTCTGGTTGGGTGTTGTCATTGAAGAAAACAAAAGTTACTGCCTAAGCAAATTTTATATACATCATTTAAAAATAGACTTCGTTTCCAATTGTTTTGTACTATTAAAATTATTCTATTGTAATTAGTAGCAGATACTTTAGGGGGTAATCACTTTTTTTTTTTTTTTACTTAATACGTATCTGTCTGTTAAATAGCTTCAAAAGGAAAATGACACAAGAATAATATTGATTAATCAAAAATTTTCTTCAATATTTGTAACATATTTTAAACTTTAATTAGCTTAAAATAAATTATTGATATTATTTACATTTTTAGTTTATCATTAATACATATTTTTTTTTTTTTTTTTACACTATACAGGTCGCAAACAATGTTGTCAAATATAGCGATTTTCTTATTCATAAATTTCGAGATTATACGAGAAAATATTTAATAATAAGTTTCGATTTTTTTTTTATTCACGAATTTTCTATCATTGTAAATGATAAAAATAACTATTAAAAATTTTCGGAGAATATGAATTTTTTAACGGTAGTTTTATAAATGACGCATAAATAAGTCAGCGGCCTGTATAGTGTTAATTGGACTAACACCATCATTTTGATACCATTACTTTTGGAATCGGTTCGGCAGTTCCAGAGCTTACCTCCTACAAATAAACAATTTTTACCTATTTTTAATATTAGTATAGATTTAGCATTCAATGTTAATATTGTACAGTCTAGACAAAGCGCGCCCACGTACGCTGGTATGTCCTTAATTATAAATGACGAACGGGAAGATACCTTAACCACGTAATCATCGAAAAAAATAAATTTAATTAATTATTACATAAACAGAAAGGCAGCAATATTATTCATCTTAATAAAATATTCTTTTGTCAGAAATTTTGGCAAATGTAAAACAATAACCCTCCATAGAACAGAAAGCAGTTGTAAATTATTTAACTTTTAATGTCAATAGTGTAGCGCCTAGAAGAAGCTCTCCTACATTCGGTGACGCGTCTTTTGAAAATGATGGACTACCGGGAATATATCTCAAATACGGAGGAACTGATCGAAAAAAAAGTAAATTAAAGAAAACTCCAATACATTTCTCAGTTTATGAGAAATCAATAAACCACAGAAAAGCATAACATTGACCTTTAATAAACAAGTCAATTTCATGGAATATTGCATAAATTTGAAATTTTGCCAAATTGTATGGCTGATGTTTCGCTTTCAGAACAACCCCTTTGTTTTATTTATACAACTGATACTTCCTTTTCAAAAATTATCAAATTTAATTTATCATTCTACGCCGTTCAATCAAATGTAATTTAGTTCTAAAATGTGCTTTTTGTAGTGTTTTTATCTTTCTTTTTTTCATTAAAATTTTTCCGAAAAACTGGTTTTGTTCTCTTATTTCATAGATATTGTGTAAACTTAATTCATAATAATCACATCCTTGGGGATTCGTCCGGCTTCGATAGGCCAGCAAACATGTTTAGACGTCTTTAACACTTTCAAAGTTTTATAATTAACTTTCATATTTTGAAAATACAAGGTTTGAGCATAATATTCTTGATTTCTCCATTTTGTGATAGAAATGTCTCAATTCTGACATCAGTTTCGCATTACACATTTTAACAACAAAGTTGCCAAATGTCAAATAATTTCCACTTCTGCACATATCTCCATGAAATCACGCCATTCGTCCAATACGCCGCACTCTGCGTGTTAAGATTTCGAATTTTACAGACCTCTGCTGAAGTGTATGATTCAAATAACTACAAGTTCTGATATCAACTGTAAGTAAAACTCTGAAATCGATTATAATTAATACGTTTTATAAACATTACATTTTTATTTGATAAATCTTCCTAATTTATTCCAGATCAATTTCAAGAAAAATATATTCAAATAAATCATATACGCCTTTAATTTTTTATATGATACTAATAAATTTATATAACATAAAACTGAAAAAAATAATAGAGATTTGATTTTCTTTCCCTGCGACTTTCACTGTTCTCCCGAGTCCCACACATTTTCAAGCTGTACCCATTTCCCTTTTTTTTTTTATTTCTTTGTTTCGTAATTTTTCTAGATTGTAAGATTTCTCTGAAGTTATGTTCTGCAGGAAATATTAGTGCGATATTTTCAGAAGGCCTTCACCATGTTCAGAATTGTATTATAAATATACTGGTGAAATGAAACAAACAAAAAAATTAACTTAAGAGTTTAACAATTCTTTAAGAAGAGAATCTATAATCTTTTATTGCCATTGGTGCACTAAGAAATCTGCAACTTCAAATCACAGGGAACAGTTTCTGCATCTTCTGATGAAGTTTATTCTTTACGATACTGAGGTTTTATTGAGTAAAGCGTCTTTTTATCGTAATACGATATTTTCAAGAGCTCTAACAAGATAATGAAGCAATGTGGAGTTTCACATTATAAATATTCTGATAAAAGAGAAAGTAGAAAAACAAAATAAAAATGCCTCCAAAAATTCACAATATTTGACATTTTTGCCGTAAGAAAAATAAACTACAATCCACAGAAAAAAAAGTCTTGTTGTTTAAAACTATTCAGTAACAGTTTAATGTTATTATTTTAAAAAAGGATTAATGAGTGAAAATCTTTATACTCATAATTTTATGCAAATGGTGTGAGGATTGCAGTAGAATCAAGTTTTAATCGATTTATATAAAATTTTATTTCATTCCATCAAATATCAATTTTATAGTAACTCAAGTTACATCAGTGAATTTTTCTATTATTTTTGAACTTATTACTGAAAATCAAATAACCACCTGTAACTATCTTAGTACAACAAGGCAAGTTCCATAGACAAGATTATCTCTTTCATTTCAATGTAAGATGCATTAAAAAATAATTTTAATTCATGTTAGAAAGATACATGATTTACCTTCGGTTGACACCAATGCAAAAATATTTATATTTTCAGAAATATTCTAAACAGAGCACTTCCCTTTCTTTGTTTCTAACACATGTTTCGGTTGGTAAAAGTATTAGTAAACAGTATAATGATATTATTTTATATTGTTAAATGGAAGAAAGTTTTATATTATTTAATTTCAAGATATCATGAAAATGTCGTCAGGTTTGTAGCATAAATAGCTCTTGCTCAATTTTTGCATACATTTATTTAATTACAAGAAATGTCATTTTATTGTAACTAAAGACAAAGTAGTGAGATATTCCATTACAGTCTCAGGTTTAGAACTAATTATTAAAAGGGTAAATCACCATTTGTAAATGCTGTATTATAACTGCATATGTTTGTTATATTAGAAGTTACCTTGCTTTTTAGAATACCACATATTAAAAACAACACAATTTTAAAACAATCACTGTGTAACTTTTATTAATTTCATTAACAAAAATGTATTTTTTGTTGTTGTTTGTTTCTTTCATAGTTTTAGGACAATCGCTTATCTGGAAAGTAATTGTTTACAGCTATTTCAATAAAGAACACAACTGATGATAAAATATACCCAGAAAAGAGCAACAAAAATGCGCCTTTTAGATCTTTAATCTTTCATGTTATCAGGCTCATTTGTTGTAGACTTCAATGCTTATAATTCCAGTTGCAGTTCTTCAATCTTGATAATCTTCTGGAAAATTCCTGCTGCAAAAAGATGATGTATTATTTGATTTAAATAGGATTTCTTACAAGAAAACCTTTTTGAAATCAGAAAAGCATATATAGTCGTATAAAATGAATATTCAGAAATGTAGTATTCTTGTTTGTACGGTTTCAAATAAATTCTTCCTGTTAAGAATGCTTTACACGGAGGAGCCTTTGCAAAGGATACTTTAGCTCCGTCAAATGTAATATCATTCCGTTGCAGGCATTTGCCTATAGTCTTCCACGAGTCAAATTCTGATTGAAAAATTTCTCGTGAAAACTCCTTGTTATTGAATGAGTAAAAAGTTACCAAATTTTGCTCTACAGCTTGGGTTAGATCGGAAACATCTCGTATTCCCGTAAAATTTGGTAAAGCCAGAAATGATAGGAAAATAGCCTTCTAACAGTTTGTTATTACAAAGGAAAAAATTAACAATGCAAATGTTATCAAGCTATGACTAGATTTTTGCAATTTAATTAGAATGGATTTTTCAAGTACTGTTCCATAGGTCATTAATAAGATACATGGATATGTTCGTGTTTTATTTGCCAGAAAGAAAAAGAGAAATGAAAAAAGGAAAATGACTGCTTTGAGGGCAATCCACAATTTTAGTGGAAATGGATTTAATAAGGTTAAACTTTAAGAAACTGGCTTTAGTTTATCCGTCATAAATGTACAATCTAGCCGAAATCGACGGCGTAATACTTGTCTCCGCTTAACGGAATACCGCCCACCGCCAGATCAATTTCTGAACGTAAAACCATTCCGTTAATTCCACTCCAGTTTCCTTCAAGTAACTTGCTTCCGAATTCACCATCTTGCGGCGCAAATACGGTAGTTTAATACGGTACTCGAAAAATTTCAGATAAAAGATGAATAACACGAGCATCATAAACATGAAGAGCTTTATCGTCATTTGGTATAGCGTATATGTCCACGTCCAGTTTAGGTGCAATTATTGAACCAACAGAAATAACATTTGAAGTACAATTTTCTTGCATTCTTGTTTATTAGTTATTTTTATCTTCAGTCCATTTACGTTTATTCGATAACGTTCTCTCCTGCCGAAATATTTACATGTTTATTTTATACTGTTATGAAACTGCAAAGGCGTTACAAAATAAACTGAAACAGTTCAAAATACAACAATTCATGCTTAAACAAGCATCATTGTCGGATGCTCACAGTTATAAGGTTTAGCTATACAAACATGCTATTTGTCTGTTATTTAATTCGACATATTATTTTGCATGTATAGAAACAGTTTTTTTCTGCTATACAAGAAAAACGTAAATCGTAGAGCTTAAAAACATATATGGCTGTATATAAAGAATAACAGAATTATTCTTGAATATTTAAATACCTACATATTTTAATGCTTAAAATGTCTTGGATTTTTCAAAATGATACATTCGCCTTTTTATAAAGCAAATATCCTAAATATACTTCCATTGATCAACAAATAAACACTCATATTCACGATGAACTAATATATACATTCGATTACTTAAGCTTGTTTTCTAGTAACAACTGTTTGAGAAATGTCATCCTGGTTAAAATAAAAAATGAAACCGTTTGATTTGTTTTTAGAAAAATAACCATTGCAGACGGGAGAAAAAGGGGACAAGATGAAGTAAAAGAATATATATATATGTTTAAATTTTAAGTGATGGAAGTTATCCAAGCACGCAATGCACAGTTTCCCGAAATCCTCATTCTTAATTGAGGTAATGAAAGTATTAGTTAGATGATTAATAATAGCTTAATAATCGATATTTTGAGTGACCATTTGAAAAAATTCATAGTTAGTGTAATGTTTCCCTATACTTAATTCATAAAATTTTTAATTTGCTTTCATAAACATATTTTGATTGACCAGTTAAAATGCCTTGAAAAACTACTGCATATTTTTGGTTTTAAAACACAATTGTATTTTCATTTTTTAATTTGCAGATTGTTGTGTAATTGCAATAATAGGCATCAAGATGAGAGAATATGGAAATAAAAAATTTGACTGTTTATGTTTTATTAAGGCAACGGTAAGCCACTATGTGTTTTAAATAAAAATCTATGATTATTTCAGATTTGAAATTTTTGCAAGATAATTTATATATAGTTTTTATTTGTTATTATTTGTAATTTGTTGATATGGTTACATCCGCTTTTAAGTTGTTTACAGATAAATGAAATTTTTAGAAAAATTCTGCATAAAATAGTTTTGCGGTATCTGTTTCGAAATCAATAAGTTTATTTCAAATGTTACGTATATAGTTATGTGTTGGAGTTAGAACTATAATTAAAGTTATAATCGTTAGTTTATATTTTAACTTTTTTTTTCTTTAAATAACTCGGTATTCAATGTAATTACATTTTAAACAAAAATAACTTTCGTTGTTTTATTTAAAGGGAACTTATTAGAAGTTTTATTAAGGGGATTTTGATTGAATCAAAGGAATATTGCTAAAAAAAACATTTTATGAAAATAAAAATCACTTTAAGAATATATAAAAGCAGAAAACTGTGATCTGATTAAACAAAAAAAAAATTCTTTACGTGTAATATATAGAGGATTTTTTTTTTTCTTACAGTTCTGTGTGTTTAATCTGTCAGGTGTTTGGTTAGGTTGTCAAAATATGACTTAAATGCAGGACCTGACTATCACGGAAGTAAGCATCGACAAATAAAAATAAATATCTGTTTTCGCCATAATTTATGAACTGGAATACTGCATTAATAATAATTTTTTAAAAGGGAAAAAATTCCATTTAAATTTACTTGTGGAAGTTGAACTCGTAGGTAATTAACACCTGCGAAAGCGGTTACAGTTGAAGCTTCGCTATTTTCAGTCAATTCTCTTTATTCATATTTCTATGTGTACCAAAAATGTCGTTATTTTTTGGCATCGGCGCGTAGGCAGATTATTCAGGAGACGTAGGATAGGTAAACGAGATGTCAATGAAAATGCAATAGGAGAAAGACGACATTGTCGTCAATGTAAAGCTTCATCGCACGTTGAATATAAACAGCTTTTATATTTTTTTATTCTTTAACTTACATTCTTTAATGCTATAATTATTATTCCAAGGCTATTTTTGCCTTTTCATATCACTGATGATTTGAAGTTATAAAAAAGAGTATGTTACATTTAAAAAAAAAAAATAATCTTTACATGGTAACCGTCCTCCACAGATCTCAAATGTTCTAAAACGAATGCTCTATTTTAAATTAATGAAAAATGCATCACGCTAAAAATACGATAATGGAAGCTTGTGCATGTGCACCCATATATAGGTCAAAGGTCAGAAAAATGGTGTTACTGTGACGCAATCATATTAAAATTAAACCTCTTTGTAAATGAAAATTAACGCTTTGTTTGAGGCGAAAATAAATTTTGTCTATTTATCTGAAAAAACAGAAAAATATGCAATTACATCAAGTAATTACGTTCAGCAATTTTAGAGGATGAAATTAAAGCTGATTGAAGTGTATATACATTTTCCCGATCAAATATAGCTATGAAATTATATTCAAACAAACAATGTATGCCTTTAAAATTTTAAATAATATAATAATATTATGTAATATTATAAAGTGAAATTTACAAGTATATATACATATATATATATATATATATATATATATTGGCTTCATTCCACCTCGAAGTTTCTCGATTTACGAGGATCAGAGATTTTTAAGTGGGTAGAATTTATCCCCCTTTCGCGCTTTATTTATGCTTCCGGATAATAACTCAAAAGTGGTTGATTTCTCTAAACTTAAGTTCTCAAAGGAATATTAGTATGATATTTATACAAGTCCTGTTAAGATAGAGTAGCGTGTTGAGATTCCTTTTATAAATATTCTGGTGACACAAAACAAATTAAAATGTTTTAAAATCATGGCTCTATGTTATGAAAATTCTCTGGCTTTTACTGCCATAAGAACACGAAGAAATCTGTAACGTCAAATCATAGAGAAATTTTTCTATACAATCTTCTGATAACAATTATTTTTTTAGATGTACAGTATGATGGTGTTATTAAAGAAAACATCTTTTCATACTAATATGATATTTTCATGCCTTCTAACGGGATTAATTAAAATTCTTCAGAAGTTTGAAAATATTAAAAATAAAATAGACTTAAGACTTTTACTGAAATCGTGGACTAAATAAACTGACACTTCAAATCACAAGGAAACATTTCTAGACAATGTTTTGATATTTTCCTTTCTTTATTTCTACATTATTGATGTTGGTGTAAAAAATCATTTTTTCATATTAATACAATATTTTCATGGCTTTTCGTGGCTTTTTAGGCTTTTTCTGAAATCGCGGACTAAATAAACTGACACTTCAAATCACAGGGAAACATTTCTAGACATTGTTTTGATATTTTCAATTCTTTATTTCTACATTACTGATGTTGGTGTAAAAAATCATTTTCATATTAATACAATATTTTCATGAATTCGAAAATTATGAAGGATCAATTGTCAGGATCTGTCTATAAATATTTCGATGAATCAAAACGGATAACAAAATTTTTTATAACTTATTTTTAAAAATAATAAAATGTTGTATTGCCGGAAACAGATTTGCCAGATGGGCTATTTTTTTTTTAAATTCAGATTCTTGATTGGCACCGCTTTTTTAAAATGGTAAAATGCGCCTTATTTAATGACATGTTAATTAAGGCGAAAGCACAGGTAATTTTACCGTTTCAAAAAAAAGTGGCAATCAAGAAATCTGAATTTTAAAAAAGTAGCCCACTGGGTACACTGGCCGGAAACACGCTTGTTAAAGTAATACTTATAATTATACATGTTTCGTACGGACACCGTTATTTTCACGGCCACATACCAGTATATTTTAATAGAAAAATAAATCTAGTTTAAACGCATGAAATTTCGCCGTATTTAATGAAAGATTTTCTGTAAGAAACTATTGGTACTGAAGAATTTCTTAGTCTGAAATTCAAGGATCCGCACGAACCCTGTTATAGCATATCAGGATCCTGGTTAACATTTATTGATGGGCAGAATGAATGATTTTAAAATGGAGTTATGAATAAATAGGAGGTGGCATGTAATGTACAGTCTAAACAGTATTGCCATATTGGGGACTTTTTTAATTCAGATTATTTGACTGTCACCACTTTTTTTTTATATAGTATGATTCGCCTTATTTTTCAGAATTTTATTTTTAATCTATTTTTAAATAGGTTGAATATATCTATTTCGAAAATGCGATGGCAGTCAACAATCTGACAACACTGAGTCTACATGTTCCGAATGAAGTAACTGAGGAGGTTGTCACAAGATGGCGGCTATTTTTTTTTTTTTTAATCAGATCAACAATTTCTAATTACTGCCGGGGCAAGCCTCCCACAAGTAAATTTGAACAAAAAAAATTCGTCCTGTTTAAGCGAATGTTCATGAAAATATTTTCCTATAAAGATGGTAAAAATCCCTATTTGTTTTTACTGGTGTCAGTTTGCACAGGTTTTATAATCTTTTTCACTGACACGACAGGAGGGTGTCTAGGTTCGCACAATATGGCTGAAACACAGGGGTTTAAAGCCTCCAAATTGAACTGGTGCCAGTAAAAATGAATATATGTTTCTGTTATTATTTATGACTGAAATTTTGCATTAATAAGGCGTTTAAATTAGGAGAAAATTTCTATTTAAATTTACTGGTGGTCGTTTCTCCCGGCGGTTATAAACCCCTGCGAAAGCGGTTATAGTTGAAACTTCACTATTTTAGTGATAAGTCAGTACCTTTCTATTAATAGTTCCATGGATTTTACTAGCGCCAAAACATAGTTTCCAAAACTTTTATATATTTTTAATCACTTACCACGAGACATTTAGTAAAAAAAAGGATAAACAAAAATCATGGTTGCCAACCTTCGTAATAGTTTTAAACAATTATCTTCAGAAATTTTGAAGATAAAAAGGATTATCATACTTTTTTGTGTTTTTTAAAATAATTCTTATTAAAACATTTAACTTATTTTTCGATACAAACTTTCTGGTATAAATTGAATAATAAAAAACAAAAATAAGATTGTCAGCTATGCTCCTGTGAATGAGCGAATGGTTCATTCGAATAGTAAAATCATTCTTTCTGGCGATCGCTATTAAAAATGCTTTAAGGGGTCCGGGCCTCAAAATTCTATTTTTTTTTTATTTATGGAGATTTTGTTATGAATATTTTTTTTCTCAAATACGTTTTAATACAATAAAAATATTGCATGTAAAAAAAAAAAAAATCTGAAAAATTTTAAATATTTAAAAAAAAATAAATTTTAAACACATCTTTTTTTTTATATAACTCTTGAAGTACATAATAACTCGATAGACAAATTTTTTTCACTTTTGTGTACATAAAATATGTCATTTTAATTTGTCTTCAGGATTTTTATTTCAGGAGATTTATTATAAATTTTATTAAAAAAAATATGTAAAAAATGAAGTTTTTTTTATGATTGAGTTTTTTATTAATTAGCCTATTTTCACAATTATCACTCAAAATTAAAAATCCAGAAGACGATTTGCTGGAAAAATCGCATAAAATCTCTGTTGAAATTTAATACCTATATCTTCCAAAGAACTTGGGATATATTCTTTTGAAATTGACAAATCGTGAAAACATTCGTTCCGAGATAAATGAAGTTAAAGTTTGATTTTTTAATTACATTTCAACAATTTGAAGCAGATTTCTTCTTTTTTTGCACTTGTATATATATTTCTAATAAAGTTTAATGCAAAAAACTGCAAATTATTTAAAAATTAATTTAATGTTCTCAAAAAGAACATTTTGTGGAAGAAGTAATATGATATAAAGAGAAAAATATCCATTGATATTTTTTAATTTTGCACCGACTCTCAATGCAAAAGGTGTTATAAATCACGATCTAATGAAGATAAAAGTATGCGGTTTGCGGGATTTAATGCTAAAAACTCACTATTTATTTAAGCCAATAAAAAAATTGCATTTTTTGAGAAATTTTAGCCACGGACCCCCTTATAATATTTCAACTTTACATAAAAAACCAGATTAATGTAATAAAAACATGAAAAAAAGTGTTAAAAAATAATTTTAACTATCACATAATTCAGGAAATTGAATTACAGTTTAGAAACAAGTTGAAAAAAACATAGGGAAAAGAAGGTTAATTTGGTGTTTATTTTTTTTTAATTGAGGAAAAATATATATTAGGTCTTCCGGAAAATTATGTCCGATAATATTACTTCACGCTTACATTTTTTAAATTTGGATTTCGTCTTTTGCAATTTTTTTTTAATCGTATAATTCACCGTATTTAATGACTTATTAATTAAGGGTAAAAGAAAGAGAGTTTTACCATTTGAAAAAGTGGTGCCAATGAAGATATTTGCATTTTTAAAAAGTGGGCGTGAAATAACATTATCGGACAGAACTTCCCGGTTGATAGCCCAGTGGTAGGGGAGCAAAAAAAGGCCGAATTCGGAATTAATTAGGGGAAAGCTGGAAATTATTTTAATCCCTTCAGTTTAGGTCTAGAATGAATGTGCTACGTTTTCCCCCTCGTACTAGGTGAACGTTAGGAAATATGTATAGAATTATAGTAAAAAAACACGTTTTTTTTACATACCATAACAGTATCTCCAAAGAGCTTACTCTGTCAGAAACATTGTCAATACAAATGTTATAGAGCTTAAAATTCTGAGTAAAATGATTACCTAAACTTAATATTTTTGTTTAACATTAAGGTCACAACTCCACTTTAATGTTTTAGACGGGGGTTGAACCCAGAATTAATTAGGAGAAAAATGGAAATTGTTTTAATCCCTTCAGTTATGTTCTAAAATGAACGTACTGTGTTTTCTTCCTGGTACATGGGTGAATGTCAGAAAATATGAGCATATTTATTTTCGAAAAATGCTTTCTTTTAATTACCTTGACAATGTCTCAAAATAGCTAACTCTGTAAAAAAAACATTGTCAATACAAATGTTGTAGAGCTTAAAATTATGAATAAAATGAGTACCATGATTAATATTTTTGTTCAAAATTAAAGTCGCAATCCTATTTCAAAATTTTGGCTTAAAAGCTAATCAAGAGCTAGAAGCCAGGAGAGGCCAAGTTAACTTAGCAATATCTCAAAACAGCTAACTCTATCAAAAACATTACTAGTACAAAAGTTGTAAAGCCTAAAATTCTGAGTAAAATGAGTACCTACACTTAATATTTTTGTTAAATATTAAGGCCGCAGTTTTAGGATATTGTTAAGTTAACTTGGTCTCTCCTGGCCTCAAGCTCTTGATTGGAAACATTTTGAAATAGAATTGCAACCTTAATGTAGAACAAATATATTAATGATGGCACTCATTTTATTCAGAATTTTAAGCTCTACAACATTTGTATTGACAATGTTTTTTATAGAGTTAGCTGTTTTGAGATATTGTTAAGGTAATAAAAAAAAAAGAAAGAAACGTGTTTTTCGAAAATAAATATGTGCATATTTTCTAGCATTCACCCACGTACGAGGAAGAAAACGTAGTACGTTCATTTTAGACCTAAACTCAAGGGATTAAAACAATTTCTAGTTTTCTCCCAATTAATTCTGAGTTCAACCCCTGACCACGTGTCTAAAACTTTAAAGTGGAATTATAACCTTAATTTTCAACAAAAATATTAAGTGTAGGTACTCATTTTACTCAGAATTTTAAGCTCTACATCATTTGTATTGACAACGTTTTTTGACAAAGTTAGTTATTTTGAGATACTGTTATGGTATGTAAAAAAACGTGTTTCTTGACTATAAATCTATACATATTTCCTAACACTCACCTAGTACGAGGGGGAAAACATAGCATATTCATTCTAGACCTAAACTGAAGGGATTAAAGCAATTTACAGCTTTCCCCTAATTAATTCCGTATTCAACCCCCTAACCACTTGGTTATGACCTATATATAGGTTTTTTTCTAAGAGTGAGATATACCAGGCAAAACATACCATTTTCAAGCTGCATTCGTAAAAGAAAGAAGGAAATTTGGTCAGTAGTTAGTAAGTTAGAGCTACTTAAAAAAAAAAAAAAAAAATTACCCGTCAAAGGGTTATTTTGTGTTACTTTTGTAACTACTGCCATAATTGTTGCCCTAAACCATCTTTTCAAAGAATAAAAGCTCCCTTACAATTTTTTGTGACTTTTTTTCTATATTGCGGATTAATACACGTTTACTATCCATTTTATGTCCATACATGGCTGTCTTGAACTGTTTGTTCTCTTAACTTTTTTTAACAAACTTCCAGGGCACATAGAGTACACCTAGACAACGGGAAATGACATAGCACTGCATGGTCGGAAACGCTTTCCTAGCGCAGTAGTGACGACACAAAACACAAGGAAATGACGATACGAACAGGAAGAGAAAACATATTTATTATTCTTAGTGCTGCAAAAAAGTCAGGATAATGCTCGATAGTGCTGAGGAACTTGTTGCACGCATCTTGTCAGATGCTGGGGGAAGTCCGGGACACATCCGCAATTTTCGATAATGTTAGATCTTCCATGCGCCGTAGATGCGCTTAAATGCATCACGACACGGGGTCGTAATTTCGAACACCTACGTTGATGACGATCTTTGTCTCTTTAACCCGTTAGTAGTCGCGCGTTGGTCTTTTCCCCGCCCGAAATTCGTTATCTTCCTGTAACTCATTTCCCGTTAAAGTTACGATAGCCAAATTTCGTGTAGCTGACCTTGAGTGTTCACACTCTTGTGTAGTAAAATTGCAAGTCATTCCTTCTATTTCTTAGCATTTTATCGCATTCTTAAATTTCAATCGGTCTAAATGACCGCGTTGCGACCACTTGCGTTAGTTGAATTTTCCCCCTCGTGTTCATCCTTTCCCATTTCCGCGAAATCTGTGGGGGAAAGTTTCTTCGAAGTACGGACTCTCTGCCTGTTGTTATTTCGTCTTTCTGTCTGCTATTATACCCGTTCATAGAGTTTTTTTTTTTTTTTTTTTTTTACTTTTAGAATGTGACTTAAAATTGTTTTATTATATTAGTTGTGAAGTCAGTTCGCACAAAAAAGTGAAGGATGGTCACTTACATTTTTTTTTTTCATTGTCAAATATTGCGCGAATAAATTCTCAAATTGATAATCGTTTAAATATGGAAAAAAAGGGAAATTCATCATCATTATTTGAAAGAACTTCCTTTCCATTTATTACCGGAACATATAAATGAAAGAAAACAGACAATACCACTGCCACACAATTAAAAAAAAGAAAAGATAATTTTGTGGGAATCAGTAAAAAAATTGCCGTATCTGCAAAATCTGAAAAGTATCGTTTTTTACAATAAAACAAATTCGAAAGATAAAACAATTTTCTCAGAAATGTAGTATGTATATCTGCGAAGAACATACATATAATTTATTTGTACAATAAGAAAAATAATGAGAATTTTATAATGTAGGTTAGAAATTACGCAAATAAAAATTTCTTTTGGATAATTCAGTGAATGTTTATACTATGATTTTAAAAAATACTTTAAGTATTTTTCTAAAATTTATCTATTGTTAAATTTTCATACTGTTAGTAAAAACACATTTTTTTTTAATAATGCCGCAGAAAATGTTTTATTTTTTTTTATTATTATTGAAATCCAATAGAGGCTTGGGGACGGTATCTGACAAATTTAAATTTGTTGTCCTTTATCAATTGTTCAAACTATTTTTCAGAATAAGGTTTTCCAGAATATGAGAGAAAATTCATTTAAATTAAATTATTGCTGCGTATTTATAATTTCGGAGAAAATTTTCTTACTGTTTTTATTATTTTAATGAATGTTATTATAAAACAATAAATTATAACATTAATACCTTATTATGAAATGTACAATTGAATATTTATTTTAATTAAATAGTTGCTGTAAAATACATCCCTATTAAGAGAAACCTTTCAGTCATTCTATTAATTAAAATAATTTATCCATCTTAGGATTTAAATCTACAATTTCAAATGTATTTAAATTAAATATACAATTTCGATAACTTATTTATTATTTGCTTTATATAAGCGAAGTTCGTATCCAGAGTTTTTATTCAAGTCCGCTGCTCTCACCCTGAAATAAGTAGAAAAACTACAAATCGTGCATTTTCATTAGAAAAATACATTTAATCACAAAATCTGGCGACCCCCCCCCCTCCTCTCCCCCTCATACACACACAGACACCCCACAAAATAAATAAATAAATAAAACGTAGTTGCAACATTTACATTTATAATTTCGAAGTTAAGTATTTTTTACCTTTTTCTTTATTATATATATATATATATATATATATATATATATATATATAATTATACATTTTTAATAATATTTGGTCTATGTGGTGTTTGTGATTTCATAATTATTGGTCATTTTCATTATTTTTCAATGGTATTATTGTACAGAAAGTTTATATTTATATATATATATATATATATATTGTCTTTAATTGTTTATTGCATCAAATTTGATGGTTTTTCACATGTTTTAAATGAATTAATCGTCCGCAATATGCTGGTGAATTAGTGGTATTGTATTTGATTTTCTGTTGCATGTCATAAGTTCCATTTTTACTTTCAGTTTAATTGTTCAATTTAATTTCAGTGTAATATATTAATCCTAAATTTATTAATAAATACCCCTATCACGAATTTAGATTCATATTCGTAAATGTTTTCCTACTAATTATTGATTCATAGTAACATCAGAAATTCAATCAAATCATTTACTATTTACTTTTAAGTATTTATGCAAAACGAAGAAAGAGTTATAAAAACATTTATCTAGATGCCAACTGAATATATACTTAAGCGAAATAAATAATTGCTGTAAAAAGTTGTAAAATGAATAATTGCTGTAATCTTTTAAAGTTCAGTCAATATTTTCGCCCTACGTTATCCGTTTTCGATCATCTGATAACACCGGCAAGTTTCCCCTTCGTTTTCGGGCTGCTGGTAACGGCGGCAAATGGACCGAACGCGACTACTAACGTTCTAAAAAATCTCGCGACTACTCTCGGGTTAATGTTCTTTTTTCTTAGTTTTTTTTTCTGTACTAAGGGTGATAAACATGTTTTCTCCTCTTATTAGTGTCCTATCTTTCTTGTGTTTTGTGTCGTCACTACCGTGCCAGGAAAGCGTTTCCGACCATATATTGCCATTTGATTTGCCATCGTGCCACTCTATCTCTCCTGAAAATTTGTAAGCTCTGTACTGCATACGCTATCAAATGTTACATTCCTCGAAAATTTAATAGAATATTAGCAGAATACGACAGTTTTTAACCCTACTATTTTATTGAATTTATCGTGTTACTTAACCCTCTCGCTATGCAACCCGAGAGTTTCTCGGTCAACGTAAAATTAGCAAAATTTGCGCAACCCGAGCTTTTATTGGGGATGCATTTTTTACGTTTAATTAACCCTTCTTGATCATTCCCACCAGTTACTTTTTATTGTAAATTTTGCCTTATCTAATCGGAGCATTTTCCCGATTAAATCAGACGAAAATGTTTGTTTTGAAAAACCGGTGACAAAGGAATAAAAATTCTTAACCCCTTCGGCCCTGATTTAATTTGGGGACAGATAAAAATAAATTGCAGATTAAATAAGCTTGAATAGACATAAATAACTATAATATGAAGTATTATATCATCTCGATAATTACATAGCTGCCAACTTGTACGGATTTTTGCTACCACTAAAATTTAACAGAAATTTCTGCCTTTTTTAATTATCAAAATTCAGTGCAATTCTGCGATTGAATTGGGAAACATTTTCTATTAAATTTTAGTGGTAGCAAAAATCCGTACAAGTTGGCAGCTATGTAATTAGTAAACTAATTAAAAAGTGTTCTAATATTAGGACACCAGGGCTTAAATTATGTAACATGAGCAATTTTATTTTCTGTGCACATTTGCAATTATGTAAGATATAAAGGACATGAGAATGAATAAAATGGGTTTATTTCATATGAAATCCTTTAAAACAATTACTTTGTGCGTAAAAATATAAAAATACTTCATATTTTTCACAAAAAACATGTACTTTTATATGTGCAACCTTCCATTTTGCATCTCTGTTGCCTTTCGCTCCTTTCAATCATATGGTACATTCCTTCAAATCTAATATCTTTACAAGGCCTAACCGCAGTATTCATTTTGTTCTTTGGGAAAACAGAGCTTCTTGATGACGGGCTTCCACGTTTGATACGGATTAGCGATTGGTCTTTGAGTGATAGAGCTTCTGCTACTTCAATATTGAAATCCAATAAATCTATTTGATCTTACAAAGAACTCCCAAGCATTTTGCATTAATTTTATACTCTAGCCAAGAATTAATAATCGGCGTACTAAAATAATGAGATATTACTCGAAGTGTCCATTTTTTACACTTTATAACAGTTCGATACAATGGCGGTAAGAAGTCATGTATGTCAACTCCTCCCCCATTCATTTATTATAGAACTTCACAACTTCTGGCCTTTAACCCTGCTGGGCAACATATAACTATGATATGTTCCCGCACCATGTTGGTTAAATCAAAGTAAAATTGCGTAATTTGTTATTTCTGTTTGTATAAATATTTTTTATAAAATATAATTATGAGTGTAAAATTATAATGTTTATATATTTAAGTAAAATAAGAGTGTAAGTTCATACAAAAATTATTAAGTTGATTTTAAAGATTAAATATATATTTTTAAAAAAATTGTTGTATTGTAAAATGAATGTATAATATTGAATGGAGTTCGGATCTCAGACAACAACAATACGCAGACGCCATGGTGTCGTTTTATGACAAGCCAATGGAAAGTGGTGTATAATTAGAAGTCGTAAAATCATAAAAACGTTGGAATCAATTTATGGCCTCAATAAAAGTGTTGGGATAAATTTATGACTTTTCAGACCACCCAAACTTTAAGGCAGATAATAATATTAAAGTATATGTTAGGGGCCATTTGCAGACTGCTAGCTAATAGGCCTATCGAAGTATAATAAAAAAATCTTCTCACATCCAATAACAGTGGACTAGACAAAAATAGTTCCTCCCACTGCAGGAGCTGGTGTGCAAGAAGAATAAGTTTTGAAAAAGGATAGTCTGAAAAAAGATGTAGAGGATGCAAGAGCTCTCCTGAAAGCCCGTGCAATGAGTCCCGTAAGCCCTAGTAAAGCCCAGGCGAGATGGACCTAACGGAGCGAGCCTAATCGAGCCTAATCAAGCCTAATTGAGGATGTCTTCCTGAGGTACCTATCGGAGTGAGCCTAAACAAGCCAAATTGAGGATGTCTTCCTGATGTACAGATCGGAGTGATCCTAATCAAGCCAAATTGAGGATGCGTTCCTGATGACACTTTGCCATGATCCTAAGCAACGCATCAACTCGGAATTTGATCAATAAAGGCCACCATCCCGTATATTAAAAGAAGGTACTATTTTAAACATTTTCTTTTACCACTTAAGATCATATGAAAAACCTTAAAAATACTTTTCTGATATTTTACGGTAGAGAGTTATCTGAGATCCGACCAAACCAATAATTAAATAAGATTAAGGTAATTTTAAAAATGAAAGAGAGTATTTCTTTTAGCAAAAAGAAACAATTATAATAATTAGAGTACGTGAAAATATTGTCTTTTTTTTAAAAAAGATTAAACATACTTAAAATAATGAGAAGCAAACAAAAGTGTTGCTTTCTATTTTTTTGAATTAATATTATGTTTTTCTGTAAATAGATATGTTCAATGTAAATAAAATATTTAATCAAGTTTTAAAAAGTTTCTGTAATTATTTAATTAATAATATTTAAAGTGTGTCAATTCTTTTTTTTACAGCTTAAATTTTAGTTTAATTCATAAGTGGAAGAGTTCGTCTAAATAATTCACAACGCAAACTCTTAATTTTATTCGTAATTATTCAAATATAATAATTACATTTTGACGCGAATTATAATTTAATTTTATTAATGCTTCGCGTTGCTCTTCTACTAGAATTTAGGTAAATACGATCACTTATATTATTTGAATTAATCTAAGGTATATAAAATTATATACCAATTTGCTATGAGGTTGCTTGGATGATTTGGACCAATTAACAATTTTGAATATATTTAATAAAAAATAAACAGGTGTAATTATCTGTCCAGCATCCCCCCTTCATTAAGTAAAATGGTGCTGTGACTCAGGAACGAGCATCTGAGGTCATTAGATAGTAAAATGGTGCTCTGACTCAGGAACGATCATCTGAGGTCATTAGATAGGTAAATGGTGCTATGACTCAGGAACGTTCATCTGAGGTCATTAGAAATAATAATAATAATAATAATAATAATAATAAAGGAAAATAAATTTAAGTATTATTTTAATGTCACAATTTTAAAGATATTGTAGGTATGTAAGTTTAATTGATTAAAATTTTATTAAAATTAATTTTATTATTGTAACAATACTGACACACATATAATAATTTTATATAAATAAAATGAATAATATATGTTAGTAAAAAAACCAAAAAGGAAATAAAAAAATAATTCTGGGATTTATAATAGGTAAATTTAGGAATTACAATTTTGTTTTTTTTTTCTCTCTTTTCTCTTGTGGTTGGATCTCAGTTACCATTGAAAAATAATGGCATTCACATCACAGATGACACATTTGTAAAAATAATTTTTTTTATATAATGTATAAATAATAATAATAATAAGAATAATGAGTAAAATTTTATAATATGTCTGATATAAAAATGATTGAAATGTCAATAGGTCACGATTTTGGAAATTGTATCACCTTGATACAAAAGAAAATTTATGAGTCGTACTACGAAGTAGTAGTACAATATTTATAAAAAAAAAAAAAAAAAAAAAAAAAAAGATTGTTTTTTCTGTAGAAAAAGACAGATATTTTTCTGTTAAATGAAATTATGTTGTTTTTTATATATACGTGTATTATAAATATTTTAGGGGTATTTATGTGTGTAAAAGAATAATCTACAAAACAACTTCATCTCCTAAGAAATTTTTTTTTTTAAATTTTAGTGCTGTTGTTTTTATGTATTTATGCAATTTAGAATATTTTCATACATATGTTGTAATATAGAGAAAATAGTATGAGATGCAAAATATTCTTTTAAGAGGTATAGGATCTATTTTGAATTGATATTTTGAAAAAGTATACATTGATTACTAATACTTGTTAAAAATGACTCAGACGCTGGATATAGATACACGTATTAAGTTAGTGTCACCATTTGACAATAAAAAGAACAAAAACATTATATTTTTCTTAGAGGAATTTGATAATATTTTGAATTCGAAGGATATACAGGAAGAAACTAAATTATTAATTTTAAAGGCTAAAATTACGGGGGACGCAAAACATATTTTAAGTAAACAGATTGAAACATATAACGAGACCAATTATAATTTATTTAAAAATAATTTGGTGGAGTTATTTGGTACAAAACTAAGCTTCCTTAATGCTCAGAGCAATTTCCTAAATTTAAAACAGGCCGCAAGTCAAACGATAGAGGATTTCATTTTGGAGTTTAAAAAGGGTGTAAAATCTTATATCGAAAGTGCAGGCGAAAATGTGGATACTAAGGAAGAGAATTTTATCGAAATCTTAAAAATGTCGAATTTTTTTAATTCAATTAGACAGGATATTGCACTAGATGTGCGTAAAAATGCGACCAGGTCCTTCAAGGAGGCATGCGAGTTAGCAAAACTTATGGAAAGTGCGTATAATGAATCAAAGTTTGAGGAAATTAACGCAATAAATAAAGAAAACAAAGATCTTTATGAGAACATTATAGAATCAATTAAGCAAAACAAAGAGCTAATCGAGAAATTAAAAGGGGAGATTGAAAAACTAAAAAAATCAAAGAAAAAAAATCATGCAATTAGAGATGATAGTGTTCCGCGGAATAAGAAACTCTTTAATAAACACAATGATTATCAGGGTCCCCATTTCAATAACAATTTTCATTATAATGATTATGAACGATATTATAATGATTACTACAATTCCTTTAATTACCCGACGCATTATGGGATGTATGATTATTCACAACCTAACTGGAATTCGGGAAATAGGGATTTTGGATATATTTCTGAGAATTATGATCAAAATGGTTATCAATTTGAAAAGCGCAAAAGGAAAAAAAATTGGCAAAGAAAACAGCGAAATCGGATCAAGATTCGGGATTTTCAGAGACGGAAATCGATAAAATAAATAAAACAATCGCAAATATAACAAATGCAGACAAAGATAGTCTGCCAATTATATCACTAAGTATACAGGGCGTCGAAATACAAGCGTTACTGGATACCGGAGCTGCTGTGTCCCTTTTATCACCTTCTTTATTCAAAAAAATTAAAGATACAAACGTCAAAATCAAATATTTGGGCAATCAGATCCAAATTAAAACTTTAACAAATTCAAAGATTTTTTTTAAACAATGTGTAAAATTAACTTTTCGATTAAAAGGTATATTCACAACAGGCACATTTTATGTCACTAATGATGATTTTGATAGGCAGTACCAAATGTTATTAGGGTACGATTATCTCAAAGAAAATCATATGATTTTGGATTTATGCAATAAAACATTAAAATTTAAAAATCAACAAATTAAATTAAACGTTGCAAGTGAAGTAAATAATTATGAAGTGAATAACATTACGCCATGTAATTCAGGGGAACATTCAAATAAAAGTATGTTTGCCATTACTAAAAATAGAATTTTTCTCCAACCTGAAGAATCGAAAATTGTAAAATTAAAATGCCCAGAGGATATAAATATGTCAGATATAATTATTTTTGACCCCATTCAAGAAAATAGTAAATTTTCATGCGAGACTTCGTTACACGAAGTTCAAAAAAATAATAACATAAATATTATAATAAAGAATAAACTGTTAGAAAGGTTAATTATTCAGAAAGGAACTAAAATAGGGGAAATTATAACGAACTTTGAGTGCAAGCAAGATGACTCAACTGATAATATAGAGAAAGGGACATTTTATGAAATAAATAATTTAAATATAGAAGATGTAAGAAAATTGCGAGAAGCAGAAATTAAAGAGACGGATTTCGATTTAAGCCATTTATCAGAGGAAGTACAGCAAAAATTTCGAAAAATTTTAATGGGCAATGTTCATGCATTTTCAAAAAGTTATCAAACATTGGGGCAATCAGCGTTTGTTGCACCAAGTTTTCAATTGAATCATGAATTCCCGGTACAAGCTAAGCCATATAAATTGCCTCAGGCAGTAAGACAGTATGCGAAAAGGGAAATTGAACAACTGTTACAGGCTAAAATTATAGAGAAGACTGACTCCGAGTATGCTTTTCCAGTTATTTTCGTTAGAAAGAAAAATCCGAGTAATAACCCGAATGCAGAACCCAAGTTTAGAATGGCAACGGACCTAAGACTATTAAACCAAATTTTACAACCTTATACTTATCCGATGCCGGACGTAAAAGACTTATTACAAAAAATAAGTGGTAAAAAATACTATACGGTGCTAGACTTACATAGTGCTTTTTTCCAAATAAATTTAAAACCAGAAGATTGCAAAAAGTTAGCGTTTATTACGGAATTTGGAAAACATATGCCACTTCGTTTAGCTTTTGGCACACGAAATTCTAGCGCAATTTTTGCAGAAGTAATCGATAAAATTCTGGGACATTTTGACAAAAGCAAAGTATCATACTACATTGATGATGTGTTGATATCTGCAAATACAATAGCAGAGATGACGAAAACCTTAGAAGAAGTTCTACAGGTATTAATAAATCACAACATGACAATCGAACCTTCAAAAATGCAAATCTGCAAAGCAGAAATAGAATTCCTAGGATTTAGGGTGAATCAAATGGGATATTCTCCATCTCAAAAGAATATTGAAAAAGTAAAAAATTTAGTCAGACCAAAATCGAAAAAGGGGGTCAGATCTTTATTGGGCTTAGCGAATTATTTTCGGACTCTAATACCCAACTATTCAGACAAAGTTAACCCTTTAATAGAGCTGACTAAAGATAAAGTTAAATTCAGGTGGAGTCCAGAAGCAGAAAAAGCTTTCCTGATAATTCAGGAAGAAATTGTACAAAAACCAACGCTCAGACCCCCCGATTTTAACAAGGAATTTTTCTTATTCACGGATGGGAGCAAAGTTGCAATTTCAGGTGTTCTAGCTCAAGAAAAGGATGGTCATTTGCTACCTGTTGAATTTTTCGGGAGAAAACTTAGAGAACCGGAAAAAAATTATCCGAGTATTAAATTTGAGTTATTAGCAGTGCATGAAGCAATTATGCATTTTAAATATATGCTTTCAGGTAGAAGATTTACTGTGTTAACTGATTCGAAAGCACTAACTCAGCATTTACATTTACAAGATAAATCGGAAATTATAAACAGATGGGTAGCAGATTTACAAGACTTTAATTTCGACTTCGAATTCGTCGAAGGAATTAACAATCCAGCAGACTATTTGAGCAGGAATTTAGATAATCTTACAACAGACAGAGAACTCCAAAATAATTTGTTTGCAAGTAACATAGCACTTACAGACGAAAATATTAAATCGGAGCAATATGCAGACGAAAAATTATAAATTATAATAAATAAAATCGAAAAAGACAAAAATAATAGAAGCACGAAGAGATTTGCTTTAAATCAACATAAATTATTAATTTTGAAACCTGGTTCAGATAAAAAGGAGCTTTTAATTACCCCGGATTCATTAAAAATTGCAGCCATAGAAGAAGCTCATAAAGCGCATTTCGGATTTCAAAAAACTTATGATAATGTGAAAACAAGGCTCTTTTGGCACGGAATGTACAAAGACATTAAACAGTATTGTGCAAATTGTGTGCAGTGCCTCACATCTAAACAACACACAACAATAAAAGTCCCTGTTAAAAAAATGGTGAAAGATCACGAAGTCGGTACAGTCCTGCATGCTGACGTCATTGGACCTTTAAACCTCACGTTAAGGAAAAACAGATACATTTTAATTATAATTGATTCGACATCGAGATTCCTGGAAGCCGTTCCCCTACGAAACGTAGAGTCACAGACTATATTAAATGTACTAAATAAATATTTTGCAAATTATGGGTTGTGTAAAGAAATTATCTTTGATAATGCAAAATATTTAAGAAGCGAAATTATGAAAGAATATTTGGAATCTTTAAACATACAAAGGAAATTTGTGAGTGTATACCGTGCGCAAGGAAATGGACTTTGTGAAGTTACCAATAAAATATTAAAAACATCAATTGTAGCTATGTCGAAACGCACTACGGAATGGGACATAAGATTGGATTTTTTTAAACTAGCGTATAATTCCTCGAAACACCGCGCTACGGGATATAGTCCCTCACTGCTATTTTTCGCAAGGGAAATAAAAAATCCCTTTACAGCCCATATTCCTTCTGAGGAAATATATACCCACTCTTATGTTAAAAGCAGAATACAGCATATGAAGGAAATCAAAATTCAATCCCTTGCAAACCAGGAGAAAATAATGCAAGAATATATAGATGAAGAGGCATACGAAAAAGTAAAGGATTTAAATTTGGGTCAAACAGCATATTTAAAATGTATTGGAAAACCAGGCGCATTAGAGCCAAAATTTCAAGGACCCTACGAAGTTACTAAAAAGTTTAGAAACTTTAATTATTTATTACAATATGTTCCAGATAAATCAATAGAGCCGATCAAACGACATATGGATCAGCTGTACGCTCCGAAATATGCAACAGGTCATACAGAGGCGGAAATTACGAATTTACAAGGGTCTCAGAAAAAAATTAAGTGTGATAAAAATTACAAAACTAAATGTGACATTTGTAAAAGAAAATCGCACTTAACTGAAAATTGTTGGTTCAAATTGAACAAAAACACGAGTCAAAAGGGTGACAAACTTACTAAGAATTATTATAAAAATAATAATAAATATTCTGAGAATGTAGACCCATATTTAAAGTATCAAATAGATCATTATGATCAAAATATGTCGTTATATGGTTATACACCATATACAAACTTATACGGGGATGTTATACAAGATCATTACCCTTTCCCCCCTCCCCAAGATTATCCATGGTATATGAATTGGTATTAAAAATAAATCAAAATGCATAATTAATCGAATTTCAAAATTTAAAAATTTTCAAAATTTAAAAATAAATTTTTTTTCTTTTAGGTAAAAAAAAAAAAAAAAAAAAAAAAAAAAAAAAAATTAACAGAATTAATAACTTGCCTTTTTAAAATTCAAAATAATAATAAGAAAGGATAGGAACATGGGAACGCCAATTTGTCTCAGGGTTACAATATTGAGCAAATGTGCAGGGCGCACCCGAAAACATACTTATAAAATTATGTAATGTGCTTCACAAAACTTCAATGGAGCAGTGAAATATTTCTCTCCAGGCAAAAGTTATATATATTTTTTTTTTCTTTTCGAATATGAATTAGAAAATATAAAATCTTAACAAAGCCAAATAACATTAAAACTTAATTAATTTAATAGTAAATAATGTTGGAGTAATTTTCAAAAAAAAAAAAAAAAAAAAAAAAAAAAAAGAGAATTTTTTCTGTCTTCTATAAGGGTAGCCTTTGCTAATAGCCTTACAATTTAGATGACAAAATTTCAGAATTACTCTTTAAAATGAGTAGGTGTAAGCTATAGGTTCAGGGTAGTTAGAACAGCTTTATAGCATACTCATATATATATTTTTTTTTTATATAAATATATGGTTGACAAGGAATAAATTATTAGTGCACTCTATATTAGGATAGCGGTCAGCTATAAGCCTAAACATAATAAAATATACAAAAAGTGCTAAGATTTATTCCGGTAGTTCAAGTACAACTTATATGCTAAAGTCTAGAATTTAGACAGCAGGGATAAGTTTTATGAACAAAAGTGTTATAAAAAAATTTAAAAAAAGGATTTTGGTGTAGCACATTGGTTTTTAAAAAAACATATATATGTATAACAATGGACAAGGCAAGTTATTTCAACATGATTGCACACAAAAATAATAGTAAAAATACACAAATAAATAATTGAAGTAAAATTAAAATTTTCTCACCAAAGGCTTTCTGTATAGGGTACAATTTTGGCCTACGGCTGGGTATGCACCAACACCAACAAAATTTTTGTAGAAAATTTATCAATTCACAGATACATCAATATATGGTCCACCTAGGCATAAATTTCAGGATTCTTGGCTGAAAAAGGAATCGAAGAAAAAATTAAGTATGGTATAATTACTAGATGTTATGCTCAGAAACAATAAAATTAGTAATATTATATTGTAAAAAGCAGCATTTTGAGTTTTCTTTAGGAAAATTTTTGATTTTTAGGTTTTACACATTTATGGAGTGTCTAGCTCAGTGTATAGTTCCTAGATTTAATAAAAAAATAATAAATAAAAATATAAGTTCGTGTTGTTTTCAAAATAAATAACAAAAGGTATAGCAATTAGCATTTACAGTTAAAATTTATGGAATTTTCAGCAAAATTAACATTAGACAAACATAGTTTATATTATATTTAACTTGATAAGCTAATTTACTTTTATTAACGGTATTCAATTAGAATTAAAGTAGGCTTAAATTCAAGTTAAATTAATTAATAACATTGTTGTAGTGTAAAATTTTATGTAAGACTATTATATTTTTATTGTATATATAAAAATATGCAAATTTAACAATTAATAAAATGTATTAGCAAAATTACTTAATATAAATATTAAATGACATCTTGCTGAAATCAGCTAGAAATTAGATATATTTTTTTTTTTTTTAAATGAAATATTTTATAAATTTATGTTAGTTTAGAATTTAAGCATTTTTTTTTCTCTTTACTTTCCCTTAGAATTAAATGCAATTCTAAATTAAACACATATAAATATACATAGTATTGATAAATTTGAGTGTGTGAGTTCATAAATTTTTTTTTATATATAATTTGGCCAATTTAACATAAGAAAACAAAATAAATAAATAAATATATTTATATATATTGGCCTTATTTTTATTAAAATATGTAGTATGGCTTAATAAATTTATTTACTTAATTTTTTTTATAGTACGTACAGTAATTATTTTAAAAACTTGATCTTTAAAAAAATTGGAGGCGGTTGTTTGTGAGTATACAAAGATTTTTTCTGCTGGCAGAAGTTCTTTGGTCCGGCCGGGTACTCATAGAGGGCTGCATACGATTTTACGTAGTAATTATCATTTACTTTTGTTTTTTTTTTAAATTATACAAGTGTATTAAGTACATTTTTTTTATAATTAAATAATAATTATTAATGTTGGATTAATAATAATAATTTATTATCTTTTATTTTTAAACATATCATTAAATTTTAGACAGTAGAATTCACATACGGAATGTTAATGATAAATAAAATTTTGAATAAATAAATTTTTATTTCATTCAGTAAAAAAAAAAAAAATAAATATGAAAATTTAACAATCTTTTAAGATAGAATTGTTGGCTAAATAAATAATAATTTAAGACAAAAAAATTGTTCTCTTCTCCGTCAATGGCATTTTCTGACAACACTATTTAATAGTATTAAATGAAGGTGCATTTTTAAGGTCAGCGTAATGCATATTTTGCATTTTTGAGAGGCCGTAGAAGTCATTTTTCCGTGTTGTTTACATTTTAATAGTAAACAATATCATGAATCAAAATTTGTGTTTGTTAAAAAGGTCTAAAAATATACAATGTAATCAGTCAAAGAAAATTATATGCATTTTTTTTTTAAATCCTGAAAGGCAATTTGGTTTAGTTTAAACCTGAATGCATAAAAAGCCACCCTCGCTTCAGTTCCAGTATGAGGCAGGAGAATTCCGATGATAGAATCGCCATTTTTCCCCTGCAAAATAATAAAAAAAAGCAGAAGGTTTACATTAGATACGATACAAATACATACACTGTTTATGCATAGATTATGTTTAAAATTACATACAGGCATGCACAGTGAGTTAAGAAGAAAGTATATCAAGAAATTATACTAATTAATAAGGTAATTACAAGCATGAAATGGTTTTAAATACTTACTTTTTGAAGTCGTAAAATTTTGTCACAGCACAATTCACCTCACAGAAAGCGATTAGTAGCTTGACCAACCCCTCGTTTCGAAAGAATCGGGGACGTTCAAAACTGGTTTTATTCAATCCTCCTTCTTCTTTTTTTTTTCTCTCTTTCTCGTATCGGGTAAAGTTGGAAAGCATTGCGTAATGATATATTAAAGGAGATGAATTAGCTTGTACATTTTGACAGATCATACATGTTAGAAGTAACAAATAAATAAAATAATGTAACAAGTTTGTATACAATATTTTTTCTGATTATAATTTGAATACATCAGATTAATTATGTGAAAATATAACATGTCATATTACAAGCATTGTATTTACTTTTATTCAGTATAAAATGTGTTTTAGATAAAACACTGTGTCATAAGGTTGTATGTGATGAAATAATATGTCAAATGCGTATGCCATTATTTTTCTTATAATGAGGTTTATTTCGGCATATTAATTTCATACAAAATTATAGCTTTGAATGTATTTTGGGCACTTAAACTGTAAAGTTACAAAATTAGTAAACATGTGTGTGGTAAAGAAAAAAGGCTTCGAGAAAGACGTCTGATTGTCAGTACAGAGGTCTTCTATAAATGTGAATGTCAACAGACAACTATGCTATCATGTGTTGAACTTTCTGTTATGAAACAATAGAAGAACTTCTTATAAAATATACCAGAACCATTGATAATTGAACTTTACAGTCTTCGCTCAAAGACTGTGTAGATACACAGTCATATGGACACGGACATTCCTTCAAGCTTTACAAAAAACATAAAACCAGCAATCAGTTTTTATTTTTTTTTTCCGATACCGGGAGAGATGCTGGGCAACATATAACTATGATATGTTCCCGCACCATGTTGGTTAAATCAAAGTAAAATTGCGTAATTTGTTATTTCTGTTTGTATAAATATTTTTTATAAAATATAATTATGAGTGTAAAATTATAATGTTTATATATTTAAGTAAAATAAGAGTGTAAGTTCATACAAAAATTATTAAGTTGATTTTAAAGATTAAATATATATTTTTAAAAAAATTGTTGTATTGTAAAATGAATGTATAATATTGAATGGAGTTCGGATCTCAGACAACAACAATACGCAGACGCCATGGTGTCGTTTTATGACAAGCCAATGGAAAGTGGTGTATAATTAGAAGTCGTAAAATCATAAAAACGTTGGAATCAATTTATGGCCTCAATAAAAGTGTTGGGATAAATTTATGACTTTTCAGACCACCCAAACTTTAAGGCAGATAATAATATTAAAGTATATGTTAGGGGCCATTTGCAGACTGCTAGCTAATAGGCCTATCGAAGTATAATAAAAAAATCTTCTCACATCCAATAACAGTGGACTAGACAAAAATAGTTCCTCCCACTGCAGGAGCTGGTGTGCAAGAAGAATAAGTTTTGAAAAAGGATAGTCTGAAAAAAGATGTAGAGGATGCAAGAGCTCTCCTGAAAGCCCGTGCAATGAGTCCCGTAAGCCCTAGTAAAGCCCAGGCGAGATGGACCTAACGGAGCGAGCCTAATCGAGCCTAATCAAGCCTAATTGAGGATGTCTTCCTGAGGTACCTATCGGAGTGAGCCTAAACAAGCCAAATTGAGGATGTCTTCCTGATGTACAGATCGGAGTGATCCTAATCAAGCCAAATTGAGGATGCGTTCCTGATGACACTTTGCCATGATCCTAAGCAACGCATCAACTCGGAATTTGATCAATAAAGGCCACCATCCCGTATATTAAAAGAAGGTACTATTTTAAACATTTTCTTTTACCACTTAAGATCATATGAAAAACCTTAAAAATACTTTTCTGATATTTTACGGTAGAGAGTTATCTGAGATCCAACCAAACCAATAATTAAATAAGATTAAGGTAATTTTAAAAATGAAAGAGAGTATTTCTTTTAGCAAAAAGAAACAATTATAATAATTAGAGTACGTGAAAATATTGTCTTTTTTTTTAAAAAGATTAAACATACTTAAAATAATGAGAAGCAAACAAAAGTGTTGCTTTCTATTTTTTTTAATTAATATTATGTTTTTCTGTAAATAGATATGTTCAATGTAAATAAAATATTTAATCAAGTTTTAAAAAGTTTCTGTAATTATTTAATTAATAATATTTAAAGTGTGTCAATTCTTTTTTTTACAGCTTAAATTTTAGTTTAATTCATAAGTGGAAGAGTTCGTCTAAATAATTCACAACGCAAACTCTTAATTTTATTCGTAATTATTCAAATATAATAATTACATTTTGACGCGAATTATAATTTAATTTTATTAATGCTTCGCGTTGCTCTTCTACTAGAATTTAGGTAAATACGATCACTTATATTATTTGAATTAATCTAAGGTATATAAAATTATATACCAATTTGCTATGAGGTTGCTTGGATGATTTGGACCAATTAACAATTTTGAATATATTTAATAAAAAATAAACAGGTGTAATTATCTGTCCAGCAAACCCCAAGAGGGGCAATGAATTACGTTTGTGAAATGCTGAATTCCCACCGAAAAATTAGAAAAAAATTTTCTCGAAATAAGGAAAAGCAATTTTAGGACTTTTTCCCACATAGTTAGAGAAGTAAAATTTCATAAATTTTTTCTGGTATAAATATTCATTAATCGTGGGAGGGATAAAATATATCCCAGCGCCCCTCAAGGGGATATACATCAATATAAGTGGAATCTTTTTTGCTCCATCTTTTAACAATATCCTTCGCATTATCTGACAGAAATGTAGATTCTAGTGTCACAACTTTATTGTCATACCACTTTACAACAACGATTTTACCATATTTGCTGGCACAAGTGCCACAAGTACCACGTCCATATTTTTTTTTAATTCGGCATCACATTTAATGGTCAGTTTGTCAGCCTATATCTAGGCAGCAATAAAATCAAGGTGCTGCACTCTACAAAAAGAAAGTCTAAACTACGGAAATTGTACTGGCAATCGAGACGCCAGTGCGATTTCCGTGTTTTAAAGGAAAATTTCCCCCGCAAATTCCAGAAAAACGGAATTTTTTTTGTAATTTACGGTTGAAATTTTCCGTTAAAATACGGTTATTGTACTGGCGTCTCGATTGCCAGTACACTGTCCGTATTTTAGTCCGTTTTTGTTTACAGTGTGGTGTTTGAAAAGTATCGTATGTGTCTTAAAGAGAGTTGGCTAAAGATATCTCACATATCTTTTAAGTCCGTTCATAAAGATATGACCAATTATTTACACTTGAAATGCATCGTCACACAACTGATTTCGAAAGAGCTCAATTTTCTCTTATTGTTCTGCAAGAGATTTTGGTCAAAAACGCAACTAATGTCACCAACCAAGGACCGAACATGCCTAGTGTGGCCTCGTGTGACATTTTTCTGTTCACGAAGTTAAAATTATCACTTCCAGGAAAATGTTTTGAGTCAATAGAGGCCATAAGAGAAAATTTGCAGAATGAGCTAAAGGCCATACCCCAATTTACATATCTAAGAAGTATGGAAGATTGGGACCTGTGCTGGCATAGTTGTATTGAAATCAGTAGGGTCGACTTTGAAGATGGAAAAATAAATCTTGATGAAAAAAGTATTTTTTTGTGTGTTTTATATAGTAATTCTGGATACTTTTTTACGCACACTTTGCCCTAATGCCTCATGTCCTAATACTAGAACAAATGTTTTATTCTTAGTTATAGTGTGATTTATTATTATTTTCTAAGTTATATGACCAATTTAGGTATAAAAGGCCTTAATTTATAAAATATAATTAACAAAATGTCACTATATTCTTATTATTATTTTTATTCAGAAGGCTAAAAATGTATGCTTGCATTTTGCTCGTAAACTGGTAGAAGCCTCCGTTTTATTGCTTACTGAGGAATGTGATGCAATGTGTGATCACAAATAAGATTAAATTGTTAATCTGCAATACATTATTAGTAGGGCACTGGGTTTTAAACTTAAAATGCTTAAAAATAAATAATTTATAGCAATGTAAAGATGTGTTCTAATAGTAGGACGCCAGTGCCGAAGGGGTTAAAAGACGCTCGTCGCGAAGGAATTAAATGCGCAATTTTTGAAGTTATTTTGATAAAACACTAAAAATTATTACAATTAAAAGAATCTACAATTAAACAATCTACAATTAAAAGAAGATAACAGAGATTCCGCTATTCAAATATTAATTAGAAAATGTCTAGTCTGAAATTGGAATAACAAACTCTTTTGAATCCACAAGCAATGTACAGCACTTGATTATGTAATATATGTATTATTTATAACTTTATTTCTTTTCAATAAATAAATAAGAAAAATGGTCTTCCAACCCAACGAGGTTTCTGGGATAATCTTGGTCTCGAGCTAGTGGATAGAAGTATTTTCCACTTTTGTAGTGTTTAGTTATATCTCCGTCGGGCGTTTTACGTGAGACCGATTTCTCTAAATTTACATTCTCAAAAATATATCGTACGTATATTTCGTTAGTTTTAAAATAATGTTGAAGCACTTTTGAGAAATATATATAGGAAAGAAGCTGTAAAAAAAAAAAAAAAAAAAAAAAAAAAAAAAAAAAAAAAAATGCGGCCCAATAAAATTGCCACACAAATCACAAAATTTAGCCTACAAGTAACTTATTGCTATATTTATCAAAAAAGATATGAACCAAACTGTATCTCATAGTTTTTCTGATATTTTAATTTCAAAGCTGCCATTGCTAAAATGTTCAAATAAATTATTGGTAACGAAATTTAAAAACAAATTTATCTGTAAACAAGAAAAATGCTATATTTCACATAGATGTTAAATAGATAAAAGTTTATAAAAAGTCTGGTGCCATTGTGGCTCTTGGGAATTAAAATTACGTGGTTTCATAAACATACCACCGCCCTTGAAAGTGTTAAAAAGGAAAAGAAATTATAATTTTAAGTCATACTGCCAATAAATACTTTTTTTTTTTTTAAACTTACGTCAACTGAAAAAAAAGCATTACCATTTAGAAGAGTTAATGTTTATTTGAATTAGTACATTTTTTTAACCTCTCCCTGTAACATAATAAAAATTAAAAATGTATTGTCTTTACTTACGGTAATTAAAAGTATTATGAGTTTTTTAATGTGTATTTTATTGCATTAGATTTTCTTATTTTACTGTTGAGTACATATATAAATGGATTCAGATCATTCCATTACAATTTAAATCATTCCCTCATATTAAAATTATGAGGGAATGACGAAGTACTTCTGAAAACCATGTTATGCAAAAGTGATTAGTCATAGGTATATTTCAGTTACTAAATATCTTTTGAAACACATTTCTAATAATATAACAACATAAAAAGACATTTCATTAGTTTTTATTAAATTTATAATAGATGAGGGAATGACGCGTAATAAAAATACTTACATTGATCTAGTACTTCAAAACTATATACTAACTATTCAAGAATGTTTTTGAGCAAACAACAAAATGGATGCTTCACTTTACTCTTGTACAAACTGTCCTAGACATATATAAAGCATGTTATACTTTCTACTAAGTAAATAATGGATAATTTATAGTTATGTGAGGGAATGACGACAAGTGCTAGAGACATCATTAACATGTGTCCTAATTCATTCATTATATAAAATATAAATATAATTAAATAGCTAAGTATGTATTTAACTGTGCTTAATGGATTGAGAAAAAAATAATTATAAATGTATGTGCAGGAAAGACAGAGTAAGCATTTTCTTTTCCACATACGTGAATGGGGACATAGTGAGGGAATGATATTTGCATTAAAAAATGCATTAAATTTATCAAATTTCAATTGCAATAAGCAAATAATTACAGTTTATGTGTATAACTGATTAATATTGAGAGTTTAAATGACTTTTTCTTTTTGTAATTTTAAAAATATGTCTTCAAGATCCCTGGGACATAAAATTGCCACATTTCAGAGAATGACTCATATATTATCAATATTCTGATGAAACAAAACTAAGAAAACGAAATGAAAATGTTACGAAAGTTTGGCAATCTTCTAAGGAAAGAGTATTTAAGCTTTTATTGACATTCTTGCAGAAAAAAATTATAAATTCAATTCAGAGAGAAAAGTTTCTCTACTGTGTTATCATAGCAACTTTTCTTTACAGGTATTCTGTACTGATGTTGTCATTGAGGATAGAATCTTTTTATACTAATACAATATTTTCATAATTTCCAAATGAAAATGTTTCAAAATTTATACAATCTTTTAAGAAAAGAGTGTTGAATTTTTTACTGATATTCGTGCACTAAGAGAAGTGAAACTCCACATCACAGAGAAAAATTTCGATACAAACTCCTCATAACGTCCATTCTTTATATGTGCGCTACCGGGATTGTTATGGAGGAAAGCACATTTTTCTTAACGTAAGGCTTTGAATTTGTTTGACATCATTTGTTTTCTTTATTTTTTAAATATTCACTGAAAGCATACGACAAAAAATCTTTTCAATCTTCAAATGCCTTTATGCAAACTCTGCACGTAATTATGTGTAATATGTTTTGAAAAGGTAAAAAATAAAATTTATGTTTTCTTTGATAACTTCTGTGATTTATATACTATTTTTCAGATCAAATTAAACAATAAACATATTTTAACAAATAATACATGTCTTTAAATTTTTATATGATAATAAGTAATATTTATAAACTTAAAAAAAATCTATATACACATATATGTGTGCTTCTTTTTCAAAAACTTACGTCTTCAAGCTGGTCGAAGTGTTTTCTCCTTTTGGTGTTTAGAAATTTTTCCATGTGGCAATTCACGAGTTGCTTATTTCTATAAATTTAGGTTATTAGAGTTATATTAATTTAGTATTATTCAGAAGTCCTGTCAAGATGATGCAGCATGCTACGAGTCTTGTTAAATATTCTGATGAAAAAAAAAAACAAACATCAAAACAAATTTAAAAATTTCAAAGGCATGACACACTTTTCAGAAAAATGTATTTAATCTTTTACTGCCATTGGTGTACTGAGAGAACTATAACGTCAAATAAAAGAGTAACGTTTCTACGTAATTTTATGAAGACGTTTATTCTTTAGACGTACAGTACTGAAGTTATTATTGAGTAAATATCTTTTTATACTAGTACGATATTTTCACGAGCACTAACAAGATATTGAAACAATGTTGAGATTCCTATTATGAATATTCTGATAAAATAAAACATAGAGGGAAAAAAATTAAATGTTTCAGATAGTTCACAATGTTACATATCTGTACACAAAAAAAATGAAACTACAAACCACAGAAAAAGTATCTATACAGTCGTGTAATAATGTCCATTCTTTATATGTACTGTACTGAGTGTTATAATTAAAATAGGAATATTGTCATTACCTTATTGCTTTCAATGTGTTTGCTGATATTGTTTTAACTTTATATATATATATATATATATATATAATATTATATATAATATATATATACAGGGTGTTCCGTTAAAGGGGTCCAATATTAATAGGGGTAATAGAGGAGATCACACGGAGCATAAATCAGTATATAATGCCTGGCCGGATCTCAATAATTTTCAAGTTACAGCAAATAGAATGAAAAATCGGAAATTTGTAAAAAAAAACCCTCATTGCTAAACTATCGATAATGCTACATAAAAACGAAGCACATATTTAGAAAGAGCAGAAAAAATCCTACGAAATGACATAAGTTGTTTTAGAATATTGAGAATTAATGGCGAGTTACAAGCTCTGAAACAGTGAAAAAATACAAAATCAAATATTTAGCAAAATAGTTAATCGTTAATTCCAAAAATGCAACTCTACCTACATCAAGGAAAATGTTATAAAATTTGGTCCATTCCGAAAGCTTTCGAAGAAGCTGACAATAAACCATATCAGTTTAATTGTATGGGAGAAATCAAGCAGTTCCCTAGTTACAACTCTGTACTGTTGCACGCTCGGAAAGGGCGAAACTCCGCCCATGACGATTGTAAACACCCCATTTCAATATCTTTCAATTATACATTTCTGATCAACCTCTATCAATACCCTTTCATTATTCAGTCTGGTCAAGTGAATGACATATTGTGCAGCTCTCGCCTTGTCTTAAAGCAAACTCCGTGACTGCTGCGTTTCCTCCATGAACTTTCAGGATGATGAAGAAGAAGTACTTTTTATGCAAATTTTCTATGTGTATAGGAAGAAAAGTGTAATAAAACATCAGTCATCAGTGGGCGTTATGTTAAAGGGAGGCTGTTGTAAGTGGGATTGTAGTAAGTTGATGTATAATAATTATGCCGGAATACTCTAACGAAGAATATGCGGACATGCATCTGATGTACGGGCAAGCTCATGGAAATGCATGTCTAGCACAGCGCATGTACCGTGAGCAATTTCCAAGGAGACGTTGCCCAAGTTCGAAACTCTTCATAAAAATCGATAGACGATTACGGGAGACTGGATCATTTAATACAGCAAGCATTGATGCAGGGAAACCTCGACATGTACGAACACCTGCAATGGAAGAAGATGTACTGAATATTTTTAAAGATAACCCCTCCACGAGTACACGAGCTGCTGTGTCCGAAGTCGGTGTTTCTCACCAAAGTGTGTGGCGTGTTCTGCGTGCAGAAAACATGCACCCCTTTCATGTGCAGCGGGTACAACTGTTATCAGTAACAGATTGTGCTCAGCGGACAGAATTCGTACGCTGGTTGCTTAATGTAACAGAAAATAATCCACAATTTCTGGAAAATATTTTATTTACTGATGAAGCAACATTTACGAGAGAGGGCGTGGTAAACACGCACAATATGCACACATGGTCATATACAAATCCGCACACTGTTTTCCCGTCGAACACACAACAAATTTCAGTGTGAACATATGGGCAGGTGTCCTCGGCGATTATCTCATAGCACCATATTTACTCCCAGATGTACTCAATGGCAGTACGTACTTGGTTTTCCTACGGGATATCTTACCACAGTTACTGCAAAATGTGCCAGCAACATTGCGTCACAATATGTGGTTTATGCACGATGGCGCACCGGCACATTTTTTCATAGGTGTTCGCAATCACCTCAATTCAACATATCCTGGGAAATGGATTGGACGCAGTGGACCTGTTGCTTGGCCTGCACGCTCTCCAGACCTCAATCCGTTAGACTTTTTTGTTTGGGGACACCTTAAATCGCTGGTGTATGAAACGCCTGTGGATACACCGGAGGATTTACTAGCGCGAATCGTTGTCGCTGCAGGAGACATTCCCAACTCCGTCGGAGTTTTTCGGCGTGTTTGCCAATCTTTACGACGTCGCTGTCGGCTGTGCGATTCTGTTAATGGGCGCAACTTCGAACACCTATTATAATAATGTCCGTTCGTCTGCCTTCCGACATTGAACTGTACAGCGCAGGCCAGAAGACTATGCTTCACATATGTCATAAAGTACGTGGAATGTAATTCTTTATTTGCCATTTTTCTTTTATTTTCAACACTTTTTGGCACAGTATTTTGTAAGTCACAGACTGTGGTGTACTCAAATTGTAAATTACAAAGTTTCTATGAATTAATTTAAAATTTAGTGTCTTTTTTTAATTTATAATTAATAAAATTATTATGCTATTTGTTATTATTATTTCCTATCATAAATTATGATGCACATATACATACAATAATTGTCCATGTAAAACATGTAATGAAACTTCTTGCATAGTTACAAATCGCAATATTTTTAATTAATTGCGAATTTTCACCACCAGTTTAATTTTAAAGAATTTAACTTAAGCTTTATATCAATAAAAGACCACTTTAAAATGTAGACTATGATTGTAAAGTTATTTTGGTTAGTTCAACTCTTGAATAATTAAAAATGTTGCATCTCAGAAGAAGCATGATCGAAAATGTATAGTTGAGAGTAATTAAAAAGGCGGTGTTTCCAATCGTGATGGGCGGAGTTTATCCTTTGCTAATGTCAAAGAAAGCGGAGTTGTAACTAAGAAACTGATTAATTTCTCTCACACAATTAAACCGATATGGTTCATTGTAAGCTTTTTCGAAAGTTTTCGGAATGGACCAAATTTTACTACATTTTCCTTGTTGTAGCTAGAGTTGTCTTTTTGGAATTAACGATTAACTATTTTGATGTATATTGGATTTCGTACTTTTTTCACTGTTTCAAGGCTTGTAACTCGTCAATAAATATTGCTATTTTAATACAATTGATGTCATTTTGTAGGTTTTTTTCTGCTCTTTCTAAATATGTGCTTCGTTTTTATGTAGCATTATCGATAGTTTAGCAATGAGGGTTCTTTTACAATTTTCCGAATTTTCATTCTATTTGCTGTAACTTGAAAACTATTGAGATCCGACCAGGCTTTATATACTGATTTATGCTCCATGTGATCTCCTCTATTACCCCTATTAATATTGGACCCCTTTAACGGAACACCCTGTATATATATATATATATATATATATATATATATCAAATGTTTTGTGCGAGTGCTAACACTGCACAAATCCAGATCTGAAGATTTTTTATTCACAACAATGCATTATCAAACATGTTTGATTGAATGTTTTATGTACCAGGAAATTAGATACAGTTTTTCATGATAATATCAACTCAAATTTTTCGTTGCATGTTGAGGATAACACTTGATTTTAATTGCAAAATGTGAAATAGTAGCAAAAAGTCTTAATAAAATTTTTTTTATATAATATATTTCAAGAAATGTATTAGTTTTGTAATAAATTCCTGTGAACTCCAATCATTTTATTATTTGTAACACCGAATTTTCCTACTTTTGAAAGTGATAAAGCAATTAGCTAATAGTAAAAATGATTTGAAGAAAATAAATGCAAATCAATGCAAAAGTAATTTGTGAAACGTAATCTTAATAAGAGTAATTATAAGCAGAAGATATCGCTTATAATAAAACATAGTAAGTTTGTTGATATGAAATGCCTTTGTAAAGGAGGAGAGATAGAAATGAATCTTATCAAACAAAAATCCATTTTAACACCCTAAGTGATTCTTTTCTTTTGATGCAATAAATTGAAAACATTGGATTAACACCACTTTTTAAAATTAAAATATTCATTATATTTAGTCTAAAATTTTCTGTCATTAAATATTATGAAACTGTAAAAAAAAAAAAAAAAAAAAAAAAAAAAAAAAAAAAAATAGTGGTATAAGAAATCTTTAAGTGATGAATCAAGCAAACTCTTCTTGCTCGTAAGTGCATACGGGCAAATCAGTTAAAATGTTGACACGAATAGCATATTGTAAAATTTGATGTAGCTAGAAACTAATTATTGATAATTCTCATTTCTTTTCTAACTATGCTAAATACCTGATTTTATTTTGTATTAAACAATATTTTTTTATATGCAAATATACATTCTATTTTCAAATTTATAAAGAATATTTTATTTTTAATGAAAAAAAAATATTTTTAAAGCTACTTTTATTTTCTTTTAAGTACAGAAACATTATTTATTTATTTTATTTTTTTTTAACCTCAGATTAAAAAAAAATGTCGTATTTACTGAATTTTATGTTGAAAGAAGCACAACAGTTCAATAAAAAATAATACAAAAATTTTTTTGTTAGTAAAATGTAATTTTTATTTTTAAAATGAGATAGAATATTTTATGTAATAATTCTACACAATTTCATGAAAACGTCCTAAGTAATCATCTGATTGCAACACAAAGAGAAATAACTCAAATTCTATATTTAAAAAAATCCTTTCAGCCAAGACGTCATTTCATTTTTATTTGAATTAGAAACTAAACTGTGCAGTGAATTAATAAGTTTTAAAAAAATAACAAAAAGAGACAAATTGCCAGTTGTAACATATTTGTTTGTTAAAATATTTCGTTAACAGTATAATGTTATTAAAATAATAATAATAATAATAATGTGAGAAAATTTTTATCCTCATAACTTCATGGAAACGGCGTCAGGATTTCATTAGAAACAGGTTCTTATAGAATTATATAAAAATTTATTTAATCCCACCAAAATATTAATTTTATAGTAACTATAGTTACATGAGGGAAGTATTCTGTTATTTTAGAACTAATTACTGAAAGACAAATCACTACCTGTAACTATCGTAGCACAACATGGTAAGTTCTATAAATAAGACTATGCCTTGCATTTTAAAATAACCTGCATTAAAAATAATTTTAATTCATATAAGTCTAATTACATGGGTTTTTTGTACAGTAAGTAATTTAGCTGATATTTGCTATGCTTGTTGGCCACCGTTTTTTTTTTTTTTTTTTTTCGAAAAGTTTGCTTGACCTTATTCAATTAATGAAATATCTCCGATAAAATAGTCGCATTTTTCCTTTCTAAAATACTGGTAGCCAAAAATCGTAGCATGCGACTTACACTACAAGTACTCATGGAAATATCCATGAGAAAGGAACACGATTACTTTCAGTTGATCAATGTCAAAAATTTTTATTTTTTGAAATATTCCAAGCAGAACACTTCTTTTTCTTTGTTTCTAAGAGATGTTTCTGTCAAAATGTTTCGGTTTTTAAAAAGAATTGGTTAACAGTATAATGTTAGTATTTTATATAATGAAACAAATCTTTATATTATTTAATTTCATAATATCAAAAAAAAATGTCATCCGATTTCCAGCAGAATTTTTTTTTTTTTTGTTCGATTTACGTATAAATGTATTTAATTACAAGAAATGTCATTTTTTCTTGTAACTAAAGGCGAAACAATGGAATATTCCATTGCATTCTTTGATCTAAAACTAATTATTAATAGGAGAAATCACCATTTGTAACATAACTGCGTAAGTTCCATATATTAGAAGTTACATTTCATTTTAAAATGATAGACCTTAAAAAATATTTTAATTTATATAAGAAACAATCACGATGTAACTTCTATTAATTTCAATATCAAAAATGTAATTTTTCAGAGATATTATGATTAGAGCAACCCTTGTTCCATGTGTGTTAGAGATGTTTCGTTCATAGTTTTAGGACTATCGTTTATCTGGAAAATAATAGTTTACAGCTATTTCAATAAAGAACACTATTGAAGATAAAATATATCCACAAAAGAGTACCAAAAATGTGCCTTTTAGATCTTTAATCTGCAAAGCTTTTATGTTATCAGGCTCATTTGTTATAGACTTCAATGATTGTAATTCCAGTTGCAGTTCTTCATCCTTGTTAATCTTCTCGAAAATTCCTGCTGCAAAAAGACGATGTATCATTTTATTTAAATAGGATTTCATGCAAGAAAACTTTTTTGAAATCGGAAACGCATACATAGTAGTAAAAAAAGAATCTTGAGAAATAAAGTATTTTTGTTTGTATGGTTTCAAGTAAATTCTCCCTGTGATGAATGCTTTACCAGATGGTGCCTTCAGAAAGGATTCTTCAGCTCCATCAGATGTAATTTCATTCCGTTGCAGGCATTTGCCAATAGACTTCCACGACTCAAAACCTGATTGAGAAAATTTTTGTGAAAGCCGCTTGTTACTGAATGAGTAACAAGTTACCGAATTCCGTCGTGCAGCTTCGGTTAAATTGGGTATATCTCGAATTCCTGTAAAATTTGGTAAGGTGAGAAAGGATAGGAAAATAGCCTTGTAGCTGTTTGTTATTACAAAGGAAAAAATTAACCACGCACATGTTATCAGCCTATGACTATTTTTTTGCAGTTCAATTAGAAAGGATTTTTCAAGTACTGTTCCGTAGGTCATTAATAAGATATGGGATGTATATGTCCGTGTTTTATTTGTCACAAAAAAATGAGAAATGAAAAAAAGACTATGATTGCTATGAAGAGAATCCACAATTTTAGGGGAAATGGATTTAATAAGGCTAAATTTGTAGAAACAGGCCTTTGTTTATCCGTCATAAATGTATAATCCGTAATAAGATAAGGATAGCTTAAATTCACAGTGTAAAACTTATCTTCGCTTAAAGCAGTACCTTCCACTGCAAGATCAGTTTCAGAAGTTATCACCATTCCTATCATACCACTCCAGTTTCCATCAGGTAACTTACTTCCGATTTCACCATCTTGTGGTATAAATACTCGATATGGTACTCGAAAAACTTCAGATAAAAGACGAATAAGTTGAGCGTCATAAACATGAAGAATTGTATCATCATTTTGTATAGCGTATATGTCCAATTTAGGTGCATGTACTGCAGAAAAAGGAATAACATTTGGGGTACAATTTTTTTGCATTATTGTGAATGACAAATTGTTTTTCAGTTAGTTTATGCTTTTGCCGGTTATTCGATTACGCGGTATTTTGTGGATTCATTCAAAGCATTTTTTTTTTTTTTTTTTTTTTTAACTGGAAAGACAGTACAAAATACACTGAAATAGTTCAAAATATAAGCAATCGTGCTAATGATGATAGTAATGATAATATTTACTTTTACTTGGTATTTATTAATATATACAATATTGTAATAATCGTTGCGCTACTACACAAGGAAAACGTAAATGACAGTGCATAAAATTATATACAAGCATATATATATATATATATATATAAAGAATAGCGCTATTATACTTGACCTTCTATCTACTCTAGTGTATTTTTTACGTATTATTATGCCTAAAATTTCTTTAAATATTCAAAATGACACATTTTCCTTTCATTAAAATATATTCTAAATATACTCACATTCATAAACAAATAAATATTCTTATTCACTATGAACTAATACAAATATTCTTTTGATGATGTTACTAAAGTTTATTTTGAAGTGAGACCTGTATGAAACACGTAATCCCCGAATATATAAAAATGAAACCGTTTGATTCATTTTTAAGAAAACGAAATATTCCAGACTATAGAAAATTCAGACAAAACAAATGAAATTTAAAACAACAAATTGTGTCTACATATTTAAATTTAAAGCAAGGCGAATTATTCTAACACGCAAAATAATGCATTATTAATCAGTAGTTTGATTGTAATAGCCAAGTAATTCATTGTTGCTCTAATGTGTTCGTATACTTAATTCATAAAACTCTCAATTTCCTTTCACAACAATATTTTGATTTAATAGTTAAAATATTTTGAAATAAGATATTACATACTTTTGGTTTTAAAACGATTTGGTAATATATCTTTTGTAAATCGCAGGTTGTTATATAAATGCCACATTAGGCATTATTACGATGGAATGCAGAAATAAAATAAATTAATGTGAATGTTTTATTAATGTATCTGTATGAGTTTTAATTGAATGTCTATGTTTATTTCAAAGTTGAATTTTTTTCAGTATAATTTGAATAAAAACATATTTAAGATTATTGATCTTCCTAAAAGGTTTCTGTCATTACATGTTTCCAAATCAGTAAATCTATCTCCGATGTTTATTCAAATGATGATTGTTGGAGTTAACATTATATTTGCATTTTTAAATGTCAGTTATACTTTGTTACTTAACACCTTAACGGTCGAATTAAATTACAGTTTAAAAATTCAAATTGCTTATTGGCACCACTTTTTTGAAAAAGAAATATTCACTTATTTAATGACAGGTTAAATGACGACATAATAAAGCCAGGTATAATATTTCATAAAACTGGTGGAACTTAAACAATCTGAATAAGAGACACAGATAGTGAATATCACGGGAGCGGGAATTAAGGGATTAAAAAGATCTATTAAAAATATTAAAAAAATATTTCGAATACCAGTGTTTTCTAAAAATAATTTGTTAAAAGTTTTTACTCAAAAATTAATTGCTAGTTCAGGAATTATAATTACAAGGTGATAATCCCTGACCTTATATACCTATTTAATCTTTTAGTGCGCAGCTTTGCAAAGAGCTGACTATAGGCTGATGTTTTTTTTTTTTTTTTTTTTCTACCAATTATGTAGCAACAGCAAAACGTTTTAAAACTGTAAAACGCTTTGTTAATTAAAAATATCTGTTTTAAAAACTACGATAAAAACCAGACAAGATTATTATAAATAAAGAAGTAAGTTTTACTACTATGCCAGGGATGGCGAAACTTTTTGAATATGCGTGCCAAAAATTTCATAATTATTATGTACCGACATTCTAACGTGCCAGAAACGTTTAAACTTAGATAAAATCGAACAATTCATTTTTATAGAAATTTTACTTAAATATTTTTACACTTATACTAAATTCGATTCCTGACTTATTTTATTATGCTGTATTTACTCACTAATACAGCCATGTTTTATCAAATTAAGTATTAATAATCTATAAATGAGTTTTTCTTTTATTGTATGCTTCCGAATATGATAATTTTTAGTTTTTCAGATAGACGCAGGTTATATAGATACATAATTATTTACACTAACAGTTAAAATTCAATTTTCAAAGTTAAAACCTAAATATAATAAAACATAAAATAACTTAAAACCTTAAACCTAAATAAAATAAAACCTAATCTGAAGTAGAAGCGTGTCAGTTACTTATATTACACTGTTAAAAATTTTGCAGCATTCTGGCAGGTCATTCGACCGTTTTTTTAGAAAAAACGGTGTCATAACCATAATTTAACTATATTCTGACCATAAAATGGCCAATAATATGGTCAGAATAGTGTTAAATTACCGGTTGTGTAACCGTTTTCGGAAAAAAACGGTCAAATTACCTGCCAGAATACTGCAAATTTTTAACAGTGTACTATACAAACTATCTCTTAAAATTCAATTTTCAAAATTAAAATCTTTGAAATTCTATAGAAAGCAAAACGATTTGGAAAACACTACAATGTTAAATGGTTTGGAGAGAAAATGACCCTACAGGGCGCTTTCAATGAAATTTATAATACCTGAATTAATTCAAAAGTAACGGATTATTTTAATGAAAATTATATACCTGATATACAAAACAATTTTTTTTGTTTAAAAAAAAAAAAAAAAAAAAAAAAAAAAAACATAAAATGGATTGCATTCTCCATAAACTGAGTATAATCTATATTTTTTACGCGTGCCAGAGAAGTTTTCTTACGTGCCAAGATCGGCACGCTTGTCATAGGTTCGCCATCCCTGTGCTATGCTATATAACTCATAAAAAACAAAAATTTATACCTCTTCTTTTATAAATTATATTTTATGGGGTTTTCTGTACATTATTTTACTAATATCTAATATATCGTTAAATGATTATTGTCTATAGTAGAAGTACTGGTTACAAATCGTATGTGTAATATACACTGAAACAACAATAAAATAATTTTACCTAAACTCGAGCCACGCAGCCACAAAAAACAATAACCAACTTCCAGTGATCCATAATCTGTCCATGCTCGTTCCATGTCTGTTGTCGCACAATTGCAGACATCCTTGTAAAACCGCCCAAAAAAGGGCTTTAAATAATACAAATCATTAACTGTCATTCGTGTATCAACTATTCAAAAATGAAGACTGTCTGTAAAACTAGTATGTCTATTAATGAAATTCAAAGTTATGTGTTTTTTATAATACAAATTGCTGGTTAAACTAAAACGTTCTTTAAAAAATAAATTTTTATTCGAACAGAGTTTATAGTAGCGAAAAATCTGACCTATGATAATACTGATGTAAAAGCGCTTATGCATATTTGAACTCCAGTTAACTAATTAGTCAACTTCAAAATTAAAGTTTAATTTTTAATCAGCTGCATCTTCGAGATGAGCAGTTTATTGGGGCGTCGAGTCCGGTTGGGGGAATTCTCGCGATATGCTTTCAATTGTTTTTATGCATTTGATTTATGATTTGCGACACTCTGGAAGATACCCACCGCCACTACCGAATAATAGTTTGTTATGTATCGTAATTAGTCTGAAACATTGCTATTCTTTTTTTAAAATGCGCACTGCTGGCGAGGCCACAGCTTTTGGTTGTTTTTTCTTGTTCATTTTATATCTGTTGAATTTTTTTAGATGTTTGTTGTTTATTCTTAGTTTAATTATGGTGTGAGATTCTGAGTCTGCCGAATGCATTTCATACATAATGTGATATATATATAATATGTGCGGTTATTTGCTGTAGCGCTTATCGCATGGATTTTATTTTTTATTTTTATTTTTATTTTTAACCTTTTTTGAGCTTATATATATGTATATTCGTATACCGGATGTCCCAAAAATGACCGATGATTTTAAAATTCAATAACTTGCAAACAGTGGCAGGTATTACAAAAATACTTATAGGAGGGTTGCGTATGATGTCAGGAGTTTTTTACTGTGATTCTTTATTTTATTTCGACGTTAAACAATAGATGGCGCTGAGCAATATGTGCTCAGTCCAGACCCCGATTTTTTGTGCTTCGGGATACATTCAATACAATTTAATCTCCTTGTTTCGCATAGAAGAAGAGATATGCCGAAAAATCGAGCCTAGATTTAGCGGTTATTGCTTGCATTGCCATCAGGCGATGCTATTTGTAACTAAAGCTCAGAATAGCAGCATACAAACGCCTGACATTTTGCATAATATTCCTGCAAGAATTTTTTAAATATCTTTCACAGTTTTCAAGTTATTGAATTTTAAAATCATCGGTCATTTTTGGGTCACTCGGTATATAAAAAGTTTATATATAAAACAAATATACACAGACTAGATATGATTATATATACTGATTATATACAGAGTGTCCCAAAAGCCCTGACCTCTGCTTTTATTAGTTACATATTGATTATAGACATATATTATAAATTACAAAGCTACATAGGAAAGATACTGGATTTTAATAAATTGATTAAAATTTTCAGCGGATTAAATTTGTGCAAATACGAAATTTGAACTTTTATACGTCCCTAGTTCTAAACATTTCCCACTGATTAAAATGTGGCACATACAATATAAAGATCATGTACAAATTTTCAGCCTTTTATCATAAAAAGTAGCAGAGATATGGAAATACATAAAACACATACTTAACACGTTCACGCTGGCGCTATGGGTAACACTCGACTGTCTCAGAGTTGTCAAGTCTCCGGCTTTTTACACACCACTATTACTTTATTGAAAACGTTGTTCCTTTAAATCGCCCAATTGTTCTAATTAAATAAAACAACATTTTCTGTATTAAAATACTGGTATCCAAAAACCCGGAGACTTTGCAGATCTGAGACAGTCGAGTGTGACCCACCGCGCCGGCGTGAACGTGTTAAACTAATTTTATGCCTGGATAATGCCTAGATATGAGTTCGCTAAGGGTAAAAATCATTCTGGTTTATCGTGTTTCAGAAGGTATATAGAAATTACGAAAAAAGAAGAATGATTGCATAAATGAATAATGATTGCGCTATTTATTGCTACAAAAGTATTTAAACTGTTTAGAAATAATAACTTTATTCTAAGATTACAATGTATTTTAAAAATATTTTTGGTTCATGCCTATACATTTGTATGATAACATTTCTCTGATACTCGACAAAGTTCTTGTTCGGTGATTTCACGACAACGATGTTGAATGCGTTGTGGTAATTCTTCTTTATATAAGGTAGGTGGGAAATAAACAGCTGTGCGTAAACGTCCATTCAAGAGAAAATTCATAACCGTTACATCAGGCGTCATGGGGGGGATTCGACTGGCACATGCAAGCTAACCCTCTTGCCTGGGAACTCGTTATTTAACCAGTGTTTCGTTTCTGCAGTTCAGTGACCTTAAGATACGTCCTGTTGAAACCAAACATCTGGAAGTACCGTAATTTCCGGTGTATAGCCGGCGGATCAAACAATCATGTTTCAACCCAGAATTTTTTTAAAATAAAATGTAATTTTTTATATCACGGTAAATATTGGTCTTCAAATTCTGAATAAAATGTCTGGGTCCAAACTGAATTGTTTGATCTGCGGGCTATACACCAGAAATTACGGTACTGTTAGGGGCATTTCATACAAAGAGATCAGGATTAACAACATCCAGAATCTGTTTCCGGTCAACATACCTGTTTCCCGTCAACGTACCATCATGCAGTGTGGGTCCAAAGAAGCGGTTTCCGAAAATAACACAATATACATTTTAAAAAAATGACGTCTCATGATGAATATAACACACCGTATATGTATTTGTTTTTGACCAAAAATGCTCCTTTTGAGGATTTATGCGTACACCTGGTTTAAAACAGAATTCGGCAGTCCAAATTATGTATTTCAGTAAAGATGGATTTGCACCTTCAAGATTAAGAGCGCAATTACAAAAATCTAGACAAATGCGACATTTGAGTGTTTAAAATATGGCATTTATTCCGTCTCAGTATTGTCCACACTGTGCACGTGGTCTTCTTTTCGGAATTTCACATCAACTCTAAAGCGTTTGCTAAGTTCCCTAGGTGGTCATCCGTATCGCTGTTGTACGTGGTACCAGTGTTGCCAGACGAATACTAACATTTTATTTTGAAAGCCACTATTTTCATACACAGATAGTTGCCAGACGAATACTAACATTTTATTTTGAAAGTCACCATTTCCATACAGAGATAGTCGCCTTATTTATTTAAAAAAAAAATTACAATTAAAGGAAGGGAATAATACCGTAAAAAAAAGTGGTATTCAACATAAAATTTTAGTATTCGTCTGACAACACTGCGTGGTACGCTTATTTTTGAAACAGCGATAAGAAAACTAAAATGAGGATTACTGCTAAATGAAGCCAAAATATAAATTTCTTCATTAGTTGAATGATGTCTGGTCCACCTAGTCCACCTATAGGGTGTGCTCTTTCTCTCTGACACATTCGTTTAAAAAATCGGGAAATAAATCGTAGAAGAACGTTTATAACTGGGAAAAATATATGCTTAACCCTCTGTCTACCAGAAGTGTCCAATGGACCCGACATGTACATTCAAAATATTTATTCAAACCAGAAATTTCTTCAAAACAAACTAAATGTATAAATCAGACAATAATAAGTTAAATAAACAAATTAAATAGTTTTAAGTAAAAATTCTGGTGTAGAATGTTTTTATAAAACTTGAGTAAAATTTCCGGTAGTTCTACGGTTAAATTCAGTTTCGTCAGCATTCCAATTGCATTAACTATACAGCTTTAGCATTTTAAAAAAGGTTATTCGATACTTTATTGCAACGTACTGTTTGTACAGGCTAATTACACTCTCAAAATGTTGTCGAAATGTGAAATAATTACGAACTTAGACTATCTGGCTGCGCGCATTGCGCTCACATAAGCAATGGTTTTGATCAATGGCAGAGCACAAACAATTTTCTCATGTAATGACACGTCAGTTGCGATTACGTGACGCACAGAACAGAGGCAGATATTTGTGTATGCAAACATTTGTAAGCTGTTTTAATGTTCATTGTCTGTGCCATTTTCAGGTTTTATTCGCTAATTCATCATGCAAAATTTTAATGTTATTTTCAGAAAGCATGGTTTTAGGTGTGTAAATAACACTAAAAATAAGAGCCATATTTTACTTACTTAAAGGGAATTTTTGCGTCGAGTCATCCCCACTCTAACTGTTAACATTTACTTTGTAATTTATGATTAACACCTCACGAACTTTGTTTAACCCCCGGGACTGGCGGATTTTGCACGAATTTTATTCGGTTAGAACCACTTCCCTTAGCAAAAAATGACATAGAATTACCATAAAAAAACCATAAGTGAAATCTTTTTTTTTTGCCTAAGGTAAAAAATATTCTATGGTGAACCATATAAACATTAAGTGTATGGTAATTTTTATGGCACCGTGCGGTAAACGTCTAAGTAGTTTTTGGGGTAAAATCTTATGGCATTTATATATTAAATTCTTTTCTTACCGCAAGAGACTGCGAATAAGAGGTGTGGTGAACACAAACTCCTCCTTCTATGAATAGAGTGAATTATGCTCTAGGGAAGTCCAGTCTCGGTAAACGACAAGACGCGACAAGACGAACGATCTCCCTGGCTTATCTTCAGTATGTCAGCTGAACAGTGAAGCAGCGGTTAAGGGGTTACCTAGTTGAATCAACTTTACACCCAGTCTGATAATTGTGATGTCTTACATTATAGTAGAGCCATTGGGAAAAAATATAGGTGTAGTTGTTTACAACTACTTAAAAAAGGAAAAACTAAAGATTTTACTAGCATAGATGCTTTAAATATTTAAGAGAAATGAGTTAGAGAGAGTTTAAGAATATGAATTTCAAGATAAGTTATATTAAAATATAGGTATAGCTGCAGTACTTGACTGCTGTAAAGAGTAGATAATTAAGTAAAAAAAATAAAAGTTAGCACTAGTTCAAAGGTTACTCTCACCAAGCTTCGGCAAGGAAAGGCGGTTAAGGATGGCAGAAAGGCTGCTTACATTTAACAAAAAGGCACTAATCAGGGCAATATATCTTTTTTTCTATATAGTTATATATAGAGTTTTTTTATATAAAAAAGTAAAAAAGAAAGAAAAATGAAAAAGTGAAAAATTTACTAGAGCAATCAATGCGGTGAACACAAATCTCACGGGGATTCCATTATAGAGGAATATTTAGGGCGCTTACGATGGTGGGGCTCGAAAGCGTCGTAGTTTGGGAGCTCTGCCACAATATCATTTGAAAGGTCGTATAAAGCAGTGTAGAAATTGCAAGGTCTTTAATTCTTTTCCGAAGGGTGATGTTATCCAGGTCCCTTCGGACAGTGGAGTTACGTAAGTATCTTGAGGCGACTCGGACGGTGCGAAGATTTTTATTATGCAATTTGCTAAGGTTATCCATAGTGGTCTTGCAGGTAAAGCCCCAGACAGGACTGGCATAAGTGATGATGGGGAGAATACAGGAGTTATAGAGGAGGAGTTTATTGTAGACGGAAAGGGTTTTACTATTAACCCCTTAGGGACGGGAGCCTTTTACGAAATTTTTAATCTTTTGTCACCGTTTTTTAAAAACAGAAATTTGTGTCTTCTTGAATCGAGAAAATGCGCTGATTAAATAAGGCAAATTTTACAGTAAAATTTTACTGGTGAGGAAAAACAAGGATTTTGAGAGCTTCATGCGGCACGTATACGTGTCGCTCGTCCCCAAGGGGTTAAGAAGTGATTTAAGGGCAAGAGAAGCTCCGGCGACTTTCCCCCTGATGGAGAGAATATGTTTCCTCCAAGTGAGACTACGATGAAGGATGACACCCAGGTACTTGGCCTCGTCGGTCCAAGGAATAGTAGTGTTATTTATTGTTAGTCTTTGATGATAAATAAATTTACGAGAGAAATAAACAGCTTTAGTTTTATTTTCATTGATTAGAACGCGCCATAGGTCGTATACATGTATCGTCCGCATACAGAGCTAAATAAGTAAGTAATGAACGTGGGATGTCATTGAAAAATATGTTGAATAACATTAGGCCCAACACGCTCCCCTGAAGAATGCCCGCTAGTATAAAAAGAATTATGGATAAGATGTTATTGATGCGGACTCTAAAAGTACGACCACAAAGGTATGAGTATATTAAGTGCATTAGACTGGCACGGAATTTTAGCTTAATTAATTTGTATATAAGGCCTTCGTGCCAGACTTTGTCAACAGCCTTTGCGACGTCAAGGAATATGGCTGCAGCTGGGATCTTCGCGTTGAGCCTTTCGCTGAGAAACTCAACAACGCGAAGGAGCTGGTGTTGGGTTGAATGTTTTGAGCGAAAGCCAAATTGTTCAGACATAAGGATGTTGTTTTGCTGAATGAAGTCCTGCAACTGGGCCCTAATGACACGTTCGATGACTTTACTGAGAGAAGGAAGGAGAGAGATAGGTCGATAGTTACTAGGATCAGAGAGATCAGTTCCAGGTTTGGGTATGGGTGATATGATAGAAAGTTTCCAAGGTTTCGGGAAGTAATTAAATTTAAAGATAGCATTAGTAAGTTTGGTGATATAGATAATACAGTTAGGAGGAAGATTTTTGAGAGCAGTGTTCGAAATTTTGTCGTAACCTGGGGTCTTGCGTTTTTTCACTTTTTAAATAATATTATGGATAACAATAGGTTGAATAGTAGGGGGGGTCATCAGGGGGACGGCTAGGAAATTGCGAACAGTTTCACTAACCTCATCAAGATGTACCTGGCAGGCGAGTTTTGGGTTCGGAGAAAATTGTAATGCGTAGGAGTTGGCAAGTAGGTTTGCTTTAACCTGGTTAGTATAAGCATAATTAACATTATTGTCCGAAAGAGGGGGAATGGGAGAGTATTTTTTATTAATTTTTCGTTTGATTAGCCAAAGAGAATTATCCTTGCTAGCAAGATTTTTGAGGAAATTATTCCAACTTTTTTGCTTTTCGTTATAAAGGCAATTTTTGATCCTACTATTAGCTCTATTGATTAAGGGTTTAAGGGAGGGGTCTCTAGAATTTTGAAACTGTCGCAGGAGTTGGTTACGATTTTTAATCAAGTTATAAATATAACGGGGAGGAATGAATGAGTTATTATTTTTGAAGGTATTGAAGGTAGCATGATTTTGGGCTTCAATAATTTTGGAATTTAGAGAATCCACAGCGTCATCAATATCAGTAGTAGAGTTTATAATGAGAAAAGTAATATCTTGGCTAGCAAGATGGTTAGTAATTTTTTTTCGAATCAATGGACACGGAAAGAGGAGGAGAAATAGGGTTAATAATATCAATTTTGAAACAGACAGGGTAATGGTCAGAGGAGAGATCTTTAATGACAGTAGAGGTGATAGGTTAGGGAAGTTTTTTAGAGATAGCAAGATCAATTATGGAATCATGGGTGTTAAGAGCCGTGCTTATGTGTGTAGGGGTATTAGGCGCGTGTAGGCTTAATTTAAGGTGTTGGACTAGATCAGGGACGGCGAACCCATGGCACGCGTGCCATAAGTGGCACGCTGCAGATTATTTTTGGCACGGCATGGATTCAGGTTCCAAATCAAAATATGGTAGAATTTCACAAAATGCATTAATTAATCTAGATGTTGTCTCTGTTTATCTGAATTCGATTAGTTCGGTTGGTTGTCATTGTCATACAGATTGAAGAAACTTAAATATAACTTAATGTATCCTGATCTAACTCAATATTGGCTCACAAAATGTTAAGAAGAAGAGAGAATTGGGAGATTAACGCAAAAAAGAAAGATTAAAAGGTATCATAAGCAAATATGTTGATGGTAAAATTATAACAATTTGGAATTCAATTCCAGACACTAAAAGCTGTAGATTCTGACGCTTGCTGTTTTGATAATTTATTCTGCGAGATATTCTTTTCGGAAATAAATAATAAGAAAAGTTCAGGTAAAAACATCTTGTCAAATGTGTCCAATTCAACATGCATTTTCTTAAAAATAACTAAGTACGAAGCTGATATAAAGTATTTGGCATCTAAGATGAGGCGACAAAAACAATGTTTTAAAAATAAATTTCCAAAGTATAAATTCAAATATTACCTGTATTTTTTAATGCAAAAAACAAAATTGTAAGTAATTTTGTTTCATTATTATTTGATCCATTAATTTTTTTTTATTGTTGGCACGTCATGATTACGTAAATTATATTTTTGGACAAATTTGGCAGGTGGATGTCAAAAGGTTCGCCGTCCCTGGACTAGATTATGGGGAGAGGTACCCCGATGAGAATTGCCGTGACAATTCCAACGCCTGCTCCTGGCATTATAAAAGCCAACAAAGAAGCAGTGTTGGTAATTGGAGAAGAGTTGAGTTAGACTATTTACAGGAAAGTATTTCAGCAGAAGTAAACAAAAATATCTATTTATAAGAATATTTTAGCAAAAGTGGTGGGAGTAGAATTTTTTGTTAGTGACTAAAAAATGCTGACAAAATTATTATTTAATTCTTTCATACTTTTTCCATCACAATGAACTTATTTTTTTAGTTTGTTCGAAATTTATAAAGTATTATTTTAAAGCTGTTAGGAAATTTAGAGCAAGCAAGAAGTTTTAAAGCTTCCTGTCTTAAGGATAATGTAATCCACTGGCACAAAACTGTAAAGAAAGGTTTTAAAAGTTAATTTAAATTTTGATTAAATTTTGATAGTTGATCAAAATTTTGAAATTTTGATAGTTTTTTTTTTTTTTTGGTAAAGAAATTAATTTTTTTTATTGAATTTAAGCCAGCAATATGTACGCATTTCTGCAAAAATTGACGCACTACAAACACGTTAACACGAATACTTAGCTATATAAGCTTAGTATTTTGTATATAATATGTACATACAAGGCTGCCACAGGCGACTGTTTTTTAATTCTATTTTGCACTAAATTTTCAAAACAAAAATATTTTGCTTTCGCTTTAAAAATATTTACAGGGCATAGTTGCCAACCTCCGGCCTTTTTAAAATTAAGAAAACGAGCTTTGAAACAGAAAATTAATTTAATTAAATGCGTCTGGCATTTAATGAGTTAGTCGTTAGAAATTTATTTAATTCCGTTAAGTAAATTAATTTCTAGTTAGAGTATAATTGTTTGATTTTAAAAAAGCCGGTGGTTGACATGTATGCAAGGGAGATACACTATAAAATCTATTTAAAAAATAAAATAAAAGTTCGAAAAGCATATAAAAATAGTCGCTTGTGGCAAACCTTTATCTATATGTGTGTGTGTGTGTGTGTGTGTGTGTGTAATTAAAAACGAATGACCTACTTTTGACGATCAAGTACTTGAAAACAACATTTCAAACGGTGTGTACAACATTCTGGGTGTGCAGACTGCTTCGTTAAACATCTTGAAATAAAAAATCTTTGAACTTAAATTAAAAAAAAAAAAAATATATATATATATATATATATATATATATATATATATATATATATATATATATATATATATATATATATATATATATATATATATATTGTTTTTTAAGAAATTTTTGCATAAGCTAAAATGTGACACTTTTTGTAGCATTGAAAAAAAATTATGCAAAAGATGAATTTAAAATTTATTAGAAATTTTGCGACGGAAATAATTAGTTCTACTTGTGCTTTTTTTCCGATTTTTTGGATCAATATACATATTTTATGAACAAGAAAAATTGTTAAACACATAGTTTGTGAAATTTCCCCTTGTTAAAATCTTAAAAGAAATATTTTGAATAAAAGGTATTATTAGCTATGTACTAGTAATTACCATATGATTTTATCATACATCATGCTATGGAACACCATTGAATGTATGGTAAATTTCATTACCCTATAATTTTACCATACACCTTGATATGGAATCCCATATAATATATGGTACATGCCATTACCCTATTATTTTACCATACACTTTGCTATGAATACCATAGAAAGCAGAATGTTTACCATATGAATACAATAGGTTTACATATAATGACATAAAATTTTTATGATTTTCCAAATAAAACCATATGTTTCCATAAAAAACCCTACTTCATTTTTTGCTAAGGGTTCTTGTTTTAAAGTTACCTTTCATTAAACAATCACGATAATTCTCTAATTAAAGAAACTAAATATTACTTTTGTTTTTTACTGGTGACTAAAACAAATTATTTATCCTCTTTTTGAGGGTGCATATATGCATTCATGGTTCCGAACGGGTTAAAAATATCTCTTCTACATTTTATAACAAGATGTTTAAATTTTGTTCATGACCTTATGAGTATATGGTACGGTACATCTATTATTCATTGAGAATTTTTTTTTTTTTTTTTTTTTTTTTTTTTTTTTTTTTTTTTTGCACTGGAGTCGTAGAAAAATTTAAATTTTACATTTCTTTAACTTTAAAATATCAGTATTGAAAATTTGTATCATTGAAAATTTTAATCGATTTCATAATATTTTGTAACTTTTTTGATGTAAATTTGTAATGTATAACATACGGTCCATGATCAATATTTAAGGAAAACAGGCCGCGTTCAATGCTTTTGGGACAGTTATTTGAAAGTATGTGTGTGTATGAAAAAATAAACTAATATACTAATTTAATTCTGCGAAAGACAACATTTGTGTAATTGGCTTCAAATAAAATTTGTGATATTTTCAATAAGAAATTAGTCGTCATATTGTTTAATATGAATGTTAAAAATGCTTTCGTTATCAAATATTTAATCTTTACTGTATTTGTATAACTAGGGGATAAAATTTGGTCTTCCTGGGTTAATGAATATTAGGGTGTATCGATTTTTAACTTTTTTTTTTTTTTCCCAAATTCCAAGTTGATAAAAAGTTGCTACTAGACACCACAATTTACCACAACACATTTTGGATTTAAAAAAAAAAAAAAAATGTTTAGTTCTCCCGCACAACAGGCCTGCCACAGGCGACTATTTTTTAATTCTATTTCGCACCACTTTTTCAAAACAAAAATCTTTTACATACGCTTTGACAACATTTTCCAGTGAAATATACTAAATGATGAATTTTTAAAACATAGTGGTGCAAACAGAATATAAAAATAGTCGCCTGTGGCAGCCCTGCACAAGGCGTAAAGTTTAGAAATTTTACTTAAAAAGAAATTTTTTACCAAATTTTTAAATAAACCTAAAACACTTTTTTTTTTTTTTATTGCAAGTTAAAATTCCACTGACAATAAGCATGAAAAACGATAGAAAATGTATTTCAAAAACTTAGCACAACATTTAGGTCTCCGCACAAGACCTAAAGTTTGTTAATTTTGACGAAACTTTCGTAATTTTTAGTGTAAATGAACCATTTTTTTTTCGTTAAAAACACCAGACTTAAGTGTATTTTTGTTCCTGGAGGCATAAAATGACACTATATATATTTCAAAATTAATGAAAAATTACCGCATTTGCATAAAAAAAAATACATAAATATTATAATTAATCAATTAATACGTTTCAATAAAATTTGTGGCAGACATAATAATTTTTATAAACATATTAATTTATTTTACAATAATAAATACCCTACAAAGTTTTTGAAATATTATTTAAAGACAGTTTTAAAAAGTGAATGGCAACGATGTGGACTAGCGGCATGAACATGTGATTGCAGCCTTCCAGAACTTTCTATATGGCGTATGCATCCTAAAGTTTTGCTAAAAGAACGGGTGTGTATTGATGAATTGAAACGAAGGAACGTTGCAGACTTGGAACTCTAGTATTTGACAATGGCTTTGGAAGAAAAAATATTTGTTTGTTGTTGACGGGTGAGGAACATTATACAGGTATTACTGTTTTTCATGTTTTGAGAAATTTTATTTTGCAGGTTTGGGGGGGGGGGGGGGCGAACGTTTCTTCTGCATTCATACATGTCAAGTAAATTTCTTTTGTTTATATTTTAATGGTAATTTTTAAGTATTTTTCTAAAAGACATTTTTATTAAAGCTTTTTTGTTTATGTATAATAATTTTTGTATTGTTAATATTATGCTTTTTGTTTTAATGTGTGTTATTTTCGTTTTTTATGGAATTTGGATAATGAAATGACAATAGTTTTTCAATATTGAATGCGGGATGGATGTGTGTTCAGAAACCTGCAAATTTTAAAAGTGGGGGTGGAGTTTTTGTCTGTCCTCCCACTGAAGAAGAACAAACTGTTTTTGTTTTTTACCTGTCTTTCTTGTTTTTTAAGTATTTTGTGGTTGAGAATTTTTGCAAAAATACACCTTCCATTTGGAGTTGTGGTGTTTTGGCATTTTGAAATGGTGAAGTATATATATATATATATATATATATTTATATATATATATATATATATATATATATATATATATATATATATATATACATACTACATAAATAATATATAAATGTTGTATACCTTAAAAACGATAGTTTAACGATGTAAATTGTTTGATAAAGGTGTTGAAATAAACTCCATCGTTATTTGTGATTACTATTGTTTATTACAAATGTATAAAATATCATAACGTGGAATAAAATGTAGTATATAAGTACAAAATGTTGCTGATGTATTTTCATAGAACATGAACGCAGTTTTCTTGTTCTATTTCAAATTAACTGACTTGTTTTAAATATTCGTCCTTTCATTTTGTCTTCAAAGCCTGAAACGAAAGTTACATACAGTATTTACATAGGCCTACAGATTTTTACAAAATTATAGAAATGATCCCCAAAGAATTTTAAATATTATATGGAAGACAGTAAGATAAAGATGTTATTTAAAAACATTAAAAATCAAAGTAGTACAAAAAAACACTTACTTACATTTTAATCCTTCACTGAGGTTTTGTACTGGCTCTTGGTCTCTAACGCAGGTAGCTCTTTACGGTCTTCCAGGCTGGCACGAATTAAACCATATCTTTCGTTCATCCCACACACTCGCTTTGAAGATTCTGTGACTTCTTTCACAATTCGTTCCACAGGTTGAGTGTGAGAAGGAATTGTAAATTCAACCCTTCCACTTTTTCCCGTTTCCGCAATTAACTGTAACTCTTCTAGTCTCATATCGGTAACAAGAGGGGATTTGGTTACTGAAGTGGTTTGCCAGTCAATCATATCTATATAGTCTTTAGCATTAAAATTGATCTGAGGGGGGTTAAATATACTTACCCCTTTCTTTTCTGTTTCACGAGCTTTCTGCATTCTCTTATAATTCAAGACTCTAATATGTTTTCGTTCATCAAACAACATAGCTATTAAAACATGCTCTGGGTGAGCCATGAATGCGTTTCTCTGTAACGTTGCATGGACGACATGTTTTAGCTCATCTTCCAAGTAATGGCTGAAATGAATCATTTAAAAAAAATTAATGGAACCCTGCGGGATTTTGGGATTGCACTTAATTGAGAACCATGATGGTATGTAGACTTTCATTATGAACTCTGCAAGCTTTCTCAGCTCAGGGGTCATATCATACATGACTACATACAAACGAAGGATTCGATATGCCAGGGTAAGCCACCTGGCGTGCGAGATGTTTCCGGGGTTTCGTCTGGCCAACTGTTCTGTACATGTACCTGTTGATACGGCTTTGGATATTTCGTACAGATACTTTTGTTCTGTGCTCAACTCTTTAAGATCAACTTCTGGTATATCGCTTTCAAATGCAAGAAAATTGTCAACATCTAGATTTTGGCAGCTTAGAAGTTGTTTACCAATAGGTCCGCTAAATGTGTTTGGTCCAGAAGTTGGCCCATCAAGAGCAACCATAATTTTTCTGAATGGTAATTCATTCAAATGTAGTAGACACACAACTGCCTGAAGTGGGTGTTGTATTTTATTTTCAAATAAGGTGATAACTCCATTTGAAGTGCCTGTGTTTGCTGCCGTACCATCACAACCAATAGCTTTTAGTTTTTTTTAAGATCGAAAGTTTTTTCTTCACAATACTTTACAAGTGATGTAACTATTTCCTTTCCTGTTCCATTTATGGGAGTTACATGACCGAAATACTTGGATCTAGGTTCTTCAACAATAGATATGTGTTCTTCCATTAAATATTTTCGGATACTTTTGGAAGCTATAATTTCTTTTGTTATGGTTTCATCTTTACGACCATTAAAGTAAATGGCCAACAAATCGGAGGTTCGAGTTGAGCTTGCTTCTTTACGAGACTTAAGTCTTTTACGTGCTACTTTTGATTTGTCGATTACTGTTTCTTGGTTCTCCGCAGTAACGACATTTAAGTCTCGCAAAAGTGCAGTAGCTAACTGAGCTCCAGCTCTACTAGAAATGCCCCTGCGGTAACAAGCTCGTGAAAACAAAGACGAGCGCTGTGGCAGTTCTTGTTTTACTTCTACACTTGAAACACTTTGTTGACTCGTATTAAGTACATTTATTTCAAAATCACTATCTTGACATCATGTGTGTGACATTGGATCATCTGTACTATCACCAGAATCAATGTTATCAACAGATTTTAAGTTTTCATCCTTAGTCTTTTTTACAACTACCTGCATTAAAGCTTGTGACCTAGATTTTCTTTCTAATCTTTTTTTAAGCTTTTTAGTCTCGTTTTTGTCTAACTCTGCAATTGACATCAATCTAGGACCACGTTGGTCGAGCAAAAACTCGTGTTCTAGTGCCGGGACTTTTTTGTCAATAGAGCAAATACAGTTACTGAGGTCACATTTGCAAGTACAAATATCAAACAATGCAGTTTCAGTTTTTGGCTGAAAGCTAGTTAGGGCATCTTTGTAGGAGTTAGGATAGATCCTTTTATGCCCTGAACACTTTTTAACCTTCTCAAGCTGCTCATGCAGTTTTAAAACCATAAATATCGTGTTTTTGGTGCCACAAACAGGAATTGGAGCTCTTTCCCATATTTCCCCAAGTTTTAAAGCAACTCTTAACGCAATTACCTTCTTTGCAGGCTGATGTATTCCCTCTTGTTTTATTTCAATGCGTACCCACACAAAATACTTCAAAACATCCATCTTGGTTGGCAGAACATTAAACTCACTCACATCAATAGGTTGCCGGATAACAGGCCTGTCGGTAGTTTATCTAGTTATATGCGGTTTTTTACTCATATTGAACAACAACAACACTCACTCAATTGATTCTCACAACAAGACTATCGCACTAAAACACAACCGTAATGCTTGCTCGCGGGCAGACGACTACTGACAAGTCTGCGCGGTGATTCATAGGTGTCGCGTCACCGCGGCGCGACAGTCTGGCCTTCCCCCACCCAATCGCTTCATGTTGACGCTTGACATATTGAAATGTGATTTATTATTTGGCTCATTTTGAACAATTCCAATCAAACCTAACTTGGCTTTAGTTACATTTAATTTTTAAACCAGCAACAACACAAATATCAAAGCCCTGAAAAATGTTCAAAAATTGGCTGAAATTTACGACTTTTAGGCCTTGTGAGGGAGACCTAAATGTTGTTCTTTGAATAGAATCACCATCATCTTTGGCTATCTCGTCTTGCTTTACTTGCAAACACGGCAGCTGGCTCGGACGAGATTAGTTTCTTCACGCAATTATCTCTGGGATACTGTAACAAGAACCAAATCGTGATACAGACAAAAGAATTTTTCATCTTTTATCTAAAGACGCTTAACAAAATAACATCACAATTTCAAAATAATTTTCCCCCATTCATGAATAAAAGCTTCAGATATTTTTGTTTACATTCCAAACAGCAGAACTGTCTTCTGTTATCCTATATATTTTATCTTAGTTGATAACAGCGGATGGATTAAGGGAATGGGTTGGTAAGAAATTCCCCTTCAGGAAGATTTCTAATTTTCTATTCAATTATTCCCATGGGAAGTCCCCTTTCCTTCAGGAAATTTCGCAACTTTCTCTACTAACGCAAAATCCCCCTTTATAATAATTATGTAACTTTCAACAATAATACATTTAATCAGATTTGTGGAATTGGAATGGAGACAAATTATTCTAGTACAACAGCTAATTTATTTTGTTTTATTATGAATTTAAGTGTACAATGAAATATAATAAATCTTTAAAAGTCTTTAGGTATATTGATGATATTTTGATTTTACTAACGAATATGAAAATATATATCATAAATGTTTAACGTTGAATAGGGCAAACTGTGATGATTATAATGCAGAATTTTTGGATATTCCCTTTAAAATTATTGATAATAAGTTAACTTTGGATTTGTATGATAAAAGAAATATTTTTCATTTTTTTACAAGAAGGTACCACATTGGTTTTCTAATTTGCATAAAAATTTACATAAATATTCTAATTATTCATTTAGTTCGTTTCAATAAAATTTGTGGCAGAGATAGCAAATTTTATATGCAGATTTTTAAGTTTTTTGGCTAATCTTTTCTACAAAAATAATTATCCTAAACAGTTTTTGAAATATTATTCAAAGATAGTTTTAAAAAGTGAATGGCAACATTGTGGATTGGCGGCGTGAGCAACTTATGGCAGCATCCTTCCAGAACATTCGATATTAAACGTAAAATCTAAAGTCTTGTTTAAAGAACGGATTTACGAAGTTGCTTTGAATAAATGGAAGTATGCAGGTTTGGATTTCTAGATTTGACAACGGACACGGAGAAAAAAATAATAGTTTGTTATAGACAGGTAAAGAACTTTATACAGGTACTGTCTTCAGGTTTTTGAAATTTTTTCTTGCAGATTTGGGAGGGTGCACGTTCTTCTGCATTCAAACATGTTAAGTTAATTTCATTTGTTCATATTTCAATTGCAAATTTTAAAGTAATTTTCTAAAAGATCATTTTATTAAAGAATTTTGTTTTTGTATTTTAAATTATACTTTGTTTACATTATTTGTTTTTGTTTAAATTTGGTTTATTTTAGCCTTTTTTAATTTAGTTTCTAAAATGACAATAGTTTTTTTTTCTGTATTGAGTACAGGATGGACGTGTGTTCAGAAACCTTCAAACTTTTAACGCGGGGGGGGGGGGGTGGAGTTAGGTATGTCTGTCCTCCCACTGATGAAGTACAGACTGTTATCTGCGCATGCTTTTGTTTTTTACCTGTATTTTTGAAAGGTTTTGAGGGTTTTTTTATATTTAAATATTGCAGATATACACTTTCTTTTCGGAGTTATGGTGTTTTTGCATTTTAAAGTAGTGATGATATATATATATATATATATATATTTGTATTATCTCAGTGTTATGTTGAAATATGTACAACAGCTAAAAGAAAAGGAAATACTTTTTTTTTACAACTATCATTTTACCGTTGATAGAAATTATATATATAGCTATCGAAAATTATATATCATTTACATGCATAATATTAAAAAAAAATGACCTATCAAATTCTGTCATTGGATTGCAATAGAAACAGAAATAGCTCGTATTGAATAAAAAATAATTTCATGGCATGAAGTCATTTCAAATTTATTATAATTAAAATAAAACTAAACAGTAAAATAATATATAATAATTTTTTTTTTCGAAAACAAAATACAAGAAAGGAGAAAAATTAATAGTTATCACTTGCTTCTTGGTTAAAACTCGTATTTACCAGTATAATGTTATTATTTTATCAAATTTGATGAATGAATATTTTCTGTTATATAATTTATTAGATAATATGACATGAAGACTGCAGCAGAAGCAAGGTTTACTCGATTTATATGTAAATTTATTTAGTTGCAACAAGCTTATATTATATTGCTACTGAAGACAACACAGTGAAGAATTCGAATATTTTCTTCTATTTATAACTAATTAATCAATTCTCCAGCCGTGGGAAACGATTTTTTCGCGTTCCAGTGGATTAATTCTAAAAAATCCAGATTGCTTGATTCACACCACATTTATAAAAGCGTATAGTTCTCCGTATTCTCGCATTATTTAATCTTACTTCAAAAAAGTGATGGGAATCAAACAATCTTAATTTTAAAAAGTAACCCACGGTAAAAGCCGCCCGCGACTGGACGGTTAAAGAACAAATCACCATTTGTAACTGTACAGTCGTAATAAAACAACGTAAGTTCCTTGGTTTAGATTATACAGTGCGTTCTAGAAGAATCTGAATTAAAAATAATTTTAATTCATGTACGGAACAAATACAATTTAACTTCGGTTAATTTTAATATAAATAATTTCTGATTTCTGATATATTCTCATCAGAACAGCCCTATATCTATGTATCTAAGACATGTTTTGGTCATGTTTTAGAACAGTCGTTTATCTAGAGAATGCTAGTTTACAGCTATCTCAAAAAAGAACACTATTGAAGATAATATATATCCAGAAAACAGAACCAAAAAGGCTCCTTTAAGGTCAAGAAATTGTAACGCCTTTACGGCATCAGGCGCATTTGAGTCAAAGTGCAATAACTTTAATTCGTGCCGCAGCTCTTCGTTTCTGTTAAGCTTATCAAATATACCTGTTGTAATCAGACGATGAATCATTTTATTTAAATAAGATTTCTTACAAGAGAAATTCCTTGAAATTGATAACGCATACATAGTAGTATAAAATGAATATTCAGAAATTAAATATTTTTGCTTATAGGGTTTTAAATAAATCCTTCCTGTTATGAATGCTTTACCAGGTGGAGCCTTAATAAAAGATTCTTCAGCTCTATCAGAAAAATATTCAGTTCGTTCCAGGCATTTTCCAATAGCTTTCCACGAATCTGTTTGTAAAAATGTTTGTGAATCAAATTTTTTATTATATGCGTAACAAGTTACCAAATTTTGCTGTGCGGCCTGGGATAAATCGGGGATATCTCGGATTCCAGCAAAGTTTGGTAAGGTGAGAAAAGATAAAAACAGAGCTTTGTAACTGTTAGTAATTACGAATGTAAATATTAACCATGCACCTATTAGCAGCCTATGACTAGTATTTTGCAATTTAATTAGAATGGATGTTTCAAGTACTGATCCATATGTCATTAATAAAATGTATGGATATGTTTGTGCTTTATTTGTAAGAAAGAAAACGAGAAATGAAAATAAGAGTGTTACTACTATGAGGAGAATCCACAATTTTATTTGAAATGGATGTAACAATGCTAAGTTTTTAGAAACTGGCTTTAGTTTATCCGTCATAAATGTATAATCCGTAAACGTAGACGGAAAGCTAAAATTGAAATCACTAAACTTATCAGGGCTTAATAAAGTAGACGCTCCTATATCAGCTTCTGAACGTATCACCATTCCCATGATTCCAGTCCAGTTTCCATCAGGTTGTCTGCTTCCGAATTCACCACCTAGAGGTGTAAGTACTCTATATGGTACTTGAAAAACATCAGATAAAAGGCGAATAAGTTGAGCGTCATAAACGTGAAGAATTTTATGATCATTTTCTATAGCGTATATGTCCAATTTAGGTGCAAGTACTGACGCAACAGAAATAACGTCTCTGGTACAATTTTCTTCCATATTTGTGAATTAAAAATTATCTTTATCTTTTGTGTATAGCTTTCCCTTTATTCGATTTCTCTCTCCTTGGGGGAAATATTTAATGCATTTATTTTATTATTTATAAAACTGGAAGAAATAACATTTGCATTATAATTTTCTAGCATAATATTGAATGACAAATAACTTTTTCGAGAGTGTGTGGCTCTTGCCGGTTATTCGATTACGCAGTCTTTTGTGAATTTATTCAAACATTGATTTAGTTTTTTGTTATGAAACTCAAAATGCAGTAGAAAATACACTGGAATAGTTCAAAATATGAACAGCCGTGCTAAAGCGACGATTTATATTCCGATGATCAAAATGATAAGATTTAGTTTTACTGGCTATTTGTCAATCTATAAATCATTACAATGTGTTATTTTCTCCGTATACTTGCAGTAAATTGTAAAGATGTTTGATTCACTACAGCAGAAAGTAAATAAGAGTGTCTAAAATTATATACAAGTATATATATGAAGAACAGTGCTATTGTACATGAACATTTAAATATCTACGTTACTGTATTTCATGTGTATTATTATGCTTAAAATTTCATTAATTATTGAAAATGAAAGATTTTCCTTTTGTTAAAATATATATTAAGTATACTCACATTCATAAACACATCAATATTCATATTCACTATGAACCAATACAAACGTTTGTTCGATGATGTTCCTTAAGTTTATATTGAAGTGAAATCGTAATGAAAAAGTTTAACTAAAAATGAAACCGTTTGTTTCATTCGTAGGAAGACAAAATATCCCAGTCTTTCGGACAAGACAAGGGAAATTTAAAGCAACAAAATGTCTCTGCATATTTAAATGTTAAGCAAGGCGAAATATACCCGCAACGTACATTATCATGGAATTTGTTCTCTTAACTGCTATAGTGTAAATACTAGTTAGATGTTTTATAATGCATTAATCATGTATAGTTTGATTGTATTAGCCAAGTAATTCATTGTTGCTCTAAAGTTTTTTTATGTAATTACCTTGTAAAACGTTCAATTTCCTTTAACAACCATATTTTGATTTAAAAATTAAAATATTTTTAAATAAGATATTAAACATTTTTTTGTTTTAAAACGTAATGATAATATTACTTTTGTAAAGTGCATGTTGATGTATAAATGTAACATTAGACATTATTATGATCAAATCCATAAAAAAATTTTATTACTGCGAATGTTATATGAATGTACCTGCATGGGTTTTAAATGAATATCCATGTTTATTTCAGATTTGAATACTTTTCAGGATAATTTCACAAAAACATATTTGTTGGTGTGGATACATACTCTGCTAGATGATATACAGATAGTTAAGATCATTAATCTTCGTAAAAGGTTTCTGATGTTTCACGTTTCCAAATCACTAAGTATATTTCCGATGTTTATTCAATAGGTGATTATTGGGTTAACATAATAATTGCGGTTTCAACTCTTTATCGACCAATGGCGCCATTTACGTTCCATTAGCACCCTTAACGAAATTTATTCGCTTTGCACCACTTTTTTTTAGGGAACACTTTTACTTTACTCTGGCAACATGTGCAAGACGAATTTACTAAAAAATGTACTTTTAAAACATAATGGCATATAAAAATATGATCAAGTATTTAAAGCTTCCGTCCCTTATAGGTTAATTATCAGTTATACTTTTATACTTAAAAACATTTTTAAAAATATCTAAGAAAAATTAAAGATACCAGTATTTCCTAAAAATAATTTATAAAAGTCTTTACTAAAAAGCTAATTCCTAGTCGAGGAATCCTAATCATAGTTAGGCTTCTTTTAAAAAACCGAAGCATGAACAATATTATCATCCGAAATGTGTTTCATTTTTCTTCGTCGCAGCATTGATTATTTTAACAACTTCATATGAGTAACTCTTTACAATATTTTTTCACCATGTGAATAGTTAATTTAATAAATAACATTTGAATCTAACGTAATTTCTTTTTACAATGAAAAATAAGTTTACTTATTTTAAAACGATTTTGATTAAATCTTTTGTGTATAGGTGATAACACTTAATTTGTGTGCCAAATCTTGGTAATATCGTTTAAAAACAAAATGATGTACATATACTAATCTACAGTGGTCAGCAAAAAAGTAAATACCCCCTATTAACTCTTCAATAATTTATTGTACAAGAAAGTACTGGTACCGAACGATTGGAAGAAAAGCCTAATTTTAATTGGTGCATATAAATTTTGCTTAAGGATCTAACTATCAAAACGAACACAAATTTTATTTTGTAATGTTTTGTTTTTACACTAACCAAGACTGACACCTTAAATAAATTTTACACCCTTCAATTAGCCTAAAAACAATTTTTTATAAAATTCCGACGATTGCTTTCAGATAAACTGATTATTTTTAAATCAGCATAATTTAGGAGTGTTATTCAAATTGAACTTCTGTACTGGATTGTTGAAATTCTACAGAATGACTACATCACTTCCATTAATATGTTATTTCTTGCCATTTCACTCGCTATGTATGGTTCGACAATTGTCTGCCCAAATGCTTAAGTAAATTGCGTCAAATATATTTTTTTTCGAATTCTGATTTTCTGGTTGGGTGTTGCCATTGAAGAAAACAAAAGTTACTGTCTAAGCAAATTTTATATACATCATTTCAAAGTAGACTTCGTTTCCAATTGTTTTGTACTATTAAAATTATTCTATTATAATTAGTAGCAGATACTTAAGGGCGTAATCACTTTTTTTTTTACTTAATACGTATCTGTCTGTTAAATAGATTCAAAAGGAAAATGACACAAGAATAATATTGATTAATCAAATATTTTCTTCAATATTTGTAACATATTTTAAACTTTAATTAGCTTAAAATAAATTATTGATATTATTTACATTTTTAGTTTACCATTAATACATATTTTTTTACACTATACAGGTCGCAAACAATGTTGCCAAATATAGCGATTTTCTTATTCGTAAATTTCGAGATTATACGAGAAAATATTTAATAATAAGTTTCGATTTTTTTTAATTCACGAATTGTCTATCATTGTGAATGATAAAAATAATTATTAAAAATTTTCGGAGAATATGAATTTTTTAACGGTAGTTTTATAAATGACGCATAAATACGTCAGCGGCCTGTATAGTGTTAATTGGACTAACATCATCATTTTGATACCATTACTTTTGGAATCGGTTCGACAGTTCCAGAGCTTACCTCCTACAAATAAACAATTTTTACCTATTTATAATATTAGTATAGATTTAGCATTCAATGTTAATATTGTACAGTCTAGACAAAGCGCGCCCACATACGCTGGTATGTCCCTAATTATAAATTACGGACGGGAAGATACCTTAACCACGTAATCATCGAAAAAAATAAATTTAATTAATTATTACATAAACAGAAAGGCAGAAATATTATTCATCTTAATAAAATATTCTTTTGTCAGAAATTTTGGTAAATGTAAAAGAATAACACTCCATAGAACAGAAAGCAGTTGTAAATTAATTAACTTTTAATGTCAATAGTGTAACGCCTAGAAGAAGCTCTCCTACATTCGGTCACGCGTCTTTTGAAAATGATGGACTACCGGGAATATATCTCAAATACGGAGGAACTGATCGAAAAAAAAGTAAATTAAAGAAAACTCCAATACATTTCTCAGTTTATGAGAAATCAATAAACCACAGAAAAGCATAACATTGACTTTTAATAAACAAGTCCATTGCATGGAATATTGCATAAATTTGAAATTTTGCCAAATTGTATAGTGGGAATTGCCAGATGTTTCTCTTTCAGAACAACCCCTTTGTTTTATTTATATAACTGATACTTCCTTTTCAAAAATTATCAAATTTAATTTGTCATTCTACGCCGTTCAATCAAATGTAATTTAGTTCTAAAATGTGCTTTTTGTAGTGTTTTTATCTTTCTTTTTTTCATTACAATTTTTCCGAAAAACTAGTTTTGTTCTCTTATTTCATAGATATTGTATGAACGTAATTCATAATAATCACATCCTTGGAGATTCGTCCGGCTTCGATAGGCCAGCAAACATGTTTAGACGTCTTTAACACTTTCAAAGTTTTGTAATTCACTTTCATATTTTCAAAATACAAGGTTTGAGCATAATATTCTTGATTTCTCCATTTTGTGATAGAAATTTCTCAATTCTGTCATCAGATCCGCATTACACATTTTAACAACAAAGTTGCCAAATCTCAAATAATTTCCACTTCTGCACATATATCCATGAAATCACGCCATTCGTCCAATACGCCGCACTCTGCGTGTTAAGATTTCGGATTTTACTGACCTCTGCTGAAGTGTATGAGTCAAATAACTACAAGTTCTGATATCAACTGTAAGTAAAACTCTGAAATTGATTATAATGGGCTGGATTTATTAATGGGTAATTCCACGATCACTTGTCGTGTAAGTCACATACTATGCTTGTTAGCGACCGGTATTTTCTAAATGTTTGCTTCACCTTTTTCAATTAATGAGATATCTTCCATAAAATAAATCACATTTTTCCGTTCTAAAATACTGGTAGCCAAAAATCTACTATGTCACTTACACGACAAGTGCTCGTGGAATTGCCCTAATACGTTTTGTAAACATTACATTTTTATTTGATAACTCTTCCTAATTTATTCCAGATCAATTTCAAGAAAAATATATTCAAACAAATCATATACGCCTTTAATTTTTATATAACACTAATAAATTTATATAACATAAAACTGAAAAAAATAATACAGATTTGATTTTCTTTCCCTGCGACTTTCACTGCTCTCCCGAGTCCGACACATTTTCAAGCTGTACCCATTTCCCATTTTTTTTTTTTAATTTCCTTGTTTCGTAATTTTTCTAGATTGTAAGATTTCTCTGAAGTTATGTTCTGCAGGAAATATTCGTGCGATATTTTCAGAAGTCCTTCACCATGTTCAGAATTCTATTATAAATATACTGGTGAAATAAAACAAACAAAAAAAAATAACTAAAATGTTTTAAGAGCTTAACAATTCTTTAAGAAGAGAATCTATAATCTTTTATTGCCATTGGTGCACTAAGAAAACTGCAACTTTAAATCACAGAGAACAGTTTCTGCATCTTCTGATGAAGTTTATTCTTTAGATGTACAATACTGATGTTTTAATTGAGTAAAGAGTCTTTTTATCGTAATACGATATTTTCAAGAGCTCTAACAAGATAATGAAGCAATGTGGAGTTTCACATTATAAATATTCTGATAAAAGAGAAAGTAGAAAAACAAAATAAAAATGCCTCCAAAATTTCACAATATTTGACATTTTTGCCGTAAGAAAAATAAACTACAATCCACAGAAAAAAAGTCTTGTTGTTTAAAACTATTCAGTAACAGTTTAATGTTATTATTTTAAAAAAGGATTAATGAGTGAAAATCTTTATACTCATAATTTTATGCAAATGGTGTGAGGATTGCAGTAGAATCAAGTTTTAATCGATTTATATAAAATTTTATTTCATTCCATCAAATATCACTTTTATAGTAACCCAAGTTACATCAGTGAATTTTTCTATTATTTTTGAACTTATTACTGAAAATCAAATAACCACCTGTAACTATCTTAGTACAACAAGGCAAGTTCCATAGACAAGATTATCTCTTTCATTTCAATATAAGATGCATTAAAAAATAATTTTAATTCATGTTAGAAAGATACACGATTTACCTTCGGTTGACACCAATGCAAAAATATTTATATTTTCAGAAATATTCTAAGCAGAGCACTTCCCTTTCTTTGTTTCTAACACATGTTTCGGTTGGTAAAAGTATTAGTAAACAGTATAATGATATTATTTTATATTGTTAAATGGAAGAAAGTTTTATATTATTTAATTTCAAAATATCATGAAAATGTCATCAGGTTTGCAGCATAAATAGCTCTTGCTCAATTTTTGCATACATTTATTTAATTACAAGAAATGTCATTTTATTGTAACTAAAGACAAAGTAGTGAGATATTCCATTACAGTCTCAGGTTTAGAACTAATTATTAAAAGGGTAAATCACCATTTGTAAATGCTGTATTATAGCTGCATATGTTCGTTATAATAGAAGTTACCTTGCTTTTTAGAATACCACACATTAAAAATAACACAATTTTAAAACAATCACTGTGTAACTTCTATTAATTTCATTAACAAAAATGTATTTTTTGTTGTTGTTTATTGCGTTCATAGTTTTAGGACAATCGCTTATCTGGAAAGTAATTGTTTACAGCTATTTGAATAAAGAACACAACTGATGATAAAATATACCCAGAAAAGAGCAACAAAAATGCTCCTTTTAGATCTTTAATCTTTCATGTTATCAGGCTCATTTGTTGTAGACTTCAATGCTTATAATTCCAGTTGCAGTTCTTCATCCTTGTTAATCTTCTGGAAAATTCCTGCTGCAAAAAGATGATGTATTATTTGATTTAAATAGGATTTCTTACAAGAAAACCTTTTTGAAATCAGAAAAGCATATATAGTCGTATAAAATGAATATTCAGAAATGTAGTATTTTTGTTTGTACGGTTTCAAATAAATTCTTCCTGTTAAGAATGCTTTACACGGAGGAGCCTTTGCAAAGGATACTTCAGCTCCGTCAAATGTAATATCATTCCGTTCCAGGCATTTGCCAATAGTCTTCCACGAGTCAAATTCTGATTGAAAAAGTTCTCGTGAAAACTCCTTGTTATTGAATGAGTAACAAGTTACCAAATTTTGCTCTGCAGCTTGGGTTAAATCGGAAACATCTCGTATTCCCGTAAAATTTGGTAAAGCCAGAAATGATAGGAAAATAGCCTTGTAACAGTTTGTTATTAGAAAGGAAAAATTAACAATGCAGATGTTATCAGGCTATGACTAGATTTTTGCAATTTAATTAGAATGGATTTTTCATGTTCTGTTCCATACGTCATTAATAAGATACATGGATATGTTCGTGTTTTATTTGCCAGAAAGAAAAAGAGAAATGAAAAAAAGGAAAATGACTGCTATGAGGGCTATCCACAATTTTAGTGGAAATGGATTTGATAAGGTTAAACTTTAAGAAACTGGCTTTAGTTTATCCGTCATAAATGTGCAATCTCTAAAAAGATAAGGATAGCCGAAATTGACGGCGTAATACTTGTCTCCGCTTAACGGAATACCACCCACCGCCAGATCAATTTCTGAACGTAAAACCATTCCGTTAACCCTAGAACTACCGGAAATTTTACTCAAGTTTTATAAAAACATTCTACACCAGAATTTTTACTTAAAACTATTTAATTTGTTTATTTAACTTATTATTGTCTGATTTATACATTTAGTTTGTTTTGAAGAAATTTTCTGGTTTGAATAGATATTTTGAATATACATGTCGGGTCCATTGGACCCTTCTGGTAGACAGAGGGTTAATTCCACTCTTTTTCCTTCAAGTAACTTGCTTCCGAATTCACCATCTTCGGGCGCAAATACTCGATACGGTACTCGAAAAACTTCAGATAAAAGATGAATAACACGAGCATCATAAACATGAAGAGCTTTATCGTCATTTGGTATAGCGTATATGTCCACGTCCAGTTTAGGTGCAATTATTGAACAAATAGAAATAACATTTGAAGTACAATTTTCTTGCATTCTTGTTTATTAGTTATTTTTACCTTTAGTCCATTTACGTTTATTCGATAACGTTCTCTCCTGCGGAAATATTTACATGTTTATTTTATATTGTTACGAAACTGCAAAGGCGTTACAAAATAAACTGAAACAGTTCAAAATACAACAATTCATGCTTATTCAAGAATCATTGTCGGATGCTCACAGTTATAAGGTTTAGCTATACAAACATGCTATTTGTCTGTTATTTAATTCGACATATTATTTTGCATGTAAAGAAGCAGTTTTGTTTCTGCTATACAAGAAAAACGTAAATCGTAGAGCTTAAAAACATATATGGCTTGTATATAAAGAATAACAGAATTATTCTTGAATATTTAAATATCTACACATTTTAATGCTTAAAATGTCTTGGATTTTTCAAAATGATACATTTGCCTTTTTATAAAGCAAATATTGTAAATATACTTACATTGATCATCAAATAAACACTCATATTGACGATGAACTAATGTATACATTCGATTACTTAAGCTTGTTTTCTAGTAACAACTGTTTGAAAAATGTCATCCTAGTTAAAATAAAAATGAAACCGTTTGATTTGTTTGTAGAAAAATAACCATTGCAGACGGGAGAAAATGGGGACAAGATGATGTAAAACAATATATATATATATATATATATATATATATATATATATGTTTAAATTTTAAGTTATGGAAGTTATCCAAGCACGCAATGCACAGTTTCATGAAATCCTCATTCTTAATTGAGGTAATGAAAGTATTAGTTATCGATATTTTGAGTGACCATTTGAAAAAAATTCATAGTTAGTGTAATGTTTCCCTATACTTAATTCATAAAAATTTTAATTTGCTTTCATAAACATATTTTGATTGACCAGTTAAAATGCCTTGAAAAAATACTGCATATTTTTGGTTTTAAAACACAATTGTATTTATCTTTTTTAGTTTGCAGATTGTTGTGTAATTGCAATAATAGGCATCAATATGAGAGAATATGGAAATAAAAAATTTGACTGTTTATGTTTTATTAATGTATCGGTAAGCCACTATGTGTTTTAAATAAAAATCTATGTTTATTTCAGATTTGAAATTTTTGCAAGATAATTTGTATATAGTTTTTATTTGTTATTATTTGTAATTTGTTAATATGGTTACATCCGATTTTAAGTTGTTTACAGATAAATGAAATTTTTAGAAAAATTCCGCATAAAATAGTTTTGCGGTATCTGTTTCGAAATCAATAAGTTTATTTCAAATGTTACGTATATAGTTATGTGTTGGAGTTAGAACTATAATTAAAGTTATAATCGTTAGTTTATATTTTAACTTTTTTTTCTTTAAATAACTCGGTATTCAATGTAATTACATTTTAAACAAAAATAACTTTCGTTGTTTTATTTAAAGGGAACTTATTTTAAGTTTTATTAGGGGGATTTTGATTGAATCAAAGGAATATTGATAAAAAAGACATTTTGTGAAAATGAAAATCACTGTAAGAATATTTAAAAGCACTAAACTGTGATCTGATAAAACAAAAAAAAATTCTTTATGTGTAATATATAGAGGATTTTTTTTTTTTTACAGTTCTGTCTGTTTAATCTGTCAGGTGTTTGGTTAGGTTGTCAAAATATGACTTAAATGCAGGGCCTGACTATCACGGAAGTAAGCATCGACAAATATAAAATAAATATCTGTTTTCGCCATAATTTATGAACTGGAATACTGCGTTAATAATAATTTTTTAAAAGGGAAACAAATTCCATTTAAATTTACTTGTGGAAGTTGAACTCGTAGGTAATTAACACCTGCGAAAGCGGTTACAATTGAAGCTTCGCTATTTTCAGTCAATTCTCTTTATTCATATTTCTATGTGTACCAAAAATGTCGTTATTTTTTGGCATCGGCTCGTAGGCAGATTATTCAGGAGACGTCTATGAAAATGCAAAAGGAGAAAGACGACATTGTCGTCAATGTAAAGCTTCATCGCACGTTGAATATAAACAGCTTTTATATTTTTTTTTAATCTTTAACTTACATTCTTTAATGCTATAATTATTATTCCAAGGCTATTTTTGCCTTTTCATATCACTGATGATTTGAAGTTATAAAAAAAGAGCGTATTACATTAAAAAAAAAAAAAAAAAATGTTTACATGGTAACCATCCCCCACGGATCTCAAATGTTCTAAAACGAACGCTCTATTTTGAATTAATGAAAAATGCATCACGTTAAAAATACGATAATGGAAGCTTGTGCATGTGCACCCATATATAGTTCAAAGGTCAGAAAAATGGTGTTACTGTGACGCAATCATATTAAAATTAAACCTCTTTGTAAGTGAAAATTAAGGCTTTGTTTGACTCGAAAATAAATTTTGTCTATTTATCTGAAAAAAAAAAACCCAGAAAAATATGCAATTACATCAAGTAATTACGTTCAGCAATTTTAGAGGATGAAATTAAAGCTGATTGAAGTGTATATACATTTTTCCCGATCAAATATAGCTATGAAATTATATTCAAACAAACAATGTATGCCTTTAAAATTTTAACCCTCTGTCTACCAGAAGGGTCCAATGGACCCGACATATATATTCAAAATATCTATTCAAACCAGAAAATTTCTTCAAAACAAACTAAATGTATAAATCAGACAATAATAAGTTAAATAAACAAATTAAATAGTTTTAAGTAAAAATTCTGGTGTAGAATGTTTTTATAAAACTTGAGTAAAATTTCCGGTAGTTCTAGGGTTAAATAATATTATGTAATATTATAAAATGAAATTTACAAGTACATATATATATAGGCTTCATTCCACCTCGAAGTTTCTCGATTTACGAGGATCAGAGATTTTTAAGTGGGTAGAATTTTTCCCCCTTTCGTGCTTTATTTATGCTTCCGGACAGTAACTCAAAAGTGGTTGATTTCTCTAAACTTAAGTTTTCAAAGGAATATTAGTGTGATACTTATACACGTCCTGTTAAGATAGAGTAGCGTGTTGAGATTCTTTTTATAAATATTCTGGTGACACAAAACAAATTAAAATGTTTTAAAATCATGCCTATCTGTTATGAAAATTCTCTGGCTTTTACTGCCATTAGAACACTAAGAAATCTGTACCGTCAAATCATAGAGAAAATTTTCTATACAATCTTCTGATAACCATTATTTTTTTAGATGTACAGTATGATGGTGTTATTAAGGAAAACATCTTTTCATACTAATATGATATTTTCATGCCTTCTAACGGGATTAGTTAAAATGCTTCAGAAGTTTGAAAATATTAAAAATAAAATAGACTTGAGACATAATGAAGGGAACGAATATTGGAATATAGACTTAAGACTAAGATAACACTTAAGATAAGAATATAGACTTAAGACTTTTACTGAAATCGAGGACTAAATAAACTGACACTTCAAATCACAAGGAAACATTTCTAGACAATGTTTTGATATTTTCATTTCTTTATTTCTGCATTACTGATGTTGGTGTAAAAAATCATTTTTTCATATTAATACAATATTTTCATGGCTTTTCATAGCTTTTTAGGCTTTTTCTGAAATCGTGAACTAAATAAACTGACACTTCAAATCACAGGGAAACATTTCTAGACAATGTTTTGATATTTACAATTCTTTATTTCTACATTACTGATGTTGGTGTAAAAAATCATTTTTTCATATTAATACAATATTTTCATGAATTCGAAAATTATGAAGGATCAATTGTCAGTTTCTTTCTATAAATATTTCGATGAAACAAAACGGATAACAAAATTTTTTATAACTTATATCTCAAAATATTAAAATGTTGTATCATTGCCGGAAACAGTGTTGCCAGATGGGCTACTTTTTTTTAAATTCAGATTCTTGATTGGCACCGCTTTTTTAGAATGGTAAAATGCGCCTTATTTAATGACATGTTAATTAAGGCGAAAGCACGGGTAATTTTACCGTTTCAAAAAAGTGGTGGCAATCAAGAAATCTTAATTTTAAAAAAGTAGGCCACTGGGTACGCTGACCGGAAACACACTTGTTAAAGTAATACTTATAATTATACAGGTTTCGTACGGTCACCATTATTTTCACGGCCACATACCAGTATATTTTAATAGAAAAATAAATCTAGTTTAAACGCACGAAATTTCGCCGTATTTAAGGAAAGATTTTCTGTAAGAAACTATTGGTACTGAAGAATTTCTTAGTCTGAAATTCAAGGATCCGCACGAACCCTGTTATAGCATATCAGGATGTTGGTTAACATTTATTGATGGGCAGAATGAATGATTTTAAAATGGAGTTATGAATAAATAGGAGGTGGCATGTAATGTACAGTCTAAACAGTATTGTCATATTGGGAACTTTTTAATTCAGATTATTTGACTGTCACCACTTTTTTTATATAGCATGATTCGCCTTATTTTTCAGAATTTTTAATCTATTTTTAAATAGGTTGAATATATCTATTTCGAAAATGCTGTGGCAGTCAGCAATCTGGCAACACTGAGTCTACATGTTGCGAATGAAGTAACTAAGGAGGTTGTCACAATAGGCGGCTATTTTTTTTTTTTTTTTAATCAGATCAACAATTTCTAATTACTGTCGGGGCAAGCCTCCCACAAGTAAATTTGAACAAAAAAATTCTCCCTGTTTAAGCGAATGATCATGAAAATATTTTCCTACAAAGGTGGTAAAAATTCCTATTTGTTTTTACTGGTGCCAGTTTGCACAGGTTTTATAATCTTTTCCACTGATACTGACAGGAGGCTGTCTAGGTTCGCACAATATGGCTGAAACACAGGGGTTTAAAGCCTCCAAATTAAACTGGCGCCAGTAAAAATGAATATATTTCTGTTATTATTTATGACTGAAATTTTGCATTAATAAGGCGTTTAAATTAGGAGAAAATTTCTATTTAAATTTACTGGTGGACGTTTCTCCCGGCGGTTATCAACCCCTGCGAAAGCGGTTATAGTTGAAACTTCACTATTTTAGAGATAAGTCAGTACCTTTCTATTAATAGTTCCATGGATTTTACTAGCGCCAAAACATAGTTTCCAAAACTTTTATATATTTTTAATCACTTACCACGAGACATTTAGTAAAAAAAAAAGGGATAAACAAAAATCATTGTTGCCAACTTTCGTAATAGTTTTAATCAATTATCTTCAGAAATTTTGAAGATAAAAAAAATTATCATACATTTTTTGTGTTTTCTAAAGTAATTCTTATTAAAACAAGTAACTTCTTTTTCGATACAAACTTTCTGGTATAAATTGAATAATAAAAAACAAAAATAAGATTGTCAACTATGCTCCTGTGAATGTGCGAATGGTTCATTTGAATAGTAAAATCATTCTTTCTGGCGATCACTATTAAAAATGCTTTAAGGGGTCCGGGGCTCAAAATTCTATTTATTTTTATTTATGAAGATTTTGTTATGAATATTTTTTTCTCAAATACGTTTTAATACAATAAAAATATTGCATGTAAAAAAAAAAAAAAAAAAATCTGAAAAATTTTAAATATTAAAAAAAATAAATAAAATTTTAAATTTTAAACATATCTTTTTTTTTTTTTTTTTTTTTTTTTTGAAGAACATACTATCTAGATAGACAAAATTTTTTCACCTTTGTGTACATAAAATATGTCATTTTAATTTGTCTTCAGGATTTTTATTTCAGGAGATTTATTATAAATTTCATTAAAAAAAATTAAGTAAAAAATGAAGTTTTTTTTATGATTGAGTTTTTCATTAATTAGCCTATTTTCACAATTATCACTCAAAATTAAAAATCCTGAAGACGATTTACTGGAAAAATTGCATAAAATCTCTGTTGAAATTTTAATACCTATATCTTCCAAGGAACTTGAGATATATTCTTTTGAAATTGACAAATCGTGAAAAAATTCATTCTGAGATAAATGAAGTAAAAGTTTGATTTTTTAATTACATTTCAACAATTTGAAGTATATTTCTAATAAAGTTTAATGCAAAAAACTGCAAATTACTTAAAAATTAATTTAATTTTCTCAAAAAGAACATTTTGTGGAAGAAGTAATATGATATAAAGAAAAAAATATCCATTGATATTTTTTTTTAATTTTGCACCGACTCTAATGGCAAAAGGTGTTATATCTCAGGATCTAATGAAGATAAAAGTATGCGGTTTGCCGGATTTAACGCTAAAAACTCACTATTTATTTAAGCCAATAAAAAAATTGCATTTTTTGGAGAAATTTTAGCCACGGACCCCCTTATAATATTTCAACTTTACATACAAAAACCAGGTTAGTGTAATAAAAACATGAAAAAAAATGTTAAAAAGTAATTTGAACTATCACAAAATTCAGGAAATTGAATTACAGTTTAGAAACAAGTTGAAAAAAAAACATAGGGAAAAGAAGGGTAATTTGGTGTCTATTTTTTTTTTTTTTTTTAATTAAGGAAAAATATATATTAAGTCTTCCGGAAAGTTCTGTCCGATAATATTACTTCACGCTTACTTTTTTTTTTTTAATTCGGAATTCGTCTTTTCAATTTTTTTTTTAATCGTATAATTCACCTTATTTAATGACTTGTTAATTAAGGGTAAAAGAATGAGAATTTTACCATTTGAAAAAGTGGTGCCAATGAAGATATTTGAATTTTTAAAAAGTGGGCGTGAAATAACATTATCGGACAGAACTTTCCGGTTGATAGCCCAGTGGTAGGGTAGCAAAAAAAAAGGCCGAATTCGGAATTAATTAGGGAAAAACTGGAAATTATTTTAATCCCTTCAGTTTAGGTTTAGAATGAATGTGCTATGTTTTCCCCCTCGTTCTATGTGAGCGTTAGGAAATATGTATAGAATTATAGTAAAAAAACACGTTTTTTTTACATACCATAACAGTGTCTCCAAAGAGCAAACTCTGTCAGAAACATTGTCAATACAAATGTTATAGAGCTTAAAATTCTGAGTAAAAGGATTACCGAAACTTAATATTTTTGTTGAACATTAAGGTCGCAACTCCACTTTAAAGTTTTAGACACGTGGTCAGGGGTTTGAACCCAGAATTAATTAGGAGAAAATTGGAAATTGTTTTAATCCCTTCAGTTTTGGTCTTAAATGAACGAAATATGTTTTCTTCCTGGTACATGGGTGAATGTTAGACAATATGTGCACATTTATTTTCGAATAATACTTTTTTTTTTTTAATTACCTTGACAATATCTCAAAATAGCTAACTCTGTAAAAAACATTGTCAATACAAATGTTGTAGAGCTTAAAATTATGAATAAAATGAGTATCATCATTAATATTTTTGTTCAAAATTAAAGTCGCAATCCTATTTCAAAATTTTGGCTTAAAAGCTAATCAAGAGCTAGAAGCCAGGAGAGGCCAAGTTAACTTAGCAATATCTCAAAACAACTAACTGTATCAAAAACATTGCTAGTACAAAAGTTGTAAAGTGTAAAATTCTGAGTAAAATTAGTACCTACACTTAATATTTTTGTTAAATATTAAGGCCGCAGTTTTAGGATATTGTTAAGTTAACTTGGTCTCTCCTGGCCTCAAGCTCTTGATTTCGAAACATTTTGAAATAGAATTGCAACCTTAATGTAGAACAAATATATTAATGATGGCACTCATTTTATTCAGAATTTTAAGCTCTACAACATTTGTATTGACAATGCTTTTTATAGAGTTAGCTGTTTTGAGATATTGTTAAGGTAATTAAAAAACAAACAAAAAAAAAACGTGTTTTTCGAAAATAAATATGTGCATATTTTCTAACATTCACCCAAGTACGAGGATGAAAACATAGTACGTTCATTTTAGACCTAAAATCAAGGGATTAAAACAATTTCTAGTTTTCTCCCAATTAATTCTGAGTTCAACCCCCTGACCACGTATCTAAAACTTTAAAGTGGAATTGTAACCTTAATTTTCAACAAAAATATTAAGTGTAGGTACTCATTTTACTCAGAATTTTAAGCTCTACATCATTTGTATTGACAACGTTTTTTGACAAAGTTAGCTATTTTGAGAGACTGTTATGGTATGTAAAAAAACGTGTTTTTTGACTATAAATCTATACATATTTCCTAACGCGCACCTAGTACGAGGGGGAAAACATAGCATATTCATTCTAGACCTAAACTGATGGGATTAAAACAATTTCCAGCTTTCCCCTAATTAATTCCGTATTCAACCCCCTAACCACTGGGTTATGACACATATATAAGTTTTTTTTTTAAAGAGTGAGATGTACCAGGCAAAACATACCATTTTCAAGCCGCATTCGTAAAAGAAAGAAGGAAATTTGGTCAGTAGTTAGTAAGTTAGAGCTACTTAAAAAAAAAATTACCCGTCAAAGTGTTATTTTGTGTTACTTTTGTAACCACTGCCATAATTGTTGCCCTAAACCATCTTTTCAATGAATAAAAACTCTCTTACAATTTTTTGTGACTTTTTTTCTGTATTGCGGATTAATACACGTGTACTATCCATTTTATGTCCATACATGGCTGTCTTGAACTGTTCTCTTAACTTTTTTTAACAAACTTCCAGGGCACATAGAGACGGGAAATCACATAGCACTGCATGGTCGGAATCGCTTTCCTAGCGCAGTAGTGACGACACAAAACACAAGAAAATGACGATACGAACAGGAAAAAAAAACATGTTTATTATTCTTAGTGCTGCAAAAAAGTCAGGATAATGCTCGATAGTGCTGAGGAACTTGTTGCACGCATCTTGTCAGATGCTGGGGGAAGTACGGGACACATCCGCAATTTTCGATAATGTTAGATCTTCCATGCGCCATAGATGCGCTTAAATGCATCACGACACGGGGTCGTAATTTCGATCACCTACGTTGATGACGATCTTTGTCTCTTTAATGTTCTTTTTTCTTAGTTTTTTTCTGTACTAAGGGTGATAAACATGTTTTCTCCTCTTATTCGTGTCCTATCTTTCTTGTGTTTTGTGCCGTCACTACCGTGCCAGGAAAGCGTTTCCGACCATATATTGCCATTTGATTTGCCATCATGCCACTCTATCTCTCTTGAAAGTTTGTTACCTCTGTACTGTATACGCTATCAAATGTTACGTTCCTCGAACATTTAATAGAATATTAGCAGAATACAACAGTTTTTAACCCTATTATTTTATTGAATTTATCGTGTTACTTAACCCTCTCGCTATGCAACCCGAGAGTTTCTCGGGCAACGTAAAAGCAAAATTTGCGCAACCCGAGCTTTTATTGGGGATGCATTTTTTACGTCTAATTACCCCTTCTTGCTCATTCCCACCAGTTACTTTTTATTGTAAATTTTGCCTTATCTAATCGGAGCATTTTCCCGATTAAATCAGACTAAAATGTTTGTTTTGAAAAACCGGTGACAAAGGAATAAAAATTCTTAACCCCTTCGGCCCTGTTTTAATTTGGGGACAGATAAAAATAAATTGCAGATTAAATAAGCTTGGATAGACATAAATAACTATAATATGAAGTATTGTATCATCATCTTAATTAGTAAACTAATTAAAAAGTGTTCTAATATTAGGACACCAGGGTTTAAATTATGTAACATGAGCAATTTTATTTTCTGTGCACATTTACAATTATGTAAGATATAAAGGACATGAGAATGAATAAAATGGGTTTATTTCATATGAAATCCTTTAACCCCTTCGCGACGGGAGTCCTTTACGAAATTTTTAATGTTTTATCACCGATTTTTAAATACAGAAATTTGTGCTTTTTTAAATCGCGAAAATGCTCGGATTCAACAAGGCAAATTTTACAGTAAAATTTTATTGTTGGGGCTAAGCAAGTATTCTTAGGCCTTTTTGAGGCACGTATACGTGCCGCTCGTCCCCAAGGGGTTAAAACAATTACTTTGTGCGTAAAAATATAAAAATACTTCATATTTTTCACAAAAACATGTACTTTTATATGTGCAACCTTCCATTTTGCAACTCTGTTGCCTTTCGCTCCTTTCAATCATATGGTTCATTCCATCAAATCTAATATCTTTACAAGGCCTAACCGCAGTATTCATTTTGTTCTTTGGGAAAACAGAGTATCTTGATGACGGGCTTCCACGTTTGATACGGATTAGCGATTGGTCTTTGAGTGATAGAGCTTCTGCTACTTCAAACTTGAAATCCAATAAATCTATTTGATCTTACAAAGAACTCCCAAGCATTTTGCATTAATTTTATACTCTAGCCAAGAATTAATAATCGGCGTACTAAAATAATGAGATATTACTCGAAGTGTCCATTTTTTACACTTTATAACGGTTCGATACAATGGCGGTAAGAAGTCATGTATGTCAACTCCTCCCCCATTCATTTATTGTAGAACTTCACAACTTCTGGCCTTTAACCCCTTGAGGGGCAAGGAATTACGTTTGTGAAATGCTGAATTCCCACCGGAAAATTAGAAAAAAAATATCTCAAAATAAGGAAAAGCAATTTTATGACTTTTTCCCACATAGTTAGAGAAGTAAAATTTCATAAAATTTTTCTGGTGTAAATATTCATTAATCGTAGGTGGGATAAAATATATCCCACCGCCCCTCAAGGGGATATATACATCAATATAAGTGAAATCTTTTTTGCTCCATCTTTTAACAATATCCTTCTCATTATCTGACAGAAATGTAGATTCTAGTGTCACAACTTTATTGTCATACCACTTTACAACAACGATTTTACCATATTTGCTGGCACAAGTACCACGTCCATATTTTTTTTAAATTCGGCATCACATTTAATGGTCAGTTTGTCAGCCTATATCTAGGCAGCAATAAAATCAAGGTGCTGCACTCTACAAAAATAAAGTCTAAACTACGGAAATTGTACTGGCAATCGAGACGCCAGTGCGATTTCCGTGTTTTAAAGGAAAATTTCCCCCGCAAATTCCAGAAAAACGGATTTTTTTTTGTAATTTACGGGGGAAATTTTCCGTTAAAATACGGTAATTGTACTGGCATCTCGATTTCCAGTACAATGTCGGTATTTTAGTCCGTTTTTGTTTACAGTGTAGTGTTTGAAAAGTATCGTATGTGTCTTAAAGAGAGTTGGGTAAAGATATCTCACATATCATTTAAGTCCGTTCATAAAGATATGACCAATTATTTACAGTTGAAATGCATCGTCACACGATTGATTTCAAAAGAGCTCAATTTTCTCTTATTGTTCTGCAAGATATTTTGGCCAAAAACGCAACTAATGTCACCAACCAAGGACCGAACATGCCTGGTGTGGCCTCGTGTGACATATTTCTGTTCACGAAGCTAAAATTATCACTTCCAGGAAAATGTTTTGAGTCAATAGAGGCCATAAGAGAAAATTTGCAGAATGAGCGAAAGGCCATACCCCAATTTACATATCTAAGAAGTATGGAAGATTGGGACCTGTGCTGGCATAGTTGTATTGAAATCAGTAGGGTCGACTTTGAAGATGAAAAAATAAATCTTGATGAAAAAAGTATTTTTTTGTGTGTTTTATATAGCAATTCTGGATACTTTTTACGCATACTTTGCCCTAATGCCTCATTTTAGCCCTAATGCCTCATGTCCTAATTCTAGAACAAAAGTTTTATTCTTAGTTATAGTGTGATTTATTATTATTTTCTAAGTTATATGACCAATTTAGGTATAAAAGGACTTAATTTATAAAATATAATTAACAAAATGTCACTATATTCTTTTTATTATTTTTATTCAGAAGGCTAAAAATGTATGCTTGCATTTTGCTCGTAAACTGGTAGAAGCCTCCGTTTTATTGCTTACTGAGGCATGTGATGCAATGTGTGATCACAAATAAGATTAAATTGTTAATCTGCAATACATTATTAGTCGGGCACTGGGTTTTAAACTTAAAATTCTTAAAAATAAATAATTTATAGCAATGTAAAGATGTGTTCTAATAGTAGGACGCCAGTGCCGAAGGGGTTAAAAGACGCTCGTTGCGAAGGAATTAAATGCGCAATTTTTTAAGTTATTTTGATAAAACACTAAAAAATATTACAATTAAAAGAATCTACAATTAAACAATCTACAATTAAAAGAAGATAACAGAGATTCCGCTATTCAAATATTAATTAGAATATGTCTAGTCTGAAATTGGAATAACAAACTCGTTTGAATCCACAATCAATGTACAGCCCTTGATTATGTAATATATGTATTATTTATAACTTTATTTCTTTTCAATAAATAAATAAGAAAAATGGTCTTCCAACCCAACGAGGTTTCTGGGATAATCTTGGTCTCGAGCTAGTGGATAGAAGTATTTTCCACTTTTGTAGTGTTTAGTTACATCTCCGTCGGCCGTTTTACGTGAGACCGATTTCTCTAAATTTACATTCTCAAAAATATATCGTACGTATATTTCGTTAGTTTTAAAATAATGTTGAAGCACTTTTGAGAAATATATATAGGTCATTCTCTGGAAAGAAGCTGTTAAGAAAAAAAAAATTGCGGCCCAATAAAATTGCCACACAAATCTCAAAATTTAGCCTACAAGTAACTTATTGCTATATTTATCAAAAAAGATATGAACCAAACTGTATCTCATAGTTTTTCTGATATTTTAATTTCAAAGCTGCCATTGCTAAAATGTTCAAATAAATTATTGGTAACGAAATTTAAAAACAAATTTATCTGTAAACAAGAAAAATGCTATATTTCACATAGATGTTAAATAGATAAAAGTTTATAAAAAGTCTGGTGCCATTGTGGCGCTTGGGAATTAAAATTAAGTGGTTTCATAAACATACCACCGCCCTTGAAAGTGTTAAAAAGGAAAAGAAATTATAATTAGAACTCATACTGCCAATAAATACTTTTTTTTTTTTTTTTTACTTTATGTCAACTGAAAAAAAAGCATTAACATTTAGAAGAGTTAATGATTATTTGAATTAGTACATTTTTTTAACCTCTCCCTGTAACATAATAAAAATTAAAAATGTATTGTCTTTACTTACGGTAATTAAAAGTATTATGAGTTTTTTAATGTGTATTTTATTGCATTAGATTTTCTTATTTTACTGTTTAGTACATATATAAATGGATTCAGATCATTCCCTGACAATTTAAATCATTCCCTCATATTAAAATTATGAGGGAATGACGAAGTACTACTGAAAACCATGTTATGCAAAAGTGATTAGTCATAGGTATATTTTCAGTTACTAAATATCTTTTGAAACACATTTCTAATAATATAACAACATAAAAAGACATTTCATTACTTTTTATTAAATTTATAATAGATGAGGGAATGACGCGTAATAAAAATACTTACATTGATCTAGTACTTCAAAACTATATACTAACTATTCAAGAATGTTTTTCAGCAAACAACAAGATGGATGCTTCACTTTACTCTTGTACAAACTGTCCTAGACATATATAAAGCATGTAATGCTTTCTACTAAGTAAATAATGGATAATTTATAGTTATGTTAGGGAATGACGACAAGTGCTAGAGACATCATTAACATATGTCCTAATTCATTCATTATATAAAATATAAATATAATTAAATAGCTAAGTATGTATTTAACTGTGCTTAATGGATTGAGAAAAAAATAATTATAAATGTATGTGCAGGAAAGAGACAGAGTAAGCATTTTCTTTTCCACATACGTGAATGGGGACATAGTGAGGGAATGATATTTGCATAAAAAATGCATTAAATTTATCAAATTTCAATTTCAATAAGCAAATAATTACAGTTTATGTGTATAACTGATTAATATTGAAAGTTTAAATGATTTTTTTCTTTTTGTAATTTTAAAAATATGTCTTCAAGATCCCTGGGACATAAAATTGCCACATTTCAGAGAATGACTCATATATTATCAATATTCTGAAGAAACAAAACTAAGAAAACGAAATGAAAATGTTACAAAAGTTTGGCAATCTTCTAAGGAAAGAGTATTTAAGCTTTTGTTGGCATTCTTGCACAAAAAAATTATAAATTCAATTCAGAGAGAAAAGTTTCTCTACTGTGTTATCATAGCAACTTTTCTTTACAGATATTCTGTACTGATGTTGTCATTGAGGATAGAATCTTTTTATACTAATACAATATTTTCATAATTTCCAAATGAAAATGTTTTCAAAATTTATACAATCTTTTAAGAAAAGAGTGTTGAATTTTTTACTGATATTCGTGCACTAAGAAAAGTGAAACTCCACATCACAGAGAAAAATTTCGATACAAACTCCTCATAACATCCATTCTTTATATGTGCGCTACCGGGATTGTTATGGAGGAAAGCACATTTTTCTTAACGTAAGGCTTTGAATTTGTTTGACATCATTTGTTTTCTTTATTTTTTAAATATTCACTGAAACCATACGACAAAAAATCTTTTCAATCTTCAAATGCCTTTATGCAAACTCTGCACGTAATTATGTGTAATATGTTTTGAAAAGGTAAAAAATAAAATTTATGTTTTCTTTGATAACTCCTGTGATTTATATACTATTTTTCAGATCAAATTAAACAATAAACATATTTTAACAAATAATACATGCCTTTAAATTTTTATATGATAATAAGTAATATTTATAAACTTAAATAAAAAATATATGTACACATATATGTGTGCTTCTTTTTCAAAAACTTACGTCTTCAAGCTGGTGGAAGTGTTTTCTCCTTTTGGTGTTTAGAAATTTTTCCATATGGCAATTCACGAGTAGCTTATTTCTATAAATTTAGGTTATTAGAGTTATATTAATTTAGTATTATTCAGAAGTCCTGTCAAGATGATGCAGCATGCTACGAGTCTTGTTAAATATTCTGATGAAAAAAACAAACAAACATCAAAACAAATTAAAAATTTTCAAAGGCATGACACACTTTTAAGAAAAATGTATTTAATCCTTTAGTGCCATTGGTGTACTGAGAAAACTATAACGTCAAATAAAAGAGTAACGTTTCTACGTAATGTTATGATGACGTTTATTCTTTAGACGTACAGTACTGAAGTTATTATTGAGTAAATATCTTTTTATACTAGTATGATATTTTCACGAGCACTAACAAGATAATGAAACAATGTTGAGATTCCTATTATGAATATTCTGATAAAATAAACCATAGAGGGAAAAAAATTAAATGTTTCAGATAGTTCACAATTTTACATATCTGTGCACAAAAAAAAATGAAACTACAAACCACAGAAAAAGTATCTATACAGTCGTGTAATAATGCCCATTGTTTATATGTACTGTACTGAGAGTTATAGTTAAAATAGGAATATTGGCATTAACTTATTGCTTTGAATGTATTTGCTGATATTGTTTTAACCCTAGAACTACCGGAAATTTTACTCAAGTTTTATAAAAACATTCTACACCAGAATTTTTACTTAAAACTATTTAATTTGTTTATTTAACTTATTATTGTCTGATTTATACATTTAGTTTGTTTTGAAGAAATTTCTGGTTTGAATAAATATTTTGAATGTACATGTCGGGTCCAATGGACCCGTCTGGTAGACTGAAGGTTAACTTTATATATATATATATATATATATATATATATATATATATATATATATATATATATATATATATATATATATATATAATCAGTAAAAGCAAAATACAGTCATTTTTATTGTGCATCAAATGTTTTGTGCGAGTGCTAACACTGTACAAATCAAGATCTGAAGATTTTTTATTCACAACAATGCATTATCAAACATGTTTCATTGAATGTTTTATGTACCAGGAAATTAGATACAGTTTTTCATGATAATATCAACTCAAATTTTTCGTTGCATGTTGAGGATAACACTTGATTTTAATTGCAAAATGTGAAATGGTAGCAAAAAGTCTTAATAAAATTTTGTTTTTATAATATATTTCAAGAAATGTATTAGTTTTGTAATAAATTCCTGTGAACTCCAATCATTTCATTATTTGTAACACCGAATTTTCCTACTTTTGAAAGTGATAAAGCAATTAGCTAATAGTAAAAATGATTTGAAGAAAATAAATGCAAATCAATGCAAAAGTAATTTGTGAAACGTAATCTTAATAAGAATAATTATAAGCAGAATATATCGCTTATAATAAAACATAGTAAGTTTGTTCATATGAAATGCCTTTGTAAAGGAGGAGAGATAGAAATGAATCTTATCAAACAAAAATCCATTTTAACACCCTAAGTGATCCTTTTCTTTTGATGCAATAAATTGAAAACATTGGATTAACACCACTTTTTTAAACTAAAATATTCATTATATTTAGTCTAAAATTTTCTGTCATTAAATGTTATGAAACTGTAAAAAATAAATAAATAAATAAATAAATAAATAAAAATAAATAAAAAATAGTGGTATCAGAAAGCTTTAAGTGATGAATCAAGCAAACTCTTCTTGCTCGTAAGTGCATACGGGCAAATCAGTTAAAATGTTCACACGAATAGCATATTGTAAAATTTGATGTAGCTAGAAAGTAATTATTGATAATTCTCATTTCTTTCCTAACTATGCTAAATACCTTATTTTATTTTGTAGTAAACAATATATTTTTATATGCAAATATACATTCTATTTTCAAATTTATAAAGAATATTTTATTTTTAATGAAAAAAAAAATATTTTTAAAGCTACTTTTATTTTCTTTTAAGTACAGAAACTCTTTTTTTTTTCTTTTTTTTTTTTTTTTTTTTTTTTTTTTTAACCTCAGATTAAAAAAAAAAAAAAAAAAAAAATTGTCGTATTTACTGAATTTTATGTTGAAAGAAGCACAACAGTTCAATAAAAAATAATACAAACATTTTTTTTGTTAGTAAAATGTAATTCTTATTTTTAAAATGTAAATCATAGAAAATTGTATGTAATAATTCTACACAATTTCATGAAAACGTCCTAAGTAATCATCTGATTGCAACACAAACAGAAATAACTCAAATTCTATATTAAAAAAAATCCTTTCAGCCAAGACGTCATTTCATTTTTATTTGAATTAGAAACTAAACTGTACAGTGAATTAATAAGTTTAAAAAAAAAAAAAAAACAGACAGATTGCTAGTTGTAACATACTTGTTCGTTCGTTAACAGTATAATGTTATTAAAATAATAATAATAATAATAATGTGAGAAATTTTTTATCCTCATAACTTCATGGAAACGGCGTCAGGATTTCATTAGAAACAGGTTCTTATAGAATTATATAAACATTTATTTATTCCCACTAAAATATTAATTTTATAGTAACTATAGTTACATGAGGGAAGTATTCTGTTATTTTAGAACTAATTACTGAAAGACAAAGAACTACTTGTAACTATCGTAGCACAACATGGTATGTTCTATAAATAAGACTATGCCTTGCATTTTAAAATAACCTGCATTAAAAATAATTTTAATTCATGTAAGTCTAATTACATGGGTTTTTTGTACAGTAAGTAATTTAGCTGATATTTGCTATGCTTGTTGGCCACCGTTTTATTTTTTTTTCGAAAAGTTTGCTTGACCTTATTCAATTAATGAAATATCTCCGATAAAATAGTCGCATTTTTCCTTTCTAAAATACTGGTAGCCAAAAATCGTAGCATGCGACTTACACTACAAGTACTCATGGAAATATCCATGAGAAAGAAATACGATTACTTTCAGTTGATCAATGTCAAAAATTTTAATTTTTTGAAATATTCCAAGCAGAACACTTCTTTTTCTTTGTTTCTAAGAGATGTTTCTGTCAAAATGTTTCGGTTTTTAAAAAGATTTGGTTAACAGTATAATATTAGTATTTTATATAATGAAACAAATCTTTATATTATTTAATTTCATAGTATCAAAAAATATGTTATCCGGTTTCCAGCAGAATTTTTTTTTGTTCGATTTACGTATAAATGTATTTAATAACAAGAAATGTCATTTTTTCTTGTAACTAAAGGCGAAGCAGTGGGATATTCCATTGCATTCTTTGATTTAAAACTAATTATTAATAGGAGAAATCACCATTTGTAACATAACTGCGTAAGCCCATATATTAGAAGTTACATTGCTTTTTAAAATAATAGACCTTAAAAATTATTTTAATTTATATAAGAAACAATCACGATGTAACTTCTATTAATTTCAATATCAAAAATGTAATTTTTCAGAAATATTATAATTAGAGCAACCCTTTTTCCATGTGTGTTAGAGATGTTTCGTTCATAGTTTTAGGACTATCGTTTATCTGGAAAATAATAGTTTACAGCTATTTCAATAAAGAACACAATTGAAGATAAAATATATCCACAAAAGAGTACCAAAAATGTGCCTTTTAGATCTTTAATCTGCAAAGCTTTTATGTTATCAGGCTCATTTGTTATAGACTTCAATGATTGTAATTCCAGTTGCAGTTCTTCATCCTTGTTAATCTTCTTGAAAATTCCTGCTGCAAAAAGACGATGTATCATTTTATTTAAATAGGATTTCATGCAAGAAAACTTTTTTGAAATCGGAAACGCATACATAGTAGTAAAAAAAGAATATTGAGAAATAAAGTATTTTTGTTTGTATGGTTTCAAGTAAATTCTCCCTGTGATGAATGCTTTACCAGATGGTGCCTTCAGAAAGGATTCTTCAGCTCCATCAGATGTAATTTCATTCCGTTGCAGGCATTTGCCAATAGACTTCCACGACTCAAAACCTGATTGAATAAATTTTTGTGAAAGCCGCTTGTTACTGAATGAGTAACAAGTTACCGAATTCCGTCGTGCAGCTTCGGTTAAATTGGGTATATCTCGAATTCCTGTAAAATTTGGTAAGGTGAGAAAGGATAGGAAAATAGCCTTGTAGCTGTTTGTTATTACAAAGGAAAAAATTAACCACGCACATGTTATCAGCCTATGACTAGATTTTTGCAGTTCAATTAGAAAGGATTTTTCAAGTACTGTACCGTAGGTCATTAATAATATATCTGTATATGTCCGTGTTGTATTTGTCAGAAAGAAAATGAGAAATGAAAAAAAGACTATAACTACTATGAGGACAATCCACAATTTTAGAGGAATTGGATTTAATAAGGCTAAATTTGTAGAAACAGGCCTTTGTTTATCCGTCATAAATGTATAATCCGTAATAAGATAAGGATAGCTTAAATTCACAGTGTAAAACTTATCTTCGCTTAAAGCGTTACCTCCCACTGCAATATCAGTTTCTGAACTTATCACCATTCCTATCATACCACTCCAGTTTCCACCAGGTAACTTACTTCCCATTTCACCATCTTGTGGTGTAAATACTCGATATGGTACTCGAAAAATTTCAGATAAAAGACGAATAAGTTGAGCGTCATAAACATGAAGAATTTTATCATCATTTTGTATAGCGTATATGTCCAATTTAGGTGCAGGTACTGCTGCAACAGAAATAACATTTGGGGTACAATTTTCTTCCATATTTGTGAATGACAAATTATTTTTCTGTTAGTTTATGCTCTTGCCGGATATTCGATTACGCGGTTTTTTGTGGATTCATTCAAAGCATTTATTTAGTTTTTTTTTTTTTTTTTTTTTTTTTTTTAACTGGAAAGGCAGTACAAAATACACTGAAATAGTTCAAAATATAAGAAATCGTGCTAATGATGATAGTAATGATAATATTTACTTTTACTCACTATTTATTAATATATACATCATTTCAACGTGTTATTTTCTCCGCATACATTCAGCAAATTGCAATAATCTTTGCGCTACTACACACACACACACAAAAAAAAACATATATGACTGTGAATAAAATGATATACGAATATATATACGAAGAACAGCGCTGTTATACATGAACATCTAACTATCTGCTCTACTGTATTTCTTACGTATTATTATGCCTAAAATTTGTTTAATTATTCAAAATGACACATTTACCTTTCATTAAAATATATTCTAAATATACTCACATTCATAAACAAATGTATATGCATATTCGCTATAAAATAATATAAATATTCTTTTGGTGATGCTTCTAAAGTATATTTTAAAGTGAGACCTGCATGAAACACGTCAAGTCCGTTTAAATAAAAATGAAACCGTTTGATTCATTTGTATTAAAACAAAATATTACAGTCTATAAAAATTTCAGACAAAACAAATGAAATTTAAAACAAAAAACTGTCTCTACATATTTACATTTTAAGCAAGGCGATATTTTCGAACACGCAATGTAATGCATTAATAATGTGTAGTTTGATTGTAATAGCCAAGTAATTCATTGCTGCTCTAATGTGATTACCTCGTAAAACTCTCAATTTCCTTTCACAACATTATTTTGATTTAACAGTTAAAATATTTTGAAATAAGATATTACATACTTTTTTTTTTAAAACGATTTGGTAATAGGTCTTTTGTAAAGCGCAGGTTGTTATATAATTGCAACATTAGCATTATTGCGATGGAATGTAGAAATAAAATAAATTACTGTGATTTTTTTATTAATGTATCTGTATAAGTTTCAAATGAATGTCTATGTTTATTTCAGAGTTCAATTTTTTTGCAGTATAATTTGAATAAAAACATATTTGTAGCTATGGATACATACTCTCCTAGATGATGTACAGATAGTTAAGATTATTAATTTTCGTAAAAGGTTTCTGTCATTACATGTCTCCAAATCAATAAATCTATCTCCGATGTTTATTCAAAGGATGATTGTTGGAGTTAAGATATTAATTGCATTTTTAAATGTCAGTTATACTTTGACACTTAACACCTTAATGGTTGCATTAAATTACAGTTTAAAAATTCTTATGGCACCACTTTTTGGAAAAAGAAATATTCACCTTATTTAATGACAGGTAAAATGATGCGATAGTAACGCCATTTACAATATTTTAAAAATTGTTGGTAATCAAACACTCTGAATGAAAAACATAGCCCTTGAATATCTCGGGAGCGAGAATTAAATGGTTAAAAAGTTCCTTAAAAATATTTAAAAAACATTTCTAATACAAGTATTTTTTAAAAATAATTCGTTAAAAGTTTTTACTCAAAAATTAATTGCTAGTTGAGGAATTATAATTACAAGTTGATCTAAATAACATAAAGACTGATCTTATGCGCCTTTTTAATGCATTACAGAATACACAAAATACAAGATATAGTTCTCATTTTTAACGGTATGTTAAAATTTGTTTTTTAGATAGTTTTAGTGTCAGCAATTCCAGATATAGTCCAAGAGCTGTTAAACAATTTAGGGAAGGTATTTGAGGCACCCTGAAAATTTGTGCAACACTTCTTTTGTAATGCCTGAATACAAAATGGAATGCCTGGCTGAAGGATCGTGGCCCAAAACCTGTGCCAGACAAAAAATGGCACTTGACACGTGTCTGGCACAGTTTTGTGCCGACTAAAGTGTCTGTCATTTTCAAAATATTTTTTTCTAACCATAAATATTATTGTGCCTCAATCTCAGCGTGCCTCAAATACCTTTTTTGGGTAGTCAAAAAATGGCACTTGACACGTGTCTGGCACAGTTTTGGGGCCGACTAAAGTGTCTGTCATTTTCAAAATATTTTTTTCTAAGTATAAATATTATTCTGTTTCAATCTCAGCGTGCCTCAAATACCTTTTTTGGGTAGTGTCAAAAAATGGCACTTGACACGTGTCTGTCACATATTTTGGGTACGATCCTTCAGCCAGCCATTCGATTTTGTATTCAGGCATTACAAAAGAAGAGTTGCACAAATTTTCAGGGTGCCTCAAATACCTACTCAAAAATGTTCAACAGCTCTCCTACTAATATAAGTTGTCATGCTTTTAGTAAGGAAGTTAATCCCTTGCGTTCTAACGATGTTAGTTGATGTATATCACTAGCCACGAGTGTTTCTGCATCTGGCAGATATTTTTAAATTAATATTCAAACAAACAAAAATATTAGGCAATTTTCTTTTACTTTATTTGTGGAAAATCAATTATCTTGTAAATCAAAAATGGGAGTTAAAACTTTCTGGTAAGAATTCAGAACGTCTAATTAAAAAATCAGATATCATGACGTGCACTGAGTACATCATTGTCGGAAATTACCAAACTAGCATAACGTACGTCATAGAGCGCAAAGGGTTTATCTTAACTAATTTCTTATCATTTAAAATATAAAAATACATCCACTATAACAGTAACATGTAAAATTATTACAGCATTACTGAAATTACGCTAAAGTAACGCTGTACGTACGTGCCATTCTGTAACTTTAATATGTGAATTATAAAACAGTCCAATAAATGTTGCCCCTTATGTTATTTTGCAACTAAAGTTTATTTCATTCTCCACTTTGTTATAAAATATTAAAAACATTCCGTATTTTTTTAAAGTTAAATTTATGGCTAATTACAGGGGTATCAAATGTTGTTTAACCCACTGAGAAGCAAGCAAAAATGTCTCTAAATATTGAATTCTCACCGGAATAATCGAAATATTTTATTTTTAAATAAGGAAAAGGAATTTTTCAATAATTTTCCTCCAAAGTTAAAATATAAAATTTAGTTAAAATTTTCTGGTGAGAATCTTGTTTAAATTAGATGGGATATATTTTATCCCACCCAGGGGTGTAAAAATCTAGGCGCCAGCGGGCAGTCTCTCACCACTAAATTTTATTAGTTTTCTTCCCTTCAACATTATTAACATTCTTACAAAAAATTGAGACGAAATATTAGACGAAAAAGAACGAATCAAATTTAGTGGTGAGAGACTGGCCGCTGGCACCTAGATTTTTACACTCCTGATCCCACCGCCCCTCAAGGGGTCCGGGACACATTTTAAAATAATTTTTATTTATTGAGTTAAAATTCTGAATTTTATTGTGATGGTTAACCTTATCATTTGTAACCAAAAACAAATGATAAAACTTCTCATACTTTTTTTTTAATATTTAAATTTAAAATTTATTAAAAAAGTGGGGTAAATTCAAATCGTTATAACTCAAATTAATATTTGTAGAATTTAATTTTTTTTCATTTGAATAAACAGAATATATAAATTTCAATTTTGATTCGGCATTTTTAAAAATATTAATTTGTAAAAAAAAAATAAAAAAAAAAATGTTTAACGAAAAAATTAAAAAAAAAAGTGGTGCAACTTTAAAAAAAATCATATTTCAAAAGTAAATATTTTTTTTTCAAATATGCTGAATCAAAATAAAAGTAAGACAATTGAAAAAGCTATGCTCCAAATTTGAACCCGTTATCTTTGACGGTTCTGGAGATATAAGAATTTAAATACGTGAAATGGTGAAAAAACCTATCACGAAGTAAAACTCTTTTGTACAAGAAGTCGTTTGCATGACATCCATTGCTTGGAAACTAGATTTTGAAAACAAACCAAAACGACAAAAATAATATTTTTTGTTCTAATTCCGATAGAAAAATGATTTAAATGTCATTTTAAGCAGGAAAAAACAGAGAAATTTTTAAGAAAATAAAATGTTTTTGCAAAATTTGAAGATTTTTGTGTCCCGGACCCCCTTAAATTCTTAAAATTCAGCAGATACAAAAATGATTTTGCAATCAAAAAACAATATTTTATTTTGACACTTTTTTTGCAACAAATATTCGTTAATAGAAGAAACATGCTTTTCCTGGAAGTGTGCCAATATATTTTCCGTGAATCTGATTTAAATTAGTTTCAACCGTCAAAGACGGTTGTTGAAAAAGAAGAGAAAAAGAAGAAAGTTGCTTGCTTTCGAAGCGACTTCAATGGAGCCATAGGATAACATGCAGACGCTTGGAATTTGAAGCGACTTTGACCCCTCGTGTAATAGCACTTTAAGGGGCTCCGGACACAAAAATCTAAACATTTTCTTAATTTTTTTTTATTAGATTGAAAATTACTTTGTTTTTTTTCTGCTTAAAATAAAGTTTAAATCATGTTTCTATCTTAATTGGAACAGAAAATATTCATTTTTAAGTTTTGGTTTGTTTTCTAAATCTAGCTTTCAAGCAATGGTTGTCATGAAAACGACTTTTTGCGAAAATGTATTTCTCTTCATGATGGGTTTTTTCATCATGTCTCGTTTTTAAATTGTTATAAGTCAAGAACCGTTAAAGATAAATGGTTCAGATTTGGAACATGTCTTTTACAATTGTTTTACTTTAATTTTGATTCAGCAAATTTGAAAAAAAAATACTTACTTTTGAAAATATTATTTTTTTTTATTACGTCATTTTTTTTTTCAATTTTTACTTTAAATATCTATAATTTTTATTTAAATTAATAATTTTTAAAATGCTGAATCTAAATTAAAATATGTATATTTTTGCTTAATTAAATGCAAAAAAATTGAAATTCTACTAATAATGTTTCGAGTTATAACGATTTTAAACTACCCCACTTTCTTTACTAAAATTAAAATTAAATTTTTTAAAAATATTTTGAGAAGTTATCATGTGATTTTATTTACAAATGATATGGTTAACCATCACAAAAAAATTCGAAATTTTAACTCTATAAATAAAAATTATTTGAAAATGTGTCCAGGACCCCCTTAAAACCCAAGAAAGCTCCTCGGATCTTTTTACACCAATACACATATTTCAACTTGTGTTACTCAAAGAGTACTCATCAGAATTTTCTTAAATTTCATGACTTTTTAAGATTTGTTTTTAAGCAACACATACTAAAATTTTAAATTAATAGAACTTTTAGTTTTAACGCAGCAACGCAGCAAAAAAAAAAAAAAAAAAAAAAAAAAAAAAAAAAAAAACCTTAATCTGTACGTCGGGTCTATTCTGTCTAAGCATAAAAATACATTAACATAGTTTTTTGAAAATGCCGATATTGTTTCATTTATGCTATACAGCTGCAAAAAGGTAAGCGAGGGAGGGGAAGGGAAGAATTATCGGGTTGGGGAATGAAGTTATGAGACACTTGAGCGAACCAAGTCATAGCGGAAATTCATTTCTTTGTTCTATGTCTAACAGTTAGAAGTAAAAAGTTTATCTTTTAAAATCAGTTTGAACATTTATTTGAGGAGAACGGTATACAGGTCAAAATTCATGCTGGTATTTGTTTGCTAGACAAGCATTAAATGCTGTATCCCAGCAAAGTAAAGTAGCATAAACTACGATAATGCATTTGTTGGTTCCACCATAATTACCAACAAGTCATGGTGTATATTTGAACACTTTTCTACTTGTCCAGCATACATATTCCAGCTTGTGTTGCTTGAATATGTTGCTGGCCTAGCAGCAATCAAGATCACCACTTTCTTTTAATTTAAGCTATTCTAGCAGTAATTTACAAGCAACAGATACTTTTTTTGTTGCTATTCTACCATTACATTTCTAACATCAGTTGCTTTTAATTTTTGTCATGCTAGCATGGCAAAAATTAGATTGCATAGCATTACATTTCTAGCATCACTTGCTTTTATTTTTTACTATGCTCCCAGTTAGACAAAAAAAGACGTTGGTAGCGCCATCTTTGGAGAATTTCTGAAGTACCTACATTTTTTAGAAGGGGCAACCTATATCGGATTTCTTTTCCTCTGTGAAGGGCAGAACTCATTAACTCCGGTTTGAGAACACGGTGCTTTACTAACTTCGCTACTGGGGCCGTGTTTGTAAACGATTTTAAATGCGGGTAATGGGTGTAGAGTTGATTCTGCTGTGTGTTGATATTTTTATAAGACAAGGGTGAATTTATCGATGCTGTTATTCTCCAAGTTTCAGTTAATAAGGTTAATTTATTATTAGGGTTTTTTTCTATGATTAATGGATAATTAGAATATGACTTAACTATTATAATTTATTAGGGGAATTTTCTTTGCTTAAGGAATGGTTTGAATATGGTCATAATTATTTGTTGCAGAAAAATAAAAGATTTTGAAGTGTATTTAGGATAGAATTTATCAATTTCAGGTGGGGGTTAAGATTTTCAAAATTAAGTCCTTATTGGAAAGGGTGGGGTGCTCAATTGTACATATTTTCAATTCGATTGTTTTGAACTTATTTCTTAAATGAAACAGCGCAACTTGAATTGTGAAATTTAACTGATTAAATTCTCTTTTTAAAAAGCACGATCTTTTTTTTTAATAATTAAAATAATTAAACACCAAAAGAATGAACAGCTAAGAATTTTACGATGGGGAAGTGCAGGGGAGGCGTTTTTTCCCAAAAATCCTTCATGGAAATTAATTATCAGTTTATATATATATATATATATATATTTATGTGTTAAAATTTTATCTAAACCGGGGGGTTGGTACTTTTTGCCCAATAAATCCTTTATAGAAATCAATTTTCAGTTTTTATTTTTTTAGATTTATGTTTTTAGATTTTATCTAAAACGTGTGGATGAAGGCAGTATTGAATTTACTTTGCAGTGGTTCCAAAAGGAAATCTATCGCCCCTGGATTTTGAAATTCAACAAACTAATATATTTTTTTTTCTCTGATTTTAATAAACACAGTAAATGTAATCTTTTCGAGAAACTTAAAAAGAATTAAATACTAACAGAAAGTGTAGCTGTGAATTTTCTTCCAATTCGAGGGGGGGGGGGGGGCTTTTTCCCTTTAAGTCTACAATGGAAGTTATTTGTTAAAATTTTTAAGTATAATATGTTAAAAAATTATCTCAAACGTGTTCAAGGACAGTGTTTAATTCAGGTGACGGTGACACAGCCCTCCCTCCCACCCAGCTTTTGAATTTTAATAAACAAATTTTTATTTTTCTTCCATTTTTAAAGATATATTAAATTTATAATTTACAGGTAACCTAAAATAATTTAAGAGGAAGAGGAAGGTCAGTTTAAAATTTTTCTTTGGGGGGGGGGGGAGTTACTCTTCTATATTCGTTTTGGAAATTAAATTTTAGTTATGTTTCTTTTGATATTTAGATGTTAAAAATTAATCTCAAATGGGTCGTTTAAGACAGTATTGAATTCAGAATAGGGCCAACCCGGATTTTAGATTTTAATGGACAAAATTTTCTTTTTCTCCGTTTTTTAAAGACATACTGCATTTTTTCGAGTAAGTTAGAATATTTAAATTCTAAGAAACAGAAGAAAAAAAATCCTTTATAGGCGGCGGGGGGGAGGAGGGGATGGCTCCCCTAGAAATCTCTCATAGAAGTTAAATCCCTCACAGAATTTAACCCACCTCCATTGAAGTTAATTAAAACAATAGAAGTTATATTTTACATCTTGAAAAATTGCAATGTACAGTGAAACCTCCATAACGCAAACTCCTGAATATTCCGTTAAGGGAAGTGGGCTTAGGTCATCCATTAAGCCTCCCTTGAATTGTAAATTTAACTAATTTTTTTTCCTCGATTTCGAAAAACAAATTGAAATTTAATCTTTTCTCTTAGCTTAAAATAAAAGCGTAAGTAAGAATTTTCTGTTAGGGGGGGGGGGGGAGGGAGTGGAGGTGGAAGAGAGCTATTATCTCTCCCCGGATTTGAAAAATTAATTTAATTTATAATTAAAATTTCCTTTTCTTCTATTTTCAAAAAACATAGTCAAATATATATTTTTTCAGTAACTAAAATAAATAAATAAATAAATAAATAAATAAACATTTGATGCTGCCAAGCATTAACAAGCACACAATGCTTCATTTAAGTACCTACCTCATCATTAATGGGAAGAGTCTTGTGTAGCAATTTAGCATATGTTACTGTCACATAGTACGTCATACTGTTTTCTATCAAATCTGGTTGCATAGCATATTATGCTGGCAAGCATAAAAAAGCATATAATAGCATGTAAAAGTACGTACCTCTCCATGCTTTGACAGAAGCTTAAACAGCAAATAAGCACATAAATGCTTGTACATAGCTTGTCATGCTATTTCTCTCCGAGCTGGCTGCATAGCATAGTATGCGAGCAAGTATAAAAAAGCTTATAATAGCACTTTAAGGTACCTACCTCTCTATGCTTTGGAAAAAGCTTAAACAGCAAACAAGCATAAAATGCTTGTGCATAGCTAGTCATGGCATTTCTACCTAAGCTGGCTGCATAGCATATTATGCTGGAAAGCATAAAATAGCATATAATAGCATGTTAAGATACCTACCTCTCCATGCTTTGGAAGAAGCTTAAACAACAAACAAGCATGAAATGCTTGTAGATATCTTGCCATGCTATTTTCCCTTAAACTGGATGCATAGCATATTATGCTGGCAAGCATAAAAAGGGATATAATAGCATGTTAAGGTTACCTCTGCATGCTTTGGAAGAAGCTTAAACAGCAAACAAGCATAAAATGCTTGTATATAGCTTGTTATGCTATTGTTGTGTAAGCTAGCTAGTATATAGCATGTGATGATGACTAGCATTGTAAAGCATATACTAGAATGAAAATCTAGCAGACAAAGCAATACATAGCAATAACTAGCATATTTTTTATGCTGGTACTAGCAAGAATTTTGACCTGGGTAGTGTATGTTTTATTTATTCGTTATATGAAAGTTTCATTTTGGATTTCATGAAGGCTATACAGAAGGCGAAAATACATCTGATGTGAATGACATTGTATCGGAAGAAGATGATCGTGTATCTATTGATAATTCTTCTTCATCTAATGAAGAAATTGAGACTACACAAAAATTCCTTGAGACAATGAAGTTTTGAGATAGAAAAGTAACATGGCATGAAAAGCCATATCCAAGTGCAGGTCGATTAGAAATCATTAATATTTTGAAACTAACCCCAGGTCCAACTCTATTTTCAACAGCATGAACAGAAGACGAATACAGCGCTTTTCTACTGCTTTTACCTCAATTTGAAAACCAAGATCATAACTTATACAAATTTAGAGGATAAACTTGTATATAGAGAAAATCGGGCAGATCTAAATAACGTAGATTTGGCTGCATACGTAGGTCTTTTATTGCTCGCAGGTGTGTACAAATCAAGGAATGAATTAACAGGTATATGGGATGAATTCAAAGGAAGACATTGGTGTAGGGATGCACAACCTGTGGCCCGCTGGCCAAAAGTGTCCCGCGATGGGTTAACGTGTGGCCCGCAAATTTCGTCAATTTATAACTGGAAAAACTTGCAATTTTTGTCCATAGGTGCCAAGTAAAATATCATGAATTTTGTCAGTTTGCCGCGGTAAAAATTGAAAATTTCGCCAGTCAGTAAAGAATCGCGAATTTCGTTGATCTGGTGCAGAAAAATAGCGAATGTTTTCGATGATACTTGGAACAATCAAAAATTTCGTTTGTCGAGCTCAGAAAAATCGCGAATTTCGTTGGTCGGGCAGGGAAAATCGAGAAATAACCGCGAATTTCATTAATTTGCAAATGAAAAAATAACAAATTTCATCAGTCAGTTAAGAATCACAAATTTCGTCGATCCGATGCGGAAAAATCGGTAATTTTGTCAATTAGGAACGAAAAAAAATCTCAATTTTCAAAACATGGAAAAATCGTGTGTTTCGTCTGTTTATAGCGAATTTTGTCAATTTGCCGCGGGAAAATTGCAAATTTCGCCGACTCAGTTAAGAATCACGAATTTCGATGATCGGGCGCCGAAGAATCGCGTATTTCGTTGATTGGCCGCTGGAAAGTCGCAAATTTCGCCTATCGGGCACGGAAAAACCGCGAGTGTTGTCGATCAGGCTCCGAAAAATCGTGAATTTCATTGGTCGGGTATGAAAAAAATCACAAATTTTCTCGAGCACGCGCGGAAAAATCGCAAATTTCGTAGATTGGGCACGAAAAAATTGCGAATTTTCTCGATGATGCACGGAAAAATTCAAAATTTCGTTGATCGGCTGCAGGAAAATCGCGAGTTTCTACAATTTATCGCGATAAAAACCGTGAATTTCGTCAATTTGCCGCAGGAAAAAATTGCTAATATCGCCAGAGTCCCGAATTTTGTTGATCGCGCGCGGAGAAACAGCGAATTTCATCGATCAGTGGCGGAAAATCACAAATTTTGTGGATCAGGCAAGGAAAAATCGCGAGTTTTTTCCATCAGGCTCCGAAAAATCGTAAATTTTGTTGGTAGGCCACGAAAAAATCGCGAATTTCGCCGTTCAGGCACGGAAAAATCACAAATTTCGTCGATCGGGCGCGGAAAAATAGCAAATTTCGTTGATCAGGTGCGGTAAAATCGCAAATTTTATCCATCAGGCGCAGTAAAACGCAAATTTTGTCTATCAGCCTCTGAAAAATTGCGAATTTTGTCGATCAGGGGCGAAAAAAATGCAAATTTCGTTGATTGGGCGCTGCTACGCGAATGTTGTTGAAAAACTGCAAATTTCGTTGATCGGATCTTCCCCCCCCCCCCCCTTCGTTCATAAAGTTCACATTTTTTTCGGCATTAGACACAGTCATGACCTATGTTTGTTTTTTAGCACTTTTAATAAAACAAAATTTACTCCCCCGAATTAAGTCAAGGAATATTTTAACTCCTTCTGAATAATCCTTGATATATCTCTGTTATATATACAAACGTAAACTGTTGATATATCATTGCCAACTGAATTGGATATATTGACTGAGTAGATGAACCTAGAGGGGTAAAACTCTCCCTCTCTGAAACTATTTTTTTTATCTGATTGTAGGTCACCGATCACCTCTCCGAAATGGAATTCTTTCCGTGTTACTTAGGTGGCCCGCGACAACCCAGAAATTTTTGCAGGTGTCCCTTTTCTTAAAAAAGGTTGTGCACGCCTAGTTTAGAGCTACAATGTCGGTAAACAAATTCAAAATAATACCTAGAGTTATTCGATTTGATGACCAGGAAACTCGGCAAAGAAGATCAAATGCAAATTTGCTGTAAATCAAGAATTATGACATAAATTTGTAGCAATTCCCAACCTTTTCAATTCAGAAGTACAGTCATACCCGCTTAAACGAAATTTAATGGTTCCAGAAATAATATTCGATTAAGCGGATTATTTAATTAAACGGGGAATCATAACTATTTTATTTATTGCGTAATAAAAAGGCAAAATATCCATCTACGGTACATTTAATTAACAGCATAATAAATCGTTAATGTAATAACATAAACTAAAATAAATACAAATGCTAATATAAAGTAAATACGTATTAATTTAATGTCAGTACATGCATTTATATGGTTTACATTACACTTAATGCAGCTCGTTTGAATTTGGTCAAAACTCTGCTACTTTTAATTTACGTTACTTATACTGCCTTAAAAAATCGTTTAAAATGGTTTAAGTGGAATATTAAAGTAGTAAATATCGAGTTAGTTTTCGAATGAGTGAAAAATACCAAAATTATCATATCGAGTCTCGAAATGACGGCATTAAAGCTTAGTTAACAGCAAGAAGTGATGGTGGGGAGATCAAGGTGGGGCAATCATTTGACCTGTCCATTATACACCTACTGGCCGAAATCATTGCAAGAAGAACTGAAAATTTGTTTTCAGCGTAAAGGAACCGAAATTGACAAAAGGTGGAAGGATATTCCATCTGAAACGTGCTTTCCGCGCTTATTTTCAAACATAGGTCATACAGTTGTTATTCGATTAAGCGGGGGAGTTCGTAAAAGGTATTTGGTTTAAGAGGGGGAAAATAACATAGAACCAATGGAAATAAATTCGGTTCCGGAGGATTCTATTCGAACAAGCAGAGTATTCGATTATCCGTGACCGGATTAAGCGGGAGGACTGTAAATGTAACGGTGGGCGAACAACTTATTGCTTTTAGAGGCAAGTGTCCTTTTAGGTAGTATATGCCTAGCAAATATTGTATAAAATTCTGAATCCATCCCTATGTAGGAAAACAACCAGGCATTGCACTTGAAAGAAAGCAAAGATTGGCAGTAGTTTTGGGCTTATCGTATGTTTTACGAGGACATTATATAACTCGTGACAATTTCTTTACATCTTATGATTTAGCTCAAATGATGCTCAAAAGAAATACAAGGTTCGCACACTCCTTGGAATTTCCAAGGACTCTGGCACCACTATTAATGATAAGAAATTTTACATTTAATTTTTAAAACTCAAATATCGCTATCACCGCCTTCTTTAACATATTTTGCAATATTTTTCTGCTGAGAAATACTTTGAAAATACTGTTAAAATTTAGTGGTACAACTGTGCGAACCCTGGAAATATAACAAAGATTGGTACAATAAGAAAAAATAAATGATATATTCCTACATAAATTTTAGAAAAAAGGGAAAAGAAAAATACAGCTCAAAATTTGCGTTAACTGAAGATACAACGCTTGTGTCTCTCATTAAAAAAAAAGTAAATGCGTCGTGGCATAAGAAAGGATGTAGCATAAGAATGAGAAATTTTTCATGTGTGTAACATGCAACTGCTTTATATGCAAAAAGCATTGAATACAGTTTTCCATGACTCTTAAAAGGAATAATTACTTTGAAATATTTTAACGATACATTTGGGTTTTGAGAATGTACACTAAACAAGATTTTGTAAATACTTTTTACTTTTATTTCATCTTTTTTATTTTCATAATTTATTTTATGGTTTAGTATTCGTCAACAGGTATTAAGATAATAAATTTCTTACTTGTAGACTGCCGAATTTAAGCGCGAAACATGAATGGGTCTTTTTAGACCCGATGGACTAATCCGTTGGTACAGAACGAGGAGCGTTCTGGGGTTAAAAGTGCAATTAGCAAAATCTAGACGACGTCAACGTTTGAATGTTAAAAAGATGCCATTTATTCCGTCTCAGTATTATCCACACTGTTGTACGTGGTCTTCCCCCCGGGATTGCACGTGAACTGTAAAGCGTCTGTTCAGTTCGTGAGGTGGTCATCCCTATTCCTGTTTAGGTGGTATGCTCATTTTTGAAGCAGCGGTACGAACGCTACAACGACGATTACAGTCAATATGGGTAACTTTGATCCGCATTTTCTCTATTTTCATATGCCACACTCTTATTTGAAGAATATTGTCACAACTAGAGGCATAAAAGAGAAGAAATGATCCTGAATTATTGTTTGACTATAAAAAAATTAAGGAATAATAAGGATAAAAGCAATAAAAATGGGTTTTTAGCCTGGTTCAAAGTTACCCAGCCATTTAAGGTAACTTTGCATCATATGATAAATTTTTATATAAAATAATTAATTATAAAAAAAGTATTGTAGTCAAGACAACTTTAAACACCAAAAAATGTTTTCAGATGTGTAAAGCTGCGAATTTACATTTCCCAACATCACGAAATTTGTATAATTTATGATATTACAACAAATATCAGGCATAAGAAAAGTGGAAGAAGAGAACCATGAACATTTATACATAAAAAAAACCTGTTTATTGTTCATATAAAACATAAAAATGCAGTGAAAAACAATTTTCACTGTTTTAACTCTGTAATATATCCATAGTTACAGTAATACATACAAATACTAGTATTATTCAAACAAGAATAAAAAACGTCGAACGTATGAAATGTCAAATTTGAGTAGCTCCGCCCCTAATCACGCCTCTAAATGAATTTTATGTATTTTACACATATATGTAAAAATATTTACATGTCATATCTGATGCACACTTTCGGCATTTATGTAAAATATACGTGCAAATATGGGAAATTTTCGACAGTAGCGCCTATAATCAGTAAATTATAAGCATCAGTGTAACTTTGAGACGGCTCAAAGTTACCCTGAAAATGCGGCAAAATGTTAGTGCCTTCCTATTTTACATTTTATTAACTATTAATAAATAAATAACCACAATATATTAACACATTTACAACATTTAGGTAATAATATGTCTGATAAATGAGTATATTGTTACTTAATATGAAAATTTAATTGGATTACAACAACTTCAAAACAGCATTCAAAATTAACTTGAAAACAGTACTTCACAAAAATAGTTAGATGATGCAATTAATTGCACATAATGTTGCTAATTTATTTTCTAAAATAAAGAGTAGAAATCCCAGTTTAGAACCTTGCCAACAGAGCACAGCTCTGGAGTTTATTTAGTCTTTTGGAGTCAAAAATGTTGAAAAATAGGAGGTGGTGCAAAGTTACACCCCGTGGTCAAAGTTACTTTGATGGACTGTACAGCAAATGAAGCCAAAATACAAATTTCTTCATTTGTTGGTTGATGTCTGGACCACTTAATCTCCCTGTAGAATGTACGCTTTCTATTTAACACATTCGCTGAACTAATCGGGAAATAAATCTTATAAGAATGTTTAGAACTGGGAAATGTACGCTGAAATTCCCATGCAGTTTCGTTAGCATTGCAATTGCATATACTGTACAGCATTAACATTTAAAAAAATGATTTTTTTTATGTATTGCAACATACTGTCTGTAGAGGCTAATTACACTCTCAAAATATAGTCAAAATGTTAAATACTTAAGATTCACTTAGACTGTCTGGCTGAGAGCGTTGCGCTCAAATAGGCAATGACCAATGGCAGAGCGCAAAAAACTTTCTCATGTAATGACTCATGTTGCGATTTTGTGACGCTCCGGACAGAGGCAGATGCTTGTAGGCTGTTTTGTAAGTTGATTTAATGTTCATTTTCTGTGCCATTTCCAAGTTTTATTCTGCAATTCATCATGAAGAATTTTAATGTTATTTACAGGAAACATGGTTTATAAATATGTAAATAACACTAAAAATAAGAGACATATATTACTTACTTAACCCCTTAACAGCCGCATTAAATTACGGTAAAAAAATTCAAATTGATTATTGCCACCACTTTTTTGAAAAAGAAATATTCACCTTATTTAATGGCATGTAAAATTATACCATAATAAGGCCAATTACACTATTTTATAAAACTGGTGGGAATCAAAGAATTTGAATACTTTATTCAAATTGACACAGCCCGCGAATATCACAGGAGCGAGAATTAAGGGGTTAAAGTGCATTTTTGCGTCGAGTCATCTCCACTATAACTATAACTATTTACTTTGTAATTTATGATTAATACCTCACCAACTTTGTTTAATCAAATCTCTTTTACTTTATATATATATATATATAATGATTGTTGATGATCTTATAAGTGTATGGGGCACGTATTATTCATTAAGGATTTTTTTGTACAGGAGTCGTATAAAAATTTAAATTTTGTATTGCTTTAACTTTAATCCCCTGAAAATTTTCATCGATATCATAATATTCTGTAACTTTTTTTGACGTAACTTTGTATTGTTTAATATATGGTCTATGATCAATATTTAAGGAAAACAGACCAAGTTCAATATTTGGGGACACTCATGTATGTGTGTGTAAGAAAAATTAAAAAAAAATTACAAATTTAATTCAGAAAAAGAAAACATTTGTGTAATTAACTTCAAATAAAATGTGTTATATTTTTAATAAATTATTAATTATCATTTTGTTTAATATAAATGTTAAAAATGCTTTCGCTGTCAAATATTTAATCTCTACTGTATTTGCATAACTAGGTGATAAAATTGTACTTCCCGTGTTACAGAATATAGATCAAAACAATTTCTTAAAATTGAATTATTACATATTTTAATAAAAGCACCAAATGTCTAATAACATCAAAAATCTTCTTTATATAAAAAATATCTATAATTTATTCAAATATATTTAGAAATTTATAAAAGGATTACTTTCGCATTACTTTCATATCAATCAGTGGGTCAGTAATCTAGTCAATCGTCAACGATTTCGCTGCTTATAGCAGCCTATTTGACTTTAAAATCTTCTGTGTTTTAACCTTTTCCAGCACAGGCAATTTTTGTTGTAAAATGTTGAAATGATTGACTGACACCCGGATTTTAAAACAACTCTTTTAGAAATTAAAAACATGTTACTTTAAATGTTCATTGTAAAAGCAAAATTTTACTAAAATATTCTTGATGCCGGTCGTAAGTTTGGAGTTAAAATTAGGTATCCCGACCCGGGCACACTTGCCGGAAAGGGTTAATTCAGGGGTGTTTCAAATTTTACCGAAGTTTTACATAAAAAAAATTATAACTAGAAAATTTATTTAAAATTATGTAATTTATATTTAACTTATATTTTGAAGAAATTTCTAGTTCGAATCGACAGTTAGCCCGTTGGTTGGTGTCGAATTGACACCTGTTCGGCGTTCTAGTGTTATGTGTATAACCTCCTCAGACCCCGTGTATCCTATAGGATACACAACTTTACAATTTTTTTTCACGTATAAAAATAATATTTAAAAAAGAGAAATTGGTGTGCATGGAACCTAACAGATGGCAGTACTAAAGCAAAATGGCAATTTCATTCTTAGAGCACTTATTTGGCGGGATATGTCTAATTTAAAAATGGCTTGCAGCAAAAATGTTAGCAGTTTACGTCGGAAAAAAGGTAAGCATTGTTATTTAAAAAAATATCAAACTTGTAACCTTTATATATGAAATAAATTAAAAATAGATGAATGAAATTTATTCTAGTACAAAATATTTTTAAATAATGTGTAATTTTAATAATATGAACTAGCTTTATAAGTGATGTATCCTATAGGATACATGGGGACTGACTCTAACACGTAATGTTAATTTTTTATGTTGTCTAAAAGATACATTGGGACTAAATAACAGTAAAATTGGCATGAATATTTACTATAATGAACATCAATTAAGGTTATTAAATAACAGGAATGTTTTTAACCAGTGTTGAATTCAGATATTTTTCTCCGGGAGGGATTTCTGCTGCTCCGGGGGGGGGGGAGGGAGACATTGTAAAGTTCCGGGAGGTAAATTGCGCTGCACCAATGGATTTTATGTCCATTAAAAAGCACAAATTCTCAAACCTTCCGGGGAGGACATTTCAGTGTTCCGGGAGGGGGGGGGGGTCTGCCTGCCCCCCACCCCTGAATTCAACTACGTTGAATTAAAAAAAAAATTCGTCTGATGGATGGATCTTTGCAGTCTTTATTGTTCTTTTTCTTTTTCGGATGGATCTTTGCAGCTCCAGGCCGATATTTTAGAGATCCGGTATGGAAATTGCAGTTTTGTCCATTAAAAAGCATAAAATCTCAAACCTTCCTGGGGGAACATTTCAATGTTCCAGGGTAGATCTCCCACCACCTCCCGACCACAACCTGAATTCAACACTAATTTTTAATTATATTTTTACATGTATAGTAATACGGTGAAACATTATTATTTTTAAAAAATGTAGGGCTTTCTGAAGCTGAAATTCTTGAATTGTTAGAAGATTCAGATTTTGGATTGTCATCAGACAGGGAGGTAGATGAAGAGATAGCTGAGTTTGTAAGTGATGAACTGACTAGTCAGTCAGAAGATGAAGATGAAGAAACAGGCGTAAATAATGGTAATGACTCATCAAGAAGAGTGTTTTGAAAACACCAAGAAGATTTTGATCCTCTACCTCCAGCTCCAGAATTTGAACCCGAAGCTGTAAATTACACATGCAAACTTCCTAAAGAGTATTTTGAAAAACATTTAAACGGTAGTATATTTTCAGAAATTGCTGATCTGACTAATCGGACATACTTTTTGAAGAAATGTAAGCAACTGAACACTTCCTTGCATGAAATTAAGATTTTTTTCGTTGTATCAATTGCAATGTCCTATCTAAAGTTTCCACGAATTCGTATATACTGGGCAAGGCATACTAGAGTTGATTTAATTGCATCCCAAATGAATCGTGATCGTTATTTTTTAATTCGCCAGAATCTGAAAATTGTCGAAGATGATTTAGTGACAGATACAGATCGAGAGAAGGATACATTTTGGAAAATACGCCGTGTAATTAATTCTGTTCGAAGGGGTTGTTAAACAAACCCATGTTCAAGAATGGTTGCATATGATGAACAAATGATACCTTTTTGGGGGCATACTAATATGAGGCAATACGTTCGCGGGAAACCAAATCCATGTGGATTAAAATATTTTGTTGCAACTTCCTCTGATGGTTTACCCCTAGATTTTTTTCTTTACGAAGGAAAAGGTGATACAATCACAGCTAACGGAAGTGAAGATAATCCAGATATTGGAGAGAAAGTGATAGTACGCTTGTCGGAAAAGCGTCTTGAAGGATCGTATATATTGGCAGACCATTATTTCATGTCAGTTCCTTTACTTGACATATTACATATTAAAGGCTTACAAGGTACAAGTACGATAAGGAAAACAAATATTCTGAAAGCTGCAGAATTTTCTTCTGATGCTTCGTTAAGAAAAACTGGAAGGGGTTCTGTGGACCAACTAGTAAGAAATGATGGTCAAATTGCTTTGGTAAAGTGGTTTGATAATAAACCAATAATTATTGCTTCGTCAGTCTTAGGTAAAGAACCAACAGATGTTTGTAAACGTTGGTGTAAAAAGGATAAATGGTTCATAGATGTGAATAGACCAAATATAGTAAAAGAATACAATACAAACATGGGAGGAGTTGACCTTCTTGATAGGATAATTAGTTTCTATAAAATATCTGCAAAGACAAGAAAGTGGACTGTAAGAAAAATATTTCATTTTGTAGATTTTTCATTGGCTGCTGGGTGGATAGAGTATCGACGAGAAGCACGGTATTTGCATACTGATAACAAAAATACTTTAGATTATTTGGAATTTCTAGAACGAGTCGCTGAAACGTTAATTCACAGTAAGAATGACCAAATTGATTCAGTAATGAATAATGAAATTTCAGAAACAGATTCTGATACTGAATTTATGTCTCCATTGGAAAAAAAAGAAGGAATCCCTGCCCTGAACCATCTCCTGAATTAAGAAAAATGTCTGCATCCCACCTTCCTGAAATTCCACAGCAAGCAAGTACATCACGTTGCAGATATTCTGGCTGTAACTCTACAAAAGCTAGAACACGATGCACTGTTTGCAATATGTTTCTTTGTCTCACGAAGGAAAGGAACTGGTTCATGAAATATCATCAATTGAAAAGATAACACGTTTCTATAACAAATTCTTACATTAATTATTAATAAAAATGTAAACAAAAGTAAAAAGAAAACGTAAATAACTTTTCTATATATTAATATACGATTTGCATAGTCCATTAGTAATAAAAAGTTATTAAATGCATACTTATTCCTTATTTTTCATTGTTTTTTGTCATGCAAACAATTCATCGCAAATAGTCAGAAAATGTACTCATTCAGTCCCCATGTATCCTATAGGATACATCAAATTTAAGGTATAAAAAATAAATTTTAATTTTTTTCGCATTTAATTTTTTCTTAGTTAGGAGTTTGTTAATATAAATTCATAACTAAAGTAGAAAAAAATATAAAAATAAAAGCTGGGGTCTGAGGAGGATAAGTCGATTACATGTCTGTTAAATTTGTATAACACTTTATAATTGAATATATTATTTAACACTAGAACAACCGGAAAATTTACACAAGTTTCATAAAAATATTTTACTGCAGAATTTTTATCTAAAATTAGTTGACTAATTTATTTAACATAAATCTGCCTTTTTTAAATTTAGTTTATTTTGTGAAAGAATTTCTGGTTCCAATTGCCATTTAATTATATGGTCGGAGCCGGATCGGCTCCTTCCGGGCGTTCTAGTGTTAATCAGTTTAATACTTTATTGTGGCAGTTTTAATTTCGTTATGAAAAATGAGCAGGAGAAAAATGGCGAAATATTTAAGCTGACTTAAGTGCAGATGTGTTAATTGTTCTTAATCGTGTTGTACAATGTACAAGAAATATATAAACAGTGAAACACCGATCTAACGTAATCCGCATTTGACGATTTCTCGCATACAACGTCATTTTTAGCTAAACGCAATTAATTTCCTATACTTGTAATGTTAAAAATTCTAGGATTTAACATTATAATTTTGAATTATTTCCCTCATTTAACGTTTTTTTGAGCGGTAAAATCTCAATGAAATTTTTGTAAAATAGTGAGAATTAGTGATTAAAAAAATTTCTTATCAAAACGTTCAAAATTCGGAATAGATATATATATATACATCTCGTTCTCTTTTTTAATCCTTTCTTACCAATTGCAGGTGCAATATTCAAAAGGCTTCCTCTTTATCACTCGCAACTTTTTATTTTCTTCGATTGCGCTTTCTGTACAACAGGGGTGTCCAATTGTGGCCCGCCGGATACCACTAAAATTTTAAAGAAATAATCGACAAGTTGAATCGCAGCAATTCAACGATTAGATAAGGCAAAGATATCTGTGAAATTTTAGTGGTATCCGGCGGGCCAGAGTTGGACACCTGTGCTGTACAACAACGCAAGGCAGTGTTGCCAGATTGTGAGTTTTTTTTGTCCCAGATTGTTGATTGTCACCGCTTTTTTGAAATAGAAATATTCGACCTATTTAAAAATAGATTAAAAATTCGGAAAAAATAAGAAAATTATACTATTTTAAAAAAGTGGTGACACTCAAATAATCTGAATTAAAAAAGTCCTCAATCTGACAACACTGACGGAAGATTACCTACAACGGGCTGATAGCATTCGTTAGAGATTTTTCATTAACTTTAGATTGCATGACGTCAAAAAAGCGATTTTCTTTACTTGAAAAATTGGAAATTATCGCGAATGCCCAAAACTACAATTAATATGTTTAATTTAAACTACATATTCAAATTTGTGAACAATTTTACAGTAAGTGGATTTAATGGAGCAAGATAGTGGAAAAAAGTGGAAAATTGGGCTGAGAAAGTAAAAACGTGAAACTGATCACCACCGTTTGGGAGTTTGAAAATTTGAAGCCATTGGAACTTTTATAACACTGAAAGCATTCTTTTGAAATACTGAAGACCGAGAGAAAAGCTCACACAAACTCATATACGTTGAGAAAACGATTTGCAATGTAGCTGTTAAAAACAGTACGCAAAGTAAAAAAGTATTTCTGATATCCCTTCATAATTTAGAAACTTGATATCTAAATCATTGTAAATCATGAAATGAAACGTATCTTATGCATACTATTTGTCTTTATTTTATGGTCAGTGTTTTGTTTTCTTCTTAACCCGATTTAACGTTTTCCCGCATTTAGCGTTATTTCTTTACGGTATTCCCATGAATAATTTTAAATCGGGGTTTCACTGTATATATATATATATAATAAATAAATGCTTGAGATTTTTTAACCCTAAGAAACTAGGTAAATTGTGATAAAGCTATCGAACAAATTATATAAAAAAAAGTTTCCTTATTGGCCAGGTGTTGTCCCATCAATAATGACGTCGGTATTACTCGCGTACATATTTTTGCTTTATAGTGTAAATTTCGCCTGTGTAAAGCCGTGCTCAGTCAGGTTTTTGAAGGAAAAATATAGCATACTATGAGCATTGTTTTAAGAAAATTTATATGAAAATTAAGTTAACAGGTAATATTTATTTCATTTCTCCCTTTTCTTCATGAAAAATAAAATAATATTTCTGCTGCAAAAAGGAAGGCTGTATTTAATCAATTATAATTGGGTAATTCTCTGAAAAGTGGCTGTTTTTTTTTTTTTTTTTTTTTTTTTTTTTTTTTTTTTTTTTTTTTTTTTTTGCGACCCAATAAAATTGGCTCAAAAATGTCAAAATTTAGCCTACAGATACCTTATTGCTATATTTATCAAAAAATAATATGAGCCAAACTGTATCTCATAGTTCTTCTGATATTTTAATTTTAAAGCACTTATATTGTTAAAATGTTCAAATAAATGATTGGAACCGGAATTTAAGAACAAATTTATTTGTAAGGAAAATGCTATATTTTACATGCATGTTAAATAGATAAAGGCTTATAATAAGTCTGGTGCCATTGTGGCGCTTGGGAATTAAAATTAAGTGGTTTCATAAACATATCACATACCTTGAAAGGGTTAACCCTAGAACTACCGGAAATTTTACTCAAGTTTTATAAAAACATTCTACACCAGAATTTTTACTTAAAACTATTTAATTTGTTTATTTAACTTATTATTGTCTGATTTATACATTTAGTTTGTTTTGAAGAAATTTCTGGTTTGAATAAATATTTTGAATGTACATGTCGGGTCCAATGGACCCGTCTGGTAGACGGAAGGTTAAGAAAGAAAAGAAATTATAATTAGAAGTCATACTGTCAATAAATATTTTTTTATTTTTTATTTATTTATTTATTTTTTTTTACATATGTTAATTGAAAAAAAAAGCATTAACATTTAGAAGAGTTGATGTTTATTTGAATTAGTACAAAACTTATTTTTTATTTATTTTTAACTTCTCCGTGTAAAATAATAAAAATAAAAAATGTACCTACGGTACATTACCGTACCGTATTCTTTACCTACGGTAATTAAAAGTCTTATGAGTTCTTAAATGTGTATTATATTGGATTAAATTTTCTTATTTTACAGTTTAGTACATATATAAATGGATTCAGATCATTCCCTCGCAATTTAAATCATTCTCTCATATTAAAATTATGAGGGAATGATTGTGAGGGAATGACGAAATACTTCTGAAAACCATGCAATACAAAAGTGATTACTCTTAGGTTCTTTCAGTTGCTAAATATCTTTTGAAACACATTTCTGGTAATAATACAACAACATAAAAAGACATTTCATTAGTTTTTATAAAATTTATAATAGATGAGGGAATGACGCGTAATAAGAATACCTACATTGATCTAGTACTTCAAAGCCCTTAACTAACTATTCAAGAACGTTTTTAAGCAAACAACATGATGGATACTTCACTTTACTTTTGTACAACTGTCCTAGACATATATAAAGCACGTGCTGCTTTCTACTAAGTAAATAATGGCAAATTTATAGTTATCTGAGGGAATGACGACAAATGCTAGGGACATCAATAAAAAGTGTTTGATTCATTTATCATATAAAATATAAATATAATTAAACGGCTAAATATGTATTTAAGTGTGTTTAATGAATTGAGAAAAAAATATATAAATATACGTACTGCAATGGCAGAGAAAGCATTTTCTTTCTTACATATGTGAATGGGGACATAGTGAGGGAATGATATTTGCGTTAAAAATACAGTATAAAATTTCAATTTCAATAAGCAAATAATTAGAAATTCTACGTATAACTGATTAATATTGATAGTTTAACTCACTTTTTCTTTTTCTAATTTAAAAAAAAAAAAAAAAAATGTCTTCAAGACCACTGGGACATAAAATTGCCACTTTTCAGAGAATGACTCAATTACATCAAAGGTTAAGCTCATAAATCTCATAAATTAATTATGATAAATTATGTTGTAATCCAAAAAAAAAAATGTTTTATCTTCTTACGCGTTTTTTGAAATGAACATTTGTTAATAAGTAAAAAATATAGTTTTTCGATGTTTGCCAATATTTTTTAGCGTGTTTTAAAACACATTATAGACAATTTTCGGAAAGGGGATTAATATTAGCTATCTAAGAGGAAAATGTTTTAGATATATTATGTCATTTCTTTCGGTGATACGTATTTTGAAAAAAATATAGAAGACTATTATGATGTGCCATTCCGAAAACTTTTCTCTTATACGTTAGTATTTCAAAAATAATACGTATATATTTTTTTAATTATGCATGTTAGAAACAAAAAAATGAGTAGATTACATACATGTTATTTATTTTTTGACTGCACTTCGTTTTTGTTATTTTTTTAAGTCCGTGGTTGTAGAGGATGGGGGATCGTCACAAAGTCTTATCAGCAGATAATTTATCAAAAAAAAAAAAAAAAAAACGAACGACTTAAGTCGAAAGAAATCCAGTACAGTACTTTCTTTTACAATATAGAGAAGAAGCATAAAAATGGTGCATTTATGTAGATTAAGGTATAAAAAAATTTCTGTTCGATGAATTTTAATGATAAAATTAACACTGGAACTTACAATTGTAGCATTGATTTATTATTTAAAAAAAACAACATTGAGGAATTTATAAACACTCTTAAAATATATTTCGTTATTTTTGAACATTAATTATGTATTTAAATAATAATTTTTCATGGCCGTTTAGCATAAGTAAATTAACTGTTAACAGCCACGAGAGGTCATTCTGACCCGTACTAAATTAATAATAGTTCTTGTTGAATTAAATAAGTGAAATAGTTTCAAATAAAAATTCTGGTGTGACATACTTATAACATTTCAGTAAAATATCAGGCTGTTTTATAGTTAACGGACGATAGCTTTATATACAAGATACTCTTTTTATATTCTATTAGCACAACTATACTTTGAAAGAAAAATTTTAAGTGCATTTTATCTTGCAGTTGGGAAGTGTCTTGTAATCCAAAATGAATGTTTCATTTTCAACTGTTTGAGAACAAAATATGTGTTGAGAGGGGATTATTTTTACCTTTTTTGTTATGCCTTACGATATTTTTTAGTGTACCTTTAAATATATTCATTAATCTTTGTGGAATAGTCAAAAACATGCTATGTTAAATGAAAATTATTTTACATACTTTAAAGATATTTACAGCCTGTGAATGATATGAAAACTACAACAACAACAACAACAACAACAACAAAAACAATATTAAATAAAATAAAACCAGTTTAATTATGACGAATCACTTCTAGAATAATGTTAATCTTCAATATTAGAAGAACAAGAAGATGCATCAATTTTAATTAAAGTCGTAAATAACAGGGAATAATTATGAAAATGATTAGAAGGTCTAAAATAGCAATATTTTATGTTTTCGTAAATGATTCTTTATTTGCTTAGTAATAATTTTTATTATTTTATTCCTGATAGCGTTTTATTAGTTTTTTGTTTGTTTGTTTGTTTATTAAACTAATTACTATAACGTATTTTTTTTGTTAAGCCTTCCAATATTCTTTATAAAAATATTTTTTTTACCGAAATAACGTATTGAAAAACAGATATGAATAATTTGTCAGTAAAAAAATACGTTTTCGGAATATAAAGGAATTGTTTCTTGTTTTGCAATGCTCTTTTTAAATAAAGAAAAAAAATGATAAATCATGACGATTGTCATCCGAGTTAAAGGTTTTGTATTTAATGCCCAAAAATATGAATAAAGAAATTTCTTCACCATAATAATTTTCTTCATTAATGTCCAAGGATATATTGAAATTTTAAATAGGTGCCAATTTTTCTGTTATTTTTTTTAAATTAAATATATATATTGTAACAAAAAAGTTACATTCTACATAACATGTAATATTTACAATATTCCATTAATTAACTGTAGCACGCATTATACATATATTTTTCTGTAATTGCATACGAATAGCTACGAATGTATTAGGGTTCGTACAGGTCAGGGTATTACCCTGACTTTTCTTCAGATGTACACCAGTATTTTCTAAGAGAAATCTCGCATTTTCCAATCGCACGATTATACAAGGTATCCACTCTTAACGGTGTCCAATGGCTAATTCCTAAACCGTTGGTCATAGACATATAATTCCAATTACAAAAAATGTTTTAAATGAGATAAAGAAATATTTTCCTATAAAATCATTTTAACAAAAGTTACGAAATTTAAATTTTTATACGTTCACTCTGTCCTATAAGTTATATTTAGTAACATTTTCCTATTTCACTGATAAACAGTAAGATAAAAGAAAGTCCCGTTCATGTAACACTAAAATTGACAGAGTTATGATACTTTAAAAATGCTTGACTTATATCACTTTTCTACACCCGAACACAAATGAGTTAGGACATGTTTTGAGGGCTCATATACCAAGTGCTTAAAGTATTCAAAGAACTTATTTCATGTGTATTTGCGCGAAAGATTAAATTTTTCATACTGACTTAAATCCGATGACAATCTAATATTATGATTTTCGGTGGTTACCATTTACACTTATTTTACAAGATATCACAAAACATTTCGGATAGATTATCGCCAAGAAGTTTAAGAAAATGTTTTAGATTAGATAACACAAAACTGCGATGGTTATGTTTTTTAACTTTTATGTATTTTTTAGCACTGAAACTGAAAATTTCCTTAATTTTTAAACATCATGTCAGGATTTTTCGAAAATCATAAATTGTCAAAGTTAAAAAATAATGGGACACTATAAAGTAGTAGAGATGACTGTATTTTTTAGCTTTAATTGATTTTTTATGCACTTCTTAGCACTGAATCTCAAAATGACCTTCATTTTTAACCATCGCGTTAGAATTTTTTTGCAAATCGTAAATGTCAACGTTAAAATATAGCGAAAATCAGATACTATAAAACAGATGTAAAACTTTTTTTTATTTAATTTTATTTTATTTAATTCAAAAAAATATTCAATTTCCTTGCTTACACTGGGATTCTTACAGCTATACAGCTGAGTTGCCCGATGAGGTGGGGGTGCAGGTTCAATTTAAACTTTGAACTTTACAATTTGCAAAAACTCCTAACGTGGTTAAAAATGAAGCCATCTTCGTATTCAGCGGTAAAAAATACATAAAAATCAATTATAACAAGTTAAAAATACAATAATCACATCCATTTTATAATCAAATTTTCGCGATTATTTCTTTTTTTAACACCAAAATTTACGATTTGCAAAAAATCTTTACGTAATGGTAAAAAAAAAAAAAAAAGAAAAAAAAAAAGAAAAAAAAATGAAGTTCAATTTCTGATTCAGTGGTACAGAATACATAAGAATCAATTATCAAAAACTAAAAAACATGATATAACCCAACTTTTGCAGGCTATAGTACTCTAATAACATTTTAAAATATGCATCATTTTTTAAAGAATTGAGGCTGTTAATTTTAATCAATTTATTTAACAAAAATTGTTTTTTTTTTCTTATATGTTTATTACAATTTGTGTAGTTTGCATTAATATATCGGAATGATTAAAGATTTCAAATTTATGTACCAATGTTAATTTTACTCTCAACCATTTTTTATAATATATCTGACGAAATTATATTTCTACTAAATTTGTGAATGACCTCTAATTTGAAGAAAAATATGCTCCAACTTCAAACAGCTATTACTCGGTGAATTTTAATCGTAGTGTAATGGGACATTTTTTGTCTTATTTATTAGTGTAACAGGTAAATTTTACTAAATATAACTTATAGGACCGGGGGACAGTAAAAAAATTTAAATTACGTAATTTTTTAAGAAATGTTTTTATTGACCCAAATCGCTTTAAAAATATTTCTTTATCTTATTTAAAACATTTTTGTAATTGGAACTATATGTCTATGACTAACGGTTTATGAATTAGCCATTGGACACCTTTGAGAGTGGACACCCTATATATGTCAGGGTTTTCTTCATAAAATTACTGGTACTTTAACTGAAAGTGTAAGAACAACAACACGACTTCTCGAATCTCAAAGATTCGATGATTATATAAGGCAATGATTACTGTAAAATTTTAGTGGTGTCCGCGTGCCACTATTGGCCACTCAAGGTTTATACAATACGAATAAAAAGTTTTTTTATTCACATTTAAATGTTTCATTAAGCGGTAGTTATAGATATTTATTTACAAGAATAATTAGAATAATAAAACTGACACAATTATAAAAAAAAAAAACAAAAAAAACAAAAAAAAACAAAAAAAACAATGTAAATAAAAGTGATATGTTATTTGGAAACGGAAATATTATCGTACTTGCATTATTTTTATTTATTTATTTATTTTTTACATTTTTGTAAAAGAGAAAAGCTGCACTTATGTAAATGGGTGAGAAAATAAACCCATAAAAAAAGTTATATTTGCCTGTTTCATTGCTTCTGAAGGTAATCTATCAAAGTATATTGTATAAAAATTAAAACCTACTTTTATTTCTGTTCGAATTTTATTTTCGAATTTTATTTTCGAAGGTTCAAATAAATTTTATATTCAGTTTTCTTTAATATTATTCAAAAGTTTCATCGGTTTAACTCAAAAATACACTTGGCATTTATGAAAAATGATATGATATAAAAAATATTATCTTTTGACACAACTGAAAAGTTAATCATTTATTTTTTTTTAATATTTTGGTACCTTTAAAGTGTACATGATTCTCTGTAGCAGACATAGCAGTAAAATAAATAAATAAATAAATAAATAAATAAATAAATAAAAAGATAAATAGAAAAACGAAAAAAAAAAAAAGGAAATAACGAAATACGATTAAGAATTAACTCTTTCAGGGGCAAGGTACTTGTAATCGTAAAATGGTGAAATAATTTTGTAACACCTGTATTTAGAAGAACATTTCTTTCTAATGAAGTAAATGTATATTTTCGCGTACTTAATAAAAGATACATCTTCATGCAAAAATTGGTGTGCCAAAATAGAAAGAGGGTTCGTACGGGTCCTTGAATTTCCAGACTAAGAAATTCTTCGGTATCAGTATTTTCTCATAGAAAATCTTTCCTTTAATGAGGCGAAATTTTTAGCGTTTAAACTAGATTTAGTTTTTTATATAAAAAAAACATATATATATATATATATATATATACTGATATTTGGAATTGAAAATAACGCTACCCGTACGAACCCAGTGAAATTAGGGATTATAATTAGGTGATGCCATAGCGGCATCACCGCCCTTCAAAGGTTTAATAGAAGTAGAAATAGTCTTATTAAAAAGATTTAACCCGTAGCACTCCATTGTCTCCGCTGCGGACACATAATCTTTCTTTGCAAAATTTGTTTTTGGCACCAGTAATAAAGGAAAATAAAATTTAGCTTATTTAATGAGAGCATTTTTGAAATTGTGTACTTGAAGGAAACTTCTGTGGTGCCGAAGTTAGGAAAGGTTCTCCCGATCGAATAAAATTTGTGTAAGAGACGCCGGAGTCCAAAGGTTTAATATATTGAAGTTTTTCACTTTTTTTCAATGAAATGATGTTTTTTTTTAAATACTATTGTTAAAACAATATCTTTGATTATTCTTAATTATTCAAACTTAATAAGTGATAACTAACGTTGAAAGAAAAGGTTATGCAAAGTTGCAGCAAAAAATCCATGGAAACATCACTTAAAAATTCTTTAATTTTTCAATTTGTGTCATTAAAACATACAATTATAATTACTCTATATAAATTTTATAGAGAAAAATGTTTAAATTAAAGAAATAAATAGAGAAATTTATAACATAAAGAATAAATAGTTTTCTAGAAGTTTTTCTTGATTACTAAAAACTAGCAAAACCCGCGTCTTTGCCCGCATAATAGTTGAAATATGCCAAGTGATATCTGCGTGACTATTTTTTATTAGAATACTTTTTGGAACTAGGGGGCACGGCCCCCTACGAGCTACGCTCGCCAACCCCCGTCCAGGCACCGCAGACTCTAAATGCACGCTAATTTGATCGGCTCTAAAAAGATTTCGAAAGATTGAATTATAATTTAAAAAAACAGTTGCGATCTTCCTATAAACGAATTTTTATTCATTTCTCTTTGATTGGGGAATTTTAACGCCAAATCCGCTGCGGTACTGCTTGATTATCCCGTCGACCAATTTCGCCAAATTATATAAATCACCAAACAACTTGCCAAATTATACAAATTGACATAATGTTTATTTTAAATAACGAAAGAACAAATAAATTAGTACAACATTAATAAAAAATACAAATAAAACGTCGAAATAAAAATAGCTTGTTGACGTAGATACGTGTAACAATATTTCAAAATAAGCTAATATAAAAGGAATTAAGTAAACACAGTCTTTGTCTACTGGTATTTTTTAGCAAAGTGAAAAGAAAGTTCTTTTAAATGACACATTTTAAATTAATCGTTTTTAATCTGACGTAATTGTTACCAAGCTATTCTTTCTCTTTTAAATATTCACGTGAAAATACTCTTGTTAGAAATGAAATATTATTTGTGCTTTCCTAACAAAAATAGTTGAAAAGATCCTCTCAAAATATCAAATAAATGTCTAGCACAATTTCTAAATTTAAACTGTTTTGCAATATTATTTTGTGTTCATTTTATGTAATAACTATAATGTGACGTAAATATGACGTAAAGTCTCCTATTTAAGACATCTAACGCATGCTAATGAATTTATTATTTTACGATATCCTTTCTCTTTTAAAATTCACGTGTATACTTTTTATGACGTAATTTTTAATAAGTTCCTATTTCTTGTACATAATTATTTAATTCTAATTCCAAACGATTTTTTCTGTTTATAATAGTCACGTGTAAATAAATTTTTAATTTGAAGCAAACATTATTGTTTGCGCTGTTTATACATTTGCAAACAGTATAAATTAATAGCATTTTCTAAAATAATGAAAAATATCCCTCGAAATGCTGAAAATTTGAATTTAAAATAGAAATAAAACCTCAAAAAATGAGTCAAATTAAAAAAAGAAATACAGTCTGCACACCGGGAACTTCAAACGTATAAAATGATCTAAAAATGATTAAATTCCCATGAATAGTTTTTGCTCCTATAAAACTGTTTTAGTGGAACGATTCTGTCCAAACTTAGCATTAAATATCTCTTAAAATAATTCTTCGATTTGAAAACTGTCCGCATCATCGTGTTTATCAAACATTTCTGCATAAAAACACCGATTTGCATATTTTTGTATGCATTATTTTTCTTAATATTAACGAAGAAAGACTTCCGGTCACAAAAAATTCAAAACCGGCGGCGGCGGCAGTGACAGCGGTAGTTACTTTTTTTAGAATAGAGAGAGATAATTCAAAAATTAAAAAGTAAGCCACAGTTTGACTAAACTCAATTATAAAAGTGCAATAGACAGAAATGAGATTTTAATTAATAAGAAGAACTAAAACTAATTCCAAATAAATGATAATTTAGAAAGTATTTTGAGACTTTTATGCTCATTTCATACACTCATTTCAGTATTCATTTGAAGTTTGGAATTTTTTATAAACCATCTTAACACATTTACATCTTAAAATTAACCATATTGTCAAATTCCATGCATCTTGTCTAACAGTCTACCACCTCTCTAGTATTAGTGGCACCAACATAAAATGCCGAAACAGAGTTGAAATAGAATTTCCCGAAAAATCTTGAAACAGAGACTGTCACCATTAATTTGACAACATTAACCTTGAAATCGATTGCTATTTCCTAATGTTCATTATAAAACGAAATTTAGATGTTTTTAAAGGCTTTCATGCTGTTCCTGCCAACCAGATGGCAGTGACATCGGCATAAAATATAGCCCGTATAGGATCAGGGACTATCACTCTTGATTCCCAACCAATAACTTCTGTAATCGGTTTATTATTTCCCGAGATTCCATAGAAATCTCAATTTAGGATTCTTTTAAAATGCTTTTCGCTTTTTCCCTTCGCTTCACCCCTTTTTAACCTTTTACCCGCCAACGTTCCACAAGTGGAACATAAACTATGTGGTGCTGTATCTTTTTAAGTATTTGTTTAATCTGTTTGAAATTTTTAATATATCTTTTTGAAAGATATGTTTTAAAGGATAAAATATTATTTTTTTTATCGTTTTTTTGTGGTTTCTATTTCAGAGCTTGTTTAAATGTAATAAAAAATGTAAATGTAGTAGGCTATGCTTTTTACTCTATCTATAACTTTAGAATTCAAATGTGAGTGCTGTGATGATTATTATTGTATTGCTCAGTGTTGTTTATTACGTTTTATTCATAAATGAAAGTTTTACCTTATTTCATTTTTGTTTAATGATTATTTGAATGCCAATGTTCCACATGTGGAATGTTGGCGGTTCAGAGTACAAAATTATCTTATTGTTACTTTTTTTTAGGATCTTGATTATTTTTTTCGTACCAGTATTATTAAAGAATAAATTTTCTGATATATATTTCTTGCACCTGTTGCCTAATTGTCTGTAAAATATTTTTGAACGAGTAAATGCCAATAAAATCTACAAAAGAATTGCAAAAACAAAAAGGAGGAGATATTGATTTTTATAGTGGTGGCAAAGTTGTTTGTGTACGATGGAGTGACAACAATGTCGTTACTGTTATATCAAATTGGGAAGCTAACATATCGCTAACTCAAATTGGAACATGATATTCTTGAAAACCGAAGCGAGAAGTTTCAATCAAATAACCTCGATTGATTGGATTGTATAATTAGAATATGGGTAGTGTAGAATTTTTGGATTATTTGCTTGGAACATATCGTCCAGTACTTCGATGATAAAAATTGTGATGAAATTTGCTTGCAAATGAACTAAATATGGCTGTTTTTACTTGTCATGCAGTAGGTTCAAAAGAAACCCTAGGACATTTGGAGTTTCGTCGTGAAATTGCGACTGTTGCCATAAAAATTGCATTTGAAGTTTGAGAAAAGAAATAGAAAGTCCTACTGCTCCAGGAAGTATGGACATTATCACCTTATTCAGTAGCTATTGCTTTTTCGTCTACTACTCAAGAATATTCTCAAATCGAAAGAAAAACATGAATAAATGGTGTGAATATTATGGAAAGCGTATGCATGAAAAATGTTTTCAGGCCTTTCATAAACATTTTGCTGTTAGAGACTAGTTAACATGTTCCTAAAGTAGAAATATTTTTTACTTAACTTGTTTTCTTTGTTTTGTTATGCGTGCAGTGCTGGTATGATTTCGAAAGAAAAACTCGCCAAAATGTACGAATGTTATTAGTACAGCCAACGTTCCACAAGTGGAACATACCTATAATTCCACTTCTATTTTACATAACATCCCAAAATTCGGCACGCAACCTTAGAATTAATCTAAATCGTCTCAGAATTTTTTTTCAAATTAATTTGACAAGTAGTTCATGGTGCGGCGGGTAAAAGGTTAATTTCGAATTTATTTTCGACTGTTCTTAGAGGACATTTACATTTTATAAGTAACTACCGTGCTATATATGAAGGATCTAGCCTCTTCGTTACCGCAGAAATCGCAATTTAGAAAGTTTTTTGCTCCTGTAACCCTCTAGGGGTTGTGGCACCGACATAAAATATAGCTTATGTTTGAGCAGGTTCTATCACCATCAATTTGCAAGAATTATGTTGGAAATCGGTTTCGTATTTCATACGATTGCACAAAAATTGTAATTTAGAACGGTTTCCGCTCACTTCATCCTTTTAAATTTGGAATTTTCTTTCGACAATTCTTAGAAAGCATTTACATCTTTGAAGTAATTACCGTTCCAAATTTAAAATCTTAAACCACCTCTTTAACAGAAAAAAGCAATTTAGAACATTTTTTGCTCCTGTAACCCCTAGGTGGTAGTGACAACGATGTAAAATATAGGTTCGAGCGGGAACTGTCACCATTATTTTGAAATCATTACTTCTGAAATTGGTTTATTTATCCTGAGATTGTGTAGAAATCGCTATTTAGAACATTTTTAGAACGCTTTCGTTTATTTTCACCCCATTTAAATTTCAAATTTCTGAGAAACTTTTCTCAGAGAGCATTTACATCTCATAAGTAACTATCATACCGAATTTCAAGTTGCTAGCCCCTTCAGTATCACAAAAATCACAATTTAGATTGTTTTTTTTAAATGCAACCGCAAGGTGGTAGTGACGCCGACACGAAGTAGATCCTATATTGGAGCAAGGGCTGACATCATCAATTTTCAACCATTACTTTTGAAATCGGTTGGGTACTTGCTGAGGTTGCGCAGAAATCGCCATTTAGAACGTTTTTTAGAAATCTTTTCGCACATTTTCGCCACTTTTAAATTTCGAATTTTGTAAGAAATGTTCTTAAAGATCATTTATATCTTATAAGTAAGCCCGATTTGAGGGTAGTGGCACCAACATAAAATGCAACCTATGTTGGAGCAAGGGTTGTCACCATCATTTTGAAACCATTATTTTTTAAATCGGAATGGTACTTCTTGAGATTGCTTAAAAATGGCCATTTAGAACGTTTTTTAGAACGCTTTTCGCGCATTTTCACCCCTTTTAAATTTCAAATTTTTTAAAGAAATGTTCTTAGAGAACATGTATACCTAATAAGTAACTACCATGCAAAATTCCATGTATCTGGCCCTTCAGTAAGACAAAAATCGCAATTTCGAAAGCTTTTTTGCTCCTGCACCCCGTTTAGGGGTAGTGGCACCGAAATAAAATGTAGCATATGTTGGAACCAGGGTTGTCACAATCATTTTGACACCATTATTTTTAAAATCGGTTTGGTACTTCTTGAGATTGCGTAAAAATCGCCATTTAGAACGTTTTATAAAACGCTTTTTGCTCATTTTCACCCCTTTTAAATTTCGATTTTTTTAAGAAATGTTCTTAGACATCCTTTATATCTAATAAGTAACTACCATGCCAAATTCCATGTATCTGGGCCCTTCAGCAACACCAAAAATCACAATTTCGAACGTTTTTTTTTGCTCCTGCACCCTGTTTAGGGGTTGTGGCAGCGACATAAAATTTAGCCTATGTTGGAGCAAGGGTTATCAGCATCATTTTGAAACCATTATTTTAAAAATCGGTTTGGTACATCCTGAAATTACGTAAAAATCGCCTTTTAGAATGTTTTTTACAACGCTTTTCGCGCATTTTCACCCCTTTTCAATTTCGATTTTTTTAAGGAATGTCCTTAGAGATCATTAGTATCTTATAAGTAACTACAATTCCAAATTTCATGTTTCTAGGCCCTTCAGTAACACAAAAATCGGATTTTTAGAACATTTTTTGCTCCTACACCCCCTTTTGGCCAGTGGCACGGACATAAGATATAGCCTATGTTCTAAGTTGGACTAACACCATCATTTTGATACCATTACTTTTGGAATCGGTTCGATAGTTCCAGAGCTTACCTCCTACAAATAAACAATTTTTACCTCTTTATAATATTAGTATAGATAGATTAGTATAGATATAGATAAAGTTGTTATTTGAATATCATTTTTTTTATCATATAATCTGTTTATTTCAATGTGTTTAAAAAATAAATATTTTATATTGTAAAAATAATAAAGTTAATATACGGCTGAAAACCATCTAAATGGAACTTAAATTTTTAATATAATTGTGCTTTAGTCGTATTTACATCTTTAAAAGTACAGCAGCTTGCTCAATTACTTTCGATGTTATGAAAAGATAACTTAGCATATTCATAGGATGAATTAACGATAACAAATGATGTGAATGTCTTAAAATTATACTTCATTCTGGGAGCTACCTTAAAGATGTATATTTGTTTATTTTTCTAAGGAATGTAAAATACAGTTTTGGAACGCTACCAACATCGTTGTTCAATGCATTGTTGAGCTCATTATGAAAACTTCAGCTCAGGAATAAATTATGATTTTTATTGGAAGAAAAATAATGAATTTATTTTTAGCAAATTCTCCAAAGGTTTTTATTTTTTATTTTTTTAAATGTTTTAAATAGAGATTTATAAAATTTCTTTTCTTTGAAAGAAACGCATTTAAATTAATCTTTACTTATTTTTTTAATTTTTTTTAAATTTTTTAATTTTTTTGTGTGTATTCTGTATATATTATAAATTCATAACTGAATATTAATAAATATATATATTTTTTTAAATCTCAATCATAACAACGTAGTGAGTGTTTTTGTGAGATCAAAAATAAAACCACACAAGAAAATGGTGGGGGGGGGGGATGTATTTTCATTTAATAATTTTTAAATAACAATATATACTATTTTTGTTAAAAAATACTTATAATAATGACATTATCTGGGCTACCTAATAGCTAGTTTTATTAATGCCACTTTTTAATACAAAAATTTTCTTATTTTTTTTTTCAAATTTCTGTATGACTGTTAATTAGTCTATATAAAGGCGTAAAGTATGCAATAGGACCGACTACGGTCTATTAAACGGTTCAAGAAGTATGATTTACCATTATGTTTACCACTCTATTTTGAGTAATCTTAGCAATTTCGATAATTCTCCAAGGAAAAATTGCCAAATTCAATTCCCATCGTTGAATTCCCATCGAAAATTTAGAAAAATTTATTTCTGATTAAGGAAAAGCAATTTTATTACCTATTTCTCCTCAAAGTTAAAGAAGTAAAATTTAGTTAAAAGTTCGTGGTGCAGTAATTAATTAAACTTATGTGGGATATAATATATCCCCCAACCCTTAAGGGGTTAAATGGTAATTAAATAAAGACAGGAAGAATGAAATGAGATTAGCTGCCTCTTATTCAGGTGTTCCAAAGTATGGATTGCAGTCAGAGTCTTCACAAGTGTTGTCACGTGTCCCGATTTACGAGGTGTTCCGTTTTGCAAAGCCTTTAACCTCTTAATTCTCGCCCCCGTGATATTCTCGGGCTGTGTCTTTTATTCAGATTGTTTGATTCCCACCAGTTTTATAAAATAATGTACATTAAAAACTCCCTAAAGCGACCACTTTCAGTTCCAATAAAAACTGGTTGCTCTGAAAGGTGGTCTCTTAATGGAGGTCATATTTAAATGTAGAGTTTAATTGTTGAAAAAGGGTAACAATTAATTTTACTAAAATTTATTTTTCGTATTAGGAAAAAATGTAAAAATTTAATTATCAAAACAAAAGTTAATTACATAAGTTAATTACTTCAGAGTTTAAAAGAATGAATACGTTGACGTTTGGTTTGATTTTATGGATTTGTTATTTCGAAGTCCTTCCGAAGTTCAGTAAATAAATGGAATTTTTTTGGACGGAAACAAATAATGACAATTGCGTTAATTTATCTATTTCGTTGAGAGCTTCCTGACAGAATAGGGCAGAGGAGCTTATTGACTGTCTTTCTTAATTTGTCATCAGAGTTAAATTCATTGTCTAAAAAGGCACAAAGGGGTTTAAACACTTAAAAGTTACCGGAATAATATATATATATATATATATATATATAAACTTAGTTTAGAAGTTTGATGAATAATGCGCTCTCCAGAATTATTTTTCTAATAAATACTACTTCAATCGACCAGGAAAAAAGGAAATTGTTTCATTTGCTTCAAAGAAATTGGTCGCTCATGGAGAGAATTCGTCTGGAATTGTCTCTGAATGGAGGAAAATTAGTATTGAGCCTATGGGAATAAATGAAAAAATGGTCGTTCAGGGAGGTGGTTACACAGGGAGATCGCACTGTAATTGGCATTATTATGATATTATTTTACCTGTTATTAAATATGGTGAATAATTCTTTTTCAAAAGAGTAACGTCAATTTTTAAACCGTAATTTAATGCTACCGTTAAGGGGTTAAGACCCATCAGTCGAACTTGTCAACGGGATGTCAAAAGTCCCGATTTTCATGATCTAGGAATTAATAATTTTTTAGTATCATGCTATTCTAGATTAATATTAACACAATTATTGTAATTGGTAAACAAATCATATTAGATGTAAATTTCCAACTGGACGAAAAATGTCCGGACCAGGATTCGAACCCGGGACCTCCTAGCTGAAGCCGCCAGTGTTCTGCCATCTGAGCTATCCCGGACGATTCTGGTCGAACTTTTTCACCCAGCTAACCTTCATGATTACAGCATCTGGTCTGAAACCTGGTTCAGCTCAACAGAATAAATCTCAGGTAATGGAACTCCAGAAATCGCTGGATACGAAATTACACTAGATTAATATTAACACAATTATTCTAATTGGTAAACAAATCATATTAGATGTAAATTTCCAACTGGGCGAAAAATGTCCGGACCGGGATTTGAACCCGGGACCTCCTAGCTGAAGCCGCCAGTGCTCTGCCATCTGAGCTATCCCGGACGATTCTGGTCCAACTTCTTCACCCAGCTAACCTTGATGATTACAGCATCTGGTCTGAAACCTGGTTCAGCTCAACAGAATAAATCTCAGGTAATGGAACTCCAGAAATCGCTGGATACGAAATTACACTAGATTAATATTAACACAATTATTCTAATTGGTAAACAAATCATATTAGATGTAAATTTCCAACTGGGCGAAAAATGTCCGGACCAGGATTCGAACCCCGGACCTCCTAGCTGAAGCCGCCAGTGCTCTGCCATCTGAGCTATCCCGGACGATTCTGGTCGAACTTTTTCACCCAACTAACCTTGATGATTACAGCATCTGGTCTGAAACCTGGTTCAGCTCAACAGAATAAATCTCAGGTAATGGAACTCCAGAAATAGCTGGATACGAAATTACACTAGATTAATATTAACACAATTATTCTAATTGGTAAACAAATCATATTAGATGTAAATTTCAAACTGGGCGAAAAATGTCCGGACCAGGATTCGAACCCGGGATAGCTCAGATGGCAGAGCACTGGCGCCTTCAGCTAGGAGGTCCCGGGTTCGAATCCTGGTCCGGACATTTTTCGCCCAGTTGGAAATTTACATCTAATATGATTTGTTTACCAATTAGAATAATTGTGTTAATATTAATCTAGTGTAATTTCGTATCCAGCGATTTCTGGAGTTCCATTACCTGAGATTTATTCTGTTGAGCTGAACCAGGTTTCAGACCAGATGCTGTAATCATCAAGGTTAGTTGGGTGAAAAAGTTCGACCAGAATCGTCCGGGATAGCTCAGATGGCAGAGCACTGGCGGCTTCAGCTAGGAGGTCCCGGGTTCGAATCCTGGTCCGGACATTTTTCGCCCAGTTGGAAATTTACATCTAATATGATTTGTTTACCAATTAGAATAATTGTGTTAATATTAATCTAGTGTAATTTCGTATCCAGCGATTTCTGGAGTTCCATTACCTGAGATTTATTCTGTTGAGCTGAACCAGGTTTCAGACCAGATGCTGTAATAATCAACGTTAGCTGGGTGAAAAAGTTCGACCAGAATCGTCCGGGATAGCTCAGATGGCAGAGCACTGGCGTTTTCAGCTAGGAGGTCCCGGGTTCGAATCCTGGTCCGGACATTTTTCGCCCAGTTGGAAATTTACATCTAATATGATTTGTTTACCAATTAGAATAATTGTGTTAATATTAATCTAGTGTAATTTCGTATCCAGCGATTTCTGGAGTTCCATTACCTGAGATTTATTCTGTTGAGCTGAACCAGGTTTCAGACCAGATGCTGTAATCATCAAGGTTAGCTGGGTGAAAAAGTTCGACCAGAATCGTCCGGGATAGCTCAGATGGCAGAGCACTGGCGGCTTCAGCTAGGAGGTCCCGGGTTCGAATCCTGGTCCGGACATTTTTCGCCCAGTTGGAAATATACATCTAATATGATTTGTTTACCAATTAGAATAATTGTGTTAATATTAATCTAGTGTAATTTCGTATCCAGCGATTTCTGGAGTTCCATTACCTGAGATTTATTCTGTTGAGCTGAACCAGGTTTCAGACCAGATGCTGTAATCATCAAGGTTATCTTGGCGAAAAAGTTCGACCAGAATCGTCCGGGATAGCTCAGATGGCAGAGCACTGGCGGCTTCAGCTAGGAGGTCCCGGGTTCGAATCCTGGTCCGGACATTTTTCGCCCAGTTGGAAATGTACATCTAATATGAGTTGTTTACCAATTAGAATAATTGTGTTAATATTAATCTAGCGTAATTTCGTATCCAGCGATTTCTGGAGTGCCATTACCTGAGATTTATTCTGTTGAGCTGAGCCAGGTTTCAGACCAGATGCTGTAATCATCAAGGTTAGCTGGGTGAAAAAGTTCAACCAGAATCTTCCGGGTTAGCTCAGATGGCAGAGCACTGTCGGCTTTAGCTAGGAGGTCCCGGGTTCGAATCCTGGTCCGGACATTTTTCGCCCAGTTGGAAATTTACATCTAATATGATTTGTTTACCAATTAGAATAATTGTGTTAATATTAATCTAGTGTAATTTCGTATCCAGCGATTTCTGGAGTTCGATTACCTGAGATTTATTCTGTTGAGCTGAACCAGGTTTCAGACCAGATGCTGTAATCATCAAGGTTAGCTGGGTGAAAAAGTTCGACCAGAATCGTCCGGGATAGCTCAGATGGCAGAGCACTGGCGGCTTCAGCTAGGAGGTCCCGGGTTCGAAACCTGGTCCGGACATTTTTCGCCCAGTTGGAAATTTACATCTAATATCATGCTATTGGCTAGTCCGCATCGACTGCAGCTTTAGGTAGTAAGTTTCCTGTCTTGGAAAAGTGCAAAATTGTAATGTTGTTTTCTCTGCATTTTGTTTTAAATGCCAAAAATAAATTACTCTTTGAACATTTTATAAAAAAACTTAATAACGAATATGAATGCAATCCTTGGAAGTATTAATCTATGATCAATGTATTAAAAATGCATTAAATCAATAAAATTATATTACCTTAAATATTGCTTGTATTGCAGTGAAGCCTGGAGCTTAGTGAACGTATTAAAACGCGCTTGTCAGTGAGGGGGTTAAAACCATTTTTTTTTCTATAACGGAATTTGTTTACGATCTCGCTTAACGAAATCTACTGAAATCTGTCAAAAAGAAAATATTTTCCTGTCCTAGAGAGGATTCTGTTTTAAAGATTTTACTGTACTCTTTTCAATGTATGAGTAAGCACCGAAGCTGCTTATAACAAATCCTGTATTATAAGTAAAACATTCATAGTCCCTACGGAATGAATACTATAGAATGATAACTGTTGAACAGAAAACCTCTGGGTTACGGAGTTTTATTTTGGCCAATAGCAAGCCTGATCTCACAAATTTTGCACTCTAAGATTGTTATGTTTATTTAATACATTAAAACTTAATAAAATTTGATCTCAAATGCACAGAAAAAGAGTTCATTTTACACTGTTTTTCCTATTGAAAGTTTCATTTGTATAGTACAATTCCCGTCGGAACAATTTTAAAATAGGTTTTTCTGATAGACATGTTCCTGTTTTCATAGGATATACCGCATTTTTAAATCCCAAAAATACAAGTCACTGTCCCATTTTTTATGGCTCCCCATACCATACTTTTTGTGACAAAATGGATCTCGCAACACTATTTTTTATTGTATTTTGACTAACATTAGGAATTGACTAATCATCAAAGACAAAAATTTCGAATTCAAGTAATGGTTTATAGTTTAGTCGTGATACTAAAATAGTTTTTTTTTTTTTTTATCCCCAGCGAATCTTATTTTTCGTTTTCAATATGTGTTCCACTTTTTCGTTGTTTGTGAAAGCTTATTGATCTAAATTGAGCTAATAGTTTTAGAAAATTATAAAGCAAGTGTTTTAGATGCTTTAACACTTTCAGGGATAAAGCCCTTCTAATGATAAAGTGTTTCAATGATAAAATGGCACTCGTATTTATGAATTGATTTATATGAAATTGAGTAAAAGCTTTTCTTCGCGTACATTACATTAAGGAAAATTTAATTCCTAATTTCCGATTTCAATGTGGCATTTGGGAATTAAAATTAAGTGCTATGCATAACATACCGGTGCCCTTCAAGGGGTTAAGAAGTGGAGAACAAAATCTAGACCGATTTATTTCTAAATGATTCTGTAAAATTTTAATGCTACAATAATATAATTAAAATCTCGCTGAAAAAGAAATTAATAACAAAAATAATCCCTGCCGGCTCGGGCTTACAGGTGGAGGTAGATTTCAAAGTTAAGTATTAAATTCACCAACAAAACTTAAATCAAGATTAGAGATAAGCCCAGGTCCTTCACCAAGAATGAGCTTTAGGGAGCTAAACATTTTGTGAAAATTCTAATATACACGAATACACACACGCATGTATATGGAATAGGCTTAAAAAATAGCTAAAGCAAATTCAGAGAACCTCAAAGTGTTAAAATAAGTTAATATTTCCATAGTCGGGTTTTTATCATGTTTTAATACATTTCTTCAAACTCACATGATGTTACATATTCACCTGTTGAGGTCCATTTTATTTGCAATATGACGCAATATTTGATTTTTGTTTTCAATTAGTCAAACTAATTATTTCATTTTGAGTTTTCATGCGGACATCTTGCTCTAGAAAACTTGTGACGTAATATTCAATTTGTTTCAATTCGTCAAACTATTTATTTAATTTAATGTTTCACGTGAAAATCTTGAAATAGTAAAGCAATTGTTGTGGTGAGAATTTTATTGCTTTTTTTATTGTTGGCAACTGCTATAATTAAAAATATTTATTTTTTCCTGTCATCGTTGTGTAAGAGCTGGTTTTATCAGAATCTTGTTAAGACGGTATTCAAAATTTTGAACCCTACCCATTTCCATTCCCTTGGCCCGATTTTGCCCATTTTCCATCCCCGCCGAGATATTAGCCATCTCAAAGTTGTTGGCGAGTTTGAAGATGATCCATGCATAATTGCGACTTTTATCGTGCGGACAAAATTTAGTACACACACACACATATATATATATATATATATATAAACTTTTTTGGTGGGGGTGGTTTTGGGTTCCTGGGGTCCTAAATTGAAAAGTTATGAAGGAATTTTTGAAAAGTCGCACCACGGTAATGACTGCAATAGGTAGTATTTCTTACGAAATCTACCTAATTAATCGCAGTTCAGCAATTGTAATCTTTTGTTTTCTCATCGAATGAAACATTTTGCCATGATTTGTCTCAGTTGTGTCCGGTAGCCAGAATACTCATCAGAGTGTGCTTGTGGATCACATGGGATAGTACGCTGCCATCTAAATACTAAAGGTCAGAGGACACGAGTTATAACGTCATCACAAATCGGCCGACTTCTCACTAGCGTTGGAATTCACACCGGAAAATTTTGAGTAGCAATTTTCTTTTATTTTATTTGTAGAATATCTGTAAACTTATAAAACAATAATAACTAATAAAACCTACTGGTCAGAATTCGGATCCCTAAATAAAAATTCAGCCAGAAAATTCAGCCTTTCTTGTCTTTTATGTTTCCTTTCTACTTTTTGCAAAGGACACATATACATTTAAAGCACAAATTACAGCCGAAGAGAAACTATTCAAAATTCTCGTTTAGTTTTATTACCACTACAGTAACAGGATGAGAATTACGAATCTGAATATGAAGTTCCACAATCAGATTTAGCACAAATCTTTGAAGATAGTTACATTTACAAATATTCTTTCGCTGTAAAATTTATTAATAATTTATTAAATAAAATATTATTACTATTTTTTTTTAAATATTCACCTTTTAAACTCTGGTGGGTGAATTTATTCCCATTTAATTTTAATCCCCAAATGTCACATTGGCACCAATATTTTGAAACAAAACAACAACTACACTTAGTTTCAAATAAATATTTCTCAATATCACTGTACCTTAGTGACATTTGAGGATTATAATTAAGTGTGAAGAAGTAAAAAAAGGGAAACACACATTAACGAGAAAACAGTAGAGGAAAAATGTAAAAAAGCATTTAACATGATTGGTTTTTGCAGGTAAAAACCCGGATATCGCACACTATCTCAGTCTCGCCCGATTGGAGGCTTTTTTTATTTCATATTATTTGACTGTCATCACTTTTTTTTTAAAAAAATACTATAATTCAACTTATTTTTCAGAATTTTTGACTTATTGTGAAATATGCCGAATATTTCTATTTCAAAAAAGCGTTGACAATCAACAATCTGGGGACAAAAAATTTCCCCAGTCTGGCAATACTGCAATATCTTTATTTCGTTATGCATGATATTTTCAAAAGCAGAATATCACATGTCTATTAAAAATAAATTTAAATAAAAATCTAAGAGATGTAATATAAAATGGGAAGATGGAATCTTAGTGTTACTTGTAAGAACATTTTGGAGATACGTAGAAAACTTTAATAAAGTGTGTGGGCACAGCATCCTAAATACGAGCATTACAGCCTTACAAGCTTAGTCTCCTCCATCTATTCTCACAATAAAACGCCATTTCTCACAATCCCAGCACCTCCTGAATAATAGGCCGACGCTAGGACAGAAAAATGGTGGCTGTCTTTTTAGAACTTTTGTATGGATCCGTAAATTTACTCAGGAGTATTTTCTAAAGGTTTTCTTTAACTAATTTAATATCAGAAAAATAAGGCAGTGAAAAGTTTTGGAAATTATTGGTATTCAAATTCAAGTAACCGTTACAAACGCTTAGTAGGAGAGCTGTTGAACATTTTTGAGTAGGTATTTGAGGCACCCTGAAAATTTGTGCAACACTTCTTTTGTAATGCCTGAATACAAAATCAAATGTCTGGCTGAAGGATCGTGGCCCAAAAACTGTGCCAGACAAAAAATGGCACTTGACACGTGTCTGGCACAGTTTTTGTGCCGACTAAAGTGTCTGTCATTTTCAAAATATTTTTTTTTAAGCATAAATATTATTCTGTCTCAATCTCAGCGTGCCTCAAATAATTTTTTTGGGTAGTCAAAAATGGCACTTGACACGTGTCTGGCACAGTTTTTGGGCCGACTAAAGTGTCTGTCGTTTTCAAAATATTTTTTCTAAGTATAAATATTATTCCGTCTCAATCTCAGCGTGCCTCAAATACCTTTTTTGGGTAGTAAAAAAAAATGGCACTTGACACGTATCTGGCACACTTTTTGGGCCACGATCCTTCAGCCAGACATTCGATTTTGTAATCAGCCATTACAAAAGAAGTGTTTCACAAATTTTCAGGGTGACTCAAATACCTTCCCTAAAATGCTTAACAGCTCTTCGACTAGCTGAAAAAGTTCCAATAACCATAGCAGCCATTTTTTTTGACAGTGCGTAGGCATACTCTTCAGGCAGCGATGACAATCCATCCAATGTCATTTCGATGACATACATTCCACATTCCACAAGCCTAAAATAATTGATTTTCGACATTTCTGTATAGCTAAAGTGAATATTAGTACACTGTGCGATAAAGTTGAGTTTGAGATATCAACCTACTATCTTTCATTTGATTTCAAATATCAGTTTGTAAGCGGGAGACCAATGTATCCACTCAGATACATTTAAATCCTTATTGGCATATTTTTTTTAACCCTTTAACGCTCGAATTTAATTACGGTTTAAATACGGTGCTTATTGGTACCACTTTTATGAAAAAGAAATATTCACCTTATTTAATGACAGGAAAAACGATACTAATATATATATCCAATTTCACTGTTTTATAAAACTGGTGGGATTCAAACAATCTGAGTAAAAGACACAGCCCGTGAATATGACGGGAGCGAGAATTAAGGGGTTAAATAGTATAACAGCGTTGCCAGTGGGCTACTTTTTTTTCATTCAGATATCTTGATTGCCACCACTTATTTGAAACTGTAAAATTCCCTTTGTTTTCTCCTTAATTAATATGTCATTAAATACTACGCATTTTACAATTTCAAAAAAGTGGTGCAAATCAAGAATCCGAATTTAAAAAAGTAGCTGGCAACACTGTAGTATAATACGTCCTATTTTCGTATTATTTGATCTTGCATTAACACTAGAAAGACGGCGACCGGTTATTTTGACCGCTACCAAATAGGAATATATTTCGGTTTTAACCAGAATTTTTTCCTATAAAACTAGTTTAAAAGGTACAAAGAAAAAAAAACTTGTTAAATAAATAAGTAAATAATTTAAAGTAAAAATTTTGGCGGGAAATATTTTTCTAAAATTTGAATTCACCGTCTTTCTAATGTTAAATAAGAAGAATAATTCTAATTCTAAAATAATAGTGGCAGTAAAGTTATCTGAAAAAAAAAAAAAAAATAGGTACCTGGCAACACTGCCCAAAACTGTGAAAACAGTCCTGAATGTAAGAAACTTTAAAAACAAGAGACCATAATCACAATTGCATGATTGTTATTTCGAATTCACACCATAAAGTTGGAGCAGTACTTTTATGTTTATTTTATTCAAGCAATTCTACGCAATCACAAGACTACCACTAACGGCTATTTTTTTTTATTCTATCTCCCATCATCATTTTAAAACAAAATTTTATCGCATACTTTTTGACAACAACTGCAAGAGAAATATGCTGTGAAATTTAATTTATTATAATAGTAGTGCTAATGGAATATAAAATTAGCCGCATATGACTATCATGCAAACATGTAAACCAAAATGTCTATTCAAACTCTCAAGTGAGAATTCGGAAATTTTTGATACAAATCTGGCAGATTTATCAGATCATGCTTGTAATGATCGTGAACTTTAACCTCTTAACTATCTCGCTGCGCACCTCGTGCATGATTCTCGCAGAGATACTTTCGTGCACGCATTTTTCCGTTTAATTAACCTTCTTGATTATTCCCACCAATTTTTTTTTTTTTTTTTTTTTTTTTTTTTTGTAAATTTAGCTTTATTTAATCGGATCAATTTCCCGATTAATTTTGACCAAAAACTTTGTTTAGAAAAACCGGTGGCAAAAGAAGTTATATAACTATTTTGAAGCTATTTTAATAAAACAATTACGCAGCGAGAGAGTTAAGCGTCTTTACCGATAAAGGCGGACAACCTTTTTAAAATTCGAATTGTTTGATTGTCATCACTTTTTTTCAAGTCAGATATATTAACCTTATTTAATGCGAGATACAACGAGGCGAGGATAAAGCCAATTTTACTATTAAAAAAAAAAACTGATGAGAATCAAATAATCTGAATTAATATATATATATATATAGCATACATAGCCCGTGAAAATCACGGCGCAAGAATTAAGGTCTTAAAATGCTGATAGTAATTATTAAGATGATGGTGACATTTTGTTCTAAAGAAACACCCTCCTATATCAGTATTTGTCATGGAGTAATTGAGAAGCTGGATATTAAGTTATTTCACTTGTTCGATATCCTGATTTTCTCGCTATAATATAATGTAAATGTCGCTCACTTAAAAAGTGGTAATGGAAGTGACATACAGTACCTTTTTATATTTGTTCCCTTATTTTTTCTCACAAGTGTAATTAAATAAGCAAACAAATGAATAGCCGTAAAATCAAAAATTAGTTGTATTTTTATGTAATTTGCAATTTCAAACTAAATAATAAATATGTCTTTTAGATAAAATTGGAAGAGAAGAGTTTTGAGTATGAAGATACTAAGCGTTGCCAAGTCTGGCGTCCAATTTTTACTAGGAACTTGCAATTTATCCCGGAAATTTCGAAAGAAGAATATTTAACTTATGTAATACATAAATGTGTCACATTAAATAAAACCTAAACTATTATTTTTTATTTCTGGTATGAATTCGAAATTTCTAAATAAAAATAGTCCAAACTGACATCACTGATACAAAATAAGATTAAATCTTGTTAACCCCTTTATGGACGGTGGTTCATTTTTATACCACCTAATTTAAATTCCTAAGTGCTACATTGGCAGCAGAATATTGAAATGTAAATTTTTCTTTTATCAAGTACGTGGAGAAAAGCTTTTGCTTACTTTGGAATAAATTTGCTTTTAAATTCTTGTGTCTTTCATTCCTTTTAGCATTTTACGAATAGAAGTAACTTGCCCATAAAAGGGTTAAGGGAGAACAAGAGCTAAATTAACGCTGACGTCCTTCGTTATGACATACAAATAATTTATATTTTAGATAAACTTTTCACATAACAGGGATTGAAAACCATCGTAAATATAACAACATTGTTTAACGACAAAATTTACGTCCTTAAAAGATTTCGGAGTTTAATGGAGACTATCTTTACCATTCGGAAATGCTGGTGTTAAAAGTGAAATAAAAGGAAAGTGTAATGTCACCATCATATTAAGAAACGTATTCCGACAATTATCATTCATTTTTTAGGTGCGTTCATAATTATATAAATACATAGCACCTATATTCGTCATCCCGTCCGTTCTTCCATCTGTTTGTCCGTCTGTCCGCTTATAACTGCGCAGAAACTACCCAGTTGAATGATTTGAATATATAATTGTTGCAGAATTTTTTCGAGTCATTTAAATTTATTATTTTCTTCTATCTTTACAAGGAGAAAGTATTGGATTGGTGAAAAATGTGGACTTCCGGTTTTCGACGGATTTATACGTTTTAGAATGCCCAGAACACGATTTGATGGTTTTTTGAAAATGTCTGTCTGTGAGTCTGTCTGTCACTCTGTCACTCTGTCACTCTGTCACTCTGAGAGTCTGTATGTGAACAAAAATTTGTGGGCGCTCTATCTCAAGAACTAATGCACGGAATTTCACAAAATTTCATATTTAGTTAGACCTTTATATAAACTGGACCTGATTAGTTTTTGGTGAAAATCGCCCAACAGGTGGCACATCTATGCGGCATTATTCACGATTTCTGCAATAGCTATATCTCAAGAAATACTGCACGGATTTTCATAAAACTTCAGATTTAGTTAGTTCAGGAAATAGTTTGGTGCTGATTACTTTTTTGTGAAAATCGCCCAACTGGTGGTGCTGCTATGCTGCATTATTCATGATTATCGCAATAGCTCTAACTGAAGAAAAAATGCACGGATTTTCATCAAAAATCAGATTCAGTTAGTCCCTGATATAAATTAGTGCTGTTTAAGTTTTGGTGTAAATCGCTCAACAGGTGGCGCTGCTGTGCTGTATTTTTCACGATTCCCGCAAGCGCTGTATCTCAAGAACTATTGCACGGATTTTCATCAAACTTCAGATTTAGTTAGTCCTTGACATGAATTGACGTATAAATTAGTGCTGTTTAATTTTTGGTGTAAATCGCTCAACAGGTGGCGCTGCTATGCTGTATTTTTGCGATTTCCGCAATAGCTTTATCTCAAGAACTAATGCTTGAATTTTTAACAAACCTCAGATTCAGGTATACCTTGATGTCATTTAGTGCTGCTTATTTTTGGTGTAAATCCTCAATAGGTGGCGCTGCTATGCTACATTTTTCATAATTTCCGCTATAGCTCTATCTCAAGAACTAATGCACGAATTTTCATCCAACTTCAAATTCAGAAATACTTTAATATGGATTGGTGCTAAATCGTTGTTATTTCTTGTGCTATTTAAATGATTTAATTGACTTGATTTAAATAGAAGAAAGTTTTGTAATGGCCACAACATACTAGTTTTAAATCGAATCGATACTTAAAAATACATTAATAAATTTTCTTGCTATTAAATCTTATTATAAGTATTTAGTTCAATCATATCCCTTGATCGGTTATGATTCTTGGTTGCCTTGGTGATTACGTCAGATTGAAGATGACTCATATTATATCCGTATTTCTGCATTTAATATACGTAATAGTAATAAATTTTGTATTCATGTATTGTTGCATAAGAGTGCAATAGCTATTGCACCAAGTTATAAAACTGGTTATAGTACGCAAGTACCACATTTGACATGTTTGACGAACAACTTCTGACTTGTTTGTTGTGATGAATGTTTAAAATAAATGATTAGGTAACCATATATATCATATCTATGCCAAGAAAATTAAAAAAATATATAAAAATATATTTATGCTGAAAAATATACTTTAAAAAATGTATGTATCTCCGGAAAAGAAAATAAACATCTTTCTGTATTGCTTATGAGTTCACGTAACTTTTTCAGACACTAATTTTGAAAAACGACTTAAAAACCTAAAACTTACTTTTTATTCTGACACTACTTAAGCGATAAATATTTGATAATTTTTTCAAAGAAGTGAAAAAAAAAAAAAAAAAAAAAACAAAAAAAAAAAAAAAAAAAAACTTTTGAAACTCTTTCAACTATATCTTTTCCATATATTGTTAAACTCATTATGAAAAAGTTAAGTTTAATGATAAATAATAATTACGTGAAAAGAAATTTGTTCGAAGTACTCGGAAGAAATTTAGCAAAGTTTGTTTTATTCTTTATGAAAATAAATAATTAAGATTTATGTATATATGTAATAATAAAAAAAATTCCCCTTTTATCTTAGTCAATCTATTCCAAATTCTTATAATATTTACATTTTTTACCTACTATAATAATACCTTAAATATCTTTTATCATTTTTTATGCCTTTAACAGTAGAATGACGGTGAGGGGCCATTTTGGCCCAAACCATATACCTATATTGCGGTTCGAACCAGAAATTTCTTTATAAAATAAGTTTAAAAGACACAAAGGGGAAAATGACTAATTAAATAAGTTAAACAGATTTAAATTTTCAAAAAAAGGTATTAAATATTTTTATAAAACTTGAGTAAAAATTCCCGTCTTTCAAGTGTTAAACCTGCATATTCTTTATTTATTTTTCTGGAAACCATAATTCGTTCGTAACTTACTTCTTATAAAACGCAATAAAATACTTTCTTTCATTTTATTCTGAGACTAAATTCTTTTAGTTCGAATGTATTTAATATCATTTGTTCTTTTTGTTCCATATCCTATACTGCCTTGCAAGTTACCGCCAGCATTCTGATTACGTTATAAATCTAACGCCGAGAGTAAATACTTAGGTCATCTACGTCATGTGTACCACGACCCCATCCCGGACCTGATCCTATTGCTGCCCGTTCTGCTGTCCCGTTCCCCCTCTCTCTGCAAGAGTTGGTCATTTGATATGTAATGTAACTTTTCGTGGCCTTTCCTTTTTAGTATTTATACAGTTACATGGATGGGGAACCAGATTTTATTTGTTTTTCGTTTGTTTAATAAAGACCAGTCACTTGGTGGTTTGACTTTTGATTTTTGTAGATTCTAATACCTTTCAACATTATATAGTTTATTGTGAAGTGGTACAGCTTTTATTCGAGAGCCGAAGGATAATCTACTGGAGTTGTCATGAGATGTGTATAAAGAAGAATATACGGCGTTAACTTTATGATGCCTCTATTATTTATTTAACGGAAAATTCTTTTCTGACTTCGACTTGCCACCACGACTGCACTCCTGTTGTTCACATGAATGGCGAACGGTTGGTATGATTTATAACATGGATTCGTAAGCTACTGTATGTAGATATACAGAACTGTCGCAGGAATTCCTCACAGACATATATATACATACAGGGTGTCCGAAAAGTCTGGAAACGGTCGAATAACTCGAGAAATACAAAGCAGATTGAAAAACGAAAATATACGTATTAAATATTTTTTAAAAAGCTACTCAGTGACACCAAATTTGATCTCCGCAACCGAACCCCGGGGATCAGAGGGGGCCCAACTTTGAAATTTTGAATGGTAACCCCCATTTTTTATTGCAGATTTGGGTTCTACGGACAAAAATACGTAACTTTTGTATTTAACGTTTTTTTTCTAATCCTCGTTGATCACGGTGTAATTGAGCAAATAAAACAGATACATATTTTGGTTTTCCCAACCAGGTTTTGACATCTCGAAATCTGATTGGCCAGAACTTTTAACGTCAAAGTTGCCGTCTTTTGCGGAAATAGTGTTTCTCAAAAACTATCAGTGGAGATTGTTTTCATGGCGCTTTATATGCTTTTTCCATAAAAATTAATAGAAATATATTAAATTAGTTTTGTATTTGTATGTATTTTTATCAAGTCTATCATTTTAAAATAATAAACTGCGTATTTTGATATTGTAACGAGCAAATAAGCACCTCCCCTCCCGAACAGAAAAATCATAGTATTCATTATTTGGGGGCGGAGTGTGTTGTTATTCTGTGTTTTGATGTCTTCTGCTGTCAAGAAAAATCACTTAATTCGGGCCGGATGGGAGTGTATAAGTTTTTTTTTAATTATTACTATAGAATAAAATAAAGGAGCAAAAAAACAAACAAACATATAAAATCTTTTTGTGCTGGCTGATTAAAGGATGGGAAGTAGTGTAAATTTTAGGTGGAGGAGGGTGAGATTATAGGTTTTGATGAATGATTAGTTACTGCGACTACTGACAAGCAAGTAGGGCAGAAAATATTCAAAAATTCTAATAAATGTAATACTTTTTTGTAAATTAATATTTTTTTTTCCATTTTAACATTTTTTTCCTAATTTTAAATTTATTATTGGGTTGTTCGGGAAGTCGTGTCTGTTTAGAAAAATCAATCCGGACCGGAAAATGCTGCCAGTTAATTATTAGACATTAGATATAGGAATCAATGTCTAATTCTTAAATGATAGAATTTTCCGGATCGAAATTGATTTTTCCAAACGGAAACGACTCTCCGAACGACCCAATAATTTTAAACAATTGAAAATTTTTGATCTTTTAAACTTTAGAATTTAAAATATAATTTAACTCTTTAAGCACTGTTGATTAATACCTGGGGGAGAAGACGTTTTAATTTTCATGGGGAAAGGATAATGTAGAAAAGTGTTTAATTATTTATTATTACAATAATATAACAAATGTGAAAAAATATATAAACAAAAACTTTATTTGCAGAACAAATTAAAAACAAATCAGTTTTTCCTACATTTTTTTAAGCCCGAGAAGGGACATTTATTCATATATTTCATTGCGTTACTTCGATGTTGAACTTGAAAGTTTTGTAACAAATAAGTTAGAGCTTTTGCGGACAGTGTCCTTAAAAAAGGACTCATAATTTTTATTTTACTGGCTCCCAAAATATTTAATTAAAATTTTCCATTTATAACGTACTTGAAAATAAGAAAGTTTGTATTCTCCAATAAACTCGTTTATAAATGCCGATATCAGTCTATCATTTCATCAGTTTATAAACAGAATTACTCCGCGCCGGTAAGGGTTAAACCAAATGAACATTAAAAAATAAAAACAAAATTTAAACAATATAATCATGTAAATACCCTAAAAATCCCTAAAATTTCCCTTCAAATTAAATCGAAATAAATCTTAGACATTTAAATATGTTTTTTGTATTTTACATGAGCCTTATAATTTTGTACACACTCATCATAAGCATAATACAAAATCTGCAATACAAATATTTGCAACTTAAGAAGGAAAAAAGTTAAAAATTTATTTAGATTTCTTTTTAAGGGAACCTAAGTTTTTAATGGGTTTTATGTATCATATTGTTTGACTTTTTTTAAATTGTTCAATTGGTTTAACTTATTTGTTATAAAAATTTAAGAACGTAGAACCAATTAAATGAAATATATTAATAAATGCCCCTTCCAGGACTTAAAAAATGAAGAAAATAAACTGATATGTTTTTAATTTGTTCTGCCAATTATGTTTTAGATTATATTTTTTTGTCACATAAGTTATTTTATTGTAATATTAAACAAACAATTTTCTACATTATCCTTCTGTTATGAAAATTAACACGTCGTTTACCCCAGCAAATAATCATTACACTTTAACCCTTTCGAGACCGCGTCGCGTACACAAATTTTATTTGGAATACAATGTGTTTTTTCAACTGTCGCCTTTACTTGTGAAATACCAAAAAATCCTTTAATTAAAAAATTAAATGATTTTATTCGTTTATTAATGGTGCCCAAAACAAATTCCACATGCACCTTTTGACGATGAATATATGTGCCTCACAACAGTGCTCCCGACAGTGTTAAAGAGTTAATTTTTTTTTTTTAATTAAAAATTTTCAAATACCAAAATTTTTCTATTGTTTAAATTTGTGAAAAAAAATGTTAAATTGAAAATATATATTAATTTACAAAAACATTATTACATTTATTAGAATTATGGAAAATATTTTTTGCCCTACTTGTTATTTTCTGGTTGCGGTAACTAATCAATGATTTAAGTCTCCGATCCGACCGCCACCTGAATTTTACACAACTTCCCCGTTCTTTGCTCCGCCCGCACGCACACACAAAAAATATGTCTACTTCTTTTTATTTTGTCCTACATGTTACTCTATAGTAATAGTAAAAAAAATCCCATACACCCACCTCCTGACCACAATTTAGAGTATAAAAGAAAATAAAACAGCAGAAGCCATCGAAATGCCAAATATCCACGCCTACCTCTACCAAATAACGAAGATTATCTTTTTTTTCTGTTCGGAAGAGGAGGTGCATGTTTACACATCAAAATATTTTTTAAAAAACCCGCAGGTTAATTGATTAGAATGGACTGAATGGATAAAATAACAACACAAATATAAATCTAATTCAATATATTTCTGTTAATTTGCATGGCAAAAGCATATAAAGCACTTTTGCCATCGAAACAACATCCATTGATAGTTTTCGACAGACACAATTCCAGATAAGGCGACCCACTTTGGCAACGAAAGCTTTGACCCATCACATTTCGTGATTACAAAACATGGTTGAGAAAACAAAATATGTATCTGACACATTTTGCTGGATTACATCGTCATCTACAAAGATTCGAAAGAAAAATGTTAAAAGCAAAAGCTGCGCATTTCCCCCCATAGAATCCGAATCTGAAATAAAAAATGGGGATTCGATTATCATTTACAATTTCAAAGTTGGAACGCCTCTGACCCCCAGGTGGTCGGGGTGGGGTGTCAACTTTGGTATAACGGAATAGCTTTAAAAAAAATATTTAACTTTTTTTTTTTTTTTTTCAATCTTATATGAATTTCTTGAGTTATTCAACCGTTTCCAAACATTTCGGACACCCTGTACTTTGTCACATTTGATATTTTATTGTAATAATTTATAAATAATTAACGAATTTTCTACATCATCCTTCTCCTATAAAAAATATAACATCGTCTTCCCCAGAAATAATCAAGAGAGCTTAAAGAGTTTAGTTATTTTTTAAATGAAAAAGTTTAAAAGAGCAAAAATTTTCAATTGTTTAAAATTATTAATTTTAAAATTATGAAAAAAATGAGTTAAAAAATATTTTAAATTGCAATAAAACGTTTATAAGAATTATTAAAGAAGTGTCTGCCCGACTTGATATTTTCGAGGTACAGTAACTAATCAATCCTCAAAATATATAACTCCACCCCCACTGAAATTTACGCTACTTCCCCATCCTTTGCTCAGACAGTATAAAAAGATTTTATATCTTTTTTTTTAAATACTTTGTCCTATATTTTGCTCTATAGTAATATTTTTTAAAAAACTGTACACCAGCATCAGCATACTGAATTAGATGATATTAAAAAAAAAAAAAAAAAAAAAAAAAAAAGATGCCATCAAAACGCAGAATATCTGCACACTCCGCCCCCAAATAATTAAGATTATCCGTTTTCTGTCCGGGAGGTAAGGTGTATATTTGCACGTTAAAAAAATCAAAATACGCAGGTTATTATTTTGAAATGATTGACTGGATAAAAAAATATGCAAATACAGTACTAATTTAATATATTTCTATTAATTTTTATGGAAAAAGCATATAAAGCGTCATCGAACAACCACCACTGATGGTTTTCGAGAAACACTATTCCCGCAAAAGACGACTACTTTGACGATGAAAGTTCTGTCCAATCAGATTTCGAGATGTCAAAACCTCGTTGGGAAAACCAAAATATGTATCTGTTTTATTTGCTCGATTACACCGTGATCAACGAATATTAGAAAAAAATGTTAAATACAAAAGTTACGTATTTTTGTCCGTAGATCCGAATGTGCAATAAAAAAGGGGGATCATCATTCAATATTTCAAAGTTGGACCCCCTTTGACCCCTGGGGTGTCGGTTGCGAGGGTGAAATTTGGTATCACTGAGTAGCTTTTCAAAAAATATTTAATACGTATATATTTTTTTTCAATCTACTTTGTATTTCTCGAGTTATTCGACCGTTTCCAGACTTTTTGGACACCCTGTATATATATATATACATATATACTAGGGATCTCTGCCCCCTACGAGCTACGCTCGTCAACCCCCGTTCAGACACCACAGACACTAACAGCACGCTAATTTGATCAGCTTTAAAAAGATTTCGGGTGATTGAATTATAATTTGAATCTGACAATTATAATCTGACGCAATTTTCACCAAACTTTTCTTTCTCTTTTTAATATTCACGTAAAAATACTTTTGTTAGAAATGAAATATTATGATCATCTTAAAATATCAAAGAAATGTCTCGAGCTATTTTTAAATTTAAACTGTTTCACAATATTATTTTTTGTTCATTTTACGTAATAAGTGTAATGTGACGTAAATGTGACGTAAATTGTCCTATTTAAGACTTCTAACGCATGTTAGTGAATTTATTATTTTACAGTATTCTTTCTCTTTTAAAATTCACGTGTAAAAACAGTTTTTATGATGTAATTTTCAATGAGTTCCTGCTTTTTATATTTTCTGTTTATAATAGTCACGTGTAAAATAAATTTTTAATTTGAGGCAAACATTATTGTTTACTCTGTTTATACAGTTGGCAACAGTTTAAATTAATACAATTTTCTAAAATATGTAAAAATATCTCTCGAAATGCTGAAAATTTGAACTTATAATAGAAATAAAACCTCGAAAAATGAGTCAAATTAGAAAACTAAATACAGTCTGCACACCGGGAAATTCTGACGCATAAAATGATCTAAAAATGATTAAATTCCTACGCTCAGTTTTTGCTCCTATAAAACTTTTTAATGGAACGATTTTGTCCAACTTTGGCATTAAATATCTCTTAAAATAATTCTTCGATTTGAAAACTGTCTGCATCAGCGTATTTATCAAACATTTATCTATAATACTACCTATTTTCATATTTTTGTATGCAACAGTTTTTTTTTAATATTGACGTAGAAAGACCATGCTTAAGCATTCAAATTGGATGCCGATCTGCCGGGAATATCTACGCAGATTTTCATTGGTCCATTTCCAAACGAAAACTTTTTTTTATATATAGAAGGATAAACCTTTCTCATTAACAAAGTTTTCTAAGAAGTTATTTTTTTTTAAATTGACTATATGGGTGAGCACTTGTCGTGTATGCCACATGCTACGAATTTTAACTACCAGTATTTTAAAACGTAAAAATGTAACTTATTTTATGGGAGATGTCTCATTAACTGAAAAAGGCGAAGCAAACTTTTCGAAAGTAGCGGTTGCCAACAAGCATAGCAGTTATTAGCAACGTGACTTACACTACAAAAACTCACGGAACTTCCCATATACATCTTTTATTTCGAAAATATCTTTTCACCCCCACTTCTCCCCCTATGGCCTTAAAAAATAATAATCATAATGTATCTTGAACAAATGATATATTTAGAATGCAACGTCGCCCCCCCCCCCATACCTGCTCATGAAACCTTTATTTCTACTCCATCATTTTGTCGAGTATCTTTTGAAAAATTAAAATTAAAAAAAAAGTTAAATTAAATACCTCAAATGCTTTTCTATTATATTTATTAAAAAAAATACACTGAAAGTTTCACACGTTATAAGATGTTTTGGTGTTTTCTATAGTATATATATATAATAAAAAAAATAGCTTGATTAATTTATATACATATATATATATATATATATATATATATGTTAATCAAGCTATTTTTTTTTCATTTTTAATAGCAAATTAAAATTCCAATAAGATATTTGTGTCAACTATATAGTATTATTACTCCCATACATATATAATTAAAATTTGAAAAAAAAAAAAAACACATTAAAATTATTTTTATTAAAAAAAACGAACGAGGTTTTTCTGCTTTGATCTAGAGGAAATTTACATCCCCGGTTTATCGAAGTGTAATCATAAGAAAACAGCATCTTGTTTGAAAGTCTGATTTAATTTCGTAAGTGGCTTTCCAATAAAACGGAATGCGAAATATTGATTGCCTATCTTTTTATTTAAGAAGATTTTCGCAGATTTTTGTATGCCGATAAAAATTTACATTCATATTTTAAAAAAATATACAATATTTATAAGTATTGAGTATTCTACTGCAAGAAAATTCCAATAAGATTTAGTATATTCCATAATAACAAAAAATGACATTGTTATGTTATCCTAAGTTTGTCATAGAATTTTCTAGCACAAATTCAGAAGACAACATTCTTTAACCCTAGATCTACCGGGAATTTTATTCAAGTTTTAATAAAACGTTCTACACCAGAATTTTTATTTAAAACTATTTAAATTATTTATTTACCTTATTTTTGTCTGGTTTATATACTTAGTTTATTTTAAAGAAATTTCTGGTTTGAATGAATATTTTGTATGCACCTGTCGGGTCCAATGGACCCGTCTGGTAGACGGAGGGTTAAATAAGGAAAAAAAAACAATATTTAATTTCTGTATGCAAAATTAATTTCCTGTTTATTTAACTCATGTAATGTTGATGCAAATAATAAATTCATAAACTGTAATTAAAATAAATTCGAATTTATGTAATTATCTTTGAAAAGGTTGGTTGTTGGTTGTATTTATGACGGCCAATTATCTGCACAAGGGATATAGGCCCAAGGGGGTAGTGCCGTTCTTGGGGGTCTTTCTAAGGGAACCTAACCCGTATTAACGCTTGGAAATCCAAGGTTCGAAGAAAACTCCGAACGATTAGGCCGACAGGCGCGATTGGGATCGAACCCAGCACCTCCCGTCTACCAGCTTCGAGAGCAGAACTATCTTTGAAAAGATTTTATTAATTCATCATATTTTATCTAATTTCATTTTTAATTTTTTTAAAAATCTTTTTTACCATAAGCGGTCCACTGCTTTAAATACATGATTCTATTTTTACATTCTATTCGCACCACTATAACTAAATTCTTTTTTTGCTGTTGATAATTTCTCTTGCACGTGTTGTCAAAGTTAAAGTTAAAGTGTTTCTTGAAAAGAAAATTGTGCCAAGCATATAGATTTGATAAAGAATGCCAATGACGCATATATGGAGGCATTGGTCCGTCAAGGCTTAATTTATATTTTATATTGAATATATTAGTGATGAATATTTTAGTTGAAATGATTGACAGATTATGAAAAGCACAATAACTCTCCCAGATAAAAATATGAATTTTAAAAGATATTAATAATTAATAAATAGTTCAGAATTAATTATTTTTTCAAGCATTAACCCCTTGAGAGGCACCGGTATATATTATATACCACCTACGATTAATGAATTTTTTCACCAGAAAAATGTAATTAAATTTTACTTTTCTAACTTTGGTTGAAAAAACGTCGTAAAATTGCTTTTACTTATTTTGAAATAGAATTTTTCAAAGATTCCGGTGGGAATTCAGCATTTTACAAACGTAATTGCTTGCCCCTCAAGGGGTTAACCCCTTGAAGGGCGGTGGTTCATTTTTGGACCACCTAATTTTAAATCCTAAATGCGACATTGACACCAGAATTCTGAAATCAAAATTTTCCATTTATTAAGTACACGAAGAAAAACTTTTACTTATTTTCAAATAAATTCAGTTGTAAATTCTGGTATCAGCAGGGCCTGATTACCAACGGAGGGCACGTCCCCACCAGTAAAAAGAAATAGAAAATTTTGCCTCATTCGAGGCAGAAATTTTACATGAATTCGGCGTTTAGATAAGGGGAATATGTCTTTTAAAATTTATTGGTGTAAGAGTGCCCCGTTGGTAATCAGGCCCTGGGTGTGAGTCAATCATTTCAGCATTTTACAAATAGAAGTGCCTTGCCCCTGAAGGGTTAAAAATAATGTTCCAGTATGAGACAGGGTTGGCAGTTTGGCCTCTATTTTTATCCTGAAATTTCGACTTTAGACCGAATCTTTTTAAAGAAGAATTTCCACATCAAGTAATCTACAATTTGCACTTGTGAGGACGTTTCTAGTGTTATGTTCGACTCCAAATGTGTACCCGCGTTGGTACTCGAACCGTGTAAACCAACGCGATATAAGTAAGCGCCTTATCTTTAATGGGAGAGGTAACCGCAAGATTAAAGGCGAGGTCACATCAATCAAGGTCGCACGCCACGTAGCGGACGGGATTAAACTATAGAAAGATGCCTAACTGTTTCCTTACTTCACACCACTAAAATTGTAATTTTTTTCAACTTGATTAATAGATGAAATGTATCTGACAAGGCGAAGAAAACCTCGAGGTATCAAGTGCATCTGGACGTCCCTCTCACTACGCCGTTATTTTGCAACAAATGTGGCAAACAAAATTCGGTTACATGAGTGACTAAAGATTTAGAAAATATACGGAGATGGTAGATATCCTGTCACGAGGCTAACGAAAAAGACAGGCTACCGCGGTGGGTCCGATTCTTCTTTTTTTTACAGACCGCTGGAGTCACGTGATGCTCGAATGCACCTATGAAGGTGTGCGAAAAGAGCATCACGTGACTCCAGCGGACTGTAAAAAAAAGAAGAATCGGACCCACCGCGGTAGCCTGTGTTTCTCGTTAGCCTCGATCCTGTCATATACGACGTCACACTAAAAGCCCGCGCATGTTGTTTATCATCCCGTCCACAAAATGGCGCGACTGTGTTAATTTACGCCAATGCCTGACAATAAATAAAGGTGAATACTGTTTGCATTATCTGGTGTGAATACGAGTTTTATAAATTAAAGTGGAAGCCAAATTGGCAACACATGAGACTGGCAACTGGCATTAGAATAAGAGAAACAGACGTTTAATTCGCTAAATTTCATAATGATATGAACACCTAATAACTTTGTGATATTCGTTCATAAATTTATAAATAATTATCAGAAAACTCCATTATCAAGATGAATACAGTAATTTTACATAACACATAGTTGGAAAAAAATATCAATTTTTAAATTCATTGAAAATATGAATTATCTAAAAAATGGTGTCGCAAAATGATGGTTAAAAAAAGTGAGAGATGTGAAGAATAAAGAACTAATAAAGTAAAAAGTAAATATCTTAAAGCAAAAAAAAAATAAATAAATACATAAAAATAATAAATAAAGAATGAAAGAATTACCATAACAGCATAGCTGCCAACTCTTACCATGTTTTGTGCCAAAGCTTTAATACTAATTTTTACCTTTTATATCGCTGTAATCTACTGATTAATTCAGGCAAAACTTCAATTATTCTTTTGTTATTCGAAACTAACGGAAGAGGTCGCAGCGGTGATAATATTTACGAAAGATTTGAAAGCTTGCACTTCTGTAGGTTTTTATTTTTTTTTTATGATACATGACTGTTCATTTTTTCTACATCATGAAACTTTCCTGCATCAGGTTTGTAGAAATAAAATTTCTATCAAGTTCTATGTCAGAATTAGGCACCCAGTAACTCAAAAAATTAAAGATGTTTTCAGCCCATACACAATTATTATTATTATTATTATTATTATTATTATTATTATTATTATTATTATTTTAAAGATTTTTTATCATACTAAATAAAACAAACATTTGAGAATAAAAATAGGTTGATTAGATAATGTCTTCGTATTAAAAAAAAAGAAAAAGAAATGTATAATTTCTACAAATACCTGTTTCACATACACACACAGATGAATTTTTCACAAATGGATGATCCGTAACGTATAAAATTCAATAAACAGGGTGATTATGAATTCATGGTACAAACTTTATGGGTTGCTACAGGGCACTGTACCAATCATTTACTGTGTAGGAATGTGCGGGCGCATGGGCCGCATTGAGGTATAAATACCAGGGGGCCAATTTGGCCCTTTTTTATTTTAAAATTTCTCATTCACATCAGAAAATTACTATACTATTCTTACGTTTTTTTGTGAAAAAATCTGTTTTTTCGTATTGTGACCTACTACAAGTTTTCCAAAAGTAATAACAAGTTGGAAATTGCTCGTCAAACGTTGTCAAATGAGGTGCGTTTGTACTATAACTAGTATTATAATTATTTTTTGCACCCCATATTGTACTGAATGTATATATATTTTAACTTCATAAGTGCATAGTCTGAAACATCATTAAAATCCACTTGCAATATTTTTTTCCCATTGGCCGTAGTGTAACGGAAAACTTTTGACTGTCCCTGTAATTAAACTATACATCCGATTATCATAAAATTTGAAATGGCTCAACAAAATTTTGCAACAATCATATATTTAAAATTTCAGACCATTCGGCTGGGTAGTTTTTGCTCTGTTATATGCGGACAGACAGACGGACGGACAGACGGCCTGAACGACGACTATAGGTGCTACGTATTTATATAATTACGAACGCACCTAAAAAGAAAGGACATCTGTGCGCAGTTAGTCGAAAGTACATAATAAAAACTTTCTGACTGTTTTCTTTCCGTCTTTTTTTTTTTTTTTTTTTTTTTTTTCCTTGCCGAATTTTCTTTATAAAAATGTATTTGATATTACAGAAAATAAATCTTTCCTGGAAGCATTTTTGAATTTTACAGAAACAGAGGATATATTCGTTTTATATAGATACTATTTGGAATCGTGCAATATTTGAAACAACATTATCATTTTAGATAAATATATAAAAAAACAGCTTTTGTTTTGTCAATTGCCCTACGGTTTTTGGATCTACAATTGGTACTCATTTAACTTTTTAAATAATATTATCATACTCCGTATTTCTGAATGCTTATGATGCACTCTACATAGTAATACGTTACTAAAAATTGCATTCATGAAGTAGTTTGAGTAATATTATCATGTTAGTGAGAGTAAATTTTAAGAAGTTTTGAGAGAGAGATAGTTTTAGAGTGAGAGAAAAATATAATTATTTTGACAATTGCTCATGAACCACCCTACCGAGATATTAAGTAACTACGATGGGAAATACGAGGTGTGACTAGTTTATAACGAGTCTAAAGCTTCTACTGAAGAACTGCGCATGCTCGAAAATCGTACGACCAACATATTTGCTCGTACGATGTTTGTGTAACGGAAAACCTCCTAATCCGATTTCCGCTTTCAAATTGGCTGTATTACAATTAATCTGGCCGTGACCTTCATTTATTCTGCACACTGTTTTAGTGTTTTACCGAAAAAAATGTTAGGTATTTTAACCCTTTCAGGTGCAAAGCACTTTCATTGCTAACATGTTGAAATAAATATGTGACCCCAGAATTTAAAAACAAAATATTACGTCGTTAGGAAAGTCGTATCCGTTTAGGAAAACCAATTCGTACCGGAAAATTATGCGCTGTAATTATTTGATATTAGATATCGAAATCAAAATCTAATAAATTAATGATAGAATTTCCCGGTACGAATTGATTTTCACAAAGGGAGACGTCTTTCCGAACGACCCAATAAGAAAAAGCTATTTTTCATATATATATATACAGGGTGTCCGGTCTCAACGGTGTCCAATGGCTAATTGCTAAACCGTTAGTCATAGACATATAGTTCCAATTGCAAAAATGTTTTAAATGAGGTAAAGAAGTATTTTTAAAGCGATTTGGGTCAAGAAAAACATTTATTAAAAAAGTACGAAATTTAAATTTTTATACGGTCCCCAGGTCCTATAAGTTATATTTAGGAAAATTATCCTATTGTACTGACAAGTAATACAAAAACAGAAATTTTGTTAAATGATTATAAAAGCAACAGTCACAACGCTGTAGAAAATGATACATAGTTAGATTACCTAATCTAAAACTTTTTTTTTATGCGTATATTTTTATACATAACTTTTGAATGGCTGCTCAGAATATGTTAAGGAAATTAAAATGTCCCTTTTTGAAAATGATTCTCATATCACTTTTATTTTCTTTTACATTAAACATCAATTATTTCAATTATATGATTCTACCTGTGCGATTACTTCGATGATTTAAATAAACATAACAAAATTGTTACAATACTTTAATATTTTGTTCTAATAAAGCACAGATTTATCCATTAAAGTTCGGACATCATATAACCGCCCACATTCTCTCTTTTTAATTAACTTTTCTTTTTTTAAGATCTTGTTCCATTTGTCATTTTATTGTAATGATAAAAAAATAATAATAATTATTATTTTTACATTACCCCTTCTGAAAATTCCACTGTATCTCCCCTCAGCAAATATTCATTAGAGCAGTTATTTTTCTTTTATTTTTTTAATTAAAAATTAGGGGAAAAATACTGTTAAATCAAAACATATGTTAAATTATTAAATTTTAACATTTAAAAATTTATATATTTTTTCTTTTGCCGTACTTCTCGCAAAGCAAGTTTCAAAAGCATATAAATCACTTTTGCCATCAAACATTTGCCTCTGCACTTGCTAAGCACGAATACCGTCAAGATGAGTCACTCTGACGCCGAAACCTCTGGCCAATCAGATTACAAATTGGTAAAACGTGGTTGGGAAAAAATATGCATTTTAAACCTTAGAAAGTATTTGTATGTGCATGATTTGAGGCCGCAAGTGTTTTGGCACATTTATTGTACAAAGAAAGTTGTTTACCTCATTTTCCTTGTCCAATAGGAAAAAAATTCACTCCATTTAATATTTATTTTTTGTTTAGCAAGTATAAATTGCATTTTGATTTTGGTCTCTAAAATATTTTTTTTTCAAACAAGTTTTTATAAAGAACTAAATAGTTGAATTCGAAAAAAGCCTAATATCATCAAAATGCATCATAAGCAATCCCTGCATATACATCGCAATGTATCTGACATCTTTTGTGCGGCACTGTATAAAATATATAAACGCAACACACTTTCATTTGGAAAAATTACATTGTGAATCTTAGTGCCTTACATAAATGTTACTCATTTTAATTTTAAAATTTCTGTTTGTAGGTAATAATGTATACGAAATTTTTGGAGTGGTCCTGTAAAATAAGTATAAATGGTACGTACCTAAAATCATATTAATATTACATTGTCATTGGATTTACTTAATTATGCAAAATTTAATCTTGATCGGATATTTGGAAGTGAGTTAAAATTGGAATACAAATTTTGAATTAGGAAGACATAGATACGAACGTCGAAGTTAAAAGCTTATAAAAATAATACAACTTTTAAAAATAAAATCATCAAAAGAAGCACACTGATTTCCTTACAAAAAAAAAAAAAAAAAAAAAAAAAAGGTCAAAATACAATTGAAGACGTCATTTTCGAAACTCGCCTTATCCGAAATTTAAAAAATCGTGTTTCTCTATCAATCTATTCTATTGGTATAAATGTACCAATCAAGCACTACAATCTCTAAATTTTCAATGAATACCAATGGACGCATTTAGAGGTTTTACGCGATTTCCCAAAATTTGATTTTCTCGATAAGGTGAGTTTTGAAACTCACTTCTTCAATTATTTTAACCAGTCTGAAAGTTAATCACTAAAAATTAACACTGCCGTAATATTTATACGGGGGTAGCATCTTCAGTTAAATCGCATTAAAAATACTTCTTTACTTTATTTAAAACCTTTTTGTAATTGGAACTATATGTCTTTGACTAACGGTTTAGGAATTAGCCACTGAACATCGTTTGGAGTGGACGCCCTATATAATGCTTTAAGCACTTCGTGTACGACCCCTGAAAGGTTGGTCCAACTCATCTGTTTTCAGTTACAAAAAAGTGGTTTAAGTCATAAAATTGAAAATGTCGTAACTCGGTCAATTTTAGTGCTAGATGAATGGGACTTTTTTTGCCGTACTTGTTAGAGAAATAGGAAAACTTTACTAAATATCACTTATAGGACCGGGGGACCGTATAAAAATTTAAATTTCGTAATTTTTAAATAAATGTTTTTCTTGGCCTAAATCGCTTTAAAAATAATTCTTTACCTCATTTAAAACATTTTTGTAATTGGAACTATATGTCTATGACTAATGGTTTAGGAATTAGCCATTGGACACCGTTGAGACCAGACACCCTGTATAATAAACGGGAAATTTTATGATCAGAATTGTGCCATTTGGAATTTAAAATTAAGTGGTTTCATAAACATATCACCGACCCTAAAAGGGTTAAAACAACAACAAATTAATATGAAATTTGTTTTTAAACTTGGAAAATCCACTACTGAAACTCATCATTTGTTAAGAGAAGTATACGGCAATGAATGTTTATGTCGTACGCTGGTTTTTGAGTATTTTAAGAGTTTCCCAGATGAATGAATTGACATTGAATATGATATTCACTCCGGTCGCCCTTCCACGTCCACAACGGAGAAAATTTCCGATATTCGCGGGATTGTGTATGTTCACTGTCTTCCTAAAGTCAAATTATTAATCAACGTTACTACAATGAGGTCCTTGCTCAACTCCGTGAAAAAAATACGAAAGAAATGACCCAAATTGCAGAAGAACTAGTCATGGTGCTTTTACGAGACAATAAACCGGCTTACAGTGCATTGTCAGTCAAGAGGTTGTGAATAATCCAATGTAATTCACAGAAAAGTCCCATATATTTTTAAACAGAACTCTAGATAGGAAAAGCCTGTATAAGCATCGCAGCTCAAAATATTTCTAAGTCTCAAGGTTCTGCAGGAAATGATCGAAAGGATCGATCCATCTCAAACAATCGTACTGTTGACTAAAAAGGAGAAAGGCATGGAAAGAATAGGAGTTATGGAATCCCTTTTAAGTAGCAAGCTTGTCGATATTTTCCCAGGATGATTTAAAAATGAAACTAGATGTGAAAATTTCTCACGCTAGGAGAAAGGGTCCCTCTTGGCCTATGATATCGAAGCTTGTTGGTGATGTCATTTTTAAGAGAGGCGAGTTAACGAAGGGAGAAAAGGGAGAGATGTGTTTGGAATCTCATGGAGGGAGTTGCTTTCAGAGTTGGGGCTGAGATTTCGGACAGGTCCGAAGAAAAGAGAAGCTGTCTGACGATTCAGGCAGGATAAGATTTCTCCGATGGAAACAGCGAGGCATGAGGAGTTGACAACGGATTGGTATATACAAGAAAACAGAGACACTGTTTCATATGAGACTAACGTGAAAGGATTTTTGATTTATATTGAGAAAGAATCCATTAGAAAATTGGATACTAATCCTACGCTTTGTTAAACTTGTGCTTTTGAATGAACATTGACGACAGCTGTAACGTACCCAAAAATAATAATATAGTTGTAATTCAAGTATAACCAAGAAATTAATTTATCTTATGTCATTTCAATAAATTCTTTGGTTTAAATTCTACTTGGGCCTCTGCTTGACTGAAGTTCCACCCTTAAGTCGAAGGTTTTACAAGGTTTCTAGCTAAGTACAGCATATCAGTGTTGGATCATACGCCTTATTTGCTTGACCAGGGACAATGTGACTTTTATCTGTTCTCAAAGAAAATATCTGCATTAAAAGGAGCTAAATTTCAGAGCGTTGAAGCTGTGAAGGGGAAAAAGCGGCACGCTTCATGAAAGAGTTCAGAGAAGAAGGCTTCCAACACCGTTTAAAACACGAGAATTACCACGTTTCGTGTATACCTAGAACGACCGAGGTGGGTCATAGCTGACCCACAGCCTTCAGTGATGTTATCCTGGATTTGTATGGGAAATACAGACAAGCATTAGGAATTGAAAATTAATACCATGAATTTGAATTAAGGATTTAATAATACAATTTAGCTACTAGAGTATTACATAATATGAAATTTGGTGAATGGATAGTACCGAAGAAAATTTTAATTTCTAATTTCAGGATAGATACTTTGAGATTTTGCCGGCTCTTTTAAGTAATATATCTATATTAATTATCAGTTTAACCCTTAAATGCCTGATTTTTCAAAAATCATTGTAATAATGTTTTTCGGCTTTCATTTTCTAAATAAATCATGGGAAAAATACTTAAAAAATCATATTTTGATTTAAGTATACTTTACAGCTAAAAAAACAGTTTGTTACTAATCGGCAATACTGGTGTTTAATTGAAAAAATAATTTCCCTTCATAAAATTCTATAATATTAAACACACAAGAATGTTAGGAGCTATAATAAGAAATAAATTTTACTTGCTCACTGCAAGTCAAAATAGGGTATTTCGCAAGCTTCGAAACAAAACAAAACAACAAGTAGCAACAATCGAAAAAATAAATTTATCTTTATTCTTAAACAGTACAAGTGTTGCCCTCTACATGTTGAAAATCGGTTTAATAATATCCTCAGAATGTATTTTATTGGCAACATTAGGCATTATAGCTTCAATATTATTCTAATGGTATTTTACAGCCTAAATTGGGTATGTTGCCGAAAAGCAACACCAGGCATTTAACGGTTAAACTCTGTAATAATGTTCCTACAAATCAATAACATATTAAAACCCGATAAATTAAAATATATACAACTCAGGGATTTTGTTTAACTTACACTGTACAGTTTTTTCTCTAATCAATTTACACAAAATGCTGTGATCTTTGTTTCTTTTCTTTCATTCTTTTTTCTATTTTTTTTTCTTTTTGCTGCGCATAATCCACACGTAAATTATAAACCGTTTCCACACAAATTATTAATTACATTGTCTTAAATTGCTTCACGCCGCTATATTTTTATTTGTTTGAATCTTTTTGGGTAGTACGTGGACGGATAACTTGATGTTCATTTTCAATATATTTCTCTCTGAGCTCCTCTGCTAATTTTATAACATAGACTCTTCTGATGTTAGAACTTATTGACTCTTTAGCCCCTTGAGGTGCGGTGTAATATATTGCAGTATATGTACATTGGAGTATATATTGGAGAACATACAGTGTATTGGAACATATGTATCCCACCTAAGTTTAATTCATATTTGCACTAGAAATTTTTATTAAGCTTTACTTTTATAAATTTTAAGGGGAACTGTTAAAAAATTGCTTTTCCTTAATTTGAATTTTTTTTTAATAAATTCCCGGTGGGAATTCAGCATTACCCAAACGCTTGCCCCTGAAAGGGTTAAAAAACTACACAAGTATTTATCACTGCTAGATCTTGACCCATATCTTCCATACAGTGTCTTGCACCAGATCTTCCATATAGTTCAGTCTTTTGTTTATTTCAAATCTCTTTGAAGGGGTAATTTATTTCGTATCTTCCTCCCCTTTCTTTTAATTCTCTCATTTTTTAATTATCTCCATTATTTTGTATTTTCTTCAAAACACTTACGATTTATTGCTGTTTCATGGCTTCCTCCACGTCAATTACTGGGCTATTTTCATTCAGGTCCCTGCCACTTGAATTGGATTCAAACAACGAGATTTTATAGGCATTTTTACTAAAAGTTTTTGTTCTTTATGTCAAAATTATTATTATTATCCAATTATCGGATTATCATTATCAGATGTATATACATTATCAGATGAGTCAAAATTGTTATTATTATCATATGTAATTTCGTCGCTAAAATCATTTTCTGACCGTTCACTTCGCAATTCTAAAATTACCTAATTCGAAAGACCTCCGTCTCGACGACATCGCTATAAATGTTCGAAACAGCAGTGCAACTAAGAGACTTTTTTTTTCTTTGCCTCGTGCTGTTTTCAAAGGCAAAAATTCTTTTTATTTAGTTTCTAAGGTATTAGAACGATAACAACATTCTAACAAGAGCCTGAAATCAAATAAGAGCTCATACATTCACCTTGCAGCTGCATGGCAGATGTGTGATCACGTCCATCACACCATTCCCTCCCCTATTTTGTGAAAATCTAGTGCGATACATCTCCTTACATTAGCCTGCTGTTTGTGAAAAATGTAGTGTTGAAAGTCCTTTTGAAATGAAAGACAAAGTCATTATTTTGTTCGTGTCAGCGATGACCCAGCACGGTAATCGTAGGTATACAGACCTGTAGATAAAAAAAGTTTTCTTTGGAATTCAACTAAATTCGTGTTCAGGCAGAAGGATAAGTATTTAGGAAAATTCAAAATATTTTCAAAATTTTATTTTGAAAAACAAGACAGTTGCGGGCGGAAAATCACGTCTTGGGTGTCAGAAGATCCGCCTCGGTAATTCTAATGTTAAAACAATGGAAAATTAGTATGAAGCGTTAGGGATAAAAGAAGGATGTATACTGAAGAGGATAATAACGAAATATATATAAATTCAAAACAAAATATTTTACAGCATTGTCTCGCTATTTAATAGCCACACCTCGTATTTAAAATAATAATTTTATTAGACTATATTTTTTTCAGCTCTTAATGACACGCATTACAGAAGTTTTACTGAACAATAACTTGACCCTAATAAATATTTTAAATAACATTATCATATAACATATCATTAAATATTTTTATTGAGAGAGCGATATTTTCAACTGCTTTTGAAAATCAGTTATTTTACCTAACCAAAACTTTAATTCAAAAGATATATTAAATAATAGATTATTTAAAAGCGCTTTTTTCCCCTTTTTTAACCGTACTAAATATTACTAAATAAATTTAAAATATATGCATCTGAAATGCTTTTAAATTATCTTATACAGAGTTTTTATAAAAAGGAATCTTCATTTGTTTATTTATATCTTTGAAAGTTAGTTCAAACTAATGTTATTTTGAAAATCCGTTGCTCAAAGACATCCAAGTAAAAAAAAAAAATACTAAGTAAATTTATTCGTGTACCGGCATGTAAATTTTAAAAAAAGCTTCTTTTAGCTTTACTGTTTCAATAAAATGTTCACCGACCATATAAGATATGTTTTATTTAATATAATTCAGTATGCATTTGGACAGACCGTATTCTATTTAAAAGCCAGATTTAATTTTCTAAAAGGCTTACGAATGTTATTGAATAAAAAAAATATATTGATTTAATTTCGATATTTATTTCCGTTTCTTTCAAAAGAAATGTTTAAACTTTATAAGGAAACTGAATGCGAAATCGAATATACGTAGCAGAAATATTTGTTTAAGAATCGGAGTTTGGAGTGTTTGGAGATTTGTACAGTTTTCAAAAGTTTATTACATTTATTTTTTTTTCTTTTAAAATTAAACTATTTTAGCTGTTTTTATTTTTGCAGTTATACATATATCTTTGGGATTATCTTTTGGATAAAATGTTTTCTGAAACTCATTTTTTTTAAATGTTTAAGGAGTCTTGAACCTTTTAAACGCGATGAAATTTAACAAAAAAATTTAAAGTTTGAAGTAGTCTATCTTCAAAAAAAAATTTTATGTATAAAAATGAAATTTTGGATATTGATTAATTTGGATATTGTGAATTTCGGATATTGTGCTTTGTAATATGTTGCCATTAGAAATTTATTACCCTTTTGCTGAATTTGTGTATTATTGAAATCAAAATAGCTCTTTTTTTTTACTCCATAAGTCATTCCGCGCATGTTATCTTGAGAAAGTATGTATGGATTGTCATGAAATTTGCTAAAGATACTAAACATATATGTGTGTTTAAAATGTACTACATTTAGCACAAAATTATTTCATTAACTATATAAAAAAATATTTTTTGTAAAATAAATAAATAAATAAATAAATTTTATATTTTTAATGAATAAAAATAGTCATAACTAAAAATATTACCATTGTAAATACTTAAAAGTAGTTCATTTTAAACAATATTTGTTTAGTATCTTTACCAAATTTCATTACAATCCATACACACTTTCTCAAGATATCATGCGCGCAAGGACTTAGGGAGTAAAACAAAGAGCTATTTTGATTTCAACAATAACAAATTCTGTAAAAGGCTAATAAATTTCCATTGTAACATATTACATAGAACAATCTGTTTAATCAATATCCAAAATTTCGTGTTTAGACATAAAAAGGTTTTGAAGATAGACTACTTGAAACTTTGAAGTTTTTCGTTAATTTTCGACGCGTTTAAAAGGTACAAGACCGCTTAAAGTGAAAAGTATATAATTATTATTAAAGCATGTAAAAAGTATTTTAAGAACGTTTTCTTTCGTAAAATTGCCAGTGAGGTATTTAATTTTTATTTAAGCTGTTAAATTTGTTGCTGTAAATGTTTTTTTTATTGCATTCATTACACCATATCATAATAATATGAATTAATTCGAATAAATCAGCTGAAAAACATCCTGCGTTTCTTTTTTTTCTGAATGTTGAGTAGATACAGGTATACAGCAGAGCAAAGAATGGGGAACTAGTTTAAAATTCAGGTGGTGGTCGGATTGGAGATTTAGATCGTTTATTAGTTACTGCAACCAGAAAATAACAAGTAGGGCAAAAGTATTTTCCATAATTCTAATAAATGTAATATTTTTTTGTAAATTAATATTTTTTTTTTCAATTTAACATTTTTTTTTTCATAAATTTAAACAATCGAAAAATTTTCATAAATTTTTACTATTACTATAGAGTAACATATAGGAAAGAATAAAAAGAAGTACATATAACTTTTTTTTGTGTGCGAGCGGAGCAAAGAATGGGGAAGTTCTGTAAATTCAGGTGGTGGTCGGATTGGAGATTAAGATCACTTATTAGTTACTGCAACCAGAAAATAACAAGTAGGGCAAAAATATTTTCCATAATTCTAATAAATGTAATAATTCTTTGTAAATTAATATATTTTTTCAATTTAACATTTTTTTTTTCACAAATTTAAACAATAGAAAATTTTTGATATTCGGAAATTTTTAATTAAAAAAATAATTTAACTCTTTAAATCTGTCGGAATATGTGAGACACATATATCTATCGTCAAAGGTGCATGTGGAATTTGATTTGGGCTCCATTAATAAATGAATAATGAATAATATTATATAATTTTTTAATTAAAGGATTTTTTGGTATTTCACAAGTAAAGGGGACAGTTGAAAAAATACGGTGTAATCCAAATAAAATTTGTGTACGCGATGCGGTCTTGAAAGGGTTAAAGTGTAATGATTATTTGCAGGGGTAGACGACGTGTTAATTTTCATAACAGAAGAATAATGTAGAAAATGGTATGCTTATCATTACAATAAAATGACTTATGTGACAAAAAATATCATCTAAAACATAATTGGCAGAACAAATTAAAAACAGATCAGTTTATTTTCTTCATTTTTTAAGCCATAGAAGGGGCATTTATTAATATATTTCATTCAGTTAGTTCTACGTTCTTAATTTTTTATAACAAATAAGTTAAACCAATTGAACAATTTAAAAAAAATCAAACAATATAATACCCATTAAAAACTTAGGTTCCGTTAAAAAGAAATCTAAATAAATTTTAAACTTTTTTCCTTTTAAAGTTGCAAATATTTGTATTGCAGATTTTGTATTATGCTTATGATGAGTGTGTACAAAATGATAAGGTACATGTAAAATACAAAAAAAAAACATTTTTAAAAGTATAAGATTTATTTCGATTTAATTTGAAGGGTTATCAAATTGTTTAACCTTCCGTCTACCAGACGGGTCCATTGGACCCGACATGTACATTCAAAATATTTATTCAAACCAGAAATTTCTTCAAAACAAACTAAATGTATAAATCAGACAATAATAAGTTAAATAAACAAATTAAATAGTTTTAAGTAAAAATTCTGGTGTAGAATGTTTTTATAAAACTTGAGTAAAATTTCCGGTAGTTCTAGGGTTAAATATTGTTTTTATTTTTAATGTTCATTTGGTCTAACCCTTACCGGCGCGGAGTAATTCTGTTTATAAACTGATGAAATGATAGACTGACATCAGAATTTATAAACGAGTTTATTGGAAAATACAAACTTTCTTATTTTCAAGTACGTTATAAATGGAAAATATTAATTAAATATTCTGGGTGCCAGTAAAATAAAAATTATGAGTCCTTTTTTAAGGACACTGTCCGCAAAAGCTCTAAATTATTTGTTACAAATTTTAACATTAAACCTCGAAGTAACTGAATGTAATATATGAATAAATGTCCCTTTTCGGGATTAAAAAATGTAGGAAAAAACAGATTTGTTTTTAATTTGTTCTGAAAATAACGTTTTTGTTTATATATTTTTTCACATTTGTTATATTATTGTAATAATTAATAAGTAATTAAACACTTTTCTACATTATTCTTTTACCCATGGAAATTAAAACGTCGTCTCCCCCAGGTAATAAATCAACAGTGCTTAAAGTGTTAAATTATATTTTTAATTCAAAAGTTGAAAAGATCAAAAATTTTCAATTGTTTAAAATTATTGGGTCGTTCGGAAAGTCGTGTCCGTTTGGAAAAATCAATATCGTACCGGACAATTCTATCATTTAATAATTAAACATTGATTCTTATATCTGATATCTAAAAATTACCGGGCAGGATTTTCCGGTGCGAATTGATTTTCCTAAACGGACACGACTTCAAGAACAACCCAGTAATAAATTTAAAATTAGGAAAAAAATGTTAAAATAGAAAAAAAATATTAATTTACAAAAAAGTGTTACATTTATTAGAATTTTTGAATGTTTGCTGCTCTACTTGCTTGTCAGTAGTTGCAGTAACTAACCAATCATCAAAATCTATAATCCCACCCTCCTCCACCTGAAATTTACGCTACTTCCCATTCTTTGATCAGCCAGCACAAAAGATTTTATATGTTTGTTTTTTTTTTTTTTTTTTTTTGCTCCTTTGTGTTATTCTGTAGTGATAATTAAAGAAAACTTATACACTCCCATACAGCCACGAATTAAGTGATGTTTTTGACAGCAGAAGTCATCGAAACACAGAATATCAACACACTCCGTCCCCAAATAATGAATACAATCATTTTTCTGTTCGGGAGGGGAGGTGCTTATTTGCTCGTTAAAATATCAAAATACGCAGTTTATTATTTAAAAATGATCGTCTTGATAAAAAAGCATGCAAATAGAAAACTAATTTAATATACTTCTATTAATTTTTATGGGAAAAGCATATAAAACGCAATGAAAACAATCTCCACTAATGGTTTTTGAGAAACACTATTTCCGCAAAGGACGGCAACTTTGACGTTAAAAGTTCTGGCCAATCAGATTTCGAGATGTCAAAACCTGGTTGGGAAAACCAAAATATGTATATGTTTTATTTGCTCAATTACACCGCGATCAACGAGGATTAGAAAAAAAAAAGTTAAATACAAAAGTTACCTATTTTTGTCCGTAGAATCCGAATCTGCAATAAAAAATGGAGTTATCATTCAAAATTTCAAAGTTGGACCCCCTCTGACCCCCGGGGGTCGGTTGCGGGGATCAAATTTGGTATCACTGAGTAGCTTTTTTAAAAATATTTAAGACGTATATTTTCGTTTTTAAATCTGCTTTGTATTTCTCGAGTTATTCGACCATTTCCAGACTTTTCGGACACCCTGTATATATATATGCAAAAACTTTAACCATACGTATGTTAAAAGGGCGTAGTATTTTCATTTGAATTTTAATAAGAAATTTGAGTTAGTTGGAATAATAATAAGGAATTATTTCAGAACATCAAGCGTATCACCTCAGAATAAAGCATCATTAGAAAGCAGTGTCAGTTAATCCACCGCCCCCCGAATACTAGGCCTGAGCGCTGACAGAAAAATGGCGGCTATCGAAGGCGGATTTTCTTCAGCATGTGTACGGTCCCTTAAGTATTCGTACCAGTATTTTACCGTACAGTTTTTTCCGCTTTAATTTTCTGAGATTGAACAAGCCAGAGATATATTTAATAAAATACTCGGGTCAAAGTTTAAGGAACCGTACGTACGTTAAAAAAAATCCGCCTTCGACAGCCGCCATTTTGTCTAAGCGCTCAGGCCTAGTATTCAGGGGGCGGTGGTTAATCGGAAATTGACGTCATATCTAGGAAACGATTTTTTTTATTCTTATCTTTTTCCTAAATTATTTTCTTGATATTGAAACGCCTGTATTAATATAGATTTTTTAGCTTCAAAAACATTCAAATGAATATATATTATGCCATTTGAACACACATTTAGTTAAGGTTTTTATTTTATATGGAAAAAAATGTGTATTTCCTGAACAGAATGATAACAATTTCGAAAATAAAAAAAATATAACGATTGAGTCTGAATTTTTATTAGCTTATAAAAACAAAGTACTCGAGTTATCATTTTTTTTTAAATTTATTGAGCAGTTTTCTAGATGTGTGGCAACAGGAAAGAAATTGTTGAATTTGAAAATTTAAAAGAGATATTTCTATAATGTTAAATTATGAAAGGTTGTAGAAAAAGAGGTAAATAGTCCTCTGATGATTTTTTAAAGTACACGGTGATCTTTTCCATTTTCTAAAACGTATGTACAGGAAGTTTCGTGCAAATCGGTCTAAATTTGAAGATTTGTATAAAGGACATACATACAGAGAACGGCTTATATATATATATATATATAGATACAGGATGATCAATTTAAAAGAGTACTCATTAGTTTTTCTTATTACCTTTAAATCTGACCTATTCTACCTCTAAAATATAATTATTTGAACCTTGTGGGATGAGGTCTGCAGACGATTTTTACTGTGGCCGTACATAATCTTAGGAAATAAGTTTTCAAAAACACAAAAATAAAAACTTTGAAAGAAGCAGACGAATTGCTCAAAGCATTTGCGCAGAATCCGATTAGAAATTACTAATGATGTTTTCTCGAATTTATGTTTAAAAAAGGAGTGTTCGCATTTACAAAGTGAAAAAAAAAACGATACCCGCACATTAAATATTAACATATTAAATAAGTAATGGTGTTGAAAATTCTGCTTCACATATTATAGATGTGGATAACTCAAAAAACAAACGGGTGCACCTTTAAATTTATCACTCTGTATATATGAATTTATGTAAAGAAAACTAAAAATTAAAAATTATAATTATTTATAAATGTGCATATGCCATAATATATATATATATATATATATATATATATATATATATATATATATACTAGGGGGCTCTGCCCCCTGCAAGCTCCGCTCACCAACCCCCGTTCAGATACCGCAGAATCTAAAAACACGCTAATCTGATGGGTTTTAAAAATATTAGAAAATATTGAATTATACTGAAAAAAGCTGTGCAGATCTCCCTGTAAACGGGTTTCCGCTCAATTCCCTTTGATTGCAAAAAATTAAGGGAGAATCAGTTGCTGTTAAGACATCCAATGGTTGTTTTCGTTTTTGATTAAAGAGGATCAGTTAAAGATTTGAAAAGAAGCTTAAATAAAAATGAGACCGTAAGTTTTCCATTTTGATTAAAAACTCAATTTTTTTTCGAATAAAACTACATAAAAGTCGCCACGGTCGTAAAGAATTCTAGGTACTGTTACGCTAGCAGGATGCAAATCTCGCCAATAGCTTTTTTTCAACTCCCCAGTTAGTTAGCATTTTTTTTTTTCGAGTGGTAATATTTGGCCAGATACGCACCGCAGGTTTGGCGTAATTTTTATTTTTATATGAAAATTTGGCGAAAACCTCGTTTTCAAATACCAGTTACATATGCATTTTTGGTATTCCTTAGATATCCTGACGACCAAAAATCTATCGCCAAACTATAAGATTAAATGCTAATAATGGTTGATCGTAAATGTCACAGTCACTTGACTTTAAGCAAGTTACACGTGTTTACGTCATCAAGTGATTTTTATTTCGACGTTTTTTTCGTATATTTATTAATGTTATACTAATTTATTTGTTCTTTCGTTATTTAAAATAAAAATTCTGTCAATTTGTATAATTTGGCGAGTGTTTGGGCGATGTATATAATTTGGCAAAATTGGTCGACGGAATAACTAAGAAGTACTGTATTTCTTATTTATTTTCTATTATTTTCTAAAGGAAATATCAAAAAAATAATTAATACCCATGAAACAAAATAATTTATATAATTTGTAAAAGAATAAAAGTTGAAATAAAAGAAATAGACATCTATTATCAAATAAACAACAATAGCCGAGTTACCATGTCAACCTTTTCTGAAATATAAATATATATATATATATATATATATATATGTTTGATTAAAATTTGAGTTACCATCATTAGAAAAATGTATATAAAATTATAAAAAAATTAATATTTCGAAAACTAATTCGAATATAAAAATTCTAATACCAGTTTTGAAATCTGCGGATCAATATTGATTTTTGGTGTTAATTTCATCGCAAAGTATTCCATATTTTAGGAGAAATCGCCGTGAAACATAATCAGTTGTTTAATCAGTCGTTTCATACTTCCGTTTCATAAATTCGTTTCATTAGGATTATATATATACATATATATATATATATATATATATATATATATATATATGTATGCATATGTATATTTATTTATATATTTCTTATGATCATAACTTTAGCATATTTATATGCGAAACTAATTATGAAAAATGATATAAAAATCTAAAAGTTACATGGTGTTCTGACACTATCTAATGGATGAACAGTTGCTAATTTTTCTAAAAGAAATGAAAAAACACCTTTTGAAACTCTGCCAACAAAATGTTTTCTACACATTGTTAAACTCATTACGAAAAATTTATGCTCACGGATAAATAAAAATTGCGTGATGGTAAATTTGTTTGAAGTATTTGGAGAAAATTAGCAAAGTTTTATTTTACTTTTTAAGAAGAAAATGATTATGATATAGATTTGTGAGAGAAAAAAAAAAACTTTCTCGTTAAACAATTTTTTGTTAAAAAGGTAACTTTTTTTTTTCATTTTCTTGGCATCTTTATTAATATTAATATTTTTACTACGCATATTCTCTCTCTATATATTTTTATTATTATATATCATACGAAAATATTCATATTTTATATTTCTAAAAAATAAAAGCATTATTAGTTGACTAATTAATTTCAGCAGTAGGTCATCAACTCTAAAAAAAAAAAAAAAAAAAAAAAAAAAAAAAATGTCTGTTTGCTAATAACAAAAATGCATTTTTCCCTTATAATCAGAGCTGCCAAGTCTCCGGCTTTTTGGATACCAGTATTTTTATACAGAAAATGTTCTTTGGTTTAATTGGAACATTTGTCCGATTTAAAAAAACAGCATTTTCTCTAAGATAATAGTGATGTGCAAAAAGCCGGAGACTTGGTAACTCTGCTTATAATGTATTTTGCGTGTTTGTTGGCGTTAAGATAATAATAATACTTATTAATATTATTATTATCATTATTGTTTTTCTATAGTGGTGGAAAACTGGCGCAGAGGCGGAGCCTATTGATACCACTAAATTTTTATGGTATTATTCAGTTTAATAAAAACTCAGAAATTTGATCATTAGATAAGAGGCAAACTACTACTATAATTTAGTGGAGTCAATAGGCTCCGCCTCTGCGCCAATTTTCCACTACTGTTTTCTATATATACAATGTACTTATTTTTATTTATAAAAATAGATGAATGACTTGTTTATATTAAAAGGATTGCATAAATATTGAAACAAATACTTGTATATATGAAACAGTGAATTGTTTCCCAGAAAATCTGCATGGGATATTTTTTTTTTTTGTTGTTTTGTACTGTCAAGGTACCTGTGAAATATGACTTCGATACTGTTCATTTGAAACTTAAAAATAGTTTCCGTGTACTTATTTCGTCGTTTAATGTGCGCTTTTGATAGAAGAAAATTCCTCAAAAAATCCAAGTGCGCGTCGTAAGCCATTATAAAATTGAAAGATTTAAAGAAAAAAAAGTAATCATACGAACAAATATTTCTTCAATATTTCAAAACATTCTTTATTTATATAAGAATAATAATTTTCCCTATCATATTACATTAAAGATAATACATATAAAAATACTTTTGAAAATTACTTTTGAATATCTCTTTTGCGGGGCGTTATAAGGTTAGTTGGGACAGCTGGGCCATGATTTTAATTTGTTACTCTGGAGCTTATGATAATTCAGCTTCATTGAATTAAAGAATGTTCATTTGAATTAAAGTCTGAAATTCTGTAAATGTGTTCAGTTAGGTTCCTTCTATCAGACAGAAATGCTCAAAATTATATTTTAATATTTGAAAATATAAAAATATGCATATTTCATCTTTCTTTCCTCATGGGTCCAGTTGCCCCATAAATATGGGGTAAGTGGACCAGGAGGGTGTATTTTCCACACACGTTTATTTGTTTTGATATTGGATATCAGGTCCTGTTTGAAAAACTGTAAACAACTTAGAAAAATTTAAACCAGGCAGATCATGTAAATTATATGACAATAAAGAGCGTTGTACTGGAAACCTTAGCTGTCAATGTGTCTAAAAAAACACTAAAAGTGAAAATATTAGATTTATTTATACCAAAAACATAAAAAATTAAGTAAGTACTTATGTACTTCAGTATAGGTAATAAGTATAAAAGTCACTTGGGTATTTTAATGGGGGAAAGAAACAAGGTAAATCTATGAACAACCGGCTGCGTAAGTACTTATGCACTTTATATATATCATCGGACAATTTCAAGGTTTCGCTATATCGCTTTCAGGGGCAAGATACTTGCATTCATGAAATGTTGAAATAATTTATTGACACCAGTATTTACAAGAGAATCTATTTGAAAACAAGTAAAAGTATATTTTCGCGTACTTAATAAAGGTGAAATTTTCATTATAAAATTCCGGTGCCACTGTAGCAATTAGGAATTAAAATTATGTGATGCCATAACGGCATCGCCGCCTCTCAAGGGGTCAAGAAATTTGGTTTCATACCACCCAATATGCTTTTTAAAAATTTTATTACGTAATTTTATGAAGGTATTCTACATTTTTCTTTATTGTGAGCAAAAAACAATGGAGAAATTTACTTCCCGATGTAAGAGAAACTCAAAAAATTATTTATAACTATTGGGGTAACTGGATCCAGCATGGTCCTGTTACCCCAGTTACATGTCCCAGTTATCCCATTCTTGAAACAATTATGGGGTAACAGGGACACCGGGCTTACATGTGAAACATGAAGTAAATATGCATAGATACCTAATAATATTAATGTAGTTATATACCTAATCTTTTTAAAAAAAGATTGTTTACTAGAAGTACTTACAGTATTTTAATAAAAAGCGGTGGAAGTTCTACCAAATTGACGTTGTTTAAAAAAAAATATAAACGTAAATTTTCGACAACCTATCACAGCAAAGAGAGAGTTATGATTGAGTTAACACACGCTGTTTTAGGAAGTAGAGGTTAAGGAGCATAGCTCACAAAAGCTACATCAACGTTTTTTTTTTTTTTTTTTTTTTTTTTTTTTTTTTTTTTTTTTTTTATAAAATAGCCTATGGCCCAGTTACCGCGTGGGTACAGTTACCCCAATTAACCTTATTACGCATTTGTGCATCATTTATAATACTATCGTTAAGATATTCTAAATTCTAAACAAAAAAGTTTTATTAGTTATTTTTAGTTTTTATAATGACAATACCAAACAGTAGAAAAACATTGGGTGTATATTACATGGGCACTGTATTTATATTAAAAAAAAAATCCACAATTAGTTTTAAACTATTTTTAGTCTCAGCTGTAAATTACGGAATAGAAATACCATCAGATATGTCAACAATATTTGCGGCCGGTATAGTATAAGACCGCATTCAATATAAAAACTCCTTAAAGGAATCATATCCGATACCAAAGTCACATAAACGGAGAAAAAAATTAATTATGTAAACCGAAATATTTGTTTCTTTATTTATATAAGACTTAACTATAAATTACAGAATAAAAATACCATCAGATATGACAATAATATTTGTGGATTGTATAGTATTAAACGACATTCAATATAAAACCTCCTTAAATGAATCACATCCGATAGCTAAGTCACACAAACGGAGAAAAAAATTAACTTTGACAGCCGAAATATTTGTTAGGCGAGGTTTCACAGTAATTGTTATATTTTCAAAATTTTTAATTTAAAACTATTTTCAATCTTCTCATTTGAATGATTAGCACGGATATAAGCATTGTATATATTATCTTGAATATAATTTTAAACACTACGATTAAAAAATTATATTAAGTTGCTTAAACGCGGTTGCTATGATAGTTCATAAAAAAGTAAAGAAAAAAACTCTGAGAATATCAAACATTATGGTTTTTATCACATTAGTATTTTTATACTTAACATATTTTAGATATTAATGGAGCTAATTTAATTGTATTTTATAAACCATTTGGAAAAATGGTTATTGTCCTCGTCAGGGTAGGAAATCAAAAGCATAGCTGAATGTTTTTATTGGTTTAATCATCATTTTATTCGTTTTCTGATTGGTCAATACAGTAATCTATATTTCCCTTTACTTTCAACAGAGATGGACAACAGAGTGTTGGCACTATCACAAAAAAGTAATAAAAACTACAAAAAAAACATAACTCAGAAACAAATTGAGACAAACTTTTTCAAACAAATTGCATTTAAAAGTACATTTTTTTTTTAATTTTTCAATATCAAATTTAATTTTCTTGAAGGAATATAAACGAAATGCATATTATGTAATTATTTACTTGCTCATATATGTTACGAAACAATTTAATGGGTGTAGTTGAAATATCACATCGCGCTTATTACGTATTACTGGAGTCATACCACATTTTAATCAGCCGTTGGTGATGTTGTAAGCAATCCTACCACTTAACACAAGCATTGCTAGTAGAGGTATCATCTCTATGAAAATATAGCATCTGTAGAGCGATGGTAATATTGGTATAGTCCAATCAAACACTTATCATTTCATTATGAAAACAATTGAGCATGAGTGGCGAAAAAAGGCGTGTGAAGAAATATGGGGTTTTCCCAATTAAACACATGGAAACGTAGTCATAGAACAACTGTTTATTCCATCAGAACACGCCAACACTAAACAATTCCCGCAGATGAGAAATCAGAGCATTTAACTCGAGCATAAACTAGTTACTCATGCTAAATAGATGTTAATTTACGAAATAAATATTCTACATGGCTAAGGACACCGGGTACCAGGTTATGTAAACAATCACAGCACAAAAATCTCTCGTACTGAGCTCATGCTCTCGCTATTTATGAGAATGCGCGGAGGAATTCCGATTGAAATGAAAACTTCAAGCTAAACCAACGAAAATCACGAACAAGCCTCGAAGTGAAACTGGGATCCGACACTCAGCCAATGGAGAGCGATCAAGAAACGTCACAGGAAAGAATCCCAGCGCCGCTAATGGAATGATTTCGATGTTAAAAGGCTGGTGCCTCGCGGGCGGGAAAATGAGATGAAATAGAATAAAAAAGTAAAAATGGCTTTGATAAATATTCGAAAAATAAGTAACTGCGTTCAGAACTTTACAGTTTGGTAGACGATAAAAATTAATGAAGGGATTAAAGGTTTAGATTACGTTTTGGAAAAAATCTATTATTAAGATACGCGTTTTAAAAATAGAGGAATTTAGCTAGAAATAAATAATAGAGCGTATTAGAAAAAAGGAAATAATGAATAGGCCGGCAATTTAGAATAATTTAAATGAATAGTAAAAAGTACAATTTTTATATAACAATATCACCCCTCCCTAAAAACCGGTGAACTGGTGGCTCCATGACCCACAAGTTCATTGGGGAAAAGCATGAACTAGGATTACAATAGTGTTACCCGGTAGTCTGAAAATTTTCTCCAATTCTGTCAAAAACCAAATCAATAAGTTACTGCTTAAACGCGAAACTGTGGGAATTGTTTTCTTTTAAATTACAAAGATAATATAAATATTTCTCCAACATGGAGTAAATTATATTCTAAATAATCTCCTCTTGTTTTACTAACAACTTATTACTTACAATATTAGCAGATATTGACAATATTAGAATTGTTTAGGAGTTTTCTTAGGAATTTACATTATTTCCACATCATGATTAAACATTAGTTTAATCTCTATAACTTAAACTCCATAACGTAGAAATTTTCCATACAATTCACAAGTCATATAAATAAAAGGAAAAACATGAATATAATAATTTTAAAATTTATGTACAAAAATTTCAACTGAGTATCAATCTCCTACAGTTTTTTAACTGGGATGATTAAATTGTCCTGATACTATGCTATAGTCCATTGAAATTCAATTATTGCTCATCTTTGACACAAAAAAAACTGTCAAAAAATCTAGTGCCATATGCACCTTATAGTATTGTATTGTTATGATAATAGCGGTACCATTCTATTACCATTTTTCCATAAATTCTCTAGTAAGTATTTTACTTTCATTATGTTCAGATGTTATCACAATATTTAATGTATGAGTATTCTCAGATATCTCATATATTGACTTCATTTATCATAACACTTAGTTTTCTTTGTTACCTCTCTTTTATCTCAATATTCAATAATAAATTATCTATACTTTCTATCATACAATATCTAGCAATAGTAAATTTAATTCAATAATAACAATAACTCCAATTTTCATCAATAATTTCAAAGTCAAATTTTAATTCATCACTTCAGTAAATAATAATAAGAGATTATTCCACTAAATGGTATTGGCTGGGTAAAAAGTTACATAGCATAAAAAGTAATCTCTTATCCAGGGTTCGCACAACTCTACCACTAAATTTTAACAGTATTTTCAAAGTATTTCACTCCAGAAAATTATTGCAAAATCTGTAAGTAAAGGCGGTGGCTGCGAATTCTTTGGTTTAAAAATTAAATGTAAATTTTCTTATCATTAAGAGTGGTGCCAGAGTCCTTGGAAATTCCAAGGAGTGTGCGAACCTTGCTTATCAACACAGATTCAATAAGAAATGAAATTATACCAAGTCAAAAAAAAAAAAAAAATTCTGAAGTTCTCCAGCAATATCATTGAAACAAAATCTTAACAGTGTTTTTCGATATGTGTCGAAATATTTCGTTCATTTCCTACATGGTTATGCAATCAGTAAAACATAAATAAATAAGGAAGCAAGATAAAAACAATTGGGTTTGAAATCCAGGCACTTGCATAATCAACAATTATTCGCATAAATTCTATAATGTTTTAGTATTAATAATTATAGTTCAATATTTTTTTAAGTTATTTTAATCCAGTTAACATTTATTCATAGTTTACATATAACTTTAAAATTTATTTAATATTCTAATCTAATTCAATTCAATATAAGAAATCTTTAACTCAAATCAACTCATTTACGCCCGCGTAAACAACTAATTCAAGTAAAACTTCAGCAGCAATGTTCTCGTGGATCCTTCGAGAACACATTGTTATATAGAAAAGCATTGTTGGTTAATTTATAATTTATTAGTTACTTTTTATAATTTATGACTATTTAATATTAGGCCAGGGCTTTAACATTAGTTTGTTGTGAATTCTCATTGGATAATTTTAATTGATCTGGTGAAAAGTAGGGGCGTAATTTAGATACATGGACAACATCCGTATTCCTATTTTGACTTTGCCTATCAATTCGAACATTTACAGGAGATAATTTGTTAAGAATTTGATAGGGAAACAAGTTTTTACTGGTCCTTAAGAATAATTAAAATTATATACTTTTTTTTGTCAAAATCCCAGTAAAAGATTCGCTCAATCCCATTTTTTCCCACTGAATTTAGTTAAATTATAAGAAATTGGGGAAAAAAACTAACCTTAACCAGAAATTCTACTCAATAAAAACATAGAAACTTAGGTATAACAGTTATAATTTTTTTTTAAATTTAACCAATTTTTATAATTCATAAATACATTTTAAAACTTTAAATTGTATGCTAGCTTAATTTAATTTACAAAATTTAATGAAATTTTAAATTATAATTTATCTGACAAAATTCTAGCACAAGTTTCGCGAACTTCGCGCGTTTCCTTTCTTACTGAATTATGCAAATTATAAGAAACTGGGAATTAACATCAACTGCAACCAGAAATTCTATCAAACAAAACTATATTTTTTTTATTTATCTTTAAAATATACAGCTTTAAACAATAAATGAAATTTACACTATTTAAAATAAGCACTCAATCCATTAACAATTAAATGTCAAATATTATGACTAGGTTGTTGTTGTTCACTAGGAGAAGGAACATAAGATTGCATAGGTTCAACATTAAAAATACAAGTCCTCTCCCAGTGGAAAGCATCCTGTATACCTCAGTTCATACACATTCGACATGGTCGACTAGGATACTTATTTTGAAAATGAATAGTAGGTAATCTAGGACTAAGAAATCTAGAATTTTGAGCATTAAGAGGGTTTTGTGGCCGAAAATGAGAATTTGTTCTTTGAAAATTCTGGTTTGGGCGAACCCAGTGTCTAGGAGCCTGGTTATTAAACTGGAAAGATCCATGTTTTTGAGAATTATTCCTAACATTATGGTTGTTTACATGAGAGGTGGGAATGACTACTAGTTGTTTAGCCATTCTGTACCAGTCTATGGTGCTCTCTGCAGGGTTAATAATCATATAATTCTAATATTCTGGCTTCAAACCATCCGTCAAACCTTGGACTATGATGGTTTCACATAAATGAAGTTGTCTACCAATCTCAATCTTTTTTCTGAAATAACTCTCTAATTCATTAATATTTTTTAGCTTCATAGAAGCAAAATCAGAAAATCTAGGAACTTGTACTTTTATAAATTTTTCTGAAAGAATTTCAACTATCTTACTGCAAGTAGTACACTCTAGACACTCATTAATGAACACTTTTAAAGCTTCTCTCTTCAAAAATTGAGAGATATTTTGCATTTTCCATGTTTCATCTTTTTTATCAGAACTGCATGCTTGGTCAAAATGTTTCAGCCAGGATGTATATCCATCTCTGACCCTGTGTCAAAAGAGACGATATTTACTTCACTTTCACTCATTATCACTAGAGTTTTTAACAAATCCCGATCGCATTAACATAAAAGAGGAGGGACAATTCATTAATGCATGGATTTATTGTATAATCATAATAAATACTGTAAATAAACTTTAAATAAAATAACAAATGTAAATATTTTCTTTTCTAATAAATAATAACAGTAATACATCAAATGTGAATAAGGAAATATGGTGAAATATAAAATAAACAAATAAATAAATAAATAAATCTTTCAAAACATACGACCTTGGAATGATTTTTTTTTTCTTTATAGACGCACATTCAGGTAAAGATGCAGAATATCAAATCGTCGTTACCAGGTGTCATCGAAGTTTTGATTGATTTCACAATCGGAGGGACACTTTTTTTTATTGAAGGTCTCCTTTTAGAAGTGTAAAGTAGAGTAGGTCGGCATTATCCTACGCCGGCTTCTTGTTACGAAACAATTTAATGGGTGTAGTTGAAATATCACATCGTGCTTATTACGTATTACTGGAGTCATACCACATTTTAATCAGCCGTTGGTGATGTTGTAAGCAATCCTACCACTTAGCACAAGCATTTATAGCGGAGGTATCAACTCTATGAAAATATAGCAGCTGTAGAGCGATGATAATATTGGTATAGTCCAATCAAACATCATTTCATTATGAAAACAAGGCAGCGTGAGTGGCGAAAAAAGCGTATGAAGAAATATGGGGTTTTCCCAATTAAACACATGGAAACGTAGTCATAGAACAACTGTTTATTCCATCAGAACACACCAGCACTAAACAATTCCCGCAGATGAGAAATCAGAGCATTTCACTCGAGCATAAACTAGTTACTCATGCTAAATAGATGTTAATTTAAGAAATGAATATTCTACATGGCTAAGGACACCGGGTAACAGGTTATGTAAACAATCACAGCACAAAAATCTCTCGTTCTGAGCTCATGCTCTCGCTATTCATGAGAATGCGCGGAGGAATTCCGATTGAAATGAAAACTTCAAGCTAAACCAACGAAAATCACGAACGAGCCTCGAAGGGATCCGACACTCAGCCAATGGAGAGCGATCAAGAAACGTCACAGGAAAGAATCCCAGCGCCGCTAATGGAATGATTTCGATGTGAAAAGGCTGGTGCCTCGCGGGCGGGAAAATGAGATGAAATAGAATAAAAATTAAAAATGGCTTTGATAAATATTCGAAAAATAAGTAACTGCGTTCAGAACTTTACAGTTTGGTAGACGATAAAAATTAATGAAGGGATTAAAAGTTTAGATTACGTTTTGGAATAAATATATTATTAAGATACGCGTTTTAAAAATAGAGGAATTTAGCTAGAAATAAATAATAGAGCGTATTAAATAAAAGGAAATAATCAATAGGCCGGCAATTTAGAATAATTTAATTTAAATGAATAGTAAAAGGTTAAATTTTTATATAACATATACATATGTTATACATATTTCATTTTCTCTTATATCTCCTAAAGAAAAAAAACATTTTTCTGGTGTGGGACTGAATAAATTTACATTATCTTTTTTATTGTAGCGAAAGTTAAGGAAAACAGTATCTTTTTTTAAAGTCTGATTTCATTTCGTAAGTGGGTTTCCAATATTCCGGAACACGAAACATTGATTATTTTCTGTACCTGCTATCCATTCCATTTATAGAATTTTCACTAATTTTCGAACATAGGATAAAATGTACACTGTTACTTTTAAAAAGACGATATTTATAAGTATTGAATATCCCTCTACAGAAAAAAATCAAGTACATTTAGCATTACATAATTTTCTAATGTAAAATATGCTACAGAAGGTTAAATTCTCTAACTATAATAAAATAATATTTATTTTTTGTACATAAAAGTAATTTCTTATTCTTTTTAAAGTCACATATTTCTGAGTATTTAATAATTTTGTAAAATAGAATTCAAATAAGTTTGATAGTTTTGAAAATCCCTTTTTAAATGTTACACAGAATTGTATGTATTTTCTGGGACATATTACCAATGTGGCAATTTTTCGCCAGTAAATTGTAATAGAAGTTTTCGTCTTTTATAAACGCCGTATTTATGCAAAATTACTTTTATGAATAACGTAAAATTATCTATTCATTTTCACTGGTGGCACTTGTCCCATTGATAATCAGGATGTTCTTTAGCTACAATTCATACAGAAATTATTTTCTTATTTTAAGTTAAAGTTTATATTGAACATTTTAGTCGTTAGGTCGATCGGAAAGTCATGACGTGTTGGGGAATTTAATTCGTACCGGAAAATTCTATCATTTAATTATAAGACATTGATTAGACATTGATTAGACATTGATTCCGATATGTAATGTCTAATAATTACCGGGCAGAATTTTCAGGTACGAATTGTTTTTCCCAACAAGATACGACATTCCGATAGACCAATATTTGAAATGATTTAGAAATTGAGTAAATTAAGTAACTTTGAGTTTGTATTGCCGTGCTCCGATAAATTTTATTCAATGGCGCTCCGTGTATGAAAGAAAACATCGAATAAATTCCATTAATTATTTTATTATGCATTATATTTTGCTTTAGTATAAGAATCAAAACAAATGACTGATAGTAATGTGTTTGAGTCGTATTTAAAATATAATATTTTGATAAATATATCTGCTTAAATGATGTTGAGGTTTTAACTAAAAAAAAAAAAAAAAGAATGTGATAATTTTCGAACAAAATAATTTCTTTAGTTATAAAAAATTCGAAAATTTTATATATAATAGCCCAATCATTTGTTGATTTAAAAAAAAAAAAAATTAGAGCCTTACAAATTTCGAAAATACATCCGACTATTCTTATTTTCTTTCCTATTTTTTATTTATTGTCATTGACAGCAGAATGCCCGGAAGGAGTAGATCCGACTCCGACTATATGATTAAATGCCAACTGCAACCATAAATTCTTTTATTTAAATAAGTTAAATTTACACCCCGCAGATTTACGTTAAATAAATCAGTCAAGTAATTTTAAATAAACATTTTGGTTACAAATATTTTTATGAAATTTGAGTAAAGTTTCTGGGCGTTCTAGTGTTAATATGTATCTTATTTTAACCCCTTAAGGGGCGGTGGGATATATTTTATTCCACCTACGATTAATGAAGATTTGCACCGTAAAAAAATTATGAAATTTTACTTTTCTAACTTTGGTGGAAAAAAATCGGAAAATTGCGTTTCCTTATTTTGAATTTTTTTTCTAAATTTCTGCTGGGAATTCAGCATTACACAAACGTTATTGCTTGCCTCTCAAGGGGTTAAATAACGATTCGTCAGAAAACAGTATGATCAGCAACTACTAAAATTTGTATTTGCTGCGTCCTGTCAATATCGGTGCCTTAAAAAATTACAAAAATAAGCATTCCTTATGAAATAAGATTAACAATTATGAAAACTCAGTAAGAACAGGAAAATAACGAAAAATATTTTATATATACTATGAAATAATTTTTTAAACTTTAGAAAAATTGATTAATTTAAAAAAGCACGCAAAATAAAACATGTTACATGAAACATCCATCTGAAACAAAAAAAAAAAAAAAAGAAAGAGAAAAATAAAGAATTAAAAAATAAACATAAGAAAAACACTGCTTTTAGATCTAAATATCAAAATCTTAACACGGAAATTATGCATAGACATTTGACGAAAAGAAATGCATTTTATTAACAGTGAAACCGCCGTTGGGGGTCATTTTGACCCCTGCCAAAATTGACAATAGTTGATTCGAAACAGAAATTTTTTCATGAGATATATATTTGTATGAAGCGCAAAAAATGGCCAATTAAACAAGTTAAATGGTTTTAAATAAAATGTGTGGTGTGAAATACTTTTTTATAAAAATTGAGTAAAATAGCCGGCGGTTCTAGTGTTAAGGGATTAGGTACTATTTGGACCAATAAAATACAGGGTCATCGAAAAATAATGCCTAGATTAAAAAAATCTTAACATCGAATCCCTTTAAGTTAAATGAGTGATTCTTTCACTACACGATAACTGGTGAACGCAAAGTTTGGTTTTAGTTCACCAGAATTCGTTTGCGTGTCTGTGTTATGCGGGGATTAGTTGCGTAGTTGTCAAGGTCAGCCGTCGCCCCAGACTGCAGCTGCTCAGTACGATGTTCACCGTGCAACAAAAAGCACAGTGCGTGATTTGTTATGTGGAGTCAAAGTCAATAGTCAGTGTACAGCAGCTTTTTCCGAGCTTCAACATCGTACTGATGAGCTGCAGTCTGTCGCTTCGGCTAACCTTGACGACTACGCAACTAATCCGCGTATAACACAGACACTCAAACGAATTCTGGTGAACTAAAACCAAACTTGCGTTCGCTAGTTACCGTGTGGTGAAAAAATTACTCATTTAACATAAAAGTAGTTAAATGAGTTATGATTTTTTTTTAAATCTAGGTATTAGTTTTCTATGACACTGTACATGGAAAAGTGACCTCTTTGAGAATTGCAGTCTCCCTTTATCCCCTTGAAGGGCAAGCAATTACGTTTGTATAATGCTGAATTGCCACCGGAAATTTAGAAAAAAAATTCAAAATAAGGAAACGCATTTTTCCGACTTTTTTTCTTCCAAAGTTAGAAAAATAAAATTTCATAAAATTTTTTCCGGTGCACATCTTTATTAATCGTAGGTGGGATAAAATATATTCCACCGCCCTTCAAGGAGTTATGTAATTGACTTTTAATTATAAAATTGGAAATACATGTTAGAAACGATTTATTTTAACAATTAAAGTTGTTAAGAAAGGTACACACACACACACACATACGCACACACACACACACACACACATATATATATATAATTTATTTTTAAAGATAATACCATTTTTACGAAAGAAAGAAATTCGAAATATCGAGATTTGTTTCATACAAAAGAAGTCGTTGAATTCTAAACTTTTTACTTGAGAAACATAATGATAGGTCATTTTGTGCTTCTGTAAATTCATTACATTTACCGAAATTTTTTTGAAATTCTAGGTAATCGTTTTTCAGAAATCACTCGCGAAATAATCAAGAAAATTGATTTTTAAGATTAAATCACCCTTAATCATATAGGAAAAGTTCAAAATGTTTTAGACATAACTTCTCTTCTAATGCGAATTTTTGTATGGGGTTTGTTTTTAAATGTTTCTAAATGATCCTGTTTAATTATAAGCTATTTTTTAAAAAAATCGATTTTTGGACGCTTTAACCCTCTCGCTGCATAATTGTTTTAACCCCTTAAGCTTCACACCGCCGCGAACTTATATATCCGTTCACTAAGCTGCAGGTTTCACTGCATTAGAAGAATTATTTAAATTAATATAATTCTACAAATAAAATGCAGTTTTAAAACATTTTGTTATGATTAACACTTTTAAGGTTTATAGGCCTATACGTAATTATTATTATTTTTTTTTTATATAATGTTGGAAAAATCATTTTTTTTTAAATTTTTAAAATATTTACAGTGAAAACAACATTAAAAATTTGCTCTTTTGCGCGGCGGTCAGGATGTTAACGCTCGAATTAAATTACGGTTTAAGAATTCAAATTTCTTATTGGCACCACTTTTATGAAAAAGTAATATTCACCTTATTTAATGACAGGTAAAACGATACTAAATATACCCAATTTCACTATATTATAAAACTGGTGGGAATCAAACAATTTGAGTAAAAGACAGAGCCCGTGAATATGACGGGAGCGAGAATTAAGGGGTTAACTAAATAGCTTCAACAATTGCGTACTTAATTCCTTCGCGACGAGCGTCTTTTAAGAATTTTTATTCTTTTGCCATCGATTTTTCAAAACAAAGGTTTTCGTCTGATTTGATTGGGAAAATGCTCCGATTATATAAGCCAAAATTTACAGTAAAAAGTAACTGGTGGGAATGATCAAGGCGGGTTAATTAGACGGAGAAAATCATCCCCGATGAAATCTCGGGTTTCGCAAATTTTGCTACTTTTACGTTGCCCGAGAAACTCTCGGGTTGCGCAGCGAGAGGGTTAAAAGGTACTTGACCCTTTAAATACTGAATCACCCACCCCAGTCTCTCGTTGCAGTTGAATCGAGTCCTTTTACTGTTCAATATCAGTATTTATTTATTTTTAACGACTTTTGACACAATCAGCTGACACATATCGTATATAATATCTGCAAATCTATAAGCATTTATGCAATTATTGGTTGTGAAATTTATTATACCTTTATGAAAAATAACCGTTTAACTACAGATGAAATCATTTTGTTCAAACGAATAAGTCTTCTTAGGAACGATTTTAGCACGAAAATTAATATTCTTTCCCGGAATTTTTAATTTAAGAATATAAATTCAAATAAACTCGAATGAAAGGTATAAATCATACAAATTTGAATTATTTTTTTAACCCTTTCGGGCCAAGTTATGCCAAGTGGCATCAAGATTTTCATGATTTTTATCTAGATTTAAAAACTGAATCTTGGAGATTCTGTTTTGTGTCATTCAGAAGACACTTTTTCTGTCTTTTCAGTAGTATTTTTTTTTATTTATTCAAGAGATGGTAGCAGAGGTCCCAGAAACTGAAAAGCACTGCTTGATTTCTTTTTAAACCGTGAAGCGAAAACATGACTGTGAAAAAAAGAATATTATTCACACTTTTCCTTTTTTTTTAAAAATAACAATTTTTTAAATATAAGTTGTGATATGTATGAAATACATATTTATGTATTTATAATTCAACAATTGTATTTTTATTTCAGTAACAATGCATAGTAAATATACATGATTCCAAATGGCATCACTGGGACTTGATAGATATTTTCAACTTAAATCTCTATTTCGATTTCTTCTCTCATTTGATAGTTTTTGAAGGGAAAAAAAATTCCTCTATTATTTATCATGCCAAAACGAAAAAAAGAGTTTGTATCAATAGAAAGAGCCATTTATTTAAAAGAATGATGATCTTTAATATACAGAAATTGAAAAATCTGACGAAGATTACAGTGAAAGTGCACGCAATCAATCAAATGCAGATGATTTCGTGCGCTATTGCGTGCAGTATTGCGACAATTGATTGCATGATTGTCCAATGCAATTGTCGCGTTCGTCGGCCTAACTTTTCGGAGTTCTCCGTGGATGTCCAATTGTAAATATTCTTGATCTGGATACAAATGATTCAGTCGGCCCAGTTATTATTTCTGTAAGTAAAACGTATTAGAAGTCGAAGTTGAAAATGTATATCAATTAGAAGATAAGAATATTGCACCATTTGACTCGACAGTTAGAGAAACTTCTTCATTGCCTCCTGGTGAAATTTTGTCCTTATGAGTACTTTAAATTATTTTGTTATGAATAAGTTACAGACAACTTAGTGTATCAAGTGGCTGAGAGGTTCTGCTGGCAAAGCTCAGAGACGGGGAGTACTAGTTCGGAACTAAACGCGCTCGTCAGCCTAACTGCTCGAAGTTTTCAGTGGTTTTCATCGAATCATGTGTATCCTTTCGTAAATACGGGTTAGGTTCCCTCAACCCCTTGAGGGGTGGTGGGATAATATATATCCGACCTAATTTCAACAAGATTCCTACGAGAAAATTTTAACTAAATTTTATATTTTTAACTTTGGAGGTAAACCGTTGAAAAATTGCTTTTCCTTATTTAAAAATAAAATTTTTCGATTATTTCGGTAAGAATTCAATATTTAGAGACATTTTTGCTTGCCCCTAAGGGGTTAAAAAGACCCCCACTGAGGGCATCCCTCCCTCGGACATATATCTCTCGTGTGGATAATCGGTCGTCATGATCAAAACCAACACCACCTTAGTTCATCAAACAAATCTCTATGTTTTTCCAAAGCCTGAAACATCAGTAAATACAATTATACATGAAATAGGCATTAAAAAATGAATACACATCAACAATTGAATGTATATTTTCTTTTCTTTTGATTCCAATGATGCCATCATGAGCTTTTCATGTACAATTCCCCTTTGCACTAATGATGCCAAATGACATCGTTTAAAATAACTATTTAAAAAAAAAGTATTTTTTTTTATTATATTTATGTTTATATTAGCTAAAAATAACCTTAATTCCAGAAATTCAGATTTCTCCTCTTGCAAAAAAAAAAAAAAAAAAAAAAAAAAAAAAAAAAAAAAAAAAAAATGCGGTCTTGAAAGGGTTAAGGTTATTACTACAGTCCCGGGGAACGCCAGGCAGGCATACGTGTATGAAATAAAATTTCCATATTGTTGGTATCATTTCAAACTATCCAGTATGAAAGCAGTGATGCTAGGTTACGTTTTTAAAATTCAGATTTCTTGGAGGGCACCAATTTTTTTGAAATAGTAAAATTCGAGTTATTTAATCTTATTTAATGATATATCCATTTCAAAAAAGTGGTGACAATCAAGAAATCTTAATTTAAAAAAGCAGCCCACTGGCACACTGTTTCCGTATTGGATAGTTTGATGTGGTATCGACGATATCAGCGATTTCCTTAAGTGCTCATAGGCCATTTTTTTAATTTGAACTCATAAAATGTTTTTAATAATAAGAGATTAGAGATTAGGTATCATTACATAGCTATTAGAGATTAGATATATTAGATAACTATTTTCAAAATCTAATGGAACTCCGTTACAGACTTTTTATTAAACTACAACTTGAACTCAGAAGATATTTTTAAAAATATTATCTTTAGTGGGAGTTGATCTCGTTTATTTAACTGCACATATATTGTTGCAGAAAAAATCTAAAAGCCAGATACCTAAAATACTTTTTAAATATTCTATCCTCGCATTTCCATAAAAACGTCCGTGTATGTTTTTTTGTATATTTCAGAATTATTTCAAAGTAATTTTATTTTGAAAATCCCGTGCATATATAAATAAAATAAACTAAGTTTTATTTCTGGAACTCTAAGTAAATTTAGAAAATGTTTATTTACGTTTTACTTTTATAATAAGATGTTCACCAACCGAATAAGATATACTTAATTTAATTTATTCCGGCATACATTTGGACATAATGTATTTTATTTAAAGACGGGATAAAATTTTCTAAAAGGCTTACAAATGTTACAGAATGAAAAATATCGATTTAATTTCAATATTTATTTCTGTGTCTTTTATAAGAATTGTTTAAACTTAATAGCAATGTTAAATTCCATATATATAGCATACTGTTAAAAAATAAGTAAACTATATTGACAATCTGGAAATATAAAAAACCGCAAACATGTATTACATTTGGATAAAGGTATTTTTCTTTGAAAATTAAACGAGTTTTACTATTTTTATTTTTACAATATCGTGATTTTTAAGGGATTATCTTTCGAATAAAATTACAGAAAAAAAGCTTTATGAAAGCTTATTTTTTAATTATTGTATTTTAAAAAAGAATAGAATAAGAGATGAATATTTTTCTTGAAAAAAAAAAAAAAAAAAAAAAAAAAAATTCTCCATTTAACCCCTTAACGGTCGCATTAATTTGCCGTTTGAAAATTCAAATTGCTTATTGGCACCAATTTTTTTAAAAGAAATATTCACATTATTTCGATGATTGAGGTGTAAAATGATACCATAAGAAAGCCAATTACACTATTTTATAATAAGGGTTTAAAAGACATATTTTGAATTGAAATTAAATGATGATTGCTAAATTTTGCAGATTGAGAGAATGCAATCCCGCAATGGAATAGGAAGTTTTGTCCCTGTATCTTTACGAGAAGAAATTATTGGATTCAAAATTAAAAAAAATATATATATATTAAATTAAAAAATTCTACTTCTGAATTTTCCCGGATTTATACGTTTTAATACGTACTAAATTGACTATTTTAGAAATTGTCTGCGCATGAGCCTGTGTACCTGCATACCTGTATGCGATGTAAATTTTGTAGACGATCTATCTCAACAAGTTATACTAAATTTAAATTAAAGGGCATAGCCGAATAAGCACTAGAAACATGCCTTTCAATCAAATTCTCTGATTTTTTTCACAGATGTGGCTACATATCTGACAATATATTTCCCCTGTTACCACCCTATAAATATTGAGATTCAATCAGATAAAAATGTTTTTTCGATTTTTTAAAAAAAGGATTTTCTCAAAAACTGCTGCGCGGAATTTCATGCCATTGACTGAGGATACATAGATACCAAAGATACATAACTGGTAATTTTTGTACAATTTTCTGTTTATAAAACTGTGAGAAATATTGAATTAAAAATTAAAAAAAATAAAAATCATATCTTATGGTTATCCGAAAATTACCATTTTCTTGTTAAAAAAAATTTCCATATGTGCCTGTACATTCTATAAAAATACCGAAAGTTTGCGTTGGGTACTACATATAAATATTTACAAAAATGTATATTAAAATTATTGAAATTCACTTTAACACTAGAACGGCGGGAAATTTTACTCAAGTTTTATAAAAATATTTCACATCAGAATTTTTACTTAAAACTATTTAACTTATTTATTTAAGTTATTTTTGCGCAGCATATATTAATTTTAAATTATAAAAAGTTTTCTGGTTCGAATCGACATGTATTCGTTTGGCAGGGGTCAAAATGACCCCTTGCCGCCGTTCTAGTGTTAACGCGTTATTTGGGGCGGAGCTACTCAACTTCAACATCCGAAGAATTTTTGGAACAAAGTCAGCAGACAATATGTCAACTGATGTATGTTAGATGCCATTAAGAATATAAGCCATGTTTTTCAACATCATGTTCATTTTGATATCGACTGTGTTGAGAATGTTGCTCATGTGTTCATTAGAAGTTAACATACAGCAATTCTGTAACTGTTTATTCCAAAAATTATTCGGGTTTGGAAGTTGAGTAGCTCCGCCCAAAATAACGCCTTAAAATGAATTTCAATAATTTTAATATACATATTTGTAAATATTTATATGCAGTACACAAAGCAAAATTTCGGCAATTATGTAGAATATACGGTCATATATGGGGAATTTTTTACAAGAAAATGGTAATTTTCTGATAATCATAAGATATGATTTCTATTTTTTTTTTATTTTTATTTCGCTATTTCACACAGTTTTTATCAACAGAAAATTATACAAAAATTACCAGTTATGCATCTTTGGTATCTATATATCCTCAATTAATGGCATGAAATTCCGTGCAGCTGTTTCCGAGAAAATAAGTTTTTTAAGAAATCGAATAAACCTTTTTATCTAATTAAATATCAATATTTAGAGGGTGATAATAGGGGAAATATATTGTCAGATAAGTAGCTACGTCTGGGAAAAAAATCAAGAAATTTTATTAACCCCTTAATTCTCGCTCCCGAGATATTCTCGGGCTATGTCTTTTACTCAAATTGTTAGATTCCCACCAGTTTTATAAAATAGTGAAATTGGCTATATTTTAGTATCGTTTTTCCTGCCATTAAATAAGGGGAATGTTTCTTTTTCATAAAAGTGGGGCCAATAAGCAATTTGAATTTTTCAAACGTAATTTAATTCGAGCGTTAAGGGGTTAAAAGGCATGTTTCCAATGCTTATGCCCTTTCATATTCAGTTAGGTCTTAACATATATATTAGTGCTGATTAGGCTTCGGTTTATATCGCCCAACAGGGGCACTGCTGCGTTATGATTTTGGACATTTCTATAATAGATGTGTCTCAAGAGTTAACGTTGAGAGATTCTTGAAACATCACATTACCTTAGTCTTTAACATAAATACAGCTGCCTCGGATGTATTCTGCCCAAAATGTGGCGCTGCTGACCTGCGTTTTTTTTTTATTATTATTATTATTTCCGCGATTTTTATATCTCAAAAACTTACACACGGAAGTTGATTAAACTTTATATTTTGATAGAACTTTACATAAATATATCAAATTAAAATTTTACTTTTACCAATCAGCAGTGACAACGACTATCCTGTGCTTGGGGAATAATTCTTTATCGGTACACCAATCAATTCATGCAATTTCAATGCGTGGTTAGCAGTATTTTTAATTTCATTTTTGTATCTCCCATACACTGTTAATGAAATTGTTGCCAAAATCGCCCATTCTTCAAACGATGTAAGGCGAAACTGTAGAGGAGTAGATTTTCGAAGAATAAATATAATTTTTAGTTGTCTAGAAGACATTTTATTTAATTATTTTAAACGATTACTGGTGAAACAATATCTCATATTATTAATGAAGAAAGCAATTTTTAATAATTGCTTGTGCTTTTTAAATATTTTCATTGATTTCATTTATATAGAAGAATGTTTTATTATGGACATAATTTACAACTTTTTTTTTTCTTTTATTTAGAAATGTAATAGCGGAGATATTTACTTAGTCTAAAGCCAATATATTAAAAACATAATCTGCTTAAATGTTGTACAATGTGTTTAACTCTTTTAGAAGAAAAGCACTTTCATTGTTAAAATGTTGAAATAAATGAGTGACACCGTAATTTAAAAACGAATTTATTTTGAAATAAGAAAAAAAAAACTATATTTTACGTACATAATAAACGAAAAGTTTTATACGAAAATTATGGTGTCACTGGGAGATTTGGGAATTGAAATTAAGTGGTTTCACAAACATACCATCGCACTTGAAAGGGTTATAATTTGTTTACGAAAATATGCTTTACTACACAATAGCACTTTTTACACTAAGTTACACACAGTACTAAGTTAACGCACTAAGTTAGTGGTTATATCTAATTTAATACATATTGTAAAGCAAAACATGTATGAACGGTTGACGTCATAACGTTGGTAAAACCGAATTTTTGCACTGCTTTCGTATTTAATGTACAATCCAGCAAAGAAAGAAACAGTGGGCCATCAGTAAAGTACAATGGTGCCATTACTTAAACCAGTACAAAAGTGTCCGTGTGGAAAGCATCTGACTATCAGCCAAAAATTTCTAATAGAATTATATAAAAAAGCAAAGTATTATGGCCTTTTTAGGTGCGTTCGTAATTATATAAATACGTAGCACCTATAGTCGTCGTTCAGTCCGTCTGTCTGTCCGTCCGTCTGTCCGTCCGTCTGTCTGTCCGTCCGCATATAACAGAGCAAAAACTACCCGACCGAATGATCTGAAATTTTTAATATATAATTGCTGCAAAATTTTGTCGAGCCATTTCCAATTTTATGAAAATCGGATGTATAGTTTAATTACAGGGACAGTCAAAAGTTTTTCTTTACATTACGGCCAATGGGAAAAATTATTGCAAGTGAATTTTAATGATGTTACAGACTTCCGAATGGTCTGAAATTTTTAATATATAATTGCTGCAAAATTTTGTCGAGCCATTTCCAATTTTATGAAAATCGGATGTATAGTTTATTACAGGGACAGTCAAAAGTTTTCCGTTACATTACGGGGAATGGGGAAAAAATTATTGTAAGTGCATTTTAATGATGTTACAGACTATGCACTTATGAAGCGCAAAAAAATATACATTCAGTACAATATGGAGTGCAAAAAATAATTATAGAACTAGTTATAGTACGAACGCACCTCATTTGCCACGTTTGACGAGCAATTTCCAACTTGTTTTCTATAAGCTAGTTTCACCAAGAGTTATAGAAATATCTGTATAAATGTTTATAGAAACATTTGAACTTGCAGAGTTTTCCATGTGGCCACCCTCCCAAGTACTAACTGCGCTCGGTGCTGTTTGTCTTTCGTGATCGGAAAGGAACAAGTACTTTCAGCGTATTCTACAAGCGCTCGTAGTTGTCATGCTCTCATTACACTATTTCAAGTGTGTTTCTTTTGTGATTTTCGTTCCCAATAATTAAACAAGTTTAGAAATTATTGTATTGTATAGAAATCCTATATATTTTATACGCTTTTCTTTATGATTGATTCTCAACTGTGTAAATTATGAAAACCGAAATCCTTTGTAACTTCGTAAAACCAGATTTAATGAGAAAAAAAGGTTCATTAAAATAAAGAATTTATTTATTTATTCATTTACTTATTTATTATGTTGGTGGCAGTGGTGCTATATTATTTACAGTTTAAAAAAATTAGTTTCTCAGCTTGAATTGTGTTAAGATATTCATTTCAGATTTGTATTCAAATACTCAGTGTTTTCGATATTCGCAACGCCACCTAGCGTAAACGTTCCTAGCAATAATACTGCAAAAGTTTGTTCACTTCCATATAGTGGTGGGCCAGCAGATGAGATAAAACGGAAGCCCTCCAGAATTTTATCTCATGATTTCCAACAGCAATGTTGACTGAAGCTGTCCAGCAGTGGTAGAACAGTAGCCAGCACTTCTCCACCATTGGCAGCACCTATCTTGCTGCTGGCCAGCAATTTCCCTTTGCTGGGAAATATCGCATAATTTCAATGTTATCACTATAAAAAAATAATAATACTTATATTAAAATTGTTTTGAAACGTTATTATTTTATAGATTTTTTTTTAAAACTTTTAAAGAATAAATGTTTTTAAAATCTACCAAAGCAATACGTTTGTTTTTTACAATGATTTAATGCTGGGGTGGCTAAGTGTGGCACGCTGGACACCACTAAAATTTTATATTAATCATTGGCTTATCTTATCATCGATTCTCTGCGATTCAAGAAGTCGGATACTTCTTTGAAAAATTACTGGTATCCGGCGTGCCACAGTTGGCCACCACTGATTTTATGAAACAATTGTGCTAATGTAAATAATAAAATTAAAAGTACTTTTAACCACTTGAGGGGCGGTGGGATATATTATATCCCACTTATTTGTATTCAAGGTTTGCATTGGAAAAATTTAATTAGATTTTATTTTTATAACTTTGGTGAAAAAAAAGGGTGGAATATTGCTTTTCATTATTTTGAAATCATTTTTTTAAAGATTCCGGTTTGAATTCAATAATACAGGAACACAATCCCTCGCCCCTCAAAGGATTAAAAACATTATTTCATATATTAACAACATTACATCTAAAACATTATATATAATAAGATATAGCATTATATATAAAATATATAACATTATATACAAAAAAAAAATTATTATATGTATTATTCAGTGTTCATCTTGAGATTCACGCTTAATCTTTTCGCTACAATTCATGTTACAATTCAGTTCGCTACAATTCATGTTCATATATCTGCAAACATCTTCGTTTTATTGTACCACAAACAATTTATAGTAAATTTCTACTGTTTTAAATCGCCCTAATCTACTGATTAAATAAGCCAAAAATAAAATAAAATAAAATAAATAAATAAATAAAAATAGTGGTATCCAGCGTACCACAGTTGGCCATCCCTGATTTAATCTATAATTCTTAAATAGTCTAAATTGCTTTTATCAGCATATAATTGTAAATTAATTATTATTAGACTATTAACGGATAATACCGTATTTTTTTTCTTTACAAATTCTACTCTCTTCATTTTTTATTTATATTCTATTTTCTGCTTTTAGCCTTTAACCCTCTCGCTGCGCAACCCGAAATATTCTCGGGCATGCATTTTTCCGTCTAATTAATATTATTAAGTTATTGTTACCAGTTATTTTTTAGCGAAAACTTTGTCTGATTTAATCAGGATATTTTCCCCGATTTCCATAGTCAAAAATTTCTGCTTTAAAGAACTAGTGATAAAAGATTAAAAATTCTGTAAAAGCCGCTCATCGCGAAGAATTACTTAAGCAGAGAGAGGGTTAAATTGTTTCAATTATCCATTCTTAGAGTAATTTGACATTTTTAGCAAGCGTTTATTGGTTTAGCGTTTAAATAAATCAAGTGTTGTTTCAACCATGGAAGACATACCCTCAAAATTGCGAAGCTTCAACTGTAACTAGCTCTCCAGGTTCTGATTTCGGCAAAGCAAACTTCCACCAGTAAATTTGAATAGAAATTTCCTCTTTACTGATGCATGCAACATTTCTGTCATAAGTTAGTCTAGAATATCAATTCATTTTTACTGGTGGAAATTGCATCCTGAAGAAGTCAAACCTTGCGCTTCCGCCCTATTGTGACAACCTAAACAATCATCCTATCAATGCAAGCGAATTCTACCACTCGCGCAACCAGTAAATTTGTATAGAAATGTTCATCCTTACTTTAAGGTCTTCTTAATGCAGAATTTCTTTCATAAATATAGCAGAAATTTCTATTCGTTTTCACTGGTGGGAGTTTGTCCCGACATTAAAAAGTTCCTGATCTAGTGGAAACAAACATTGGTCGCCATCTTGTGACAACCTCCTCAGTTACTTCACTCGCAACTGGTAGATACTGTGCATACTTGGCAACATTCAACTAAACTTCCGTAAAATGTGAGTTAAGTTGACACAGGTTATACTCGTTACTAACCAGTAAATCTATTTGATGTATCATTATATATTTAAAATAATGTTTCTCTATGAAAACTATTTGGTTTAATTTCTTTAGTAATTTTCTGGTTCGAAACGTGTTTAACCTGGGTCAATGTAATCCACATTTTTCGGAAGTTTAAGGTAATGTTAGCATGTATGCACTATGTGTCTCTTCTTCTTTTTTCATAGATCCATAGTTTCGGCGGGTATACAATTGTACGAGTTACAAAGCGATTATTTGGCGGTTTATCACATGTGGAAGCCTATCGGAAAAATTTCTTAAAATTAGAGTAATTTTTTATAATGAAGCTCTAAAAATATTAACACTAGAATCACCAGTAAAAACGTATACCTATAACCATCAAAGCGGTCATTTTGACTGATGTAGATTACCATGCTCAACTATTGTTTACTTGCCATTTTTAGGTGCGTTCGTAATTATATAAATGCGTAGCACCTATAGTCGTCGTTCAGTCCGTCTGTCTGTCCGTCTGTCCGTCCGTCTGTCCGTCCGTCTGTCCGTCCGTCTGTCTGTCCGTCCGTCCGCATATAATAGAGCAAAAACTACCCAACCGAATGGTCTGAAATTTTAAATATATGATTGTTGTAGAATTTTGTCGAGCCATTTCAAATTTTATGAAAATCGGATGTATAGTTAAATTACAGGGACAGTCAAAAGTTTTTCTTTACATTACGGCCAATGGGAAAAATTATTGCACGTGCATTTTAATGATGTTAAAGCTTTCCGAATGGTCTCAAATTTTAAAAATATAATTATTGCGACATTTTGTCGAGCCATTTCAAATTTTATGAAAATCGGATGTATAGTTTAATTACAGGGACAGTCAAAAGTTTTTCTTTACATTAAAGCCAATGGGAAAAATTATTGCAAGTGCATTTTAATGATGTTACAGCTTTCCGAATGGGCTGAAAATTTAAATATATAATTGCTGCAAAATTTTGTCGAGCCATTTCAAATTTCATGAAAATCGGATGTATAGCTTAATTACAGGGACAGTCAAAAGTTTTCCGTTACATTAAGGGGAATGGGAAAAAATTATTGCAAGTGCATTTTAATGATGTTACAGACTATGCACTTATGAATTGCAAATAAATACACATTCAGTACAATATGGGGTGCAAAAAATAATTATAAAACTAGTTATAGTACGAACGCACCTCATTTGCCACGTTTGACGAGCAATTTCCAACTTGTTACTCTTAGTATAGTTTATTACTATTATTACCATCATTACCAATATAATAATATATATTTCATAATTTTTATTATATTTTTTTATATTTTATTATGTTATAATTATATTATATTGATATATATATATATATATATATATACATTATTTATATTTTTTTATTTTAAGAATATTTTTATAGTAAAAAAAAAATATTTTTCATGAGAAATCGAAATTGCTAAAAATAAGAATAAACTTGGTGAAAGAAGAAAAAAAAAAAAAACATTTAAATTCATCCTCTGAACAGTACAATATCCAGGGTGGTGAGGGGTCAGGAAAAAATACAGTCAAAAAAAGAGAAACTAGCAAGTATTTTCTTCTAGAAAATACTAGAAATAATATAAAGGGATTTAAGGAAGTGGATTTTTATTTAACAAAATACTGTTATTTAACAGCTTTTTTGACTGTGTCTTTCAGAAACTGATGCCCTCTAGATGAAGAAAATTATAAAACACTTGCAGAGGTCATTGTCTAGAACTAGCTTTTGTAGAATACCTCCGAGCCATTTGGTGGAGCACGTCGACTCCAAATTTTGTAGAATTAATGAACTTTACAATTTCTGGTAAGTGTTTATCACCAGTTTCGAATGTAACCGATGGATGTCCGGAACTTAGAACTAAAACATATTTATTTTTCTTCCCTTGATAAACTCAAGGTAATAAAAATTTTGGCAAGAAATTGGCTACTGTACAAAGACCTTTTTTCAGATTTTAGGGCCTGTGGAGTTTTGTTTTTCGTCCGCGAGTGACTGTACCAACAATGTTTGTTTTTAGTGACTTCAGCTTTTCTGCAATGAGCAGTGATGTAAAGAAGTTATCTGTGGTAATGTTGCAACCTTTGTTGAAGTATGGACTGTTGCGACATCTACTAAATAACTAGATAATATGTGCATTAAAATTGACGGCGGTCATTTTGCCCGTTTCGGCGGTTGAATTATTGCAATACTCAGTGATGGAACAGTGTAGCAGCAGAGAATCAATTTACACCGCAAAATTTTATTAGTATTCTTCATCAAATTTCAGGACAGAATTTCTGAGATTTTTGAAGACGAAGAATACTATAAAAATCTAGTGGTGACGATCGCTCAACTGCTGCGCCACTGTTCCATCACTGCAATACTTCATAATTTTGGCTGACTGGAAAATTTTTCACATGCATATCATAGCTTTTCGAATTATAGGAAAAGTCACGGAAACTGAAAGTTATTCTCTAAATAGAAACAAATTGGTACGAAATGAAAGATTCGAACGGTCAAAATAACCGCCTTGACGGTTCTAGTGTTAAATTGTTGCTTTGTCATCCGAACCTGCGAATGTAAATTATGATACTAGCATATCAGGAAGTGGGTTAATCTCTCTCTCTCTCTCTCTCTCTCTGTACATATATATATATATATATATATATAATGCTTTCAAAAATTTTTTTTTAAAAAACAAATAACCCAGTGCATCAGGCGCAACGCAGCTTCTTATATGCACTAAGTGAATATAACTCTATTAAAAGTGAATGATTATGAAAATTATTATGAAAAGAGGGTGCAAAACAGGGTGATAAAGCAGTTTTGATTCGTTAAATTTTTTTTTATAAAATAGCTTTGTTATGTTGTGTTTGTGAAAGTTTAAATCTATTGTTATACTTTTGGAGTATGTGGGTTGGCCATATCTTGCGAAACCCGTGAGGATCCAATTTCTGTTTTTGATACCTGCTTTTTTCACTCCTCCCACTTTCTGAAGAGCAGGGAGTGGTTTGTTTGTTGTTTTTTCGTTATAAATTTTCATGGATTTTTATTGTTGTTTTGCACCCTCTTTTCATAATAATTTTCATAATCATTCACTTTTAATAGAGCTATATATATATATATATATATATATATATATATATATATATATATATATATATATATATATATATATATAACCATTAATTAAACATAACTTACCACCATCAAAAACCGTAATATTATGAATATTAAAGCTGTAAGTATAAAAAAAAGAGTGTCAAATAATTTATTATAAGAATTATTATAGAAGAAAAATAAGAAAGTGGACACCGACATATAATGGAATAGCTTATATATTGAATTACGTTTTCAAGGGCACAGAATTCAATGATATAAGCAATATGGTTGTTTTCTGTGAGAAAAATAAGCAAAAGCTGAAAATTATTTTTCTCTGTATGTATATATATATATATATATATACATATATTTAATTCATTTTATATGGCATCGTAAATTTATACTTTTTGCTGTATAGTCGATCTGGTACATAATGGAATTCAATTTTTAACTTTTTCTGGATTCTATTACAGAAAGCGACTATGTTTTTGCTTATATCTGTATTTCGTGTACCCCTGAAGAGGTGAAATGCTATATTAAGCTTCCTGCTACATACATACAAATGATCTATTATGTGTTTACTATACGTTTTTTAATGTTTCAACAATATTTCGCTGGTTATTTGTATCTTTTATCTTTAATAGGTTATTGTATCAAAAGTAGGTGGTTTTTCATATGTTTTATATGGATTAATCGTCCGCAATGTGCTAGTGAATTAGTGGTATTGTGCTTGACTTTGTATTACAAGTTAAAGATTCCAACTTTATTTTGTATAATGTCAGTGTTATGTATTGAAGCTAAATTTCTTAATTTAATTTTAGTCATTGGAAATAGATGATGAATTGTAATTATATAATGGTTATATACATACATACACACACATATATATATATATATATATATATATACAATTATATATATAATATTTAAAAAAATTAAAAAATGGTGGTAGAGGTGAGAAGAACATAGTCAAATATAAAACCAAATGTTTTTATAACAAAAAACTAAAGGGTGAAGATGGTCTGGGCGAACTGAATTTAAAAACTTGTACAGATAAACGTTGTAAAGTGTGTGTATGTGCCGGGGGTTTAGTAGGGGTTAATGATAATGGAGAGTATTTAAAATTCTGCAAGGTTTATAACTGTGTCTACAGACTGGGATGTAGAGTTTGTAATATGTCGTACATAGGACAAACTTCAACTCCTTTGAATATAAGAATTAACAACCTTAAGAACGACATAAGAAAACAAAAAAGTGGTAAGGAGGAACAAGAAATTGAGATTACACATTTTGATAGGCATGGAATTGATAATATTGAGATTTCTATTTTGAAAATTGTTCCTAATAAAACTGAAAGATTAATCAGCGAAAGAAATATGATGGTAAAGTATGGTACGGTATACCCATATGGAACGAATGTAAAGTTCGATCAAAGTAATGTAATAAGGAATTTTAGAGAAAAATTATTGGATGTCTCAATCTATGAAAGGACAAAACATATAATGGATTATGACAGGGATAAAAATCATAGGACAAATGTTGAATTAAAGAAATTAAAATGTTGCAAGGATGTCGAAAAAGTTATCGAAAGTTACAACTCAAACGATAACGAATCAGTAATTAAAAACATTATATTTAATGTCAAAAAGAAAATGATACCAGAACTTTTGAGGAATTTGCATAAAAAAACGGGTAACAACAATATTGACATGGCTCTAGATCTATTGAGATTTAGAATAAGAAAACAAAATTTAGATAGTTATGTAAAGAGCATGTATAAAAAAGATGCCGAAAATAACAAAATATACTGTGTCTTGGATTACATGGGGTCACATCTAAAAGGTGTTAACATTAATAAAGTTTTAAATAAGTATAATAGACTGCTGCCGGATAAAAATATAGAAATTTTTAAGGCTTTTAAATATGTTAAACCGATGGGCAGACTCATATATAATTATAACGATAACGACTATGCAAAGGATTTGAAAAAAAGTATCGATAATAGTGTTTGCTATTGTCACGAAGTGAAATTCAACGAATATATAAATCCAACATACGGACACGTATTAACGGGTAGTTTGGATATTGTACATAATAAGAATTTGAGTGAAATCATGAAATACGGAACGAGTTACAGGATTAAGAGAGTATTAACAAGAAATATGGCAAAAAAACGCTTGAATATGAACTTAGATATTTTTATTCAAAAATTAGTTTATAAATACAATTTGCCAGCTAGCGTTTTCGAGGAATGGAAGTATCATATTTTAAAAGATTTCAGTAGAAATTTTGAGAGTAACTCTGAGGGGGCTTCGGTAAAGTATTATAAGGATTTGAAAGAATCTATAACAGAATTGCAGAATAAATTTATAATTACGTATATAGATAAAGCTAACAAAAATTATTCAATTATTTGTAAAACATTATATGGTAAATTACTCAGGGAGGCTTATGGTAATGAAATAAACTATGAAATTGTCAAATCAAATAAACAAGTTATTAGTAATAGAGTAAAAGCATATTATAAAAAAATTAAAATAAAGCAAAATAGTACTAGCTTTCCATATTTGGTAATGGTTCCAAAGTTCCGTAAAGATCCGGTTGCTTTTAAAGCTATTACATGTGGTTTCGGTTCATATTTGGAAAATTGTAATAAAAAATTGTTGAAATTATTAAAAGAGATTTTTGATGAAGTATTGAAAGATAAACCGGCTTGTATAATAAAAAACAGCTTTGAGTTAATTAAAAATTTAAATCTAATGAAAAACATTTCAAGTTTAACAGCGTGTGATTTTGAAGATTTGTATAATAGTATAGATTTGGACAATCTTAAAATAAAAATTATGGAGTTTTTTAGTAAATATAATTCCTCAAATATCGGACAGGAATGGTTTACTAATTTGTTTAACTTTGTAGTGAGTGAGAACTACTTATATGACGGGAAAATTGTTTACAAACAAGTTAGAGGTATTCCAATGGGGGGATGTTGTAGTTCGATTTTAGCCGATATCTACTTATATATGTATGAGGAACAAATTGATATAAATGAGGTTATGAAGTGCTTTCGTTACATTGATGACGTTTTAATAGTCAGATGCAATGATGTGAAAAAAGAAAAATTTGATTGCTATCCTAGAGGTTTAAATTTGAAATTGGAGTCAAAAAGTAAAAACATGGTCAACTATTTAGACATTAATATCGAGATAAAAAATGGTGAGATAAAAACATATACATATGATAAACGAAAAAGCTTTAACTTTGAAACTATAAAAATCTTAAATTTTGGATCAAATGTGCATATCTCAATATATAGAAATATTTTTATTAACGGGTTAAGCCGTATAGATAGATTGACATCAAATACTGGGGAAAAAATTGAAGAACTTTACAATTGGTATATTCTGGCATTGCACCATGGCTATCCTGAGAGATTTTTGAAGAGTCTGCTACAAAATTTCGTAAAGTGTAAGACTTATCGCAGAGATTTAGAGGTAATGTGGATGCGAAGAGAGGAGTAACCGTGGCTTTGACAGTTCAGGGTTTGCGTGCACGATTGTTTGGGGTTTCATGTTCAGTTGTTGGTTTTCGATGGGTCTAGGCAGCTCATTCGATTTGTTAGTTTTTTTCTTTTTGGTCTTGACAGGTTGTTTGGGGAGCGTTGTGCACATAAAAACTGGTTTTAACCCCGCAGTTGCATGTCGCAAGTGCATGCCGGTCTGTCTCCATGGATTCAATTTCTTCTGGTTTTAGTTTGAATGTTTTTAAAGTTTGCCGTTTTTAAAGTATGTTGTTTTTAAAGTTAGTTGTTTTTAGTTATTTTGTAGTTGTCATTTGGTTTAGTTTATTTATTGTTGGATCAGTTCCGTAGTTTCGAATTTTTGGTTTGGTTTTTGGATATACAATTATATATATATATATATATATATATATATATATATATATAATTAAAACGAGATTACATGCGTAAAAATCCAAGAGAAAGGTAACATAAAAATTAAACCATTAAAATGAAAACACACATTGAAAAATAAATAAATAAATGAGGAAGATAATTCAAATAGAAACACGGAAAATTAGAAAATCAAAAATAATAAATTATAAATGGCCTATGGATTCGTCAGAGGAGCTACATAATCACAATTCATAGTTATTTCTATGAATATTGTCGGCATTAGGACTAACAATAACATTATTTTGCTCCTTATAACATATCAAGAAATCCAAAGGAAAAATGAAAATAAATAAGTATAGAAAATTTAAAGGAGTGAGAGGGTACGGGCGAACGTATGACAAATATTTAGAAAGGAAAACACACATATATATACAAAACCTTTATTTAAATAAAGAATTACATATAATATTACTGAACAAAACACATGATTGAGTGAATATATTTGCAGTAACGATTGACTGTAATTACAAAAAAAATGTGCGAAAAAGGAAAGTGAATTGTTAATATCAAAGGAAAGTCATGATGTTAAAAGCTTATTCTGATTGTTTATAGAACATGTTTTTAAGTTATTGATAAATGTTACAAAAACGATTATGTAAAGGGGACGATTATGTAAAGGGTAAACGATTATGTACAACCTACATGTAAGGGATACAATCGATCTAGGGTTACTAAGATCCCGGCTAATACAAAAACATAGTTAAAACGAGTAATTTCTACATTAAGAAAGGTTTATCATTTAAAGTACATTGATATTTCCCCGCTTATTACGAACTTCAAAATACTACTACGATTAATTCGGCGAAACTCCTCTTATTTCAGTTTGTTATTTATATTATTAATATTGTTTTTATAATAAATTTATTTTAAAATAAAAAAATATTTTATCCATGATTTGATAGTCTACTCTATGGAGATATTCATAAGAAAATCAGTCAAATACACTGAAAATTCAGAGAAATATCAGCGATAGACTGATCTGATTTTCAATTGTTCTCTAAAAACATTTAAATGATAAAGGCTTTTCCGTAGATTGTCGTTTTTAATTATTACTTTTTAAATTTTTAATTTTTATTGATGTTTTAGTTCTTCTTAGAAAACCACCAGGACGAGCCTATTCCAAGAAGAAAACAAATATCAAAATCTAAGCATTTCTAATAAATCTACTCGTTGACAATAACTCATGTACAACCCATTGACGACTAATCGATGACTTGTTAAGAACAAACACTTTTGCTGAAAGTCAGATAATAAAAAATGACATTTTGTGGGATATCCTTTATCATACAACAGCTTTTAGAGAGCAACTAAAAATTCGCTCACTCTTTTGCGATATATTTCTGAATTTTCTGAATCTATATTTGACTGGCTTTTTTATGATTTGCTGCATAGTGTTGACTACGAAATCATCAAAAAATATATATATTTGTTATCGCGCGCTCATGCGCAGATAAAAAAAAATATTTCATACAACTGCTCATATTTTATCAAATATGTAATATATTTGCATTCCAATTGCACTATATTATCTCTACTACATTTTGTCAAATTTTCTGAAACTGGCATTAAATTTGGTAAAACACACTTTATGATATAAACAAAAAAATAGCAATTTTTTAAACGTTTTACAAAAATTGATATATGTCCATTAATATTCGTTGCATTCCTCCAAAAATGATTACATATATTGGGCAATATCCATTTATTCGTGAGCTATAGCGATAGATCATTTCGTGCATTTTATTTTACAGGGTGATCCCAAATATTATTATTTTTCTTTGATTCTTTGTTGTCTCTGTTATTGTCCTTCTAATCAAATAGCCATTGATAAATATGGAGTCGAACATATTCTTCATAATCCTGAAGTTCCAGAGAAGTCAGAGAAATATATCTTTAAATATTCAATAAAATGTCTAAAATTGAAAGTTGCCGGTTATTAATGGCCATGTAGTGTATATATATATATCAATTTATGTAAAGAGAACCAAAATATTAACAATATTTTTGTAATTGTTTTAAAAAGTGTGTACGTCATACAATTAAAAAAAAACTATATTTCTTACAATGCTTTCTTTAATGTCTTCATATACAAAACTAACTATGAAAAATGATATAAAAATCTGAAAGTTACACTTTATTCTGACACTACATCCCTTAGATAGCTAATTTTTCTGAAGGCACTAACATAAAAAAAAAAAAAAACTTTTGAAACTCTGCCATTTCTATCTTTTTTATACATTGTTAAACTCATTAAGGAAAACTTACGTTCACGGATAAATAAAAATTGCGTGAAGAGAAATTTGTTTGAAATATTCGGAAGAAATTTAGCAAAGTTTTGTTTTACTTTTTACGAAGAAAATAATTATGATAAAGATATATGAAAAACAACTTCCTCGTTAAACAAAGTTTTTTCAAGAAGATAATTTTTAAAACTTTTGTTGCATTTTTATTAATATTGATGTTTTTGCTACACGTGTTCCCTGTCTCTATCTGTACATATACATTTTAAATATGTATAAAAAATATGTCTATAGTTTTGTATGTATATATAGATATATATATAGTAGAACCTCTTTTATCCGAAACTCTTTTAAACGAATCTCTCGGTTAAACGAAATACATTTTTAAAACTTTTTTTTTTATTTACTGTCACATTTCTTGTGTGTAAAATCCATTTTAATAGCTTTTCTTTTTTTTAACTACCATATTAATTTTTTGCAAGCGGTCCTTTCGGACAACAAGTACATATAAATATTTTGGATCCCCTTTCTTAGAATTCCTTTGAATTTAACTTGATCTACCGTAAGCTGCGGAGTCAAACCAAGAAAATGAGCAAATTTGCAATTCTGAAGCTTTTGAATGTTTTGCGAAAGGTTTAGCATGGCTGGAGCAGCAGAAAGAGTGTGATACTGGTGAACTAATAATATTAACAAACTCCGTGACAGAGCTTCAAAGCAAAGGCTATCGAAACTGCGACCAAAAAAAAAATTATAACCCCTCTGATATATGTAAAATATACTTAATATCAAAATTAAAATTCAGGTAATTTATTTCTATGATGCTATTGCTTTATTTTTATTACGCGATTGTTACCAAAATAAGAAAGATTGCATATGCATATCTCCTTAATCTTAAAATTGAAGCATTCTCGATTATTCGAAAATTTCGTTTTTCCGAAAGATGGTCGTTCCCAATTACTTCGGATAATCGAGGTTCTACTGTATATATGTAGTAAAAAAGCACAAGTAGTTTACTACTTAATTTTAGTAGTCGGTCACTGTGCATTATAAGACGAATATAAATTTTAAAAAATACCTGCGGCCAGGTCTACATAA